>CAWUFW010010803.1:0-665389 GCA_963921515.1 Calotriton arnoldi
TTGAATTTGAGTGAATGAGCTGATGTAGACAGGTTACTCCAATCTTATACGCTGAGGCAATACTGATAATGCTAAAAAATATAATGAATTACCAATATTATACAGGTTAAAGCATTACACCAACAGCGGGTACCATTGTGCAAAATGGGCCTACAATATATTAAGAATTACCTTCATTATACCACTGCACTGCAGTACACAAGACTAAGGCACCAATGTACCAAAGATGCCCACAATTTGTCAAAAATGGCTACTGTTATGCATATTTAGATAAGGCCTTAGTATATTTTCGCCTTTGCACCATCGCTCAGTATCTTAACCCTCTTTTTATTTGCCCCATTACTCAATAATCCTTAGCACATGTTCACATTTGAAATCAGAAATTGTGTGTTCCAGTTTTGCAATAGCTTCTTAAAAGTCTTGTTAGTATGGTCATTGAAATGAAAAGACATCTGGCTTACATAAGGACCTATCAGGAAAGGAGACACAGTAAGAGAATGTTACCTCCCTAATGTCCAAACACATACATAAAGGTGAATGCGACGTATAGAGATGATAATGCAGCTGGATATCTTATCGCTATCTCCAGCAACACCAGTGTTAAGTATAGATAAGCCCTATGTAGAGGTTGGCTCAAAGGGGGGAAACATCCATTACAACGCAGGCATTACAACGCAATGCATTTACAATGCAGCCAATACAGTGCAAGTTCCATTAAAATGCATGCTATTACAACGGATGCCATTACAACGCTGACCAGCACCTTCCCTGAGGTAAGCACCCGGCAGTGTTAGAATAGTAAATTATGTTGTAATGGTGCATACGTTGTAATGGCTTGCGTTGTAATAGCATGCGTTGTAATGGAAGTTGCGTTGTAAAAACTGCGTTGTATACGTATGTGTTGTAATAGTTTGCGTTGTAACGTCATACATCCCTCACAGGGTACTCTGACACAATCTTTTTGGAGTACCGTGTCCTCAAACCCCTGGTCCACCCATTGGCCTTAGTATCTGGTGAACTGTCATGTTTCCGCTGACAGGGCCGCCACTGGTGGAAACCTCTGACCAACAGTCCCATTGACACCAGGCTATCAGTCGAAGTACCTCAGACTGTATTCCCTATTTAGGGCTAACGTTCTAATGTACTTTGGGGCACATTCTCAAGAACGTGTGATAACTACCGCAAGTGTAGCTTAACGCAACCCTACACATCGCAGTCCATCGCGGGAAAACAACTCCGTGTTAATGTGGTATTCACAACACGGCGGTACCATGCGATAGTCACAGGACAACACGTCAAATGAACACGTTAAAAACAATGCGACGCCGCAAAAACGCGAAATCCCAACGTGAAAATAGTAGCGATGACGCCAATCGCGATACAAAAATCTACGAAAACCAGCCACAGGCCTGCAATTCCCACGCGTCATGCAGGAAAATGCACCATAAAAGTAGAAAAAAACATATAAACAAAAGCCAAACAACAGCGAAGCACAATGGAGGCAGCCGGAGCAAGTACAGAGGACAACCAGAACCCCACAAGCCCCACGGAGGACCAGCCTGGGACCTCGGGCTAGGGAAGGGCAAGGACAAGAAGAAGAGGAAGACGAAGTTCAGTCCGCAGGAAAACAGGATCCTGATAACGGAGGTGATAGAACACCATCAATCACTGTTCGTCACCTCCACTGTGTCACTGGCAACTAAAAATGGAATATGGCAGACCATCGTGGACAAGGTGAATGCAGTCGGAGTGCTGAAGAGGACAATGGACGAGGTCAAGAGGCGCTGGAATGATGTGGAGCGCAAAACCAAGCTGAAACTCGCAAACAACCGGAAGGCAGCAATGCAGACTGGAGGTGGGAGTCCAGCGCCACAGGAGGAGCTGGACGAGATGGAGGAAATGGTGTCCACAGTCATCAGTGGAGAGACGGTGGCAGGAGTCGGGGACCGGACACTGCTCGACATGACCTGACACAACAGCAACAGGGTGAGTAACCACCAGGGACTGGGGGGACGGGGGGAGATGGGCACAATGGCACACATGCACAATTAAGCATAGCACATCTGCGAACAAAACATGCCCCATACCCACAACTCCCACCAAGAAACCAATGCACACAGGTATGCAACATCTCAGCACTGCATAAGCACAGAACCCAGAGGCACACCGCATGGAAGGGAGAAGGGCAGCTAAATCAGAGCTGCAGGGGCGACTCCCCCAAAATGCGGCACACACACATAACATGCAGAGCACATCAATATTGACAACGAGGTGGTACAAACCGCAACACGTCCACAACAGAACAGAGGACACAACAGGTGCCGCATGTGCATAGAAACTGGCCAATCACATATGGTACTGCAGGGAAATGTGAGTTGACAATGTACAAGTACAAACTCACATCCGTGATGTAGTCGGAATGTCCACTGTCCCGCATCAAATAGGCAGCTCCCCCCAAACAGTCACAATGTACACTGTCATGCAGTCTGAATGCAGACATGTACAATGCGTCAACATACATGTGTACATGATGTTAAACTGCATCTCCCCTTCACATTGCAGGGGGAAATCCAACACCTCCTGCAGAGCAGTCCGAACCTCTCTTCTCTGATGACGAAGAGGACCACCACACCTTCGACTCAGACGCCCTCGAACAGATCGTGGAGAACCTCCGCAGCCCACTTCCAGGATCAGGGCAGCCCAGCTGCCATGAGGAGCCCCCCCTGCACAGTACACACAGCAGGCAGTACCCACCACCACGGCTGCCTCCCACGACCACCACGACGAACACATGGCCTTCCAACGCCGTGTGTTGGGGTGCCAGGAGAAGCTGGCTGAACAGGTGCAGGTGGGGTTCGACCGCATGGCAGCCAAACTAGACGCCATATGTGGGTGTCTAAGTCCCATCAGGGACCACTCACAGTCCCTAACGGACACCCACAGTCCGCTCCATGCTCTCCAATGGACCATGGCTGACATCGCCAGAGTCCTGACTCTGCGACAAGAACGACTGTCTAGCCAGAGTGCCTCCAGCGATCTCGCCCGGGAGTTGGGACACATGCAGAGGATCATGGAGAACATGGAGCGGATGCAGGCGGAAAGAGTGGCTGCCACGGCTGCACACCAGCGAGAGGTAGCTGTGTCCCTCAATGCCCTAAAGACCTTCCTCATGGCATTGCTGCCACAAGGCCTGGCGCTGATGCATGCTGCTGCTCCCACCCCATCCACATCTCCGGCCCCTGATGTGTCTGTGCCACACAGTGCTGGAGACAGTACACCACCACCCACATGTGAGGCACATGCAACAGCAGAGGACGAAGATGCGGATGAATCAGCCCTCGTGGTCAGGAGGATGCAGTAGCATTCATCTCTGCCATGTGGCCTGTTTCTGCTTGGTTCTGCCCTCTGCATCATCACCTTCCACTGTCCCCCGATGCGCTCTACGACACTCACCTTGGACCTCGACATGGACTGCCATATTCTGTTTGGTCACCAATGACACAGCTATCAGACTGCGGACTGAACTCCTCCTCTCCTGATGTACCTGTCATTCCCTGAGCGACTCTGGCTGGCCCTCCACGGGCCGACAATGTGAAGTGGGGTTGGCATGGCCCTGTACTGCTCCAGCTGCAACACTCCCTTGAATGTGTAATAAACATTCATATCCACACAGATGTGTCATGTCTATGATCTTTCAAGTGTGGAAGTATGGATGAATGTATGGTCAGTGATTCCCCCTTACGTCCATGTTGCCCATGTTGTGGGACTATTGTCACAGGGTGACAGATTGCCGATTCCGGTCCGGGTGGCACCAACACTACAACGGAGACACATCCATTAGTCACTTCCTTGTCCAGCCCAGGACGGTACCATGCCCAGAGCCTCGGGGTCACTGTTCACACCCTTACGCTGGACTGGCATACGCCAGGACAGCCCACTCCGATTACGCACACAGGGGGGGGCGACAACGCTACATGTCCCAGGTCTTCACTGTTGGGATCTGCAGCTCACAGGTCTAGTTGTCAGCATGCCACAGCCACTCCCTCACGGCTGGTGTACACCCACACCACACCCATCCAGCACTGGCGTCACAGGACATGTGACCCTGGCAATAAAAAGGGCCTGGCGCACTTGCTGGACGCCATTTCCACTCTCTCTGACTGGGTGTCTCCGTGTAGTTCTCATGTGTGCATGAGGGCCTAGGGCCCTGCCACCTCACATTGCCCAGTGCCGGGGGTGACAGGATGGTGTCCGCACCACGGGACTCAATCAATAAGGGTCCATGGCTAGCGGTGCACAGACTTGGTGGCACCGGATACACTGCGGCAGGCACAGGCACACCACCACGGGACGGTGTCTTGAGGTGCAGTGAGATAGGGGCACCTAAAGTGCTGAGCGGGTGTGCATCCTGCGATGATGCGTCGTCCTGGCGGTCTGGACTGGCAAGGATTAGTGTGAGCCCTGCTGGACCGCAGTGTAGGCCTGGGCCAGTGGGCAGTGCGGCCCTCCCTCCACGTGGCGTTGCATCGCGCTTCACAGAGTTAGTGGCACCTCAAGCGCTGAGCGGGTGTGCAGCCTGCGATGATGCCGTGTGCACTGATGTGGTCTCTGCCATTGCGAAATCAAGACCCAGAGTCAGGTGTGTGACCTGGTGGCCCGCAGTGCGGGGCTGCATGATGTGGAGGGTGCCATGGTCGCGGGCACCGGGCTTGAAGATCCCTCCGGACCGTGGTGGGCCCTCTTGGAGACACGCCGGTGGCGGAAGGTGAGCAGTGAGGCCTGGTTGCGCAGGGGCGGGCAATCACCGCTGGGCGGCGGGAGGGGCTGGGGTGCAGCAGCCTGTGTGTGCAGGGGCGGGCAAGCGATGATGGCGTGTGCAACTGTATGGACTCTACCATTCATGTCTCTGGAAACTGTTTCAGATGAGGGACCTGGGGGACTGCTGTAAATACCGGCACGTGGTTGGAGACACACCGGTGGCAGCAGGTGAGCAGTGAGGCCTAGGTCCGCAGTGTCGGCACTTTCTCCCTCTCTCCCTCTTTCTTTCTCTCTCCCTCTCTCCCTCTCTCTTTCTCTCTCCCTCTCTTTCTCCCTCTCTCTATCTCTCTCCCTCTCTCTTTCTCTCTCTCTCTCTCTCCCTCTCTCCCTCTCTCTGTCTCTCTCCCTCTCTCTCTCTCTCCCTCTCTCTTTCTCTCTCCCTCTCTTTCTCTCTCTCTCCCTCTCTCTTTCTCTCTCCCTCTCTCCCTCTCTCCCTCTCTTTCTCTCTCCCTCTCTCTTCCTCTCTTTCGCTCTCTCTCTCTGTACTTTGATGGGCACATGGCACACCTTCTGATCCAGATTTCTGTTTTGCAGGCTGTGACTTACGGAATGTCCTGAGACGACTCGCCATACCTCTTCAGAATTGTTTTTTTTGGTTTGTTCTGTAATAAACGTATTGTTTGGATATTCCCTTTTTCTGGCCACACATGTATGTTGGGTGTTGTGATTGTGCGACTTCAGGAGATTTGTTTGGTTCATGATTTCGTGGAGTTGATGTGCAATATCTTTGTCCATAGGGGGGGGTGTGGAGGGTGCCCGGGGTAGGGCCGGGGGGGAGGGGGGGCAGGGGGTGGTGGGGGGCAGGGGGGGGTGGGGGTGGTGGGGTCCTGGGGTGGTGGCGGTGGGTGTTGTTGACCTATTGGAGCTCAGGCCTGCATGATCGGTTGCTCCAGGGCATCTGTTGTTTTTCATGTGTGGCTATGGGCTGTGCTCCCTTGTCTGGTGCCGGTTGTCGTCCGACTTTACACCAGGTAGGAGCAGGTGTTAGTTTCCTGCTGCTAACGCGCCTTATCGCCTGTTTTGTGATCTTATCGCCGATCTGGCTGGTCGTTGAGAATGCTGTGGAGTGGTGTTGTCGCGGCTTTTAGCACGGGAACGCCTACTCTGCATATCATTAGCGTTAGTTGCCGGGCTCATCTGTGGTGATGTTTTTTGCGACTGCTATCACAGGTAAACTGGTGTTATGGGCTGTTAGCATCAGCTTGGGAATGGGGTGATAAATTTATCGCGGATTTGGCTGCGATAAAGTGCCGTTAACTCGGCGATAGCTCCTTGAGAATATGCCCCTTTGTTTCCTATTTGGGACTGCCAGGGAAAGTCTGGTAGCCCTGAACAGTAATATATATATTTTTTTTAAACACACACACTGAGAGAAAACTCCCTGCCTATCAGGGATATTTATTTATTGTTTTTGAAAGATAACCACGTTGCTTTTTCAGGTGGATTGAATATGGTGTTTGCACAGCAAAGCTTCTGTGCCTTCATAGGAGCCATTTTTGGCGGCTCCACAGAGGGCACAGAGTTCTAAAGGCACGTGGATATCTCTAAAGATGGGGGTCTGTAGTCCGGCAAAGCAGCAGAGTGCAGCTGGCCATTGGCTAATTAAGCTGCTTCGTCTTTTACCCGTTCCATCATATGTTAAAAAGAGTTTTATCTTGTGTGCAAAGTCAGTTTATTTGCAAAGATAACTCTGAACTCTTTGCCTGGGAAAGCTTTTCAGGAGAAGAAGAATGTTGCAAAGGACTATGGGATTGGTTATAAGATCTTTGGTTATATAAGGAAAGCATTGGGTCAATTGGAAATCTTGTTTACATTTTTTTTCTCTGATATTCCCTGTTTTTGAAAAGCTTTTAGTGACCAGACTGCACTGGGCCCGAGTCTGTTATCTCTCAGTCAAATTTCTGTTTGCCAAAGCTAAAAAACAATGGCCCATTACCGAAATATAAAAACACATGAGGACATGCAACCAGACCTTCTCCACACTCCGTATATGGTTTTTAGAAAATTGTATCTAAAGCTGAGTCTAGGGCTGTTTGTTATTCAGTATTTTAAAGGTATTTCTAGTAAACTACGCCTTGCCAGTTTTGTAACTGTGCAGAGGTTTTAGGTATCCTTTCACATCCTAGCTTGAACCCTCTCCATTGGTTAATACCAGGATGCTGTATTTGAATAACATAATATCTTAAATTTAGCGTTTTAGCAATTGATAAAATTCCATTTTGTCTGCACGGGGCTACCTCTGAGCTTACCTTTAACGGTTGCGAGTTATATAAGCTCTGTATTGATCTGTTTAATGAGATTAACTTTTAATGTCTTAATCGACCTAATTATATGATAAAACAGTGCAAAGCGGTACAATAACATTTTAATTGGTAATTGCTTACATGGCTCCACAATTTCTTAGCTGCCTCCAAGAGTGTACGCCAGAATCTGTTACCTCAAGGGCTGTCAGATTGAACATGGTGATGTTTTTATGTTTACAGAAAATAAAGATGTTTTTCCATTTTATCATGTCTATGGAGACCCAAGGTTATAAGTCTGTAACCGATGTCTTAGGCCTCTGATTTCAAGAGCTGTAAGTTTCACAATGACGAGCACTTTTGCCTCTCATCAAGTCAGGTGCATAAGACAATGAACTGTTCCAAAACACTATTGACGTGAAAAATATAAACTGATAAAAAAATATAAACTATCGTATTCCTCTCTGACAAACAATACCGGACCCTCTGGGAAGGACAGAAAGCAACAGTATTGAAAGAGTACTGAGAGTTCATTTCTTTTTCAGGTCGGCCTGCCTGAAAGAGATTTCCTTAATCCATTTCTCTTTGACAAACAGAGTAATCACAACTGCCCCCAAATAAGGTTTAGTTTTAGTAACAAGTTTGTATATGGCATAGCATGGTCAAAGATGCAATACTGACAATCAGTACACTAGAGCTCAAGATGGTCTACTCTGGTAACTAGCAACTGTTAATGCATGGTACCTTGCAACTGTTGACGCATGGTACCTTGCAACTGTTAACGCATGATACCTAGCAACTGTTAATGCATGGTACCTTGCAACTGTTAACACATGATACCTAGCAATTGTTAACGCATAGTATCTTTCAACTGTTAACGCATGGTACCTACCAAGCGTTAACGCATTGTACCTAGCAACTGTTAACACATGGTACCTTGCAACTGTTAACGCATGGTACCTAGCAACTGTTAATGCATGGTACCTAGCAACTGTTAACGCATGGTACCTAGCAACTGTTAATGCATGGTACCTAGCAACTGTTAACGCATGGTACCTAGCAACTGTTAATGCATGGTACCTAGCAACTGTTAACGCATGGTACCTAGCAACTGTTAATGCATGGTACCTAGCAACTGTTAACGCATGGTACCTTGCAACTGTTAATACATGGTACCTAGCAACTGTTAACGCATGGTACCTTGCAACTGTTAATGCATGGTACCTAGCAACTGTTAACACATGGTACCTTGCAACTGTTAACGCATGGTACCTTGCAACTGTTAACACATGGTATCTAGCAACTGTTAATGCATGCTACTGACTAAGGAAAATAGAGGCAACCACTATGCCTTGGACTAGACTGCTGATTGTGGGTGTCAGCCACTGTCCAGCGTAGGCCTTAGAGACATTATGCGACAACCCTCAGCTGTTCTCATTTCTAATGATGATCCCTCTGATGTTCATATTTCTTTTGGCGATGTATAGAAAAGCTGTTCCAACTTGAATGTTCCTTGAAAATGCTTTCATCTAAAAGAACATTTTTGTCGGTAACAGCTAGAAAATGACAATCATTGCAGCATAAATGATAGCAAGACATGCATCGAACCTCTATTTGTGATTTACTAGAGAGCTACGAGATTTGTTGTGTTCACCTTTTGCGTTAGTCACCCTAAGCGGGAAGGGTATGCCAAGACGTGGGTCCCGTGCTTACTGCACCACTGGATTCATGCTAGCCTGGCTGATGAGGTTTGTTGCTCTGAAACCGGTCCCAGGATGCTTGTTTCCGAACAAGGGAGGACCTGGCCTGGCAGTTCGGGCTGGACTGTTCCCATGAGGAGCAGGGTCAAGACTGATTTGCATATGGCTGGGTCCAAACTGCGGTGGCGTGGTGAGCAAAAGAACGATGGATGAAACCCAGATCTTTGTGACTCGGGGTGAAAGTTTCCATTGTTCCGCATTCCGTCCATCATTTGTTCCATTCACCTTCATTGTGACACTGGTTAGTTAGAGGTCCACCCACTGGTCCGGCCACAATTAATTGACTACCCTGAAGATTCAATGTGACACCCCTAGCCCTATGATAGCCACTGGACAAGACAAGAAACAGAGAGAGAGCCCATATACATGCAGCACCACTGCACCCCCATTTCATTGAAAAGTTCACGCTGAACCTCCAACTACTGATCGTCCACTCTGAGCAAAGACTGCTACCTGGCACTCACCGCAAGCCCCCAGAGTACAGGAGCTTTGTTCCTGAGTCCCACTGCTGTGAGATGCCATGAACTACCTGTTTTTTCCTATGGTGAGGGAAAACTCCCTGGCCACATTCACAGATTTAGAGTGCTATTGAGGAACTGCATCATTGATTCTGAATAATTACCCATCCTTGTTTTTATAGTGAAATGCGGGGGATATTGATCATACTAAATCCAACTTCAATGAAAATTATACCCTACTTCACTGCACATAGTGTTTTACATCGCACAGCGGGGGTTGGTCGCAGTATCTGGTCTTTGGCCAGGCCCTCCACCCTATCCTCGCAAGGCTGCCAACCCTCAATGGAAACTCCGACCTAATGATAAGGGGCTATCACTGCTTCTGTAATATACATATATACACATATGGATAATTATTACACATGATAATGTGCACAGTGTAATGTGCTATTTAGCACCATTGTTGAGTGTGCGGAGGGGTCATGACTCATTAGAGAAGAAGCCTTGAGGGGGTCATGATGCCACTCCCCATTCTCATCAATGTTAATAAACAGCATATTAAACTCTACACATATGGCATATGCAATGACATTTTTGTTTAAAAAATAATTGTTGTAAAAAAAGGTTTTCAACCAAATGAGTTAAGCTGGTGCAGTGGGGTAAATTCGCCAGATCCCACTTCCTCTTCTTTCAGAGTGTTGGCCTTTGTCAGATGAGCCTACTCTCATAGCCTCCTCATTGGTGAAAAATTGGGGGTTTCAATTTGATGAGGCTCTTTCATTGACCCGTCAGGAATAAACTTGCTTCCACCTGTTTTCCATTGCTGAAGTCTCTATGGAGGATCCTCCCATATCTTCCTGGTCACATGTGTGAGAAGTTGGCCTGGTATATGCTGTCCACTAATTATAGTGGGCACCTTGCACCAGTCCAAACAACCCCTTATTGGAGATAGGTTAAAGACAACCTTTATTGAAAGCTATCCTAGTGGTAGCTATGGAGAGCAGCCTTCAGGCTAAGTCTTGAAGGAATGTAAAGCAGCTTGTTTTACCAGTCTATAATCTCTTGAGTGACCAAATGAAAGAGGACCACATCAGGTATATATATAAAATATATGTATTTAGTCTTAAACACACCCCTCTAGTCTCTTTATGAGGCTAGAGTTCGAAGTACATAAGTTACAAGTCAGTTATCAACAGTAATAGCACAAATACACGTTTGAGCCCTAGGGGCGTACCAAACCATATACCAATAAAGTGGTATAAGAACCACGACTGAGCTGGACACAAGGCCTAGAGCCTGTAGAAGTGCTTGGCCCTCAAGGAACCACCCAAGGTAGTGACACAGGGGCCCACGGGGGACGCGTGCAGTGTGAGAACACAGCTGCGAGCCGCCGTTGACTTCTATGGGGAATGTTGCGGTTGGAGTTTTAAAGAAAAAGGACACTTAGAGGAGGACTTGGAGCAAACCCATTTAGAACTAGGTTGTTCTAGAATCTATACCCACGGGAGCACCGGAGTACTCGAGTTACCTCACCCAGGGAAGCCGGATGCATAGGTGTCTTTCGGTGTCGGGTTTCGTCTTCGTTTTCAATGGCGATCTGCTGCAAAGTGCTGCTGGCGACCAAGTCGAAAGTGTTCGGGTGGATCCAAGGGTGGATCGAAGATCTGAAGAACCTGAAAGCAGAGGGGACAGAGTCTGGGTCACTAGCCAGTGACCAGGAAGGCGATGAGCAGATGCCCACCGATGTCGGGTGCTTCAGGTAGGTTGACGGTCGTCTTGACTTCAGCCACGAGGTCCAGGAGGTGTCGACGATGACCAGGACCTGGATTCGAGCTCTCCCACAATGTCTGTCGATTGCAGGGGTGTCGGCGACCGGATGTGACCCAACAAGCCTTGGCAACGGCAAGTCTCGTAGAAACAAAGAAAGGACGTTGATGCAGACCAGCAAGGTCTGGGGGACTCACCCAGCAAGGGTAAGTCAGGGCACATCTGGAGAAACCAGGAAAGCCCAAGCAGAAGAAGAGTTGCCTTCGGGAGGGCCCACTAGCCAACGGACTAGCGACCGCGAAGGAGCCTCGAGTGGACGCACTTGGAGCTGGCTCACAGGACACTCGTGGAGTGGAGGCCAGTGATCTCCGGTGCAGTTGGTGCTGGAGGCGGGGCCTACTCGGAGCCCAAAGCACAACTTCATGGGAGACCAGGAAGAGGATGCACTTGCAAAAGTACTTGGTGTCCAGGGGTCACGGTTCCACGTTACCCACGACAGCTACGGGCCTCAGCTTTGCTGGGGACTCAGGGCAGCCTCGGAGAAGTCTGAAAATCTACCTCTGGTGATGCAAAGACCTCGGCGTCTGGCGGGAGCTTCAGCGATGCAGACCGGACAATTGCTTCTTAGGTGCCTGCCAAGCAGGGGAGTCACTCCTTGACCCCAAGGGAGATTCTTCAGTCCTCTAATCTTCAAGTAGAGCGTCGAAGGTCCAGGATTCAGTGTCAGAGTTTCGTCCAGGGTAATCTAAAGTCCTAAGGACTGGGGTCCCATACTTATACTAAGTTAGGGGGTTGGACATACTCTGGGGACCCACCTATGGGAGGGTCAGGGAAGAGGGGTGGTTACACCCATTCCCTTTGTCCAGTTTCGCACCAGAGCAGGGGCAGGTAGCCCCTGCAACCGCCCAGCCCCAATACACACTATCCTGTCTGGGGAGGTGGTTACACCTCCCTTCGACAGGAAACCTATTGTCCAGGCCTCCCCTGCCGGAGTTTCAGTCAGCAGCAGGAGGCCAGACCCGTGTCTGTGGCAGCGGCATCCATTTTGTGATGCCAGGGCTCTGGAAAGAAGTTACCGGGTAGCCCGGTGTGTATATGTCTCTCCCTCTAGAAGGGTGGAATGCTACCCCCGCCACCAGGACTGGCGGGGGGGTAGTATTCCAAGATGTTTGACACCAAACACGACATGTTTTGGTGCAGCCAGTCCAAAGTTAGCATTGCACAGCGAGGATATAATGCACTTAAGAGTATATGGGCAGGCTGTACCACAAACAGCATCAGAGGAGGGACTCCGAACGCTGTAGAGGGGCTCTGCTCATGCAGGGGCACCCTCTCACATAAAAACCAAGCACTCTGCCTTCAGGATTGGTAAGGCCTGCCATAGGAGTGACTTATAGGTTTATATGTGTGTGCAATGGTAGTGATATAGGTAGCCTATACCACTGTAAGGGGTGCATGCACCACCTTACCCAGGCTGCAGTAGCAGACCTGTGGTGTCATTTTGGATGGCCTTCCAGGGGTGGCACAATACATGCTGCAGCCCCTGGTAGGCTCAGAGATGTGCCTAAGGCACATGGAAACCATTTTAGAGAGGAAGCAGCTAGGCTGGGGTTCTGATTAGCAGGGCCCCAGCCAGACTAAAGTCGAAAAACAGTGAAGCATCAGCAAAAAGTGGGGGTACCCATGTGAAGCAGATCCTACTCTCCTACAACATGCATCCTCTGGTGGTCCAGATTGTGATTTTGAGCAGGTTGGACTCCAGGAACTCTCTATTTCTAGACTCCCTTGTGTATCTGCTCAAATACCTGTATTGGATCCAGACTGCTGCATCCAGGCTGGCATTAGCTTTCCCCCGCCTCAGAAGCTTTGAGTAAATTATACTGGCTCCCTGTGCCCAAAAGAATCATTTATAAATCTCTTTGCATGGTGCATAAGGTAATTCACCAGGCTGGCCCATGCTATATTCAATATAAATTCCTTAGGTACTATCCTAAATGCTTGCTGTGTTCTTTTGACACTATTTTGCATATTCAACCCCAATTTAAGCAAATTTGTCCTCGGGGAAGATCTTATTCAGGTCGAGCTTGTTGTCTATGGAATAATCTTCCTCATCCCCTTTTATCCATTGAGGAGCTTCCGCTATTTAGGAAATCTTTAAATTGCTCTATGCTCTCTTAACAGCTCTAGAAAAACCTCAGTGTGGTATATGGCTCTTGCTAGCACCAGGACACCATTCTAGGCATTAGCTGCACTCCATAAATGCATAAACAAATAAAATAAATACATAAATGAAGACTGAAGAGGCTTCCTAACTATTAGCAGAGTTATTTATCTGTGCAAAGTCATGGTAATATGCAATCTGTGAGGCAGTAAACCAGTAAACAATCATTTCCTCATGTCAATTTTCCTGCACTGAAGTGTTTTTTTGTTTAGTGCAGTTGCTCTAAATAATATGTGGTAAAGGGCCATGTCAATGTTCACTAGCATGATATATTTTTTATTTTTTTATTTTTTCAGAGTTTTATATAGCGCAAACTTGCCCCGAATCGGGTATCAGAGCGCTTTACATAGCACCAGTTGCATTACATGAGGACACATTCATTTTTTTTCGTTAGGCACGGGGAGATTAAGTGATTTGCCCAGAATCACCGGATGTTCAGCGACATTGCCGAGACTCGAACCCAGTTCCCCAGATTCGAGGTCGACCGCCTTAGCCGTTAGACCAACTCCTCTCCTATATATATATATACATATTACCTACTGGCGGTCGCCCACTAGGTAGTTATAGTTAGGATGTACTTTCCATAGGAAGAGTGTTTTTTCCATTGCCATACATTTGGCTTAATTTGCCGAATCCTTCAAAACAAATTAGGCACTCACTTCAGCTGCTGTGCTGAAAGTTTCTGGGAGATCCATCAAGTGGGGCCGAGAAAAGGGGAGGGGGTCCCAAAATGCATTTTCCTCATGTTAATTTCCATAGGAACCTTAGACACAGCTACAGCCCGAACTGCTGAACGGAATTACACCAAATTTAGCAGAAAGGTAGATATTGGTCCAGGGAAGTGCCTTTTTGTGATCTGGTGTAAATCCGTTTAGTTGTTGCAGATATATTAAAAGAAATTCAAATTTGTATATACAGAGATGCGGATCCTCCAAGGATCCAACAGTCCCCATGTTCAAATCTGATTGGCTGTCGACACTTCAAACCAGGACGTGTTGGCAACCATCTTGGGATTCGGTTTCAGCTGAGTTCCAACAATAAATGTTAAAAAAAGAAAGGGAAGGTGTAGGAATACCCTGACTCCCTATGCCTCTTCGGGTGGTCCCAGAGGGACACCGCCGGGATATAAAAACTTTATTTTTTTTAAAGATTTGGCGGCGGCGGAAAATTAAAAAAAAAAGAAGCGTAGGCTATCACTGTATTTTTTTACTAATAAGCCTCCAGATGGGCCAGGTCCCAGGGCATGGGAACTTATGTAAAAGGGTGGCGCACAAGGCCCCCCTCCTATGGCTTATCATAAGCCCCGGGTACCACTACCTCCCTGGGGACCGCTACTTCCCCTGGGAAAGTGTTGTTAAGTTAATGCGGGGGCCCGCGATCCCACTCCACAGCCCCAGGGTCAGCCACCTCCCCTGGGCACTATAGTTAATCTAATACGGGCAGGGCCTGCGCAGCCCCCCCACAGACTGGGGGACCACCACCTACCTGGAGCAAGTGGTGTTAAGTTAATGCAGGGGGCGCGCGTCCCCGCCCGGCAGCCCTGTGTACCACCACCTCCCGGGGCACTATGAAAGATAAACGTAGGGGGTCCATCGTGGACTCTCAGCCACGGGCACCGCCACCTCAAACAGCTCCGGCTTCCAGAAAGCAGAGTTTTCATCTGTTTCTCTGCATGCAAATATACGTGCAGAGAAAAGGATGAAAACATTGCTCTGATAGACAGGGTGCTGCCTTTTTACAGCCCCCTGTCTGTCACAGCAATGCCGGCTCCTGCAGGAGGCGGGGAGCCGCCAGGGACCGCAGGGGCTTTGAGGCTCCACCCTCAGTCCCCAACATAGGTCACTGGGTGCAAGAAGCCCCCCTCCTCTTACAAATATGTTTTTTTTTAAAGGCTGAGCCCCGGGGCATGGGGTCCACGGGGCCAAAATCAGCCTAAGTAGGGGTCAGCGCAGCCCCCTTCCCCCATTGTAAAAATAATAAAAAAATAACTTTTTAAAAAGCTGGCCCGGGGTAAGTCACTGGAGGCCCTGCCCCATTTCTCAACCACTTTGCAAAGGGCCTCCTGGTGCACAACTTGTTTGTGGATGAAGCCCCCTTGGCTAGTGAGGGTCCTTGGAGGCCCACAACCCATCCTGTTATCGCCAGTAAGTCCAACACAGCGGGATTGCTTAGAGGTTATCCAAGGCCCGCCCTCTTTCTCCAGCACTCTGCAAACGTTTCTCCTGCCACAGTCAGGTTGGTGGATGATGTCCCCTTAGATGCTGAGGGCCCTTGGGGGCCAACAACCCCTCCTGTTTTCTCCAGTAAGTCCCACACAGCGGGATTGCTGAAAGCTGATGGGAGGCCCTGCCCCTTTTCTACACTACTCTGCAAACATGCCTCCTGACACACTACTGGTTGGGGGATAAAACCCCCTTGGCTGCTGAGGGTCCTTGGGGACCAACAACCCCTCCTGTTACCTCCAGTAAGTACCACACAGTGGGATTGCTGAGGGCTTGTGGGAGGCCCCGCCCCCTTTCTCCACCACTCTGCAAACGCACCTCCTGGCACACTACTTGTTGGGGGAGGAAGTCCCTTTGGATGCTGAGGGTCCCTGGGAGCGAAGAAGCCCTTCTGTTACCAGCAGTAAGTCCCACACAGCGGGATTGCTGAGAGCTGGTGGGAGGCCCTGCCCACTTTCTCCACCACTTTGCAAATGCACCTCCTGGCGCACTAGTTGTTGGGAAATGAAGTCCATTTGGATGCTGAGGGTCCTTGGGCTCCAAGAAGCTCTTCTGTTCCATCAGTAAGTACCACATAGCGGGATTGCTGAGATATGGTTGGAGGCCCCGTCTCCTTTCTCCACCTCTCTGCAAATGTGCCTAAAAGTTGAAAAATCATAAAAGTTCAAAGTTACAGGGCCATTATAGTTAGGAAATAGAATTTTAAAAACCTTAGAAATTCACTGAAAAAACCAAAGGTTACAGGGGCGTTATAGTTAGGAAATAGAACAAAAAAAAGAAGAAATTCACTGAAAAAAACAAAGGTTACAGGGACGTTTTGGTTAGGCTCAGATTTTACTCATACAGAACCATAGAAATTCAGCAGTTATAGTTACCTGAGCTAACTATAACTTATGCCCTCGCAATGCACTGATTATGACTTCACATATCACATCACTCATGACAAGGTCAGTGACATCACTTATCACATCACTCATGACATCTAAGATTACAACACTGATGACATCATGCACAGAACCACTCACACCCCATAAAACATCTCGTACGCTCACTCACAAACCCACACAACCACTCACATACCCATTCACAAACCCATACAAGTACTCACACACCCACTCACTCCTCCATAGAGCCACTCACACACCCACTCACTCACTCATACAGCCACTCGCACAACCCTTCACTCACTCATACAGCCACTCAAACAACCAGTCACTCACCCACACAGCCACTCACATAGCCATACACTCACCCATACAGCTACTCACACACAGACTTATATACCTATACTGCCACTCACACACCCATACAAGCACTGACACACACACAACCACTTACATACCCCTTCACACATCCATACAAGCACCACTCTCATATCTGCTCACTCACCCTTACCCTTAGTCATTCACACAGACACTCACTCTCCAATACAACCACTCACACACCAACTCACTTAACCAAGCACTCACTCAAACAGCCACACACTTACTCATAAAGCCACTTACATACCCAGTCACTCACTCATACAGCCATTCAGACACCCACTCACTCACTCATATAGTCAATCACACAGCCACTCACTCACCCATAGAGCCACTGACACACCCACATGCTCACCAACATAGTCACTGACACACCAACAAGACTACTCAATACCTACTTATACAGCCACTCACACACCCACTCACACACTGAAATAGACAGTCATACACCCATTCAGAGCACCTACGTTAGAGATAGTATCACTCGTTAATAGTACAACTAGTATAGTAATCTCACTTTTGTAGGTTAGTATATATGTTTAACACCCATAAACTTTTAAAACACTTACACTTATATATATATATGTTCCATGTGTGCCCAAAAACGAGGATGCGCAACACAACAGTTTACTCCTTCACAAGTTCTTTATTCACAGCGCGTGAACTAGCATTGACAAGTGGATGATTACTCCGCCTGCTGGGGGAGTAAACTGTTGTGGAGTGCATCCTCGTTTCTGTGCACACATGGAACATGTATTAATGGTGGTCCTGCTGTGAGGATTGCACCACCATTGAAATGAATAGTGGAACTGCAGGGGCATAGAAATGTTTGCAGCCTCAAAGCAGCAACAACAGTTGATCAAAGAAACTGGCATTTTTACATTTGGAGGCCCACCAGAGGGCTTAGAAAATAATGTTAATTCGGAGGAAAATCAAGCACACCCACCAGAGGGCGTTAATATGCATTAAGAGACTACAAGTTCCAGCCTGCTAAGAGGGAATAGATTCACCTGAGAGGCCCTATTAGAGGGCAATAAAAGCATCAACATGCAGGGAAGGAGTGTCTTTAAATGCTGGTGTTTGGTTTTCGTCAGGAGCCTGTGAACAAGGGCTGGGAGGCCCGAAACGTGTCAGGCGGAGTACTCATCCACTTGTTAAGGCCAGTTCACGCACTGCGAATAAAGAACTCGTGACGGAGTAAACTGTTGTGGAGTGCATCCTCGTTTTTGGGCACACATGGAACATGTATTAACGGCGGTCCTGCCATGGGGATTGCATCGCCATTGAAATGAATAGTGGAGCTGCAGGGGCATAGAACTGTTCGCAGCCTCAAAGCGGCAACAACAGTTGATCAAAGAAACTGGCATTTTTTACATTTGGAGGCCCACCAGAGGAATTAGAAAATATTGTTAATTCGGAGGAAAATCGAGCATACCCACCAGAGGGCCTTAATATGCTTTAAGAGACTACAAGTTCCAGCATGGTAAGAGGGAATAGATTCACCTGAGAGGCCCTATTAGAGGGCAAAAAAAGCATCAACATGCAGGGAAGGAGTGTCTTTAAATGTAACCCTGGGCGTAGTGTGCGTAGCGGGGCTACGCGGAGGTCCACGGAGTCGCAAACAAACTCCGTGGAACTCCGTGGAACTCCGTGGAGCTCCGCTACGCCACCCGCCTCCACCCCCCCTATTATAACAGTAATTAAACATTAGTAAAAAATACATTTAAAACCACTTACCTGTACTGCGGCATCCCCGGGCTGCCCTCCTCCTCTTCCTCGCCGTCTCGCTAATCCTTGTGAAAACTGTGCATGCGCGTGCGCGCATGCGCATTTCTCACAAGAACCTTCCATTTCCTAACTATAATGTCTGTGTAATCTTTGGTTTTTTCAGTGGTGTGTATTACAGATTCAGTGATCGCACCAGTAGGTATTTTTAAGTCTGAGTTTCCATTAAAAAGTAATTTATAGATTTGCTCATAACTTTGGTGTGGTTTAATTCAACTTTACAAAACCTTTCAATCGAATAGCGAAACTTGACTAGTTTTGGTTTGTAAAGATTCATGCTGATCCATCGAGGGGGTGGAAATAAATTGGGGATGTGGTCAAAGAAAGAGTATTTCTCATTTTAACTAACCTAGGAAACTGTACACTGCTACAGAAAGAAACACTGAATAAAGTTATACAAAAAGTGGCATGAAAGTAGAACAGTGCTCACTGAAGTGCCTTTGATTGGTTTTGTGTAAATCCATTCAGTACTTTTTGAAAAATTAGTGTTACAAAAAGGTGTCTGGACGGCTTTGATGGATTGAAAAATAGAGATACCTTGATTGTTAGCTTACTAAAGGTCCACGAAACCAAGTTCATAGGCCACATTTTTTTTATAAGCACCCTGTTGGATGAGGGAGATGTGTTTCTTCCGTCATACATTCCAGGTCCATAAACGCAGATTTGGCTTTGTAATTTCTGTAGTGTCTTGAGATTATGAGCGCTAGGACCCTTGCGGTTCTGGGAGGACTCTAAACAGGAATTACGTAATCTGCTGGGAGGTATTAGGTGTGGTTATAAAAGTTATAATGCAATGCGTGCAGTGTGTTGTATATTGCTCCAATACTGAGTAGGCAAGGACTTTTATTTCAGATTTAAATACCTCAGTGCTTCAGTTCTTCACCTCTGTGCCCTGGGTTATAAATCTGACTCCAGCACTGCTCATTATCAGGCCCTGCTATATGCTGCCTGAAGATATTAATGTAAAATCAACGCAGACTTCCCTTAACTTTAAAAGAAAAATGTGACTGTGTGCTGATTGAAAAATGAACTCAAGGCTATGAGCTACTCTGAAAGTGTGAAGGTGTCTGTGAGCTACTGGTAGCTCGTGATCGAATGGTTGGAGACACATGGGGAGGAGTGGTTTACACACTCCAAGTGCCCATGACTGCTTGGCCGGCCATCTTGGCCTGGCCAAACAGTCATGCACCCTTTGCATATTTCCCAACAGGATGCATTACGCAGCCTGGTGGGGAACATGCCCAGGACCCCATCTGAGCGCCGATCCACGGTGCTCAGACCACCACAACGCTGCCAATATGCATAACTCCCAACCTTTCAATTCTCCAGGTAAAACTAAGTAGTTTAGATACGAATATCCCATTAAAATCAATTGAAATTATAAATATCACAGAAAATGAGTAAGATAGGCAGACTGGGTGAGCTCATGCAAATCAATGGGAGACATCTGGGTAGGTTGAAAGGTGAAGATGGGCTTTGGGAGGGGGATAGCATCCAAATGAGGATGAGCTGATAGATGGGGATGCATTAAATTTTAACCTTATTTAAGTGTGTATCAAGACTTTATATACTGACTGATTTTGATATTAAAAGAGCAGCAGTTTACTTCTTGGGATCTTTAGGGTGTCTGAAGATAGTTGACTATCATGCTGGGTGTGGAAATAGAGAGAGGAGATGTGAAGGATGGCAAAAACGTATTGGAAACATACGTTATTAAGAATGCATAATACGTGAGGCAGTCAGGTGGGTCACACAGGAACAATATGATGTGGGAGCACCTCAACTCATTAGGCACATACTCAGTACGCTGCACCCAAGAATTTGAATTTACACATTCAGGTTGGAGCACATATCCTTGGTCCCTCAAAAGCATAGTATCTTCATTTTGTCTTATTTTCTTCAGAGCCCATGGCACCCTTGCTACTCTCAGGGGGATATTCACAAGAACGTGCGCTAAACATCTCCAAAAAATGTTAACGCAACTTTACACATCGCGGCCTATCGCGGGAAAATAACCCTGTGTTAACGTGGAATTCACAACACGGCGGTACCATGCGATAGTCTGCCGAAAACGCGGCCAATGTCCGTGATACAACCACCTCGACGGAGATAAAAACACAAACCTCAACACCAAAAAACGTGCGATGAGCCCATTCGCGATGAGGAAAGCAGCGATAAGCAGCGCCAGGCCCGCGACACACACACGGCAGGCGGGAATAAGCACAACAAAAGCCTGAAAAAGAAAGATAAACCAAACAGAAACTAACAGCGAAGCACAATGGAGGTAACCTGAGCCAGTACACAACCCCACAAGCCCCATTGGCAACAAAACATTGCACATGGCAGGCCATCGTGGACAAGGTGAATGCAGCCGGAGAGCGGAGGAGGACAATGGAAGAAAACCAGAACAGCTGGAATGATGCGAAATGCACAAACAAGCAGAAACACGCCAACAACCACAAGGCAGCAATGCACACCGGAGGTGGGAGTCCAGCGCCACACAATGAGCTGGATGACATGGAGGAAATGGTGTCCACCACATCAGTCTGGAGATGGTGGCAGGAGTCGGGGACCGGAAACTGCTCAAAATCAACAGACACAACAGCAACAGGGAGAGGAACCACCAGGGATTGGGGGGACGGGAGGAGATGGGCACAATGGCACACATGCACAATTAAGCACAGCACAACTGCAGACAAACCATGCCCAAGAGTAACAACACCAACCAAGAGCACAAGTCACACAACCCGGCAATATCACACCACGGAACAAGCACAGAAGTGAAAACCACACTGCCTGAAAGGGAGAAGGGTAAGCCAAATCAGAGCTGAAGGGACATCTCACACACAATGCAGCACACACACATAGGAAGCAGAGCACCCCAACATCTAACACAATGTGGTACAAACAGCAACATTTGCACAACCGAACACAGGACAGAAGTGCACCCGCTTGTGGCCGGGAAATGGCCATACGCATCTGGCAAAGCACGAAACAGGGACATGATAATGCACAAGTACCAACCCACAGCCCTGATGGGGTAGCAATGCACGTATAGCAGGGATCCAGATAGGCCGTGACACACACATTGGCCTACAAATCAAGACTCAACACAGTTGGAGACAAGAGAAAGTGCGGAAACTTTATCAACAAGTGCGTGTCAGTACGGCCAAGAGAAGTGCCACGACATGCAGAACAATGCAGCAGCATGTCTGAATGAGGAACGTTGGAAAGCGCCCATGTCCACCCCGGGGCAGTCCATCACCAACACAAGTCAGTGCCAACCCGCGTTGGTTGTCCGCGCATGGATCAGCAGTCCAGGCCAATGCAGTCATGTCCACTGTCGTCTTGGGACATGTGACCAGATCCTCAACATGCAACCAGGCGTCGGGACACGTGCAATGGGTCACATCCAGTTGTGGCTGCAGGTACCGTGTCACTCGTCCATGAAATCGAGTGCAGCAGCGTAGGCCAACATTTCCAATGAGAGATCGTTGTCCTCCACATCTAACATGTCGGCGACGTAATCCATCAGCTGTCCCGGACAGATGTGCTGACTCCAACCCCTGGCCCCAATTTGCACCAAAGCCCAATCGGGAGCGGCTCAATGTGGTCACTGCACCACGACGACTCGTGCAATCTCCCAGGTCCAGTTGCCAGCATGCATGCCAAACATCCAGGCATGCCATAAACAGGCATCACGGTGACACTCCTGGTCATGGGCCAACAGGGGGCGCACACACACGTCAAAATCCAGGTCAGCTACCGTCACGTTGGAGAGGCAGACATCCATGGTCCACTCGAATATGCACGAGCGACAATGCAACACAGGCTGCACGCAGGTGACGTTCGCAAGGCGGAAGCCCAGCCGGTAACTGATCCGCAGCACTGCCAACGGCAGTGCCCCCAGTCCATGCAGCAGACGTGCACGGTACAGGTCCACGTAACTGGAGATGAGCATGTGTCCAGGATGGTCTGCCATTGCGTCAGTGGCTCTGCTTGAAGCGGCACTGGCTTGCCCTGCGCCAGTCCTGTGGATGAAATGGCACAGCTCGGAGCAATGAGCAGTGTCTGTGTGCAACGGCTGCAGACCTGGGGTGGGGTGGGAGTACGTGTGAAGGCCATATCACGCACGCTAACTACAACCAAGGACTCCTGCGTGTGGGATGCGTACATGTTGGTCTCACGTCGGGCAGTGCGTAGTGTGGGAGTCGCAAGCAAATGCTATCGTATCTGTCAGGGGGTGCTGGCCACATGCAAGTTCCAGCTCGGAGCTGCAGATGTGCTACCGCCTGATAGTTTAGACAAAGGACCTTTCATCCCTACAGTAACTTCACCATCTGCATGCATACAGGAGATGTACAGAGGCCTGTCGTGGGTGTGGTGGGATGTCTGCGACCCAGGTAATCATGGATGATATGCCCAGCACGTGGCACATGAGAGGCCTCACTGTGTGTTACGTTGCCTCACAGCTGCTCCTCCCTCCCACGAGCCCCCACACTTGTGTGCGCTGCGCTGTTGTACCACGTGCACTCCTACGGCACACCATTGTAATGCCTGTCCACGCATGTCCAGCGGCATGCCAAC
Source organism: Calotriton arnoldi (assembly GCA_963921515.1). Taxonomy (NCBI): domain Eukaryota; kingdom Metazoa; phylum Chordata; class Amphibia; order Caudata; family Salamandridae; genus Calotriton; species Calotriton arnoldi. Next base: position 23,121 of record CAWUFW010010803.1, read on the forward strand.
AACACCGTGAAGCTGGCCTTTGAGGGTGTGTGGCCACGTGAGTGTAGGCCAATGGTCCGGACAGGGCGGACACAGGTGTACAGTCCATGGCTGGCTGTGATCGCGCTGCGATAGAGGCTAGGCAACTGACTTATGCATTCGCAGGACTGATACACATAACACTTGGCATGCATGTGCCAAGACCCCGAGCGGTCGAGCGCTCCTATATTTCCCCGTACGTGCGTGTCCGCCCTCCTGGTGCATGCAACATTGCAACATCGACTACTGTGGCCCTGGTGGCGACAATACCCCAACACAGAGACACACTTACCGCACTTTCTGCTCAAGGCCAGACCGGAGCCACGTCCTGATCCCCCTGCCGAATCAGCACACCCCTGCGCTGACCTGACGTACGCCGGACCAGCACACGCCGCATGTGCATGCAGGGGGGGGCGGGCGAAGCTAAATGTCCAAGGTCTCAGCCACTGCTGAGGTGACATGCTACCGTCCGCTGAAGACAGCACACTGTGATGTTGCAGGGCTCGGGCACATCATGCTGACATAATGACCACACGGACACACTTGCTTAGATGGTGGGTATGGCGTGCGCCCGGCCACTTTTATTAGCAGGCTCACATGTCGAGTGACACCTATATTGGATGTGTGTGGGGGTGTGTGCACACCAGCCGTCATGGAGTGCCTGGTGCAGTCAAAAAACAACAACAGTGTACATCATTAAGGACACACCCATTCAACCATAAAGGCCCCATGACTTGAGCTGCACAGAGTTAGTGGCCCCGGATGCACAGCGTCCTGCACGGGCCTACCGCCACGGGCCGCTGACTTGCGGTGCACTGGGGCAGGGTCACGAGAGCAGAGCAGGTTTTCGTAGATGGCAAAGGGGGTTGTCGCGGAGTGTCTCGGTGGACAGTGGAAGGTGTACCCCCAGGGCATGATGCAGAGGGCAGAACCACGCTGAAACAGTCACTATGGTGGAGGTGAATGGAACAGACACATGTCTGACACCAAGTCCGGTCCAGCCAGATGATGATGCAGACAACCCCCATGCCATGGACTCAGACGCCACCAAAGTCCAACCAGAAACTGCCCATGACTCATTGCGTACAGAGTTAGTGGCACCAGTGCTGATAGGGGATGCCGCCTGCGATGAGGCGTGTCCAATGGTGTGGACTCCTCCACTTCTTACCCAAGACACAGTTCCACATGTGTGACCTACTCGACCGCAGTGTAGGCCTGAGGCAGCGGTCAGCAGGGGCCATTCACCGAGTGTCGCCGGCATACGTTGGATGGTCCCACCGGCCTGCGTAGTTCAGGTTCAGTGGCACCACGGGACGCGGACTTGCGGTGAACAGGGATGATGGCACCAGGTCAGTTGTTGCTAGTGTTCGGTCACCTCCGTGACTAGGATCCGGCTTTCATCCGGACTGAGCCGCATCTTCCTCTTACTCCTCTCCGTGCGTTCTCTGGTATGGACTCTGCCATTCATGAATCACGACTAAGTGCTGGATGTGGGACCTACTGGACCACAGTGTAGGCCTGGGGCAGCGGTCAGCACAGGCCCACAGACGCGTGTCGTGTGCTTGCGATGCAGACTTTTGCTTCACTGATCGGAGGGAGTATAGGGATGTGGACGCTGCCACAGACTTGGGGTCACTGCCATTCAAGACTCAGGACACAGTTCCATATGTGGGACCTACTGGAGCGCAGGGTAGGCCAGAGCCAGAGCCAGTAGTCTGCAGGGGCCCACAAACACGTGTCGCCGGCTTGCGTTGAACAGGGTTAGTGGCACCACGTGTCGCCGGGTTGCATTGAACAGGGTTAGTGGCACCACGTGTCGCTGGCTTGCGATGCAGACTTTTGCTTCACTGATCGGAGGGAGTATAGTGATGTGGACGCTGCCACAGACCTTTGGTCACTGCCATTCAGAACTCATGACTCAGTTCAACATGTGCCCACAACTGGGCCGAAGAGGACGCCGGTGGAGTATGTCAATGAAAAAGGAGTACTGTGGGCCAGCGTCGTGGGGGCCAGCGATGGTCTGCGGAGGCTGCAAAGGTCGCGGGACTGGGGCTTGGAGCTTGCACCGGCACGTGGTGGGCCCTCTTTGACACACTCCGGTGTCGGCAGGTGGGCGGACCCTCCTTGGTGCGCTGGGGCAGGCATGACGGGTCTGGGGACCAGCGGCCCGGGGTGCAGCAGGCGCACAGGGACGCAGGCCCCGCCGCGCTCGGCGCCGGCCTCGTGGCGGGCTGAGAGGCGCTGCCCTTGCGGACACGTTGCCCATTCCGAAAGAGAACCACGCCCAGTGCGACGGGCTGTTTATTCACACCCCTACGCAGGCCTGGCGTACGCAGGGCCAACCCACTCCGCCCGCGCATGCAGGGGGGGACGTAACGTGCGACATTTCCGCTTTCTGCCCCACAGCCTGTGGGGACATGGTAGCGTCCACTGGCCACTACACTCCATGCACCAGCAGTTCATGTCCACATGGCCATTTCCGTGGTTTGCACACTGAAGTCTGTCCGCCACCTCCACACCACACCTGGCATTGGGTAGGTTCTCATTCATTGGTCACTTGCCGCTCTCGCACATGCCTGGTTGTTAGAAATGGGAGTCTCTAGTTGGCCAGGGCTTGCGCCTCTGTCCAAGTAGGGACCCTTCTTCCTAGTCAGGGTAAGGGAGTTACACTCCTAAAATAACCCCTGCTCATCCCCTTGGTAGCCTGGCACGAGCAGTCAGGCTTATTCTAGAGGCAGTGTGTAAAGCATTTGCACATAACCAACAGTAATATAGTGTAAGCACTACAAAAGGACACCACACCAGTTTAGAAAAATAACCAATATTTTTATATACTCAAGACAAGACCAAATACGATAGAAATCCACAATACAAATACTTTAAAAATGAATACGTTGCAAGGTAACTTCTTCTTTGCAGAAATCGTGAAAAACAAAGTTCGTGCGAGTCGGTAGCTCCGTCCGAGTCTACCGCGATGCTGAAAACAAACAAAGTCCAACAGTTCCAGCCAACCGCGTCGATACGGGCTGGCAGAGTCGTGCACAGACTTGGTCACAGTACCTTTCTCGTTGTGGCTGGTACGGAGTGTACAAGCCGGTCGGCGTTCGTCGCAGTTGCGGTGCAAGACGGAGCGATGCAAGGTGCGGTGTCCTCTCGATGCGGTGCAGGCAGCGGCACGATGACAGTCGTGCAGACGGAGTCGGTGAGACCAAGGCGGGCGATGCAGGGTGAGACGGTGCTCATTGCGGTGCTGGCAGGTTGCGATGCAGGCGACCAAGCCGGAGTGCGGGAGCTGGCGTCGGACAGCGGTGCGGAGTCGGAGCGGTGCGTCGCGAAGCGTGCGAGCGGTGCCCCAACTGCGATGCGGTCACGATGGTTGAGCCAGATGCAGCGACAGCGTCGGTCTGGTCCGGCCGGTACAGTGAAGCGATGCGATGCGAACTGCGGTGCCCACAGGTCACGATGCAAACAGCGGCTCGATGTTGACGGCGTCGGACGTCGTCGTCGGTGAGACCAGGGTTGCGGTGCGAAGCGGGGCGATGCGGTCTGCGGTGCAAACAGGACACCGGGCCAGCGATGGAGTCGGTTGACGGAGTCGGTTGCGGTTCCCTTCCTCTGTGGCAACTGAAACAGCGGTTCCAGAAGCGGTACCCAGAGGGTTGTGAAGTCTTTGCAGTCCCTGAGACTTCTTAACAGGAGGCCCGCTCGGTTTCAGGCCCTTGGAGATTCTCAGTACAAAGAGTAGAAAGTTCAGTCCAGTCCTTTCACTGCCCAAGACAGAAGCAGCAACTGAAGGCCAACCCAACAAGGCAATAACTCAGCAAAGGGGCAGTACTCCTCCTAGCAGCTCTCCAGCTCTTCTTCTTGGCAGGTTCCTTGATTCCAGCGAGATCTAAATTCATGGGGTCAGGGCCCCAATATTTATATTTCAAATTCCTTTGTTCTCTGGAGGCAGAGAAGCCTTTGCCTAGTCCAAACCAGTTCTGGGGCACTCTGTTGACAAGACTCCTTCTTTCCTTTCACAGTGCAGGGCAGAAACATCAGAAGCCCCACAGGAGGTGGAGCCAGCATTGTGGAGGGAAAGCACAGCCCTGGAGCACTTTGTTGACATGATTCCTTCTCTTCTTTCACAGTGCAGGGCAGAGACATCAGACGCACCACAGGGGGTGGAGCCAGCACTGTGGGGGGCCGGCACAGTCCTATTCAGGTCCCAGGTGCAACTCCTCCCTCCCATCTAGATGCAGATCTCTCTATTCACCACTGGGCGGACTCATTCTGTCTCCTGGAATCCCCCAGCCCTGTCACTCAAACTCCAGACAAGGAATACACAACCTAGCAGAGGCAGGCCTGGATAGTTAGACAAGAAAATACTTACTTTCTAAAAGTGGTATTTTCAAACACAGAATGTTAAAACCAACTTCACTAAAAGATGTATTTTATCATTCTGAGTTCAGGCATACTAAACTCAAATTTCTACCATGTTCCCGGAGTCAGTTAGGATTATAAGATGTAATAATCAAAACTGCCCATTCTGGCCTATGGGGGACAGGTAGCCTTTCAATAGTGAAAAACGAAATAGGCTGTAATTCACTACCAGGGCATGCCACGCACACCAGGGCTGCCCTACCTTTACCTACAATGCACCCTGCCCACAGGGGTACCTTGGGCCTACCATAGGGGTGACTAATATGTACAAAAGGGAAGGTTTAGGGACTGGCAAGTGGGTGCACTTGCCAAGTCGACATGGCAGTCACAGACTGCACACAGGCTCTGCGGTGGCAGGCCTGAGACACATTTTGCAGGCTGCTTTGGTGGGTGGCACAACCAGTGCTGCAAACCCACCAGCAGCATTTGATTTACAGGCCCTGGCACACTCAGTGCACGTTACTAGGGACTGACACATAAATCAAATAGCCAAACATGGAAATACCAATCCATAACACATTTCTTACAGGAGCACTTGCACTTTACCACTGATCAGCAGTGCGTAAAGTGCGCAGAAACTACTAAACCAGCACAAAACAGAGTCAAAACCGGGAGGTCAGAAAGCAAAAACTCAGGGGAAACACGCCAAAAGATGCCAAGTCTAACACATGTCCCCTCCAGCTGAAAGTAGGGAGAACTACCCAACCCCATGGGAGTTCTCTTCACTAAGGCGGAAGAACCTGGACAGACCATCTGCGTTGGCGTGTTCTGTCCCAGGGCGGTGTTTCACCGTAAAGTCCATTCCCTGTAGGGAGATGGACCACCTCAACAGTTTTGGATTCTCACCCCTCATTTGCATCAACCATCTGAGGGGCCTGTTGTCTGTCTGAACCCGGAAGTGAGTCCCAAACAGGTATGGTCTCAACTTCTTCAGTGCCCAGACCACAGCGAAAGCTTCCCTTTCTATGGCACTCCACCTCTGTTCCCTGGGGAGTAGTCTCCTGCTAAGGAAGACTACAGGCTGGTCTAGACCCTCTTCGTTCAGTTGTGAGAGCACCGCTCCCACACCATGCTCTGAAGCGTCAGTCTGCACGATGAATTCCTTGGAGAAGTCGGGTGCCTTGAGCACGGGCGCCGTGCACATGGCAGCCTTCAGGGCATCAAAGGCCTTCTGGCAGGACTCAGTCCAGATCACCTTCCTGGGCTGCTTCTTGGAAGTCAGCTCCGTTAAGGGGGTCACAATGGTGCCATAGCCCTTAACAAATCTCCTGTAATAGCCGGTGAGACCTAAAACGGCTCTCACCTCTGTCTGGGTCTTGGGGGGCTCCCAAGCCAGAATGGTGTAAATCTTGGGTTGTAGGGGCGCCACCTGGCCGCTTCCTACCTGGTGTCCCAAGTACACCACAGAACCCTGCCCGATCTGGCACTTACTGACCTTGATCGTGAGGCCTGCCTTCTGCAGAGCCCTCAACACTTCTCCAAGGTGCTGCCTGTGTTCTTCCCAGCTGGAACTGAACACAGCAATGTCATCCAGGTAGGCGGCACTGAAATCCTCCAGTCCGACCAACACCTGGTTGACCAACCTCTGGAAAGTGGCTGGGGCATTTTTCAACCCAAAGGGCATCACACGGAACTGGTAATGTCCTTCTGGGGTTGAGAATGCTGACCTCTCCTTGGCCCCATCAGTTAAGGCAATCTGCCAGTACCCAGACGTCAAATCAAACGTGCTGAGGAACTTGGCAGCTCCCAACCGATCAATGAGCTCATCAGCTCTGGGGATGGGGTGCGCGTCAGTCTTGGTGACGGCATTGAGCCCACGGTAGTCCACACAACACCGGAGTTCTGGAGTGGCACCGGGTGCAGCAGCCTTTGGGACCAAAACCACTGGGCTGGACCACGGACTGTTGGAGGGCTCGATCACCCCTAACGCCAACATCTTGGAGACCTCCTCCTTGATGCTGGCCCTGACCCGGTCAGTCAACCTGTAAATCTTGTGCTTCACAGGAGGGCTGTCACCGGTGTCCACGTCATGGGTACACCAGTGAGTAACACCTGGGGTCAGAGAGAACAGTGGGGCAAACTGTCCCAACAACTGGTGACAGTCGCTCTGCTGCTCAGGGGTCAGTGCAGGGGAGAGGATCACACCTTCCACTGACCCGTCGTGCTCCTTGGTGGACAGGAGGTCAGGGAGAGGTTCACTCTCCTCTTCCACCCCATCATCTGTCGCCAAGAGCATGCTTACTTCAGACCTCTCAAAGTGAGGCTTGAGGCGGTTCACGTGGAGGACCCTCAAAGGGTTCCTTGGAGACTGCAAATTCACCAGGTAGGTGACGTCACTTTTGCGCTCCACCACCTCAAATGGCCCAGTCCACTTGTCCTGCAAGGCACAAGGTTCCACTGGGGCCATCACCCACACTTTCTGCCCAGGTTGAAATTCGACCAGAGTGGCATTCTGGTCATACCATTTCTTCATTTCTTCCTGGCTTGCTTCTAGGTTCGCCTGAGCGAGTTTCCTGAAGCGTGCAGTCTGGTTTCTGAAGGCCAGCATGTAACTAAACACATCCTGGGGAGATTTCCTGGGAGCTGCCTCCCAGCCTTCCTTCACCAAACTGAGAGGTCCTCGCACAGGGTGGCCATAGAGAAGCTCAAAGGGGCTGAACCCTAGAGATTTCTGTGGCACCTCCCTGTATGCAAACAGCAGGTATGGTAAGAGGACGTCCCACTTACACCTCATGGGTTCTGTCAACCCCTTTATCATGCCTTTTAAGGTCTGGTTGAATCTCTCCACCAGACCATTACCTTGGGGGTGGTAAGGGGTGGTGAACTTGTAGGTTACACCACATTCCTTCCACAGGGATGTCATATACTTGGATATGAAATTGGTCCCTCTGTCAGAAACCACCTCTCTGGGGAATCCCACACGGGAAAAGATCCCCATTAACGCCCGGCCCACCACTGGCGCCGTCGTTGTCCTGAGAGGGATTGCTTCAGGGTACCGGGTGGCATGGTCCACCAAGACGAGGATGTACCTGTTGCCCATGGCTGTCTTGGGATCCAGTGGCCCTACAATATCCATCCCTACCCTTTCAAAGGGTGTTCCAACAACTGGAAAGGGTTGGAGAGGAGCTTTGACCCTCCTCCCACTCTTACCGCTTGCCTGGCAAGTTTGGCAAGACCTTCAATGTCCATCTGACTGCCTTCTCATTTGGGGCCAAAAGAAGTGGGTGACAAGCCTGTCAAAGGTCTTGTCCCGCCCCAAATGTCCTGCTAAAGGCACGTCATGAGCCAGACCCAGTAGGAAGGTCCTGAAGCGCTGGGGTACCACCAGCACACGGGCTGACCCAGGCTCAGCGACCTTAGGCTCGCTGTACAGGAGATCATTCTCCCAATAGATCAGGTGAGATCCAGACTGGTTACCAGCTGCCTGGTCTGCAGCCTGCCGCCGCAGACCCTCTAGAGAAGGGCACTCTTTCTGCTCCCTGCAGAACTCCTCCCTGGTGGGACCCCCTTCTTGCTGCCAATGGGTCAGCTCAGAGATGTCTCCCAGTTCGGCTACCTGCTCCCCTGTAGGCACCGGGCGTCCCCCTCAAGGTCCACCTCCTCCCGGTCCGTGGGAACATCAGGGGCCGGTTTCCCGCGCCCGGCCCTTTCTCTTGGCAGGGACTTGGGCCACTGTTTCAGGCTCCAAGTCCTCTTGACTACCCTTCCTGGCTGCCATTGACCGAGTGGACACGCATGCCCACTCTGGCAACCCAAGCATCTCCAAGTGAGACCTGAGCTCAACATCCTTCCCCAAGGACTGCTCCAGGTCGTTTCCTAGCAGACAATCCACAGGCATGGTAGGGCTCACAACCACCCTCAAGGGACCTGAGACCCCTCCCCCATTCAAAGGGAACCTGCGCCACCATACATTGGCGCTCTGAGTTGTCTACAGCAACTACTTGGTGGAATGCTCCTGGGACTACTTGCTTCTCAGACACCAGGTGACACCGGACTGAGGTCACACCGGCTCCAGTGTCTCTGAGAGCCTCTACCCTATTCCCATTAATGGTCACCCAGGTGCTGTATTTCTTTGTGTTAGGGGGCACCTGGTTTCCTGGGACCATCTCACTGTCCCCTAGTGAGACAAGGGTCATTTCTGCGGGATCCCCACCCTCCAGTGGGCACCCCTCCTCCCTAAGCGCTACACTAGCCAACACCTTGGACTGTCCACCGGTGGGTGGCTGTGGCCCCTTCGGGCACTTGGGGTCCCCCTCATGTGGCCTACCTGGTCACATGCATAACACTTACGGGGCCGGTCTCAGCAGGCTTCCCTGAAGAGACCACTGCTTTCTTACCTGGGGGCTGGGAACCTTTACCCTGCGTACTAGTTTGGGGCCCTTTAGAGAACTCCTGTGCTTTACCCTTGTCCCCCCACTTTTCTGCTGGGGACCCTGCCCACCTTTGGCTGAGTCTCCCCAAACGCTTTCTTGTGGACCCTGGTACTCCCCCAGCGGTCCGCCTCCATAGTAAGCTTCCTGCGGTCAGTTAGCTTACTATCCACTAGGTGCTGGCGCAGATCTGCAAAACATAGACTAGACAAGTGCTCCCATGCAATCAAGTTGTAGAGCCCCTGAAAATCTGTCACATTACTGCCCTTTACCCAGCCATCCAGAGACCTGCAGAACACATCCACACATTCCAACCAAGTGTAGGCATCAGACTTCTTACAGGACCTGAACTGATCCCTGTACTTTTCAGGAGTAAGACCATACTTAGTGAGAAGGGCATCCTTCATGTCAGCATAGGTGAGTTGATACCCCTTACCCAAAGCTATCAGAGCATCCCTTGCTTCTTCAGGGAAAAGTGGCCACAATCCTGCTCCCCAATTCTCCTCAGGGACCCCATTCATGTGTATGGCTGCCTCATAACCCTGAAACCACCTTTGTATGTCATCCCCCTTCTTGAACTCCTTGCCTACATTCTTGGGAATGTGCACAATCCTGTCTGCCTTTCTGGACGAATTGCTGCCACCATCTGAGCCTGACTTACTCCTAAGTTCTAGCTCCTTCAGTTCTCTCTCATGCTCTAAGAGCAACTTCTTCTCCTCCATGGCCAATCTCCTCTCCTCCCTCTTCTCCTCCCGCTCACTCTCCAGCCTGAGCTTCTGCAGCTCAAACTGCCTTGCCTCCCGCCTGTCCTCCAGCTCCTCTGGGGACAGACTGCTGCTGCCTGAACTGGCGGGTTCCCCCCACCCAAAAGCACATCCACCCTGGAAATAGGCTCCTCCACCTCCTCACTGAGATTACCAGGCTGCCCACTGGCATGTCTGGCTGCTACCCAGGCCCTCAGCACCTTCTGTAGCTCCTCCTTCCTTGTGAGGCCTTTAATTTGGACTTTCAGGTTTTTACAAACCGCTCGTAGCTCCTTTACGGCGTAGGATTCCAACCTATCCTCCTCAAAGATAACTTCCAGAGATGCAACGGATGATGCAGTTGATTCAGGCATGATGAAAGTAGTGAGTTGAAAACTGGCAAGATCAAAAATAGGCCAAAAGAAAAAGAGACAGTATGTGGTACGTAATGGTCTGCGATATGGTTGTAGTCCACACCAATCACTGAAAGTCAAGTGCAAACACAAGTCCTATCCTCACCGCTGACAACCAATGTTAGAAATGGGAGTCTCTAGTTGGCCAGGGCTTGCGCCTCTGTCCAAGTAGGGACCCTTCTTCCTAGTCAGGGTAAGGGAGTTACACTCCTAAAATAACCCCTGCTCACCCCCTTGGTAGCTTGGCACGAGCAGTCAGGCTTATTCTAGCGGCAGTATGTAAAGCATTTGCACATAACCAACAGTAATATAGTGTAAGCACTACAAAAGGACACCACACCAGTTTAGAAAAATAACCAATATTTTTATATACTCAAGACAAGACCAAATACGATAGAAATCCACAATACAAATACTTTAAAAATGAATACGTTGCAAGATAACTTCTTCTTTGCAGAAATCGTGAAAAACAAAGTTCGTGCGAGTCGGTAGCTCCGTCCGAGTCTACCGCGATGCTGAAAACAAACAAAGTCCAACAGTTCCTGCCGACCGCGTCAATACGGGCCGGCAGAGTTGTGCACAGACTTGGTCACAGTACCTTTCTCGTTGTGGCTGGTACGGAGTGTACGAGCCGGTCGGCGTTCATCGCGGTTGCGGTGCAAGACGGAGCGATGCAAGGTGCGGTGTCCTCTCGATGCGGTGCAGGCAGCGGCTCAATGACAGTCGTGCAGACGGGGTCGGTGAGACCAAGGCGGGCGATGCAGGGTGAGACGGTGCTCGATGCGGTGCTGGCAGGTTGCGATGCAGGCGACCAAGTCGGAGTGCGGGAGCTGGCGTCGGACAGCGGTGCGAGTCGGAGCGGTGCGTCGCGAAGCGTGCGAGCGGTGCCCCAACTAAGATGCGGTCACGATGGTTGAGCCAGATGCAGTGACAGCGTCGGTCTGGTCCGGCCGGTACAGTGAAGCGATGCGATGCGAACTGCGGTGCCCACAGGTCACGATGCAAACAGCGGCTCGATGTTGACGGCGTCGGACGTCGTCGCCGGTGAGACCAGGGTTGCGGTGCGAAGCGGGGCGATGCGGTCTGCGGTGCAAACAGGACACCGGGCCAGCGATGGAGTCGGTTGACAAAGTCGGTTGCGGTTCCCTTCCTCTGTGGCAACTGAAACAGCGGTTCCAGAAGCGGTACCCAGAGGGTTGTGAAGTCTTTTCAGTCCCTGAGACTTCTTAACAGGAGGCTAGCTCGGTTTCAGGCCCTTGGAGATTCTCAGTACAAAGAGTAGAAAGTTCAGTCCAGTCCTTTCACTGCCCAAGACAGAAGCAGCAACTGCAGGCCAACCCAACAAGGCAATAACTCAGCAAAGGGGCAGTACTCCTCCTGGCAGCTCTCCAGCTCTTCTTCTTGGCAGGTTCCTTGATTCCAGCGAGATCTAAATTCATGGGGTCAGGGCCCCAATATTTATATCCCAAATTCCTTTGTTCTCTGGAGGCAGAGAAGCCTTTGCCTAGTCCAAACCAGTTCTGGAGCACTCTGTTGACAAGACTCCTTCTTTCCTTTCACAGTGCAGGGCAGAAACATCAGACGCCCCACAGGAGGTGGAGCCAGCATTGTGGAGGGAAAGCACAGCCCTGGAGCACTTTGTTGACATGATTCCTTCTCTTCTTTCACAGTGCAGGGCAGAGACATCAGACGCACCACAGGGGTGGAGCCAGCACTGTGGGGGGCCGGCACTGTCCTATTCAGGTCCCAGGTGCAACTCCTCCCTCCCATCTAGATGCAAATCTCTCTATTCACCACTGGGCGGACTCATTCTGTCTCCTGGAATCCCCCAGCCCTGTCACTCAAACTCCAGACAAGGAATACACAACCTAGCATAGGCAGGCCTGGATAGTTAGACAAGAAAATACCTACTTTCTAAAAGTGGTATTTTCAAACACAGAATGTTAAAACCAACTTCACTAAAAGATGTATTTTATCATTCTGAGTTCAGGCATACTAAACTCAAATTTCTACCATGTTCCCGGAGTCAGTTAGGATTATAAGATGTAATAATCAAAACTGCCCATTCTGGCCTATGGGGGACAGGTAGCCTTTCAATAGTGAAAAACGAAATAGGCTGTAATTCACTACCAGGGCATGCCACGCACACCAGGGCATGCCCTACCTTTACCTACAATGCACCCTGCCCACAGGGGTACCTTGGGCCTACCATAGGGGTGACTAATATGTACAAAAGGGAAGGTTTAGGGACTGGCAAGTGGGTGCACTTGCCAAGTCGACATGGCAGTCACAGACTGCACACAGGCTCTGCGGTGGCAGGCCTGAGACACATTTTGCAGGCTGCTTTGGTGGGTGGCACAACCAGTGCTGCAAACCCACCAGCAGCATTTGATTTACAGGCCCTGGCACACTCAGTGCACGTTACTAGGGACTGACACATAAATCAAATAGCCAAACATGGAAATACCAATCCATAACACATTTCTTACAGGAGCACTTGCACTTTACCACTGGTCAGCAGTGCGTAAAGTGCGCAGAAACACTAAACCAGCACAAAACAGAGTCAAAACCGGGAGGTCAGAAAGCAAAAACTCAGGGGAAACACGCCAAAAGATGCCAAGTCTAACACTGGTCCACGCCTCTTCTCACATCCTGCTATTGTGTGGCTGTGGTGCCATGCCGTGGCTGGGTTGTGGGCATGGCAAGCCCAGGTTCCCAATGGAGTCGTGTTGTCGTGTTTGGTGGGTTGGCATGTTGTGTGGCATGTTGAATGTAGTTGTGCTGCTTGCCCATTGCCAGTGTCGTAAGTTGCATGACTGTGGGGTGGAGGTGTGTGGTGTGTTCATTTGATACTTTCCAACGGGCACTGCATTTCTATAGGTGCCATCCTGGGGGAGCTGGTTGATGATGGACTGTCGGGAGATGTAGGAATGAGGCACCCTGCCTGGGGAGTTTGCCACGACATTGTTGAGGAGTCCCGGGCGTGCCACTATTGCATGCACATTCATGGGATGCGTGTGCTTTCTGTAGAGGTGGTTGTGTGCAGTGTCAGCAGGGGGCACGAGGGGTACATGTGTGCAGTTCATTGCCCCCGACAAGTGAGGGAATCCAGCTGTGGCGTGGGAGCCTTGCTTGGTTTCCAGCTGCTCCTGCGCTTTGTGGGTGGAGTGGAGGTGCTGGGGTACCGGGCTGATGTTGGCATCCAGGACAGGTGTGATGAACTTGGATGGGGCTGGCTGTGAGACTCCTCCGACTCTGGCAGTTGTGGGTTGGGAGGTACCAGAGGCCAACATGTGCAGCACAGCCGGAAGCTTTATCTGCGGAGGGATGTTCGTTGTGCGCGGTGTTGGTACCGCCAGCAGGTGGGCGATGTGGGTCAGGATGCGGGAGATGGTTGTCCTTTTGGGCCTGTGGTGGGCAATGTCCTCCTCTGGCGTTCGGTCTGTGCGGCTGGTGCGTTTACGGTGGGTCCGCTGTCTTTGTGTACGCTGCCTCTGTGGTGGTCCGGGGGGGGGAGGCGGGACAGGTCCTGGGGGTGGTGGCGGGCCTGGGGGTGGTGGCGGGCCTGGAGGTGGTGGCGGTGGGTGTTGTGGCCCTCATGGGTCTCCGAGCTGCATGATCATGATCATTGTCTCCATGGCATCTGTGGGTCTTCAGATGTGGCTCTGGGCTGGGCTCCCTTTCATGCAGCAGGTAGTCGTCCTGCTTAACACCAGCAGAAGGCAGGCGTTGAATCCCTGCTGCTACCACGGCTTATCGCCTGTTTTGGGTTCGCATCGCAGATCTGGCAGTTCGTTGTGAATGTGGTGTAGTGGTGTTTTCGTGTGTTTTTGCACGGGAACGCCTACTCTGCATCTCATTAGGGTTAGTTGGTGGTGTCACCCGTGGAGGTAAATTTTGAGGCAGTTATCGCGGGAATACTTGCGTTGTCTGCAGTTTGCACCCGCTTGTGAATGGGGTGTTAAATCTATCTCCACTTTTGATGCGTTAAGGTGGAGATAAATCGGCGGTAGGTCCTTGTGAATATGCCCCTCAGTGTTTTCAGACAGTTGCGGTCATGTTAAATATAATTAATTGCCTGGATCATTCTTTGGTTTCCTGTATAGATGAACTATGTGCACTAAGCATTTTCACAGTCTCAAACCCTCCAATTCAGCGTTTGTGACTGTTAAAATGTTTTTTCTTATTTACTAATTCCATGTTAGGAGTCAGAAAGTTTTTTTGACTTCTAAAATGGATTTCTGGAAGGATACCGGTTTGGCATCCGGTTCGGTATCTTGAAGGGGCGTGCTTTATGGGTCCTTTCCAAATACTGAATCAGTATCTGATGTATCAATCTTTTGCAATGAAATTCGGTCACAAAATATTGATGTTTTTTACCGACACTTCAAAGGAGGTGGTAACTTATTCGCAAAAATGAAGCTGTCCCCTTGAGACCCTTTTCCGTTTGTGACTGCGAAAAAAATGTTTGTTAGAGAAAGTAGTGGTCTAGCTGACCACTGCCTCCTCTTCAACAAACTTTTTAAAAACATTTACTTTTCTTTTTCAACGCAGTCCCATTTCATTTAAGGGAAATGAGCTGCATTTAAAAAAAAAAGTTTACTTTATTAAAAAGCAATCAGAGACGAATATACGACGTTACATCGCGGTGTTTACACCGCGCTACCTTTACAACGCAGGCATTACAACGCAAGTCGTTACAACGAGTTGCGTTGGAGGGCGCTGGACTTAGGAATAGTATGATTTACTATTCCAACTCCAGCCTACGTTACAGTAGGGAAGGTGTTGGAATAGTAAATCATACTATTCCTTAGCTTAGAGCTTCATCCAGCGCAAGTCATTGTAATGACTTGCGTTGTAATACCCGCGTTGTAAAGGTATTGCGGTGTAAACACCGCGATGTAACCGATGTTTCCCTCAGAGACGTGGTCTGCTGACACCAGCAGGCCACCATTCCTGTTGTAATTGCCTCAAATTGAAGTTAGTCGGAATTTGTGACCTACCTCATTAATATGCCAGAGTATATGTCGGTATATATGAGTATATAGGGCAGTTCTTAACATTCTTTACTTATCGCAAAAATGCTATTGTCACAAATTGCGACCATTTTGTGACATGTAAATAGTAATTATGGCCATTGTTCCCTGAAGTTTTAATGTAGTCCTTAGTCAGTGATTCGCTTTAGTGGAGCACGTTACATGATGGATCTTGAAAACATGTCCACGCTTTTAACAAAACAGGTTGGAAATTAGAGGCAGAAAACCAACAGCAACAGAACAATAACATGAAATCACAAAGGAGTTATTCATTCTGAAATATTGCAAACTCTGTGTAATAAACAGAGAAAACTAGCAAACTACATATCGACCTGGTTGTTACCACCAACAAGTGCACTCTCGGGGCAGTATACCCACAGGCCAGCACATTGTGTACGTTTTATCCTATCAGTGTAGAGTGGTTCATGGCGTAAACTGAAGAATCGTGACTCCTCCTCTGCCCGGAATATAAGGATATGGAACAATGGCGTTGATGAGGTGGCTCGAGCCAAGAGCTCGTTTAAACGTTTCTTTTTTAAATTCGCACCGCAACGTCAACAAATAAAGCCTTGTCAGTTAAGCACTTAAACCCTTTATCTGTTTGATAAATACGAGGTAATCTCTCCGGTAAAGAAACCGTTCCCTAGCGTTGGGTTTGTTTTAGTTACGGTATGTGTCAATAATTCTCCACAAGTAAATATGGTTTTGGCGCCAGGAAGTCAAAAGGTGAGGTATCCATACATATCAACAGCGCAGGTGCTTGAGAGACACGTGTACAGAAAAAGAAAAAAAATACA
This sequence comes from Calotriton arnoldi, assembly GCA_963921515.1. Taxonomy (NCBI): domain Eukaryota; kingdom Metazoa; phylum Chordata; class Amphibia; order Caudata; family Salamandridae; genus Calotriton; species Calotriton arnoldi. Next base: position 38,923 of record CAWUFW010010803.1, read on the forward strand.
TTGGTAACTGAATTTCCCCACTGGCTAAGATTGGAGAGGATGAAGTTTTATAGTGGAGAAGGTTAAAGAAACATCGTTTTTTTTTACTTAAAGAATCATGAGCCTTAGTCTGAGGTGTTGCTATGTATGCTAGGTATTAGAATGAGATTGAAGGAAATAGGCAGAACACAGATGCACAGAACTGAGAATACACACACACTTCCTCACAACACTGAGGCTAATTATGCACACCGAGGCAAAGGCTTTCACCGGTATATCCCTTTTTGCAACAGATGCAAACTGCATTGAAAGCAACACAGAGCAACATTGCATGTTCAGCCTCTGTTGCTGTCAGTGAATGAAAGCCAGGGGCGGACTTGAGCTGCCCCGGTGGGATGTCCCTCGCGCAGACTGTGCAGTAGTGAAACTAGTGTGTCATGGGCCCGAGTGCAAGGAAGGAAATGGATCACCTGGCTGCTGTTTGAATTATAAAACAATGCAATAATCAGCAGGGCCCGACCGGTCGTAGCGGGCATCGGGCGTTTCCCCGGGAGGCTGGAAGGATGAGGGGCGATTTTGCAGCAGAGGGGGCCATTTTTGTTGCTGGGGGTTGGTTTTTGCAGCGATGCTGCGATATCAACCGACCCCCAGTAACAAAAGCAGCAGGGTCTGGTCCGTCAAAATTGCCAGGGCTGCTCTGGGTTCCCAATAAGGCCCGATAATCAGGATTAAGGGCCCCTCAGGATTCCGGGCGTCATCGCCACTGCACATGCTGCACCAGTGGACATTATGCCCTGGAGAATGTGTACATCGGATGTGTGTAAGAGGCTGTGAGGGCAGCTTCTGTTTACATGTTGACTGGGAGGAAGGAGCTGCAGCTCAGAAGGGATGATGTTTGGATCATACCTGCCAAGCCCGAAAACTCAAGGGCCCAGTAAAAGAAAACAGGGGCTTCGTGAACCCCTTGCTTTATCACCTACAGCGGGTGGGGTTCTTTATGTGCTTCTTCTGTCTGCAACTCGGCAGATAAAGGCTCATAATTAACGCTGGAATACAAGGACAATAGAAGAGCAAGCAGAAGCCAGGAAAAAAAAACAGATGGGTAAATAGAAGTGGGAAAGAAGGAGGAATATTGGAAGGAAGGGTGAAAAGAAGGAAGTATGGATGAATGAGTGGGTGGGTGGGTGGGTGGATAAATGAGTATGTGGATGAAAGAGGGTGAAAGGATGAGTAAATGAAAGGTGGATGACAGGTAAAACAAGCATTTGCAATGCAATAGGTCTCGCATTTACACGAGTTTGAGCTATTGACATTGCAAATAACAATGCCTTTTATATTTGTTTTCGTTTTAAAAACATAAATAAAAGGCATTGTCATTTACAATGCCAATAGCTTTAACTCGTGTAACTGCGAGACCTATTGCATTGCAAATGCTTGTTTACTATTGTGTTGACTGCATCCTGCAAGAGCTTTGAGAAGCCACGCTTCTCCAGAGGCTCTTAAGATTGAGAACTATAGTCATTGTTTTGAAAAGCGCTCATCGTGAGACCCTGCGCAGAAATTGTGCCATGCTCAAGATTAATGGTTGTATCTCCATGAGTTCAACGACCAATCAAAGATTGTCTAGGAGTGGAATATTACATTGGTACCTAGTTCAAATGCAAGTCGTAGGTGACAATTTGAACAAGCATTTGCAATGCAATAGGTCTCGCATTTGCGAGTTTGAGCTATTGGCATTGCAAATGACAATGCCTTTTATTTGTGTTGATTTTCAAAACAGATAAATAAAAGGCATTGTCATTCATAATGCCAATAGCTTAAACTCTCGCAAATGTGAGACCTATGCATTGCAAATGCTTGTTCATATTTACTATGAAAAGAGAATTGTGTAAACTAGTTCCACAAGCTCTTTTAATCTTTGGTCGACAGAGATACATTAGAGTTTAGCTTTTCAGACAGCAGAAACCTATGAAAGATGAACCATAAGTCAGCAAAGAAAGAAAAATAACACCAAGAAAGATACAATGAAATAAAAAACCACTGCTTAAACGAAACAGGTTAAACCTAAAATTCCTACATACACTATCACCGTGGGCTGCGTCACCCCAGCTTTGTAGCCTGCTTTCTATACAAGTAGATGCCGGTTGGTTAGGCATAGAAAGAGCAGCACTAGCCCCCCGTTCAACCTGCCGCTTTACCTTCAGCTGTCCCACCAGCTTCATGAACTGCAGCAAGTGCTTCATGCCGCACACAGGAGTTTGCAGACGCTGCGGTGCACGTTCGGGAGCCGCCAACAGCGAACACACAGAAGGAGGGTTACCGGCTGCCAGAAACACGAGGGTGGTAGGACCCTACGAAACGTGCAAAAACGTCTCGGCTTCACGCAAGCGCAGTACCGGACCCTCTATCTCTACCGGAAAAGTAAACACTAGGGACGATAGTTAATATATATGCTAAGACAGCTTTGCGAAGACGCGCACTCATTTTTATGAAAAAAAATACCAATTTCGCTGCAGTTTAATATAATTGATTCTCCCACTGCTTTGAAACTAAAAGTTCAGATAGGACCGGCATTTCCTTCTGTAAATTAGAACCTTTCCCACGGAAATGTAGTACTCGGTTACATTAATCACGGTACACTGTTAAGCAACACGACAGTAAAACTCTGGCAACACCTCCATTCGCACGACCGTATTTAACATGCAGATCACATGACTTTGCGCTCATTTGACAACACGTCAAAAAGATGAATGCGAGTTGGTCGGACATGCCTCTGTGAGTGGGCTGCGTGTGCGCGCGCCGCGGAGCCCTCCGTCCACACACAGCGCCCGGGAGAGGTAGCCACAAATCACTCCTTCCAAACGAACACGCACTGCTGCGGAATATTGAGACCGCTTCCCAAGTCACTCAATCAATATCGACCCCGGAGATCTGGAAGGCAATCAGACCAACGTCCACCAAAACAGACTGCCCCTTGCGTGTAACATTTAGCCGAAGCCCCAGAGGCAGCGCCCTGCAGAGCCCGAGTCCTCGGAATGCAGCTCCTGTGTGGCATCCGTGGACTTCCTGCTTTTGCTCGCACAGCAGCAGCTTTCCGAAGCTGCCTTCACTCGCTGCTAGTTGGTGCAAACAGTTGGCAGACGTGGCTTTTGTCTTAATATTTGCACAAGTTCCTCAGAAGCATGTTTGCGCCTCCGTCGCTGCTGCAGCCGATTACCCTGATCCAGGCAAGCTGTTAACTGAAGCTGGGATCTCTCTCCGTGCATAAATGTCACTCGCCACAGTGCGCCATGAGCGTGCACATTGGCTGTCCAGCCGCAACCTACAAGAGACGCCATGAGCGTGCGAGCGTGCACATCGGCTGTCCGGGCGCAAGCTGAAAGACACGCCGTGCGCGTACCCATGTGCTGTCCGGGACCAAGCTGATAGACACGCCGTGAGCGTGCACATCGGCTGTCTGGGAAAGTGCACATCTCCTGTCCCCCTTCCAAACTAAGTCGACGACAATATATCTCGCTAGCGAGCAGCTTCGCTGCGTCGCTAGGCGAGACCTAAAAAGGATGGCAAAGTAAAGGGGAGGGTGGATGGATGAGTGAGTGAATGGGTAGGTGAATGGACAGGTGAAAGGATGGCAGAGTAAATGGATGGGTGAGTGGATGGATAGGGGGATAAATAGGTGAAACGATGGGAGAGTAAAGGGATGGAAGGATAATGGATGGATGGATAGGTGAAAGGATGGGAGAGTGGATGGGTGGGTGGATGTGCATGGATAGGTGGTTGGACAAGTGTGAGAATGCCAGAGTAAAGAGATGGATAGATAGGTGGATGAACAGGCGAAAGGATGACTGAGTAAAGGGATGGATGGATGAGTGGGGGAAAAGATGAGTGAATAGATGGCAGAGTCGATAGATGGAAGGCAGAGTGGATGGATGCATGGTTGGATGATAGAATGAATGAATAAATGGATGGATGGAAGGCACGGTGGATTGATGCATGGCAGAGTGGATGATTTGATGGATGGCACAGTGGAAGGATTGATGGATGTATGGCAGAGTAGATGGATGGTAGAGTGGTTGGATGGCAGAGTGTATGTATAGCAGTGTGGAAAAGAGGATGGAAGGATGATTGACAGAATAGATGGATATATGGAAGTGATCCAGCGCGGCTAATATGAAGTTTTCCTTATGACACAAATCCAGAGAAAAACACCTACACAGCTTTTATCACTTGAAACTTATGTCGGTGGGGCCCATAACACCGCATGCACACATCCACTCAATTCTCTGGATCTAGCACTAAGGAAAATGAGTTGCTGGACAAGCGGGATACCTTATAAAATGACAGAATTATAATCTATACATTATATACATTGACTTCGGATCCTGTCGGTTCTAAACATCAAGGTACTCCGCTATTCGGTCGATGGACCAACTAGTAGAATTAGTTGATGATGATTAAGACCAGCTCAATCATAATTAAAACCTTTAGCATTTAAAATCACAGTTTTATTTAAAGAAACCACAGACTCATTTAGAGTTCGCATATAATTTTATCTAAATTTCTTTAAGCAAAGGTAAAGTTCAATTTATTAGCAAAATACATTTATTTTGTCAGTAAACATTTTAGTAAAAGATTAAAATGAAGATGAAAAATATTCATTACCCTTAGCCATTGGGCGATGACAAGAATGGTTCATCAGGAAAGAAAAGATGAACCGCAGATTTCAGAATGGACTCCCAAACTGACTGACTGTCCCGCTAACCTCCTCGGACGCAATCCCCTCCCGGGCAATTCCCGCAACGGTCTCGTTCCTTTTCCCAGTCAAAGTTCAAAATGACAGAGTCTCTTGCAGCATCGGGATAGAATAAAAGGAGAAGTTTTTTTCACAACGTGAGAGCAGACCCTCTTATACCCTATTTTCTGGCTCACTACACTTAAAAGTTGCAATCTTTAGGGGCAGAAATCACGCTAATTGGTCCATTGGAGGGGTGGTGATGGTCACCTCATCGCCCTCCTTGTTCGATCCGGTTTGGGGACAATAAGGCATACAATAAGTCTCATATCCAAAAGTCCAAAAGTAGTTCAATTTGTTAATATAATTTGTAACGAATTCAGATGGTCACACATTAGTTCATCCCCTGTCGTTCGCTTTTTCCCATCCGTTCCCAGGCATATGTGCTGAACTCCTGGCACGCCTCTTGTGGCAGGTCAGACTGGCCTTGACATCTCTCACTCTGGGCACAGGCCGCATACATGTGACTGGAACTTCGTGCTGCCCATGGGCCATTTTATTCGGCGCACGCATCTCATCCTTTCCTGCGGCCATTTTGGAAGCATGGCCTAGCAGGCCCGAACTGAACTAATGTAAGAACAAACACAACAGTAATTAAAACATGGAAAATAAGCCTTTCTGTTTACCACCCGCCATTCTAAAAACCCGTGTTAGGTATTACCTAGCAGAAGCGACATTTAAAGCCATTTTACTTACCACCTGCATTCTTTGCCACGGTGCAATTTACTATGCAACACAAATCATGCAATTTTACTCTATTTACTACTCAAATCGCAGTTTAGGTTAGTTAGCTTCACATTTGCAAATAAATTAGATTTTTGCATGCATTTAGCAGGTTGCCCACATGTACTGTTTAACAAAAAGGTGTATTTGTTGATTAATTCATGCGTTTTCAAACGGTTAGTACCATTAAGGTTATGGGGTCATTAAATTCCAAGGGGTACAAAAAATATTTTGTTTCCCCTGCTCCATCAGAAGCGTGAAAGGATAGATGGCAGAGTGGATAGATAGATGGCAGAGTGGATGGATAGATAGCAGAGTAGATGGGTGGTTGGATGGATGGATCGATGACAGAGTGGTAACTGGCAATAAAGTTCTGTTTTTATCCACTCTTTCAATTGTGTTCTAATTATGTTCCAAGAGCCAATCAGAATCTGACTGACATCTTTACTGCTGCTGCTTTTCTCATTGCTCTCAATGTGATGTTATGCCACTCTGTCACCAGACATTGCTTACCTATTATAACAAGCAACAGCATTAAGTTTATTTTAGCTTTTTTTACTCTAATGGCCCACAGACCATGTTCTATGCCCTTCTACTTTTTACTATGCAATAATTTCCCTTTTCCTTTGTCACGCCATGGTGCTTAGGATAACCTGGGTGAGAGGCAGTTATTTCATGATATTGTCCCCCTGAAGGTTAATTAATTCTATTTTATCGAACTCTGACAGGACCTCAAATCAAATTATGTACCTGATTTTTGTTAATGAAACCAAAAGAACTTGTGAGTGCACGGCACCCCCATGGGTGGGTTTCACCTTAGTAATACTCAAGGCTCCCACCCCCACCCCCTGCAATCACATAAAAAGACACTTTCTTTGAAAGGTAGTAAAAACAAATGCATTCAGGTTACTCTGATCACTTTTCGGTTTAAAGGGTTAAAATCATGCGGTTGTACGCGTGTGGTTATGGAAGCAGTTCCCTGACCCACCAAGAGCCATGCAGAACCGTTTCAGTGATATGAAAGCGTTAAAACACTAGAAAAACAAACTTTTCCACAAGTAATTTCGACAGATGATTTGTGGTCATTGTGCTGTTAAGAATTTACAGCCCAAATGATGAGAGCCACATGCTTGGAAGCAGCACTGGTGGATGTAAGTAGCACAGTTTAGAAAAAGCATGTCAACATAAAATTACATGTTTGTTGAATTATACATTTTGGTTTGAGCATACAAAACGGCTAGGGCTGTGGATGTATTTCATAAACACAAATAAAAATAAATCAAACTAAAGGGTTTCTGAGTGTGTTGGATTATAAGGCTACATGACCAATGTGACAAGTATGTCAACATTTTCCTGAAGAGAAAATCAAGTCAGTGTCAGTCTTTATAGAACAAGGTCTGACCTGAGGACAAGGCCTACAGTGTCTCCTCAACCAGCACTGGGGTTGACTCAGATACATCTTTTTTTGTTAGGGGTTTTAAACTAGTACTTGACGTTAACACTAAATCCCACCTTGTCCAAGGTTGGACTGGCCTATAGAGCAGTCAAGAAGTGCTGGATGGGCTGGTCTCAAAGGTCAGTGTGTGGGCCGGATTTGTGGCTGTTTTTAGGCCTGTTTTGTGGTCTGCTATGTTTTATTTGGTCTTTTAGGGTAACAAGGTTAGTTGATTAACATTATCAACCAATGGAATCACAAGAACGAAAACGAAAGTGAAAGCGGGACCGATTTTTAATGCTGATTTTCCCGATATTAAAACAAACATTACCTGCAGCAAGCTCAAATCCATACAGTCTTCCATACTTTGCAAAACACTTATGTAGCATGTCTTTTTAAAGTTCAAAACTGCCCCAATTTCCAAACATGGGCCACTTTTTTAGCTATCTGATTCAATAATAGGGGCCACTTTTATTTTGGTGCCCAGGCCTATCTTCTGTCGCAGTCCGACCCTGACCATGTCTTGATTATTCAGTGGTTTCAGTAAATAAGATTCTGCGTGATTGTAGGCTGCAAAGTGCATCTTAGTGAGATATTTAGTCCCAGCTGAGTCACCTGAAGTGTAGAAACTATGCACTTTGGCCGGACTTGTGCCCACGGGCGTAGGCTGATCAGATAGAAAGTATACTGGACACAGCAATGTAATATTTTATTTTTTCCATAACGTGATATGTTGTGCAAATTAGTATAAGGTAATTTGCAAATGAGCACAGAGGAGTGGTGCTCATGAAATAGTAAAGTTGAATGACCGTGTTGAACAGATCATGATGGTGATAAATTTATGTGGGGCTGGCAAATTTCTGCACCTCACACTGTAATGTCATAATGCCATTGTAATGGAGCTCGAAGATTTATTGTTCTAACTTTGAAATAAAGTGTTTAAAAAAATAAAAAAACTATGCACTTTGGCAAATTATTTGCACTCTACGGGCCCGATTCACAGAACTAACTTACGTTAAAATCCTAAACTTACAACAATTTTGGTATTCACAGAATGAACTTACACATTTGGGTATTCACAGAATGAACTTACACATTTGGGTATTCACAGAATGAACTTACTCATCCTAACTTTATGTCCGCACTCGGGCCGGAATTTCCGGCCCAGTGGTGGAGATTCCGGCCCGGAGGTGGAGATTCCGGCCGGTGGTGGAATCTCCGCCACCGGCCGGAATCTCCACCATCGGCCGGAATCTCCACTTCCGGGCCGGAATCTCCACCTCCGGGCCGGAATCTCCACCTCTGGGCCGGAATCTCCACCACCGGGCCGGAAATTCCGGCCCGAGTGCGGACATAAAGTTAGGATGAGAAAGTTCATTCTGTGAATACCCAAATGTGTAAGTTCATTCTGTGAATACCCAAATGTGTAAGTTCATTCTGTGAATACCCAAATGTGTAAGTTCATTCTGTGAATACCAAAATTGTTGTAAGTTTAGGATTTTGACGTAAGTTAGTTCTGTGAATCGGGCCCAGTAAGTGTGCAGTACAGCTCAATGTAGGTAGGGAAATGTATATGGGGGTTGGGACTAACAAAGTGTGAAATTCCGAAAAGGAAGGGGGTAGGGGCGACAAACTTCAGAAAAATCAGAGCAGCAAAATAACTGCAGACTAATAGTTAAAAGTAAGAACTTTTATCGGGCGAAAAGTCTCAGCCCAGGCACCACCTTACCCTGCTACAGGTGAAAAGGGCTGCTTTAATGAGATAGGTGTGCATAACAAAAAGTATAACCCTAGGCCATTGCCTTGCAGACTAACATTAAAACCTCACAATACACAATACCTCTACGCCCTGCCCCTAAAGGGCACCCTTCAAGATTATAAAACAACTCTCCCTGAATCCTTACATGAATTCACATCAGAATCGCTCGAAGAACCTCAATTTCTTGGATAACTCATCTCATAAAAACGCCTTGCCCCTCACCCATGCACTCCCACTGGGGCTGATTCGCCTTCCCAGCAGCACAACCAACCTTATTGTGGCCTGTAATCAATCACCATACTTGCCACTCAAAAAAACCCTCAATAGAGGTGTTTTTCTGCCACTCCCCCCACCACAAACTTTCTTCAAGCAACCGTGCCAACATGTCACTCAACTGAAACCGGTACAATTCTATTCCCATGTAACCAAGGTGTACACCGTCCTTCCGAAATAAATGAGTCTCTTGAAACCTCATATCAGCATGAGCCAACTGGAACACTCTTTTCTCTCTACAAAAAATCTGCATCTCCCTATTGAACTTGCTCCTCGCTCTATTCATCGCTGCTAGGCTTCGGCCCCTCTCCACTCTCTCTCAGGAATTAATTCTGTCCAGATTAACAACGTCCATTTCCATAGTCCTTTAAATTCTTTTAAGCCTCTTTTCATAGTTTTAAACAGAGTTCGACCAATCAATCAATCAAAAAGTTAGGCCTTTTAACTCAAGTAGGTCATTCTCTCCTAAGTGAATCAGCAAAACATCAGGACAACCACTGCCCTTGAGACCTGATCAAGCTTTGGCAACAGTTCCCCCACTGCATTCCCCGTTTTCCCCATCACTTTTTTGTGAACTTTTGAATTATCAAAGCTAAGCAGTTTGTCCAGGGCCGGATTAAACCATGTGGAGGCCCCTAGGCAGTCGAACGTTTTGGGGCCCCCGTCGCAAATTATCTCTTAATACCCAATGCACCCGATTTATTTACAAACTGTCAGCTGCCAGAAGATGAGCTTTTAAGAGACCAACTGTTATGTGAATCTGATGTCTCTGGTTTATGTACTTTAAGTTGTATTTTGATCCATTGTCGTGGGGCTCCCTAAAGGAGTGGGGCCCATAGGCAGGTGCCTACTTTGCCTATTTGGTAATCCGGAACTGCGAATGTCCTCTCTTCTGCTTGCCATGTTATCCACTTAATAAATGAATGGCCGCTGAACCAAACAGCAATATTGCCTCTTGCCGGGACAGGAACACAACCTGTAACATAACCAGTGACATACAAATCCCTGTATAAGACATCACCAACAACTCTGGCCGAACATATCTTTTAAAACACTCTGACCTCAATGCATGTATACAAACACCGGCCTAAGCACCCCTGACTGACCTCCTCAGTGGTTGCTTTACTTCTAAATGAATGTGTTTCAAACTCCTGTGCTGGCAAATGCAGCATTCTCAATAATTTACACAACACAAATAAAAACTGAGAACTAGACACCTTCGACTGATCGTCATGCATAAACACCCATTCACCCACTCCAAACCTTCCTTTTCTTAAAGCCCCCACCACCATACTGGACATACTCCTCGTACTGGGTATTCCTTTAACAGTACCTTCACCCCTTTCCTTTCTGATTAGTTTTAGATTTGTTCAAAGACATTCCTCCATGTCCCTCACGTCTTGTCTCCTCATACCCATTTGCCATGTCCACCCCTAACAACTCGGACACTCGGAACGTCCCAAAAAAAAGGCTACACTCTCACTAATGAAAAAAGGAGTGCTTCCTCACCATTTGCACAAACCCTTTGTACTTCTGCTACTGGTCTCCTCAGTGGTGCAAGCATTATTGGCTGCCCTATTTTTTGCCTCGCTGTCATATCTCTAGTCTAGCCCTCGAAAATCCTTTGACCCATCTACTCAGCTGCTGGTTCTGAAACCAAAGAAATTTCCCCTGCCAATTTGCCTGCTATCGTATTTGGCGCCAAGCTATGCTCAATTTGTATCATAATTAAAAGCTATTTACATCGTTGCAATGTCCCCGACCACTATCCTGGCCCAACAATCTTCTCCGTGCTCCTGAAGTCACAAACTCTGACCAAGTTTGAGCATGTGCTCTCTTAGTCAATGGAGCCAAGGAATGTACTATCATGTGAAACATTCTCACTCTTCAGAAGTCCTCTGGCATCACTGTCTTTTGTTGATCCGCTCCCAGAGCAAGCCCACGGAATCTTCTCCACTGTGAAGAAAGAATGCATTCACAATGTCATTGGCCACGCCCAGGGCATGCCTACCTCTATCAACTATAGTGTAGGGTAAGCAACCCTACACAAACGCTGTTAGCAGTCTCAGCACCATTACATTCCAGTCTGATTGTCTGTTGACATTGTTAACCACCGCCATGTTATCCACATTGAAAGAAAAGTTTTTTCTCCTAAAGTGTCTCCTCCACAAAACTAATGCAACCACCACTGGAAAGAACTCCAAAAATGATAGGCTTCAGCCTTTGCGCTTTCACAACACAGCCCACCATTCAACAATTCACTTCCCCTGCCAAAAAAGGCCAAAACCGCAACTACTTGCTGAGTCGGAGAATAGCTGCATGGACCACTCTACCCCCATCTCCCAAATTCCACATGATTGAATCTGGTTACAAATGACTTCTACATCCTCAGATCCACTTTAACTCCAGCTCATAGACGCATTCTGTGATGAGGTAACATAGTCCCTGCCGACATCAGTACCAGGCTCCTACAAAAGGTCCTCCATGAATAAACCACTCTGCTTGCAAAATTCAAGTGACCCGACAAAACTTGAACATCCCATACCTGCACTTTTTTCTTCTCTAACGTGAGAAGTTGGCCTGGTATACAATGTCCACTAATGTAAGTGGGCATCTTGCACCAGTCCAGACAACCCTTACGGTGATTTAAGAGGTCTTATACAACCTTAGAAAGCTCTTTTAGTGGTAGCTGTGGAGTGCAGCCTTCAGGCTTAGTCCAGAAGGAGTGTAAAGCAGCTTGTTTCACCAGAATGCAATCTTACAGTATAGATTAAGTGAAAAAGAACCACACAAGGTATTTATAAAAATATGTATTTATTATATAATACTCTCTCATACGTTTAGATATCTCCTTCATGGAGATGAACACAATGCACACAATACTTTGCATAGAAATACAGTAAATAGCACGAAATACACAGTGGACCCCAGGAGGGGACCAAACCATATACTAAGAAAGTGGTATAAGAACCACGACCCGGGTCAGGACAATGTCAAGAAGACATAGAAGTCCTGGGGACCCAAGGAACCACCCAAGGTGAGTGACTAGGAACCCCACGGAGAGCGTGTACAGTGTGGGAACACGACCGCGTGTTCCGTACAACTCTACTTGTAAGTCGCAGTTGGATTTTTAAAGATTAAGGACCCTTCTCAGTGGACCCTGAAGAAACCCCGTGGACGACAGAAGGTTGGAGAGACACCCACCAGTGGATACCCTAGTACCCATGTTACCAACACCAGGGAAACCGGGTGCATAGGTGTGAAGTGGTGTCGGAAACCACAGTCGAACCCAATGGGGGACTTCAGGAAAGTGCTGTTGCTGAAGAAGGAGAAAGTGTCCGGTGGAATCCGAAGGTGGATTCTAGATGAGAGGTACCTGCAAGCAGAGGGGACAGAGTCTATGTCACTCAGGGGTGACTAGAAGACTTGGAAGACGAATGCCCTCCAATGACGGGTGTTGCAGGAGGGATGAAGATGACCTTGACTCTGCAACTGTGAGGACCAGACGATGCTGAGGAAGACCAGGAGCAATGCACGAGCTGTCCCAAGAAGGATGTAGAGTGCTGAGGGGTCAGTGTCCGACGGGAGCACCAACAAGCCTTGGCAAATGCAACCAACGCAGGAGTTGATGAAGGAGCAACATCGGGACCAGCAAGGCCCAGGGGACTCACCACAAGTAGGGGAGTCAGGGCAGGCCCCAAGCAATCAGGGGAGCCCAAAAGGAACAAAGGTGACCCTCAATTGGACCCACAGGCCGTTGGCACTGGAGTCGCAAGAGGACCTCCAGCAGCTCACCAAAAGATGCAGGCCACGGTGCACACGATGCGATGTGGACAAAGACTTTGGTCAGTAGAGGTGCTTGAGGTTGGGGATACTTGACGCCCGAAGATCTTCTTGGAAGGAAGCCAACAAGCCTTTGCAACTGCAAGTTAACAAGGTGCACAGGGGTTCGGTTATTGCAGCCTCCACGAGGGATACTGGCCTCAAACTTGGTGAGAGGGCAGGGCAGGCCTTGAGAGCTGAGGAAAACCACCACCTGTGTTGCAGAAGCTTACGGCGTCCGGAGGAGCTCAGGATCAGCAGACTGGTCGACTTAGTTGCGGTGCCTGCAAATGCAGGGGAGTGACTCCTTCACTTCAAGTGAGATTCCTTCAGGTGTCTTTGATGCCCACAGGCCTTGGAAGGTTCCTGTATGGTGCACAGGGACAGACGATGCAGCGGACTGGAAGGGATACAAAGTCAAGCCCAAACAAAGTCCAGAGTGCCCAGACGGTAGAAGAAGAAGTGGTGTCTGATCTGAATCTTGTCCCACGACGAATCAAGGGACCTACACCCAGGTAAGCCCTTAAGTACCCTAAGGAAAGAGTTGGGACGATTTAGGGGACCCTCCCAGAGGAGGGTCTGGACAGTGGGGAGCTTACTCCCATGTCCTTTGTCCAGGTTCTCACCAGAGCGGGAGCCAATGGCTCCCAGGACTAGTTTGAACTGGACTATGCACGGGGACACCAAATGTGCCCCTCATGAAGGCTTTGTGGCCCTGGCAAGTGCACCCACCAGGTCCCAATACACTAAATCCTGTCTGGGATGTGGTCACATCTCCCTGTGACAGGATACCTATTGTTCTCGAGCTTGACTCAGCAGCAGGAGGGCAGAAATGTGTCTCTGGTCGGCAGCAAACATTTTGTGCAGACCGGGTCTAGAAGGTTGGCACCGGGAACACTTAGATCCTAACGGAGGGCTCTTCCAGTGCTTGGAATCGGTGTGGGGGTATAATTCCAACATGTTTGATACCAAACATGATAGGATTTGTTGCAGCCAGGTTCGAGATGGTCATCACGAAATTACACGGTGCCCCTCTATAAGGTATGTAGCTGCTTCACTGACAACCCGGGAGAAGGGACTGTAGGCTGTAGGGATGTCCTGCTCATGCAGAGGCACCGTCTCACTTAGAACCAAGCACCCTGCCTTCAGGATTGCAAAGGCCTGCTATAGGGGTGACTTATAGGTTTTAAGTGCAGTGACCCTAGATATAGGAAACCTATATCATGTTCTAAGAGAAATAATATAAATCACAGATTCTTGCATTCCCAAATGTGGGTTCTGTATCACTGAATGTTCCTAGTGAAATATATGAGATGAGTTGTAATGTTATGCTATTAATAACATATGCAATAAGACTACTAATTACACGATGTATATTACTCCCTGATAAAATGTAATACAATGACTTTGAGAAAAGCAATAACAATTATGTGTTAAAAAAAAATAGGAGACCTATATCTTTAGTAAGTGGTGCATGCACCAGCTTACATAGGCTGCAATGGCAGGCCTGCAGTTCCATTTTGAATGGTCTCCCATGGGTGGCATAATGCATGCTTCAGCCCATGGGGGACCTCTGGGGTACCTATGCCCTGGGTACCATAGTACCATATACTAGGGACTTTTAAGGGTACCCCAGTATCCAATCTGGGATTACCTAAGTACTGAACATAACAATTTTGGGAGAAAGCAGATAGACTGGGGTCCTGATTAACAGGATCCCATTCAGACTAGTCAATAACAGCTTAGCACCAGGTGGGGGTAACCATAGAAGCAGATCCTACTTTCCTACATCTAACATCTCTTCAAGCAGCTCCAACATTTTCACCTTTTTGTCCTCCTGGAACCTCACCTCCTATTCACTGAGTCAATCGCAATATCTAAGAATGTCAAAACCACCCGACCCAACTGTTTTCACGAGCACTAATGGAACCCCCCATCATCTGCCATCAACTCACAAAATACTTCAATTTGCTCCTGACAACTGGATGTCTCCTCAGTCCCCGCAAAAAAGAAATCATTCAAATATTGGATCACGGATGACACCCCTAACCTAAAAGAAAACAAACACTGCAAAAAGGAACTGAACTTCACAAACAGTGCAAAAGAAATGGAACAGCCCATAGACAATGCCTCAAAAAATACTCAGCCCTGGAACTGGATGGTCAACATTTCAAAATCCTCTGAATGCACTGGCAACAAACAAAAGGCTGACTTGACGTTACTCTTCTTTGTCTAAACTCCAACTCCCATTGCTCTTACCAGGTGCTCTGCATCATCCACTGCTGCATACTTAACTGACACCACTTCCTCCGTTATAAAGACATTGATTTAATAGCCTTCTCTACAGGTAAAATGTAGAATCAACTCGCCCACCTCTTTCTTAGACACCACTCCATTCAGGAAAATGATCAGTCTCTCCAATGGCCACTCGTTAAAAGAGCCCATCATTATATCTACAGCTACCTCCTTCATCAGCTTTATCTCCACTACCTCCTTGTGTTGATTTGCTGAGCACAAATTCTCAGACCACCTCCGTTTCCTTGGTCCTTCATCACTTAAACTAAAAATAAACTTAGAAAGCTCCAACAACAGTGCTTCATCCTCATTGTGTCATAAAACTGTAGCCAATACTCCAGCCTCACCACCTTAATTGGAGTATTATCCCTTTGCTAAGTAAGTTGGATCACCCCCATTTGCCCCTCCTTGCCCGCTGCAACTGCCCAACCCCGACTTTTCCAGCTTATGCCCCTCCAATCAGCTGTACGCAGTGTGTAAGGAGGCATTGCCCACCACATTTTGAAAAATGGTGCCAGAAACTGGAATATTCTTGATTTCAGAATTCTTTATGACATGCCCAACATGCTACCCTATGACCTTCCTGTCCCCTTCCTGTTGTGCCCACCACTCCTTGAGTGGGCTGCCCTAGAAAAGGTTTATAAACAAAACAAACAACCTGCTGTGTAAGTGATAGCAGCCAGTCTTGTAGACACCCACCATCCATGTAGCCATATGCCTGTATCCAGCACCCCACTTAGCGCCTGCATCTTCCACCAGCTAAGCCCTGAACTCCTCATCGTACCTTCCCAGTGACAACCTTCCTAATCTTACTTGCCCCTTGCTTATTACATCAATATACATGAACAAGGCCACTGAGCACACTGGAAACCTTTTGCAGGAGATGCTGGGGTATGTTAAAAAGGCTGCCATCCAGTTCTCTATTGTTACCGGACCCTGTTCCTTTTAGACAGCCCATGCTCCTTTTTCTTGTATCCCTATTTCCCTCTCACCTCCCAGTGCAGTACTTTCAATACCTTTTTTACTCCAGCTTCAGATTTTTTCCTTCGTAGATCCCATCAATGAGCAGGCAGAGCAGCCCATGGTGCTTTATATATTTACTCTCTTTTGTCTTCCCTTCTTTATCGCTAGCCTTTCTTCTTTTGCTCTCTTCTGCTGATCCACTGCAGGCTTTCCTTCTCTTCCACTATCTTAAATTCGGCTCCCTCCCTTGACCTTCGTTCACCATGTAGTTTCTTGGACACATTCTCATTTCGGATGTTCCAAACACCAAATTTCCACTCACACCCACAGAGCTACCAATTTTCCATCAGACTTACCATTGTATGACCTGTATGACCTGTCGAATCTTGCTGTCCTGCTGGCAGCATCGACCTTCCCTCTGACTCTGAACTCCACTTTAGGGTGGTACCCCTTTATTGAGCATCCCTTCAGACACCAACAACTCTCTCCTTGTTATGCTTGAGACTACCCTGTCCCATTCATCCCTCAGGCCATCAATGCCCGCTATTAAGATCCTTCTCATTTCTCGCACCCGCCCTCTGGAACAAGCTCCCGTCTCAGCTTCTCTCCATCTCTGATCACAAGCTCTTTCACAGGGAATTAAAAACCTGGTTATTTGACCATCAATAACGTCGTCATATCAGATCGTCAGCTCATACGGAGTCTTCAAAAGCGCCATGAGACCTTTTTGGTGATTTGTGCGCTCAATAAGTTCCTTTGACTTTGACATTGTGCCCTTCACATGTCCCCAAAGTCTCACCATCTTCAACCTACTCCTCCGATTCATTGAAATCCAAACCACATCGTGCTAATTTGTCCCCACATTCAGTGCTTTAAATGGGCCAGTACTGTCCAGTACGGAGTACCAGCACTTTTTTATTTCAAGAGGGAGAGTACCAGCACTTCTCAAGAGTGACATAATACTTTTATTTGGAGAGTACCAGCACTTCTCAGAAACAAGCAGGTACTCTGATACAGAGTACCTCCACTTCTATTTTTCCATTTCAAGCACTGCCCACATCCACAATCTGAGCACCACATGTGCTTTGTGTTTCCTGTCCCCAATGCTAACATTCCCAAACTAATCCATCCAAAGTGCTGATTGGTTAACCAGGGGGGCTGCACTAGACTTCCATGGGTTGCTCCTGGCTGGTCCTTGATGACTCCGGGTTAACTACACTGAACTGTACTTTGTCTTCCAGCAGGGGTATGTGAGCCACACTGAACTCTTCTGGTCACTCCATGGTGATGTTCTTCTGCTCATGTCCTGCCACATTATTACCCTCTATACCCATCTTGTTACCGTTGCACAAACCCCCTTCCACTGTCCCTCCCCCCTCACTCTCACCTTCCCCCTTCTCCCCCCTCACTCTCACCTTCCCCCTTCTCCCATACACATCTCCCTTGGGCAGCTCCATTCTTTTCTCTCCCATGCTCCCCCTGCCACTCTTTCCACTTCCTGCCCCACTGCCTATGTCCATAAACCTACCCCTTCTTCCTTGTGCGCGCCCTTCTCCTTCCCAATCTTTACTTCTTCCCCGGGCCAACTTCCCTGACCCATTTCAAATCGAAGGCAATCTCCCTCCCTAATTGCCTGCTTACTTTCCCTACCCACCTGCTTTCTTGGGCGTTGCCCTGCAATACTGCTCCTGCTCAGTCCTTTTTTCAGTGCTGAGCCAACGTCTCTGCACTGATGTCTCTTGCTGTCTTCTGGTCGCATGGGGAGCAGCCCAACACTACTGCCTGAATTGAGCGGCACCTGCCGACCTACCCCATGCACAGCACCACCCCTCTTTTCAGCTAGCCTGTTGGGACCGCCAAGACACTCTCTGGATGATGAGCTGCCTCCTGTGGCGGGGAAACCCAGTGCTCACTAACAGCATTTGAGGCAACGTGCCCACCTGCCCATGCTCCCACCTTCCTTGAAGCCGCAGGTCCTCATATGGGCGCCCTCCTGCTCACCTCCACCTGCGGTTATACGGAACTCCCTCACCCCCCCCCCCACCCACTACTCTTTCAGCACTCCTCTCTGCCCTATGTGGCAGCCCCATCCAGGAAAGGCTCTGTGCGGCTGCATGTAGCTAATGTGGTGCCTACAAACCTTAAAGAGAACTTCGTCTCCTACGCCCTAACTTTAGACTGCCTAGACTCCACCTCCACCTCCTTGACCCCTTAAACCAACAGGCTCTCTGCAGTCCTTGGACTGTACCACCACCTCCCCGAAAAGCACAGTGGGCATGGTGCCTTTTGCCACCTGTCCCAATTAACAAGATTCAATGAATGTAGAATTACATGCCACACAGAGTACAATAAAGACATAGATGAGACATTGCAACCAGAAAAATACCATTGAATCAAGTGGCGCAACCATTAACATAGAAAAAAACACTACTGTAATATAGATTAATAAGAGATAAAACTTTAAGTTACCGCACTTGACACTAAAACAGTGATTAATCCATTTGGAACAGTAATACTGACTGGCCAAGTGCACAGTACGTGATCTACCCATAGACTGTGGCTCCATTTGGAAGGTAGCTAGATCCATGGAAAAGAAGCAGCAATTCCTGCAGCCTGAATTTAATCCTGCAGTGTATCCCCCTTAACTCTGTTCCTCAAGAGCCATAGCCAGGTCTCTCTCCATGTGGGACCCCAAGGGTTGGGTAGTTGGTCTCTGGCATAATTTGGGTAAAGAAAGAAGAGACTCAGGATCTGCAATCCTGGTTCAGAGCTCGCTCAAGCTCCCAACTGCTTTGTTGTTATGCCGTCATTGCGAATATCTCAGAAGTACCGATTTTGGTGGAAATATGAGTGTGGTAATCCTATAGCCATTGATTAGGTGGTACAAGTCGGGTACCCTAAGATAGGTTTGTCCCCTGTTTTGATATATTTATATGGAGAAGGTGTGGTGTTCTTAAAATACTGAATGCCAAACACCACACAAGGAAGCAAGATAGAATGTGCAACTTTAGAGTGAGAAGACCTGTCCTTAAGTGCTCTAACATGTATACGCTATATAAAACAGCATAACTAAACTAACTAACTAAATAAATAACATGATGGATTGTGCGCTTGTTGATTTAATAAATTTACGAAGACTTTAACAGCTACCCATTGAGTGTGAAGTCAGTTTTCACACTGGTTTTCCACCTTGAATCAGTATTCTGAGATAAGTGGTATTACAGAACCGAGGGCTGTTCACATTTCACCAGATAAAAAAATCTGGCAAGATATGTTTTAGAAAAAATGGGTTAATTACATGCGAAAATCTGAGTGTAGACTCCCAGTTCCATGGTAATTCACATTTTCCTAAGGGACATCTCATAATGGTGTGATAATATCTCACTTGCAAATTAAAGCCACTACTTTTAGATGCTGTATTGTCACATAAGTGGTCCATGAAGGTCATGGTGAAGCCCTTACTGTCCTGTCCATTCTTCTCAATTTGGATTTTATCATCCTTTCTTTTTATGTAACCGTATCTCAGTCCCCTATTTCAGAAGGGTAAAGATTATGCATTTAGTTGTGCCCAGGGTAGGTGGAAGAGTCTTTTGTTATGTGACCAACCTCACTTTTCGGTAGAATAAGGAATGGGGTCTGATATGACCATTATATTTGCAGAGTGCTCCCGACTAATAGACTTTTGGCTTCCCCTGGCAGATGATCAACCACATCTGGTAGGGTTGAGGGTGTCTTAAAACAGAGAATTAAAGAAGTACTGTAATCATCCCTAAACAATGAAACAATGAAATCACATTTCATCAAAGGACCGGTCAGGTAAATGGCTCATTCAAAGAAAAGAAGTAATGAGAAGTAATGAACTGAAGTCTGTTTCCAAGCTGGAAAAAAATCAGATTTCACTGTTATTGAATTACATACCGATTCGATTCAAAATCTTTATAGAGCAAGTTAAAAAAAACAGCCATAAAAGTACATAAAATACATGAATTAAAACAACATTAAAATCATTTCACCTAATCCACATGATACACAAATAATTTAGTACCATATAACCTTTAAAATACATCCAAGAAATCTAATACATGACACTTTTCCTTAGATTCACGGCTTTCAAAATAAAAAGAGCAACATTAAAACATACTTGGTGTTCATTCAGTGCAAGAAGAAATTTAAAAGCATCCATGTGAGATCTAATATTCTGTGCAACAAACATTGGTTTAAGGTAATAAGGCCTGTACTGAAAATACATTTTACAGAACAACATAAAGAGTGATGTGCATTGTTTGCTTATGAGTACACAATAGAAGCTGCTCCTAAGATCATGACCGAAAAAAATCTCTTAAGTGTTAATTGAGAATGCTGGCATCTCACAAAAAGTGAAGGACTGTCCTCACACACCACCAGGTGTCATGCTTCATCATCGGCAGTCCTCGCCCTCTAGAAACTCGGTTTGGTAGAGGGCGGGCCTTCACCTGGAGACAGGGAGGCACTTCTAAATCTAAGTGGGGGCCCGTGAAAATGAGTGAAGTTAAAAACCAGTACAGTTACCAAGTTACATTTAATAGGGGAGGTAGCTATATGGTACTAAAAAGTTGCAAAAACGGTGAACTTGGGGATATTATTGCCCCCTCACCGTAGTGATTATTGTGGTCGACATGTTTCTGTCTACTTGGCCCAAAGGGTCCGCGGCATTCATCAGGACTAAAAAGAAAAGGGACTCCGTTCTTACCAAAGCAATGGTATGAAATTACCACTTGGTGGAATGACATTTGTCATACTCAACCAGGGGAGGACTCTCAACAAGCCCTTAGGCTGTGTCCTACATGCCCCATGGGAGGAGAGTGGAGGAAAGACCCATGCGGTCAAACTTGCATCAAGGTGCGTCTCTCGTAGTTGCACCTAGTGGTGTTCACTCTTCCTCCCCGAAGATTGTTTGCTTATGCCATCACATGGACATAAAGACAAGGTTGAGGGATAGGACCTTATCATGGGGAAGGCAACAACCATGCGATGCACAATTCCAAGTCTGAACCTAGTCAGAACAAAACGATGTTGAGTATTAGTAGCACTCCTCAAATCCAAGGGACAGATAAAACGCAACTATCGACTTAGTCTTCTCAATGCTCCCCCGCCATTCAGTTCTATGTGATAAAAAGGTGTCTTCAATACCTTTCTTGGTAATGGATAGTACTTGGAGGGTGAGTCAGTCCACACTGACAATTTAAATAAAATGCTAAAAGAGGAATGTATGTGTTATATCCTGTATTTTCTAGTTCTTTGCTGCTCAGCTTGTGTGAGTGTGATGTAATAGAATGTTCATGAGTGCATGGTTTGGATGTGTGGTCAGTTGGAATGAGTGGGGCTGAGCAGCAGGATGCTGTGCCCGGTGGGGCCTGTACCATCTTACCTGTAACTGAATAAACCTACATAATCTACACTACTGGCTACTGGACTAATTACCTACAAGGACCTTACTTCATTTACAAAAGTATACTAGCCAGGGCATACGTGAGACATTATCCTGTGCTAAACAATTTATAATAATGGATTTGGTAAAACTGATTTCTTTTGACCATTTGGAAAGCCATAATAATAGCGGTCATACCAAGATCAAATCCTCCAAATACTGTAAGCCCACCTCATGATGAACAATCATGGTTGAGGTGGAGGCTGGTAAACAGACTAGAAGTTTAAGAAAATTATTTTCCTCTACCTGGATTGACTTATAAGAAGCGTAGACCCAAAAGCCAGCACCATGGGTTATTGAATTACCTAACATTGTGATGACAATTCAGAAAACAACCGTCTAGAAGAGGCCATAGGACAAGCTACAATATAATTGACCAAAATCTACAGCGACAGGAGCGTGGGTATCATTAGTTCACCAGGTGCCGTTGCACCGAAGTCCAGAGTTCTGTGGGACCCACTGCGGCCACATTATTTTTATTGCCCAACTAGGATATGAGGACATTTACCTTGCTTGTGTTAGGGCTCATGTCACCCTTGCTGGGCAGAGTAGCAGAAATCAGTCCCAAAGGTCTGAGGAATAAGGAAAAAGGGGCTGGAGGAAGGGAGAAGCATTGAGTAGGTGAGCTCATGGAGATGTTGAATGAAAGGAAAATGCAAGCCAACTAGCAGGAAGTAGAAAGAGGAAATAAAGACAATGGTGTTTGGGGGATCCAAAAGGACCAACTATAGGGTGGGGCAAAAGGACGATAAAAAAAGGAGATTGTGCAACTACACCTGTAAGATGTTTTAGTGGAAAAAATTGCATTTGCCAGGATGGTTCGATAAATAGAACCTGAGAATGTCGGTCATGACTTAAGTGAGGTTTGATTCGTCAGACCTAATGAGTCAGAGAGGAGATTCGTGACTCTCATCAAGCTTGCATGCAACCATGAGGAGAACAAAGAGGGTAGACAGCGCACAGAGCAAAGGACTGCGCTTGAAGTTTGCCTCCAGGCGCTGGCAGCAGGAGGAGGCAAAATCCAGGTGCTGAGCATGAATATGTGGCAGACTCATAAGCGCGCTCTGTAATTAAACCGCACTTTTCTCGGCGCTAAACACAAAATTAGATTTCCTCTGAAGGTGGGCTCGAAATAAGAAGAAGCACTGACAGAGTACATTGTCTTCAATAACAATGCGCACGTGCACCGTCGGCAGCAACGGCTCTAGTTTCGCTTACGCGAACTGACGTGACAGCGTCTGTGAAAATTCCTCTCACGGAACAGGTACCGCAGAGGCAGCAGAATTTACTGCTTCTTCGCACACAGGGCGGGTGCAGAATGTGCAACAAACTTGGAGCACAGCCATCAGTGGGTGACGATACACGCACGCGCACGCACAAGAGGATTGGTGGCTTGCAAAGGGAGAGATGAAAGCAGAAGCAAAGGGCAGTAGTGTTATACTGTATAACTGTACAGTGCACGTCTCAATAGCATGACGTTCTCCCACGCACTCTTTATGGATCTGTAGTTCTCTATTCCTTTTTTTAATGTAATATTTCAACGTTTAGAGGCCACGTCTGGGATTTTGTGTCAAGTGGCGTCTCAAAAAAGTGAATTTTAGCAGGGGGCAGGGTCACGTTGGGCCACAGATAAAACTAGGGGGGGTACCTACAAACTAGTAGGGCCACTCATATGCACCGGAAAGTAGAAATAACCATGATGGAGTTCAGAAGGTGAGTGAGAAATAAAGATGCCTTTAATTTCTGTTTTTAACTTGTCACATTTGCTGTTCAAAGACAGAGGTCAAATGTCAGGCTATGGGGCAGATTTACAAGCCCCTTGCGTCACTTTTACGCTGCCGTTGCGTCACTTTTGTGACGCATCGGCAGCGTAAAAAATACGGGGGCAGATTTACAAGCCCCTTGCGCCACTTTTGCGCTGCCGTTGCATCACTTTTGTGACGCAGCGGCGACGTAAACCATGCGCCACGTTGCGCATTATTTACAACGTGACGCATCTAGGGAGATGCGTCACGTTGTAAAGCCCTGCGCCACATGAAACCTGCGTCAGGTTTCATGTGGGCGTTCCTCCGCAGAGTGGGCGTTCCGTCGAAGGAATGCCTCGTAAAAGTGACGCAGTGAAATCTACAAGATTTCACTGAGTCACTTTTCCGACGCCGCTGCGACGAATCCTTACGCCTGCTTCAAGCAGGCGTAAGGAGTGGCGCACCACGTTAGGCATGGGCGGCCCACGAGCATTGCTGGAGTTGCGTCGCGCTTGCGACACGACTCCAGCAATGCGCCGCCCTTGCGCCACAGGATGCGACACGCATCGGCCTTTCCTTGCGCCACGGTGCGCCGCATTGTAAATGCGGCGCTTCCGTGGTGGCGCAAGGAGAGAATTGCGTGTCGCAACTATTCTGGCGCATCCCTGCTGATTTGCAGGGATGCGCCAGAAGTTGTAAATCTGCCCCACGGCCTATTTACAACGTGACGCATCTAGGGAGATGCGTCACGCTGTAAAGCCCTGCATCACATTATACCTGCGTCAGGTATAATGTATGCAGGGTGGCCGTTCCAACGCAAAAAAGCCTCGTAGAAGTGACGCAGTGAAATCTACAAGATTTCACTGCGCCACTTCTAGGTCGCCACTGCGTCAAATTCTTACACCTGCTTGAAGCAGGCGTAAGGAGTGACGCAGCACAATGAGGATAGGCCTCCCCTGCATTGCTGGAGTTGCGTCGTGCTTGCAACACAACTCCAGCAATGCGTGACTTAGTGCGTCAACAGATGCGTCAGAATTTCTGACGCATCTGTCAATCCTTGCGCCATGGTGCACCGTATTGTAAATACGGCGCATCCATAGTGGCGCAAGGGTTTCTCAGGGTGGCGCAGGAAAAGTGACGCATCTTCACAGATGCGTCACTTTCTTGTAAATCTGCTCCTATGTATTTTGTCAAATTGCAGCTTATTGTATTAACACATAGATTGGTGTTCCATTTTCTTTCCCTGACCACAAAATTTGAGAATTTTGTAAAGTAAACTATGTAGCAGTCTTGATGGGGTACATGGAGTGTGCAAGGAAAAGCTGTAGGATGTCATTTTTTTCTAACACAATACAACTTAAATACCTGCAAATAACCTGAACAAATTATTCAAAATATATCAGCAGTTAGGAAAGAACAAATGAAGCACTTTTTCTGTAATTCTGAAGTATGATGGAAACAAAGATTGTAATACGATCAAAACAAATCAAGGCTCTTGGTGATGGGCAAATGATAAATATTTGTGAAACCCGATTTCTACACATTACAGTCTGTATGCTGTATAGTGTAATCAGTAAAAATGAGTGTCCTCTCAAATTTAGTAGCCATTTTAATGGAAAATGTGCTGTCTGTAAATGAGAGTGTGCTACCACACCATGCTTTAGTGATATATGTGTGAAAGTGTACTCCAAAAGGCACCACCAGCTGTATATCACACCCTTGCCACTCTCCTGCTGAGCTCAATTGCTGCATTTATTCTTAGTTTGACCCTGGGATTTTTCACAATCCATATGACTTCAGTGATGTAACACTCATGGCAACACCCCCCTCTGAAAATTGTTCCAACACCACTGGGGCCACCTACACCTATTTATATATATGTATACACAGGGAAACATCCTGAACAACGACTCCGGAACAACGAGTTCCGGAGTCACGCAAGCCGAACAACGACTTGCCCGAACAACGACATTCCTTTACAACGAAAAATCGTGGTAAAGGAATGCGTGGTAAAAAAAATCGTGGTTTAGACGAGGCCGTGGTTGCGGCCTCGTTGTTAGGGAAGTCGTGGTTCGGGAAGTCGTAGCTCAAACATAAAACCGTAAACATACTCACCTATTTATATTCATATACATATTTGCCTAAAATATTTAAATCTGACTTTGTATGAATCTGTATACCCTATATATATACACATATATAGGGTTGCCCAGTTGAAGGCGCAAGCCGAAACGCGTTGGCGTCCTGGTGTAGTTGCACAAAAATAAAGGATTAAAACCATCCCGCTGATCTTGTGCTTTTCGTGATGGATTCTGTTGATATGTTGTGGGTTGACTTTCTGACCAGAGAGAGTATGTATTTGCCCTAGGGCCTGCGGAGTTACGTTGCAGCAAAAGGAGTTGATATATATATATATATTACTCAGTCGCAGTCGCCACTGGGTAGTTATAGTTAGGCCTGCGTTTCTATAGGAAAAGCATTGTTTCTTTTCCTAATAACTTTGGCACTGTTTGATGAATCTTCACAAAACTTTCCTAAAACAAGTGTCATCTACCTCAGCTCCTTCCAGGATACTTTCAGGGTGATCTGTCAAGTGAGGGCCGAAAAAAAAGGTGGTTGTCTGCATTCATTTTTCCTTAGGAAAATTGAACAGCAATACCGCGAAAACTTCTGAACACTATTATACCAGATTTAGAAGAAAGCTAGATGTTGTTCCAGAAAGAGAGCTTGTGTGATTTGGTGTAAATCCGTTCAGTAGTTTTTGAGCAATTAAGGCTCAAAACTTTGTATATTTCATGCTGCGGAGTATCTGCGGGCCAACAGATCTCCAGAGGATATCTGATTGGCTGCGACCAAATCAACAAGCATGTGGCGGCAGCTATCTTAGGAATCAGTCCAGAGTCCTAAACAAAAATATAACAAATAAATATAAGGGGTCAGGGTAGAGATACCCTGCCCCCTAAGACTGGTGGAGGAGTCCCAGAGGTGGCCCCCCTTGGGCCAAAAACATTTTTTAAAATTTTGCAGGTAATTTGCAAGGGATCAGTGGCAAAATGAAATGAGCCCACGCTGCAAAAATACCCCGGGATGGGCAGGGCCCAGAGGGGGGGTGACAGAATCAAATATTTAGGGAAAGGGGGTTCCTGACCCCACTACCTGAGCCTCTGGGAGACTCCAGGGACCTTGCCTGCAGGAGCTGACATAATAAGAAAGGGGGGTGCATTCCCCTCACCGAAACTGAAAAGACCCAGGGACCCCATACCCCCACGGATATAATATTTAAAAGGGGAGGAGGCATGCAGCACCCCTACCCGAGCCTTGACAGGCCCCGGAACCCCATCCACCAGATCCGGTTCACTCACTCTGTTCCGGGGAGCCCACCCCAGGACACAGTAGTTTTCCATGTCTATTCTCTCCCGGCGGGAGCATTACAAATGCTCCAGCTGGGTGGGAGCAGGCATGTGTTTCCCTGCCCGCAAGAAACTCAGATTGCTGCTGCCAGGCGGAAGCAGTGAAAAATACCTGCTCCCGCCAGGTAAGGGCAAAGCCTGCTCCCAATGTACTCAGGATGGGTGCATGCGGAGAGCCGGTGGGGCCATGTGGGCCCTGGGGTACCCCTTACAGACCCCAACACAGTGTTTTGTGGGTGACCCTGGTGGGCACCAGGTCACCCACATAAAATCCAAGGGGATGGGGTCCTCAGGGCCACTACAGGCTCGGGGAAGGGGCTGTGTGTCCCCTTCCTCTTTAAAAATAAATGCCCCGGGGATGGGTCCCCAGGCCCTAAAGGCTCGGGGAGGTGGGCTACATGACCCCCTTTCCTTATTTGAAGAAAATGGCCTGGGAGATGGGGTCCCTGCTTGTTCCCTCCCCTTAATTTAAGAAAACAACCCCAGGTAATTGGGTCCTCGGGACCCAAAAGGCTTGGGGAGGGGACCTGTGAACTGGCGGCTGCCAGCTATTGGGAGTGGTGGGGTGAGCAAACCGCTGCTGGGAACACAAAACATACACTACACACAAAATATACATGACAAAAAAAAGCCACTTACCTGACCACGCTCCTCACTCCGGATCCGATAATCCTCTTTCCTGCAGCATGGGACCAGCCGACTTGCTTAACCAATCATGGCACTGCTCTGCAGCGCCAGGATTGGATGGAGCATCCTGGTTGGGCAATCCATCAGGCCCTTTAGGCCTGTGCTTGGTCTCTACCCAGCTTGTCTAAGACAGCTAGGTGGAGAGCTTCAAAGTGTGCATGTGACTTTCAAATGTCAAAGACAGCCATCCAAAGTGACGTGCACTTTGGAGCATCCAGCCTGCCACTGCTCCTGTCCTCTGCTGCCAATCGGCAGTAGAGGACACGCCCCGTATGTCTCTGGGCTCGGGGCAGGCTAGCTGCTACAGCTTGCACCATGGTAAAAAATAAAATGCCAATGAAATCTTTTCATTGCCATTTTATTTTTTTCTGCGCAGCTCACAGCGGGCGGCGGGGTCGACGCTTCCCCGCCCAAGTGAAGAAAACGCTGCTGGACCTGTGTCCCCCCTCCCCACTATTGTTTTTTAAAAGGAATTGCCGGCTCTTGCCAGCACCCCTGATGGGTGCTGGATGGGGTGCCAGAAGGGCCGCAGGGGCCCTAGGGCTCCTCCCACAACCCTACCAAAAAAAATATTCTATATTTTTGGGGCAGCTACCAGGCGATTGTCAATCTAAAAAAAAAAAATGTCCGAATGCAAAAATGTTTTTGGGTCTCAAAAAAGCATTCATTACCATAGTAGAACAACTTTGTGTGTGCATGTCCTCCTTGTGAAAGGGCAGCAAGCAGTAACTCATGGTGAAGTCAGCCAATGGCTGAAGTGGGGTGACGTGTTGCCCCTTGATGCATGCTCGTGTGAATTAGAGAAAAATGTGAATGACACAACCACAGACAAATGGATTAAGTGTGGCTGAAAATGCCTAGAAGTAACTATGTCGTACACATAATTTTAGTAAAATCTAAAGTACCTGGCTAACACTGACCTAAACAAGCCAGTTGATATGCCATTGGCTGCCAGCCTCTTGCCTTTAAAAAAAGAAAGAAATTAATTTAAGCAAGAAAGAAAGAAAGAAGGAAAGAAAGAAGGCCAGGCAGAAAGAAGGAAAAAGACAAGAAAGAAAGAAGGAAGGCAAGAAAGAAGGAACAAAAGAAGGAAGGTAAGAAAGAAGGAAGGAAAGAAAGAAAGAAAGAAGCAAGGCAAAAGAGAAGGAAAGAAAGAAGCCAAGAAAGAAAGAACAAATGATAGGAAGACAGACAGCAAGAAAGTAGGAAAGAAGGAATGATGGTAAGAAAGAAAGAAAGAAAGAAAGAAAGAAAAAGACAAATAGTAAAAAGAGAAAGAAAGAAGGAAGAAAGAGAAAAAGGAAAGAAAAGGAGAAAATAAAGAAAAATAAAGAGGAAAAGACAGCAAGAAAGTAAGAAAGAAAGAGGGCAAGATAGAAGGAAGGAAAGAAGAAAGAAGGAAAGAAAGGAGGAAGGAAAGAAGAGAAGAAGGAATAAAGGCTAGAAAGAAGGAATGTAGGCAAGAAAGAAGGAGTGAAGGCAGGAAAGAAAGAAAGAAAGAAAGAAAGAAAGAAAGAAAAGCAAGAAAGAAGGACAGAAAGCAAGAAAGAAGAAAATCAATGAATGAAAGCAAGAAAGCAGGAAAGGCAGAAAGAAAGAAGGCAAAAGAAAAAAGAAAGAAAGAATGAATGAAGGAAAGAAAGAAGGAATGGAAGAAAGAAAGAAAGTAAAAAGGAAACCAAGAAAGAAGGAAAGACGGAATGAAGGAATGAAAGAAAATGAAAAGCAAGAAAGAAGGAAAGGAGGAATGAAAGAAAAAAGCAAGAAAGAAGGAAAATAGAAATGAAAGAAGGAAAAATGGAAAGAATGAAGGAAAGAAGGAATGAAATAATTTAAAAAAGACAGAAAGAAGGAATGAAAGCAAAAAAGAAAGAAAGTATGAAAAAAACAAAAGAAGGAATAAAAGAGAAAAAGAAAGCAAGAAAGAAGGTATGACAGTATGAAAAAAAAAAGGAAAGAGGGAAAGAAAGAAAAAAGGATGCAAGAAAGAAGGGGGGAAAAAATGAAAGAAAAGAAAGCAAAGAAAGAAAGGATATAAAGAAGGAATGAAAGAAAGAAAGAGAAGAAAAGAGGAATGGAAGAATAGAAGAAAGAAAGCAAGATAGAGGGAAAGAAAGAAACAAAGAAAGAAGAAAGAAAAGAAGGAATAAAAAAGTGCTACAAGTGCTGCAAATCAAACATGATATAGGCTGGTTTTCTTCCTCAGAAAGGTTTATTAAAGAACCATTGGTGAATTTGAGTCCACAATAAACGTGTTCTGAAGAATTGTCCATTTATGAATTCACATGCAGAATATTGAAATTTTCGATAACTTAATAGAGAACAGCTTCAAGTGGACTGCAATCTGTTATGCTGTGAAAGTTAGATAAACAAAGGACTTTCCCAAAAAGAATTTACAACAGCACTGGCAGGAACTGATAAAGCGTGGAATGTGGCCTGTGATCAGCTCTGATATAAAGAGTCCTTCGGTCACGTCAGACCTAAACAGAAAATCAGACTAACAAATTAAAAACAAAAACATTGGCACAGTTGGGAACTAGCTTGTGTGCGGATGTGTTCCTTGTGAAAAAAGCAAAATGCAGTCGCTCAAGGTGAAGTTATCCAGTGGCTAAAGTGGTTGACCCCTAGACCCATGTTGTGTGCTGCAGTGGGCGGAAGCAAAATGTGAATGACACGGCAACAGACCAACGGAAGAAGAAAGCTGGCTGAAAGGCCCTTTAAATAAGTATATTGTACATACAGTGGCGTAGCTTGGTCAGTAAGATTGTGGGGTGTGAGCTTCAGATTTCCCAACAATCAAGCTGGCATATCTTGTTAACATATTTTAGTTGAGAAATAGGGCATAAGGGGCGTAAAAGGCTTGAAAGAGAGAGAGGACTGCGCATTGTTAGGAATCCTTAAAACACAATATTTTTAAAACTTGCAAACATTTTTTAAGGCCTTCGAAACAGAAACGAGAGAGGGAGTGTGTGTGTTTTGTACCGACACCGGCAGGTAAAAATCCTAGGTGAAATCCAACACACATTACCCCCAGGTCCCTCCTGTCCTCATCCCATTCCTTTACTAAGTGGAGATGACCATCTCCGCGACAGAAAAAAAGAACAGGAGCATGCTGGGATACCCAACCCACTCCCTCCCACTTATGTACTATAAGCGGTACCAGCCCAGCATGCAGCCTGTTCTTTTTTTCTGTCTTCCGACAGAATGGGACGTGTTTGGACTTACCTGATGGATTCTTCGCTGGACGTCTCGTCGGGGCTGCTGGGCTGTCCTCGCCGTCCTCTTTCCGCGTTCTCCTGGCCTGCCGGGCTTGCCAGGAGCCGCGTTGATTGCCGTCCGGCCCTTTGCGGCTGGGGCGCCGTTCCTCCCGGTCTCTTCCGGGTTGCAGTGCGCGTCTCCCTGTGGCTTGGCCGGTATGGGGGACGCGCTGCTGCGGCTGTTTAGCGGGTCCTGGGGCTCTGCTGGGCGATGCTCCTGGGCCCCCTGCCTGGCGTTTGCTGTCCTGCCGGCCTCCTCTTCTTCCTGGCGCCCCTGATGCTCGGTTGGGTTGATGCAGGGGAGGGACTTGCAGTGGCCTGGGAGGCCGTTTTCGGCGGGCTTCTCCACCCGGCGCTGGTTTTCTGGTGCGCGCCTGGGCTGGCTCTTGGGGGACGGTGGGCTTGTGGTGCGCCCTTCCTGCCCCCTTGGTGAGTACCGCGTAGCGGCCCCTTTTTTTCTGCTTACTGTTTTGGCTTCCGGCCATACCTACCTGTGTGCACCTGTTCTTGTCAGTGGTTTGGCAGGTTCGGGTCTGGTTCTTGACTGGATGGGAGATCGCCTGGGTATTCCAGGTTCGGTGGGCTTATGAGCTTTCCGTGGGGTTCGCTTGCGGCCCTGAGTGGTTTGTCTTCCCCATGCCCTCCTCGGGTGTTTGGGTTGCTGCCTGTATGGCCTTCTGGTCGCTGCCGCAATGTACACCTGGGCCTCTGGGAGATGCCGGGATTTGGGCCCAGGGCCTCCTGCTTGCGCTGCTTCCGCCCTACGTCATTGCGCTGGGCTCGGCTGGTCTCCCTGTGGCCTTGCCATGTGGGTTCCTTGCTTTCTTTCAGGTGCTGTTGGATCCCGTCGTCTTCAAGTCTCTCCCGGTGCTGGTGGATTCCTGTTGGGGCTTCTCTTTGCTGGCACCTGTTCCTGCGTGCTGGCCCTCTGTGCTTTGCTGGTTGTGTGTGGTGTGGGTCCGATTGCTGTCTCGGTCCTGGGCCCTTGGTGTCTCCGGCCTGGTTCTCTGCCTCCGCTGCCCCCTGATCCGGGGGTCCTAGCGGCCCTTCGGAGTCTTCGGCAGCCTGCGACGTAGGCTCCCCTGCCTTCGCTGTCCTGTCGAGGGCCATGGTTTCCCCTGTGTCGCTGCCCTTTTTTTGGGGGTTTGGCCTGGGGCGGGTCCTTCGGGGCCTCCTGCTTGGGTGGTGTGTTCCCAGGCCTTCTGCCTTTTCGCTTGCTTGGCGCTTGTTGCTGGTTGGCGTCTGGGCTGGGGGTCGGTCCCTGTGGGGCTGCTGTTGGCCTGTCCCCTTGGTGCATGCCGCCTGGCGGTTTCTTGCTTGCTGTGCTCTCCTGCTGTGCTGGCCTGCGGCCTTGGCTTCTGTTCCTCCTGCTGCCCGCCCTGTGGTTTGGCCGGGTCGGCCCTGGTTCATCCCTGGTGTGGTGTCTGCATGCTGGGCCGTGGCTCGCTTTGGTGCAGTCTCTCCAAGATGCTTGTTGGCTTCTTCTTGTGGCCTCTTTGCTCTGTCCTCTGGGCCTCCGGCCGTCCTGCCCTTCGGGCTTCTGTTCTCCCTGGTCGGCCCTGGTTGATGCCTGGTTTGGGGTCCCCCTGGGTTTGCCTGTTGCTGTGGCCTGTTCTGGTCGTCCCTGACTGCTTGTCGGGCGTTTGTGCCCTTGTTCGGGTCCTGGTGCCTTGTGGTTCTTGGGCTTCCTTCGGCTGCCTGCTGCCCTTCCGCCCGTTGGTTCCTGCCCTTTCTGTGGGTTCGGGCCTGGTGCGTGCCTGTCTGGGTGCCTGCCTGCGGTTTTGCTGTTGGGCGCTTATTGCTTCCTTCCGGGTGCTTCTGCTTGCCCCGTGCTCAGAACGTCTGGTTTCTTCTTGCCCTTCCGCGGTTTTGCTGGGTCCTCCCCCTTGTTTCCGTGGGGGCGGTGGGGGGGCTGTTGTGCCCTCCCTCTGTCCTGGTGGGCCCTTGGCCTTGTTGGGCTGTTGGCTCCGGGGCGGTGCTGGTTGTGCCCCTGGTGGGTTCTGGCTGGAGTTGGGCTTGCTTCTCGCCTGCTGCCGGGTTGTGTTGCCTGCTGGGGTTTGGTTTCTGGTTGTGGTTTCCTTCTCCCCTCTTGTATTTCCCTTGGTGGCTTGTTGCGCTTTGGGCTTTGCATCTCGCCTGCCGCTCCCTTTGCCTCCTGTGGGGGCTGGGTGTCGTTGGTCTTCCTTGGCCTCTGCCTTGGGTGGCCCCTTGTTCTTCGGGTGCCCGGCTCCTGTGCCCTGCCCTGTCTGCTGTGCCCTTTCCCTGCTTGTGGGTGTTGGGTGCCGGCCTCCCCTGGTGTGTGGGCCACTTTGCTGCTTCCCGCTCCTCTCGTTCCGCTTTGGGGTTGCGGTTGGCTTTGCCTCGGTTCTGGGGCTCTGGCTTTTCCCCTTTGGGGGCCTGTCGTTGGGCCTGTGCTCCCGCGCGGGCTGTTTTCGGCCTGTGGTATCTGTCGCCCTTGCTCTCTTGTTGGCTCTGGGGTGTTCATTCTCCCCTTGTTTGAGTCTGTTCCCGCACCCCCGGTGGGTGGTGCGCCTTTGGCTTCTCCGGGCTCCTCTCCTTTGGTTTCTGGTGCCTGGGTTGTTCCGATGTGCTGTTGGGGCCTGGGCTCTGCCTCTGTTGTGTTTTCCCTTGCGGTCCCTGTGTTTGGCCTCCCGTTCGCTTGTGCGTGTGGGTCGCTGGTGCACCTCTCGGCTTTGATGTGTCGGGCTTTGTGCTGTGGGGCCCTTGTTGGCTTGGGGTCCTCTTTTGGTCCCTGCTTGGGCCCTTTCCTGGCCGCTCGTTCTCTTGGGCTTTGGCGTTCTTTCTGCCTCTTGGTGCCCGGTGGTTCTGGCCCTGGTGTTCTCGTTCCTGGGCTGGTCTTCTGTCCTTTCCTGTGTCGCTCCTTTGCGGCTGGCTGTGGCCTTCCGGGTCCTGGTGGCGCCGTGTTGGGGGCCTCCTGGCTGGCCTGCCGGTTTCTCTGGCTGGCTTCTTGGGTGTTTGGGGATCTCCTGCGGGGTTGGGCTGTTGGTCTCCTTGTTGGTCTTTCCTGTTTTGCCCTTCTGCTGCTCCTCTTGGGGTTCGCCTGCGGTGGTTCCGTGGTGTCCTCCCTTCTCCTCCTAGCGGGAGGGTCCGCTCTTGGTTGGTGGTGTTTCCTCCTTCCCGGTTCTGGGGTTTGATTTCCCTGGTTCCGTGTTCGGCCTCTGTTGTTGTCTTTCTTGGTTGTGCCCGGGTTTTGGCCAGGTCTGCTTGGGGTTGTGCTTCTTTGCTCTCCCTGGCCTCCGTTGGGCGGGTTGCTGGGCTTCGTGTCCCAGTGTCTCCTGCTTTGGGGTTGTGCCTCGGGCCTGGCCGCTTGGCCGGTTCCTGTGCCCCGGGTTCTTCTCCCGGTGTGGCGGCCTTTTTTGTTCCTGTGGCTCTTCGGTGTCTCGACTGGGGTTGGCCATTGGTCGTTCCTGCCCTGTGACCTGGGCCTTCTGTGTGTTTCTGGCCTCCGGGTTCCCTGTTGCTGCTGTTGTCGGCTTGGGGGGGGGAGGGGCCTTGCTTGGGTTCCCTGCCCCCTTTTCTTCCTAGCTGTTCCTCTGGGTCGGTGCCTGTTTTCTTGTCCGGTTCTGCCCTCTTTGGTCTTTGCGGCTCTGCTGGTGGCTTCCCCTGGTGTGTTGGGGTGGTCCTGTGGTTGGTCGTCTCTTTCCTTGCTCTCTTGCTTTGGCGTGCCTCTTCGGTTTCGTCTTCCTTCCCCTCGCTTTTTGGTGTGGTCCTTTGTGGGTTCCTACGCCTGTGTTCCCCTTCTTCCCTGTTTTGGGGAGGGTTCTCTCTGTCTTGCCTCTGCTGGGTTCCTTCCTGGGCCTTCGGCCCTGCAGCCCTGGGCGGCCTGTTCTCCTCTGCTCTTGGCCGTTGGGCTGAGTTGGCCTGTTTTGTCCCTGGTTGGGTGGCTGCATGGTGGTGCCTGGGGCCGTGGGCTTCGCCCTTGGGGGTTTCTCCCTGGTCGGTGGCCCTTTTCTGGCTCTGTTGCTCCGTTGGGGCGCTTCCGCTTCTCCTGGCTTCCTTTGGTCGGGTTCGGGGGGTGGGGCTTTGTTTTGGCCCCTCTGGTTGTTCCCTTGGGGCTTGGCTCTGCGTGTGGGGCCCCTTCTGGCTTGCCTGGGGGTTCTTGTGCTTTTTCTGGTCGTCCCCTGCTGGTTTTGGGGTCTCGGCTCTGTCCGCTTGGTTGGGGGCGTGGTTGGTTGTGTGTTCCTGCCTGCGTTTTTCTCCTTTCTTGTGGGCTCCTTTTGCTCCTGTGGGGTGCCGTTTTTTGGTCTGGTGCCCCTGGTGTTGGTGGGGTCCGGAAGGCCGGGTTCTCTGCTTTGGTATTCTCCACTTAGTAAAGGAATGGGACGAGGATAGGAGGGACCTGGGGGTAATGTCCTATTACTTACCGGTAATCTTCATTACTCCTGGTCCCGTTGTCCTCATCCCATTCCTTACGCCCCTCCCTCCCTCCCTGGCGGCCGGCCTTCCGGTTGTTGGCTTGGTATTTTCAGGCTGCATGCTGTGCTGGTACCGCTTATGTACTCCCAGTGGGAGGGAGTGTGTTGGGTATCCCAGCATGCTCCTGTTCTTTTTTTCTGTCACGGAGATGGTCATCTCCACTTAGTAAAGGAATGGGACGAGGACAACGGGACCAGGAGTAATGAAGATTACCGGTAAGTAATAGGACAACTCACCATACCCGACTGAAAGCACCTGTACCCAACTATTCACTACAGAATACATTTTTCAGGGTGGTGTAACACCACAAACATCTCCCCTGAAGCTGCACCCCTGTGTACATATATATATATATATTTTTTTAATCAAAAGATCTTGGCTAACGCAAGACCTAAAAAATGAAAAACAAATGAGCAGCAGGAGCCGCTCATTTATCATTGTTTTATTATTATTATAGACAATGCTAAAATAAAGATTCACAGACATGATAATGCCTTTTTATTAAAACATTTTAATAATAATCACTATTATTAAACATTGTGTTGTGAGAATTACTGAAATATATATTTGATAAAAAATATTGGTGATTATTATGGAAAGATCATAGATCTGCTTTACATATATTGATATGCTCACTACTTGACATAGTCACTAGGTCCACTTTTTATATTTTGGTGGTGTGACTCTTTTAGAAAGTCAATAAGTCTGCCTGAGTGCGGGAAGGACCTGCAAGACCAACTGCACGCTGTGCTTGCCAGAGGGCTGCATGGTGTGGGGTTGGCTGCCCGCAGTGGGTTGGACGCAGGGCCAGACTGAATCCAGAAACTTTTCTGCAATAGCTCCCACACGCCAGTAAGTTGTGCTCTTGGACTCTGCAGCAGCTTCGCCACTGCTCCACAAATGATGACACAGAGCTGTATATAGGTGCTACCACTGCATGTTGATATCAGTACCTTTTTGTATTCAAAGCTCCACTCCCCAACATTTTGTTGGTGTTCACCAATTTTCAAACTCCTTTAAAACCCAGCAGTCTGCTAAAGAGTGCTGTGCCTGAAGGTATCAAATGTTGGTTACAGACCCACACCAAATCTGCCTTTGGTGCTTAAGTTCCAAGCATGACTCAAAGTTGTGCAACAGGTGCATCAAGATGCACCCAAAGGACGACAGTGAGCCGGAAGCTGTACCTAGCTGAACACAAGAAATTAGTTAAGTCACATTCAAAGTCCCAGGCCCACTCCCAATCCAAGTCTTGCTTCCAGTCTAGGTTGTTGTCTTCAGGTAAGCTCAAGATTAAATCAAAAGACAAGTTTTGGCACAAGCACAATAAATCTATGTAGGAGTCCACTCCTTCCCACTGCTCCGCTCCTAGAAGAGATTATGCAGTCAGAGTTCCAAGGATCTGCCTCTGCTGCAGTCATCCAATTCCAATCCTACTCACAGTTGGAGTCACTGTGCCCTGAATTTCCTGAATCATTGTTGACTTTGCAGCATGTTGAGGCCTTCAAGAAGGTGATGCTGCAGCTTTTCAGATGATTCCAGGTCCTCTTGAATTGCCTTCACACCTCATAGGTCCAACACATGATCCAATTAGGCGCTTGCCAAGCCTCCTGCTGGCACCAGGCCATGCCCCCATTTATTTGGCAAAAGTAACACTGGCTCTAGCTCATTTGGCGCCGACCTCAGCTCCAGAGGAATCAGTTCTGGATCCAACCCTGATGCCAGTTTCAGATCCATAGTCAAAATCTGCTAGGTCTCAGTCAATCTCATGTAACGAAATTAGCAAAAACCAGCCCCTGATCTGGGAAGGCTCCCTTACAATGCCCTTGCCTCGACACCAATATTACAAAAAGTTGGAAGCTATTCTTTCATATGATTCCAACTCTCTTTAGGGACTTGAGCATGTTCCTCATGACAAAGATGATGAGGAGGGAGAAAATTTGCTTCCCCGCTGACTATACTAATGCTCGTCTGTATTTGGAACTGAAAATGCTGATGGCAGTGAGACTTCCCTTGAGAATGAATTGGACTCACCATTGAGCCCCTCCTACCGAATAACACAAAAGGAGATGGAAGGCTACTTACAATAAGTCTAGCCACTGGCAATAGCTCAGGGTGGCACTCCACCCCACGCTCACATGCCACCTCAGTTTGGACCCAGAAATACGGAAATCAGTCTTGACCCTGCTCCTCATGGAAACAGTCCAACCGAACTGCCAAGCCAGGTCATCTCCTAACTGGAACACAAGCATTAGCCGGGTACAGCTTGGTTCCAGGGACACTGTGAGCACAGGACCCACGTCTGGGCATACCCATGCCACTTAGGGCAGTACAAGAAACACAAAAAAAGGTGAAGGAAGACTGCTTGCAATAAGTCTAACCACTACCAATAGCTCGGGGCTCCAACCCATCATTCTATTACACACCATGCCACATCAGTTTGGACCCAGCCATATGGAAATCAGTCTTGACCCTGCTCCTCATGGAAACAGACCAGCCTGAACTGCCAAGCCAGGTCCTCCTTGAACCGGAACACAAGCAATCAAGGGCCGGTTTCACCCTAGTTATGGGCTCATCAGCCGGGTACAGTTTGGTTCCGGTGACATAGTGAGCATCCAGACTGATTGACTGGAACATGCAACTCAAGAAAGAGAATACCCAGAAGAGGAAAGACCTAATATTCACATAACCCGGAGATAGTTCAAGGTGTGCCTTGGGTGGATCTTTTCACTGCCACTGAGAACACTCAGTGTATACCCTTTTGGGCCCTGAAATTTCTCTCTTGGGGTTCCTTGGAAGACGTGTTTTTTTTTCATTGGATTACAATATCCTTTACGTGTTTCTGCTACTGCTGCTTTCCCGAGTTCTGGAGAAGGCCAGAATGGACCGGGCTCTACTCATCCTGACAGCTGGATATGACTTAGAGGGTCTGGTACTCCGTTTAACTGAGTCTGTTTATCTGCACTTGCCTCGTCGGGAGGACCAACTGTTGCAGCAATAGGACAAGGTTCTTCATCTGAACCTCCACAACCTATACCTCAATGCAATGAGACTGAGGGTAACCAGCTAGGTGTTTTGACCTGGGAAGTGGTGAATGAGATTTTGGCTGTGTATCGTTCATCAACCAAGTCAATCTATTCTGGCCACTGGGCAATATCTGTGATCTAGTGCAAGGACTGTTGGGTTGATTCGCTTCAGACTAAGCTTTCTGATATACTTCTAGTTGCTTGGTTCTTGTCCCACCAAGGCTTTCTGATTTTACCTGACCTCCTTATTTAAGTTCTTACCAAAGGACAGGTAGAAAGAGCATTCCAAAGGGCAAGTAAATTGTTCATAGCACACATCGCGGAGATAACTTCATCTTGCATAGCACTATTACTTAAGAGGCAAAAATGGCTGGGAGCTAGGGTACCAGATGTTCCGGATTTCCACAGACAGTGCCGGTTTTCAGAGGACTGTCTCGGCGGCCTGACACTTGTCTTAATCTAAAATATATGTCCCGGTTTTTGGGACAAAGCTCAAGTCATCCTGCAAAGCAGAATTGAAACGCCTCTAAAGTCTGAAATAATGTATCTATATGTTTCAGGCAGCGCTGGAGGAGGTAGTCTGCATGCTCCCAGTAGAGGGGAGGAGGGCCGAGAGGGCTCAGGGTGTTGGAGGTCTTGCCATAGCCCAGAAGCTGCTCCTCCATTAGGGCGGAGGAGCGTCGCCCCACTGCTTTCTCGCAGTGAGAGAAGCAGAAACATAAAATGGTATTTTAAATACCATTTTATGTTTCTGCTTCTCGCACCGCGAGAAAGCAGGAGGATATGCCTGGTTGGGGGCGGGCGGGCGGGTGGGCGGGTCGGGAGGAGTGGCTTTCCCAATGCTGTGGGCCCTGACTGATTGGTCGGCCCTCTGGAGCCGACCAAACCAGTCATGCGCACTCTGACTTTTCTCTATGTAGACTGCATGCAGCCTACATAGAGAAAATGGCCTCCCGGTAGGCGCCCGACTGGGCGCCGTCCCCACCAATCACAACACTGCCTTTGCAGCGTTGTGATTGGCTTAGGGGAGGGGAGGGAGGCTGCTTGCTTCCTGTCCATCAGGAGAGCAGGAAAACGGGACCCGGCCAGGAGCCGCTTCGTCGCGTGGCCCGGGAAGGTAAGTTTTTGAAAATTTTAATTAAACAACCCCACGCCTCCCCCCCCAAACCCGTGCAACCCCCCGCGCGACCCCCCTCCCCCCCATGCCGGCCACGTGTGCCCAGATGACGCGAGGCAGCGTCACTTTTCAAAGCAGCTTTTGGCGGGACGGGCATTAGCCCTGTTATTCCGGGGCTACATGTCACTCATTTATGGCTGCTTTACAACCCCAACCCTTTCCCAAGTTGTCACAGGCTGGGGTAGAATCATCCTGTGTCACCTGTGATGACTTGGGAAAGATGGGGAGAGAGGGGAGCAGGAAGGAGGCTTGCTATTTGCGAGCAGGTGGGTGTGGACTAGTCCGTGTACATGTGACTCGCCCTCGGAGTGTTATGAGATTCACAAATCGGAGGGTCGGGTCACATGCATGCTGTAAACAGAAAGACTGCACATGCTTCAGCTGTGGCGCGTGTTTCTCTTTTACAGCAGTTTTCAGTTATTCGACCTTCCTTTGCACTTGCCTGTAAATCAGGACGTGGACAGTAGTGGATCTACGTCACAACCCTGGCTAAAATTGGAGGAAAAGCGTTCCATTGCGTGTTAGAGTGCCACTTTTAACAATAAGAGCCTAGAGGTAAGTCATACTGCTGCTGCCAGCTTGTGTTTATGCTATGGCTCCTCTATAAGGCCGTCTTTTAACCACATCAGCTCCAGTGATCTATACGCGGCTGGGCCATTCATTTATGATATAATAGGTTGAAGAGTCAAGAACAGCAGTTGAGAGCTTTCCTCCCCCACTTTGAGCGCACTGATCAGTCCCAGAGGAACCAGCTCATCCCTTCATACTTGTGGTTCATCTGGGCTTATAAAATAGCATAACTGGGGCAGAGGACGTTTTTGTAAAATCTTTTTGTGCCAGGATAATGAGGTCTGCTGAGTGTGACGCATGAAGGTGGGCATGATAGAGTACCAGAGGCTTGGAAGGAGTCTAAGCCTGCTTGCTTCACTAGGTGTGCTGCTGTTATTTTCTATGACATGGGGAGCATACCAAGAATGTGCCAATCATACATACGCTTTAAAGGGCTTCTAGGAGCTGTATTCAATACCGAGGGAATTTTATGCTGGCAGACATGTATGAACGTGTGACTGCATTACTTGGAGAGGAATAATCACCACAAAAGGTGAATAAAGCAGGCAGTCCTGCTAGGCTCCCCTCCCAGCCTTCATCCTTGCTCAAACTACCTGGCGTTTTCCATTTCACTTGTAGTAAATTAACAGTCTTTGTCAACTTTTGCATGAGTAGTTTGGGCCAAGAGAAAAACGCAGCAAAGTTTAGAACCAGGCTGGGCATTCTTGAAGCTAGCATGTATAAATTGTTTCTACTTGCCAACGTTGATATTCTTTAACTTGCTCCCATTTCCAGTTTGGACCCAGCCATATGCAAATCAGTCTTGATCCCGCACCCAATGGGAACAGTCCAGCCCGTACTGCCAGACCAGGTCGTCCCTGGACTGGAAATAAGCATCCTAGGACCGGTTTCGGGGTTTCACCCCTCATCAGCCAGGATAGCTTGACTCCAGTGGCATGGAGAGCACGGGACCCACGTCTGGGCATACCCGTCCCACTCGGGGTGACAAATGCAAAAACAACAGTTGATGGACAAAATGCAGAACAATGTCATACATTCACCCCAGTACAGAGATCTGGGCCTAAATCCATCGTTTTTTTGCTCACCATGCCATTCCAGTTTGAACCCAGCCATATGCAAATCAGTCTTGACTCTGTGCCTCATGGGAACAGTCCAGCCCGAACTGCCAAGCCAGGTCCTCCCTGGACTGGAAACAAGCATCCTAGGACCGGTTTCGGGGTTTCACCCTCTTCAGCCAGGATAGCTTGATTCCAGTGGCATGGAGAGCACGGGACCCACGTCTGGGCATACCCGTCCCACTCGGGGTGACAAATGCAAAAACAACAGTTGATGGACAGAATGCAGAACAATGTCATACATTCACCCCAGTACAGAGATCTGGGCCTAAATCCATCGTTTTTTGCTCACCATGCCATTCCAGTTTGAACCCAGCCATATGCAAATCAGTCTTGACTCTGTGCCTCATGGGAACAGTCCAGCCCGAACTGCCAAGCCAGGTCCTCCCTGGACTGGAAACAAGCATCCTAGGACCGGTTTCGGGGTTTCACCCTCTTCAGCCAGGATAGCTTGATTCCAGTGGCATGGAGAGCACGGGACCCACGTCTGGGCATACCCGTCCCACTCGGGGTGACAAATGCAAAAACAACAGTTGATGGACAGAATGCAGAACAATGTCATACATTCACCCCAGTACAGAGATCTGGGCCTAAATCCATCGTTTTTTTGCTCACCATGCCATTCCAGTTTGAACCCACCCATATGCAAATCAGTCTTGACCATGTGCCTCATGGGAACAGTCCAGCCCGAACTTCCAAGCCAGGTCCTCCCTGGACTGGAAACAAGCATCCTAGGACCGGTTTCGGGTTTCACCCCTCTTCAGCCATGATAGCTTGATTCCAGTGGCATGGAGAGCACGGGACCCACGTCTGGGCATACCCGTCCCACTCGGGGTGACAAATGCAAAAACAACAGTTGATGGACAGAATGCAGAACAATGTCATACATTCACCCCAGTACAGAGATCTGGGCCTAAATCCATAGTTTTTTTGCTCACCATGCCATTCCAGTTTGGACCCAGCCATATGCAAATCAGTCTTGACCCTGCGCCCAATGGGAACAGTCCAGCCCGAACTGCCAGGCCAGGTCCTCCCTGGACTGGAATCAAGCATCCTAGGACCGGTTTCGGGCTTTCAGCCCTCATCAGTCAGGATAGCTTGACTCCAGTGGCATAGAGAGCACGGGACCCACGTCTGGGCAATTTGGACCCAGCCATATGCAAATCAGTCTTAAATGCAGCAACCTGGGGGAGCTTGCTGGGTCTGAAGGGGTACTAAGGCAGCAGAATTAACACTGCCGTTAATTTCACCGTTTTGCTCTACACTGCAGTATTTTAGCTTTATTTAAATCATTCGATGCAGGCCTAAACTATGTGAGCTGTTGAGAAAGCTGAGTTATTACATGAGCCTTTCCAATAAGAACTGCGATTTTTGTCAATTTATTACAGAATTTGGGATGGATAATGTACCATTTTGCACCAGTTTTATTAACGCACCAAAATCCATTAATTAACGTTTGTTAATTTGTTTTACGCCCCACTACTTTCAAATTCCACCAACCGCCACTGCCATAGCATATGTTATATAAACTTAGGGGCATATTCACAAGGAGCTATCGCCGAATTAACGGCACTTTATCGCAGCCAAAGTCGTGATAAATTTACCTCCCCATTCACAAGCCGGTGTTAACAGCCCACAGCACCAGTTTACCCATGATAGCAGCCGCAAAAAACATCGCCACAGAGGACCCTCGCAAATATCGCTAATGAGATGCAGAGTAGGCGTTCCCGTGACAAAAGCAGAGACAACAGCACACCTCAACATTCACAATGACCAGCCACATCCGCGACAAAAACACAAAACAGGCGATAAGGCGCGTTAGCACCAGGAAATCTACACCTGCTCTGACCTGGTGTAAACTCGGACGGCAGCCAGCACCACAAAAGGGAGCACAGCCCAGGGCGACATCCCAAGGGCAACAGATGCCATGGAGCCACCCACCATGCGGCCCGGACACCCAAGAGGGCCACAACACCCACCGACATCACCCCCAGGACCCCATCCCACACCCGGAACACCCCCCCCCCCGGACCAACACAGATGCAGCGCAGACAAAGACAGCGGAACCCCAGGAAACGTACCAGCCGCACAGACCCAACATCTGACAATGTCACCTTCCACTACAGGCTGAAAGGGACAACCAACCTACGCATCCTGACCATCATCGCCTAACAGGCCTACGGCAACAACACAGTGGACAACCAACATCCCACCCCACACAAAGCTGATGGCGTGGCTGCACCTGTTGGCCCCTGGGACCCCCCATCCAGAGTCGGAGGAGTCTCACAGCCAGCCACATACAAGTCCCTCACACCTGTCCTGGACATCACCATCACCCTTGTACCCCAGTCCCCATACGTACAACACAAGGCGCAGGATCCGCTGGAGACCAAGCAAGGACC
This sequence comes from Calotriton arnoldi, assembly GCA_963921515.1. Classification (NCBI taxonomy): domain Eukaryota; kingdom Metazoa; phylum Chordata; class Amphibia; order Caudata; family Salamandridae; genus Calotriton; species Calotriton arnoldi. The sequence goes on from CAWUFW010010803.1 coordinate 82,254, forward strand.
ATACGCCATAGCAGGATGCACGCACATGTTGGGGGCAACACACAGCACACATGTACTACCTCTGTCCCCTGGTGACACAGCACACAATCACCGCAACAGGAAGCACACGTCTCACACCAATGTGCAGTCAACAACAGAACACCGTGGAACACCCAACAATGTCTCCCTCAAATACACAGCCAGTGTGCATGATACCTTCATCCTCCGACAGTCCATCATCAACCAGCGTTCCCAGGATGGCAACAAGGGAAATGTACAGCCCCTTGGCAATATACAAAGGAACATCCCACACACCTCAACACCACAACCATGCAACTCACAACTCTGGCAATGCACACGTCACAAAATCACATACAACAGGCACAACAATATGCCCACCCACCAGACACGACAGAACAACTTACAATGTCCACATGGGCAAGCCCTGAAAATGAGCCAACAACGGCATGGCACCCCAGCCACATACTAGCCGAATGTGGGGAGAGGTGGCAACCAGGCATGTGTGAAGGATGCAGTAGAACCATGATTGGGAAAGTACACAATGCCAACAGTGCCGGAGATGTGCTGGACACCTCGCAGTATGCAGAACACACCCATATCCATGGCGACATACACCGCTTGCGTATGGAGTGTAGTGGACAGTGGACGCCACCATGTCACCCCAGCCAGTGGGGGACCTCGCGGGAATGTTGCCTGTTACGCCCCCCCCCTAAGCGTTAGCGGAGTGGGATGGCCCGGCGTACGCCACGCCAGCGTAGGGGTGTGAATAAAAACCACGTAGGCCTGGGCGTGGTCCTCTTCCGGAAAGACCCACGTCTCTGCCAGGGCGGCGCCTCCCACCTCGCCACGAGGCCGACGCCATCCTCGTGAGCGGAGTTGCCTGCGATGCCGTGTGCCTGCCGGACCCCGGCAAGCTGGTCCACGAACCCGTCAGGCCAGCCCCTGCGCAGCCAGGCCACACTGATCACCTTCCGACACCGGCGTGTGTCAAGGAGGGCCCACCACGTGCCGGCGCAAGCCACAAGCCCGAGGCCCGAGACCTTGGCAGCCACCTCAGACCATCACGGCCGCCACAACACCGGCCCGCTTAATTCCCTTTTCGTTGACGTACTCCACTGCCGCCCCCGGACTACTCTTCGGACCAGTAGGTCCCACATGTGGAACTGTGTCTTGAGTCATGAATGGCAGTGACCCCATATCCCGGCCAGCAGCCACAGCACCAGACCCCCCAGTTCAGTGAGGCATAGTTCCATATGGGCATCTTGCGACACGTGGTGCCACTAACCCTGTTCAACGCCAGCCTGCTACACGTGGTGCCACTAACCCTGTTCAACGCCAGCCTGCTACACGTGGTGCCACTAACCCTGTTCAACGCCAGCCTGCTACATGTGGTGCCACTAACCCTGTTCAATGCCAGACTGCTACACGTGGTGCCACTGAACATGAACTACGCAGGCCGGTGGGGCCATCCAACCTATGCCGGCGACACAAGGTGAATGGGCCCTGCTGACCGCTGCCTTAGGCCTATACCACGGTCAGGTAGGTCACACATTTGGAACTGAGTCTTGATTACACCATGGCAGTGAACATTATTTGAGGCAGAGAACTATTCACCATACACCCTTCGATGTGGTGGCAACAAGTCTGTGCATGGCATCACAACCACACATGTCTGTGGGCCTACGCGGACCACTGCCCTCGGCCTACGCTGTGCTCGAGTGGGATCACAGAATTGTAACTGAACATCGGTAATTCAAAAAGCTGAATACATGTCTTCGCACGCACGGAGGGGCGTACGAGGATGACGCGTTGCAGGCCGGAGGGAACGGGATCATCGTCACGGAGGTGATTGAACACTACCGACAACTGCCACTGTGTCACCAACTCTGTGCCCCGCCAGCCAACAACAGGTGGCTGTGGGCCCATGCTGACCGCTGCCTCCAGCCTACACTGCGGTCCAGTAGGTCACAGAGACTTGATTTGGCAATGTTGGAGTTCACATCTGTGTACCGGCATCATCGCAGACTGCATCCCCTCTGAGCACCTGTGCCACTAAGTGTTTTCCCCGACATTCATGGACACTCACTGGTCGTACATTGGTGGCGTTTGTGTCAATGAAATAGGGGCTAGTTTTCATCCTTATGTAGCTGATCCCGAATTGTTGATGACAACGAGGGTTGCGCTTTCCACTCCTCAATTTGCTGCTTCCGGATAACATCAGACTTTCCGCATCATGCCCTGGAGGACACCTTCCACTGTCCCCCGCAACACTCCGCAACATACACCTCGGACATTGATGGGGACCCGCTCAGGTCGCATGGCCCATCTGACTGCACCGCAAGTCACCGTCCTGTGGCTGGGTGCCTGTGCCGGCCGCAGTGCATCAGGGGCCACTAACTCTGTGCTGGTCACGCCTGGGACCCCTTCTGAGACATTGAATGGCCTCTGTAGCGATGGTCTTGGGGTCATCTACGCCATGTGTCTGTGGCCCTGCGCTGTCCGCCTCCTCAGGCCCCAACTGCGGGCCACAAGTGCCCACACATGGCATCGAGTCTTGACCGGCCCGGACGTCACATCACCGCAGGAGGCACACGCCACCACGGCAAGGACCACGGCAAGGACCACCTCCAACCGCCATCTGCCAGAGTCGAAAGGGTGGTCCTGACAGACCTACGGAGTTGCCCACGACAGGTCTTGTCGTGGATGCCATCATCGGCCTGCTGCCCTGCTCAGCACTCCAGGTGCCAGTGCCTCAGTGCACCGCAAGCCATTGTCCGTTACTGATTGAGTTTTGTGCTGTTGTGAGGTTGCGCAGCAATGTCAGCTCATGCAGTGTGGAAGACCTGGGACCATGAGGAGGAGGATGTGTCAAGTGTGCGGACGGGAGAAGGCACAGACAATGGGAGGGCAGGTGGCAGCAGCCCCAAGGCAGGAATGCAGACTGGTGGCGGTAGTCAAGCTACACACCCGGATCTGAAACTGGGTATTGCGCTGTGGACTGCGCACGCAACTGTCACCTCAGGCAGTGTGGGAGACCTGGGACGTTGATGAGTAAGTTGATGCAGGTGTACCACACCCCACTGCATCTGCATCAGGACTAACCCGAAGGGACACAGTCCTAGCAATTCCTTCACATGAGCGCGCTCTTCTCTAGTGCCCCTACCTCAGTGCACTGCAACTCACGGAACGTCGAGACTGAATATTGGGTGACCTCTGTCCTTACTCCGGATCCCTCCAAGTTGTTCTGCAATTGACTCTGTTATGCTGGTGTTTTCTGTTTCCATTGCACTGGTGTCCACTGTTCAGGTTGTTGCCAGCACCAAGCACTCCGTGTGGGCTGGCTTATACTCACCCCACACACATCCAGCACAGGCGTCACTGTACATGTGGCCCTGCCAATAAAGGGGTCGGGCGCACGTGCCCGTAGCCAGTTCGACATGATATGTGCATGTGTCTCTGTGGAGGTGTGGGTCTCCTTTGTGGGGTGTAGGTGGTCCCTGAAGGGTATTGGACACCCACGTATGTGTTCTACTTCGCATTCCATGGGTTAGGCAACACCCTCACCTGTTGGGCCACCTCCTTTTGGCGTTCGGCCACCTGGCATTGGGGTGCCATGTGTGGGTGGGTGACGTGTTGTGAGGCAGCCGTGATTGCGGGTGCTTCATGCTGTGTGGTCTGTTGCAGAGTCTGGGTTCTCCTCTGAGTAGCTTGTCTGCCCTGGTCCTGGTGGTGGGTTGTGTGGGATGTCCATGGGCTGTTGTAGGGCGTCGTGGTCGGACATCACTGATGGGTTGTCTGTTCAGACCTGCTGGAGGTGTTTGTCCCTCTGCATTGTGATGGGGAGGTGCATGTTGGCATTGTGTTGGCGCCTTGTTCTTGTCGTCATGCAGACTGTGTGACAATGTACATTGTGACTGTTTGGGCGGTGGTGGCTATTTGAGTTGGGACAGTGTACATTTGGCCTACATGGCTGATGTGGGGTTGTAGGGGTAGATGTGCATCTCACAGTTCCCTGCTCTGTCCATTGTGATTGTTCTGTTTCTGCGCCTGGGTGGACCCAGTTGTGTCCCCTGTTCTGCAGTGTGGGTGTTGCACTTTGTGCCACATTGTCATGGTATGTGCTGTGATTGCTATGTGTGTGTGCTGCAGTTTGCTACGGAGATGGGGGACATGTCCCTGGGTAATTGTGGATGTGCAGTGTGCTACACCTCATTGTGCATGTGTGGCATTGTGGCCATCACCCCCCGTCCCCCCAGTCCCTGTTGGATCCTCACCCTGTTGTTGTTGTGTCAGGTCCTGTCGAGCTGTGTCCGTACTCCCTACTCCTTGCACCCTCTCCACACTGATGACTGTGGCCTGGCTTTCCTCCTGTGTCGCTGGACTGCCACCTCCTGTCGCCGTTGCTGCCTTCCTGTTGGCAGCGGGTTTGTGCCTGGTTTAGGTTGTCACGTCCTGGCGGAGCCTCGTGGCCTCCTGGATTGGCCTCCTGGGCTCTGCGACTGCATTCCAGGCGGTCTGCTTGTGGGTCATTTGCTGGTAGTGTTCTGTCGCTTCCGTGGCCTTGGTCTTGTTTTCCTGCGGTCTGCACCCGGTCTTCCTCTCCATTTTCTCCTTGGCCTTCCCCGACCCACTTGTTCCTTGCTGGTGGTCTGTGGGGGTTGTGGGGTTCGCGTTGCCCTCTGCGCTTGGTCAGGGTGCATGGATGTTGCTACGTGCTTTGGCTTGTTTCTGGTGTGTTGTGCAAGTGGTTTTTATGGTGCAATTGCCCGCAAGACGCGTGGGAGTTGCAGGCCTGAGGCTGCTTTTCGCAGCTTTTTTTACCGCGATTGGCCTCATCGCATTATTTCTCGCGTTTCGCATTTTTTGGGCGTGGTGTTGATTTCCACGCTGGCATTTGACGCGTTATCTGGTGACTATCGCATGGTTCCGCCTTGTTGTGAATTCCACGTTGACACGGGGTTATTTTCCTGTGATAGGCTGCGTTATTGAAAGTTGCGTTACGCTACTCTTGCGGTAGTTATCACACGTTCTTGTGAATATACCCCTTAGTTTTGCAAATGACTTACAAGACTATGCAAAAACCAGAGCCGGACAGACATAGAAGACCAAAGGCTTTAGTCCTACTTATATGTCTGGCCTGTCCCGGTTTTTGCTTCTCAAAATCTGGTCACCTCCTGAGAGCTCTCCAGAAGTTATCCGCCTTTTCATCATGTGTGAATGCGCGAGGAATGGAAGCCCTCTGCCTGGAACATAAAACTTACGCAAGAAGCACATGCGTATTTATCAGGTGAGAATGTGTTCGAGAAATAGACTGAACAAACAAGATAGAAAGATGAATGTGAAGGAAACGCTTTGAGAAAAGTAGGGTGACTTCGATGTTGGCCGGTGGAAAGGTATAGTTTGTCTTTCAAAAACAGCAAACAACAGCATTTATTAGGTTAACTCATAATTGTTGCTACTAGTGGAATAACTCAAAAAGATGGGGGGGGGCTGAGTGTCCTAAAATGTTAGGAAGAGCCCCTAAATTTTCTATATCTCACAGATATTCAATGGCGTTGGGTTGAATGGGGGCCCCCTTAAGGGCAGCACCCCCTGCTCTGAAGGGCTGGTGACCCCCCTGCACCACAGGGGCTGCAGGGGTCTGTGTTATGCCCCTTCTTGCTACATTCAAAAGCAGTGTCAGAATTATGGAAAAGGGCAAACGTCGAACCAGTGCGTGTGTGCAAGAGGAGACATTCTGTGGTTATTATGGTCGTGAGATTTCAATACTCGGTTTGGCGCCCTCCCACGCTAATCCGGCTCCCCCCACCCCCCACTCCCCACACACCCACCACAAACTCTGCATTTCCAAACCGTGCCTCTTTGTGTATCTCCGAGAGGGGTCGTTTCCAGAGTAAACACACGCATATGTTTCTCATTTCTGTCCAGCATGGGAGTTCCCGGAAGGTTTCCCGGCATCTTTGAAAGCAAGCCATATTTCACAGTGGGGTCTTAAAAACAACTCTCCCTTTTTGCCAAAAAAACGAGCAAGAACGGGCTGGCACTTAAATGCTTTCCGGCCATATATTAACGATTATTTCTCACTGCACTAAACGCGTTGTATCGCCCTGCGTTACAAATGCTGTTCGACCTGCATTTATTCAGCAATCGTTTTCTGAGTTTGCATCAGTTGGCTTGCCTTGTACCTGCTGGGTGACGTACCCTTTGACAAGCGAATGGATGTGAACTTTCCACCATTAATGGATGCGGCCACCAGGGAAAATATTTACATGTATCATTTTAGGCTTTCCAGCATTCGCTGGCTGCTTGTCAGAACATTCTGGAACAGTTTTTAAAAGGGCAGTGCCTCAACGTATATGAAAAAACAAGCATTGGCATAGCCAATAGGTCTCGCCTTTTGTACCTTAAGTGTTTAGCCATGCATCACATTATCCTGGGTGCTGAGCCGCCAGGGATTGAAGAGCTATAGCAGAGAAGGTCTAATGAAGATATAGTTTTAAAAGATGTGCTGCATTATGCCCCATAATTTAGCTTTTCTTGTCACATAATGTGTCTTTGAGTAGGCCCTTATCTCATCATCAAGTCAGTCTCTGAGTCTGGGGAGTAGTTTCCGTTGGTGCAGCGGGGGCAGTGGCACCAGGGACCACTAATCCCTGAATACTGGAGTACGAGCAGTGCAGTTTTCAGTGACGCTGGATGGGTTTTCGAGGAAATCTGGACTCTTTTGAAAGCTGTGGGGTTTCAATGATAGTCTAAACACGTGCGAAAGAAGGAGTGTGGCTTCACGATCTTTGCACTTGAGCTGAACAGGGCCTGTCTGGGTGAGAGTTATGCTCCCATTAGAAGATAGTGACGAAAAATACAAATGAAGGTTCTATTTATTATTTAGGCCAAACTGTAATAAAAAAGCGCTGTGAAAGTCTGATGTTGGAATTGGTTGCAGGGACCCCAGTGGTTACAAGGAAATACAATTCTACAGCGACCATTTTATTTACAGGACAATTCACTATATGTGAAAACATGCGTCATGTTCATTAACAACTGGGATGTGCGGGAGAGAAAAGGCAAAAACTGCCACATCGAGGCTATGCCCAACACGTCTAATCAGGGTTTTTAATGCATAGGACAGAGCCAGAAATATTACTGTGCTTTCAGGTGCCTTGACCCAGGGATTCTCAGCAGACAGCTGTGCTATTCATTTACTGGGGCAATATACACTCACTGTTGCTATAAGTGCAGGCGGACAGTAGTCGCACTTTATACGTTTAGTAGGACAGAGAAACACTCTTCGCCAGGGCTGCTCTTTATCTAATGGGTCATAGAATGTCCTCTCCAGTTGTCTTATTCTGCTTTTAGTTCAACATAGGAAACACGTCTCACTAAGATTAGAAAGCGTTCAGCACAACAAAGCCCGGACTCCTCAGCAGGGAAGCTCTAATAGGATTTTTTAATGTAACAGTAGGGGGTTCATCCCAGATTTGCGTAAGCCAACGACGTGAAAACATTAAAAAAAAAATACGTGTTTATGATGTACTGAATAGGTGTAACTATGTTGATGGGACAGCGTTAAAACTTCAGCGGGGGTGGTAAACGTTTAGCGGGGTAGTACTCGCACTTCATGCCAGTGATGCTTGGCCGCAATGTGACTTTACCTGCACTTTTTGAACACATGTTATTAGTGTAGAGCGATATCTGCACACCCTACAAAGAAGCCGATATTGTGAGATTATGTACTTTATTCACGTTTCAGGGGTTGCATAGGTAGAAGCCCGCATAAGATACAGCACGACGAGAGCCTTGCTGCAGAACACTGACGTCCTGCACGAGACAACTGCACACAGCACAGTGCATACACAGATTGCAGAAGCCCCAGTAACGAGGCATTATGCGGGCACCACTAACAGATTCAAGTTTAGCAGCAGAAGGTGGAGTTCACCGAGCGGCACAGGTGCCTGTTGTAGAGGAAGGACAGGTGCGCGGACGGCATTTGTCTTCTCAGGTCCTACTCGCAGCGCAGGGCAAGCTCCTACCTGCTGCCAGACGGACGCCTCTGCCTGCCGGTCCTAGAGGGGGAATCCCATGCCTGCCCCGCGGCTGCTGCAACTTCCCTGCCTGAGCCGCAGGAGCACACCTCTGAACTGCCCGAGCCCGAGGACGGGGCGGGGCTCCAAAAGGAGCCTGTGCGGAAGCCGCTTATTGGCCAGGAGGCAGGTGTGGGATGGAATCCAGCGTCTTCAGAAGCTTCTAACGGCTGCGTCCATTGGTCGCCTGCACCCGTTTCGCCCACTTCAGAGATTTCATGCTCCCGTTGGTCACTTCCAGCTCCCCGTACCCTGTTTTGTTTCGCAGGAATGTTACAAGCTTACCAATTCCCAAACTCTGAAAAGAGGCAGCGTGTGCCGCTTCACCGGACCTGCCAGAAAGCATTAACATCATTCGATCTTATGTTGTTATCAAACATGCGTGCACATGACCTTTTTTTTTCTATAAATATGCCCGGTGCTGAGAATCCTCACCTAAAACCACCAAAGTTGTGGCAGCCAACTCGACCATTTTTGGGCGACTTCCTCATCATAATGAATGCTCCGTTTAAAAAACAAAACAACAAAAAACGCACAATATATATGTTTCCCCCTTTTAAAAAGGTGCTACGAAAACACGCAGGATTAAAACGTCCTGATTTCGCCGATAGCCAATCACTATACTGTATGCACTTGAGTATTGTATTGTGATTGCATTTCTATAGCGCTCAGATTCCCGACTGGCTCCAGGGCATTTTGTTGTTTAGTAGTACGCCGTTATGTACACATTGATGAAATTGGACTTACAGCTAACATTGGCATGGGCTGTATTAATTATAAATAAATAAACGGAGATGAGAGACAGATAAATCCAGCGCGGTCGCGAAAGTGAAAGCGACCGCGCTGGGTTAATTAGTAACCTGATCCTGGCTGGAATGCAGCTGGCACACGGCGCGCCGCTGCTCCTCCGCTCGCTCCCGAGACCCATAGGCCGTGGGAGTGAACGTTTAGAGGAAAGGCGGGACATGCACCCGTCTTTGGCCATTTGCGTGCTTTCATTATTGAAAGCCACACGCAAAGGCCAATGGAATGTGTGGGAGGAGGCCAACCCACACGGAGAAGTCTCTTGGAAGTCTGGAGTGATTCCAAGAGGCCCTCTCCTAGAGCAACGCATGCGCGCTGCGCTAGGCTCGACCTAATAAAATACAGATCTCCCTAGCCCTTCTGCTAAGCTACAGTCAAAAATCCCAGGGCCTGGTACGATAAAAAACTCTCATCAGAAACTGTTGGCATCTTGAAGGTCGGACTGGCCTGTAGGTCAATCTGTCAGTTCCCGAATGGCTGGTCTCAAAGATTAATGTAATGGCTGTTTTTTGGGGGGCTGTTTGTGGGCCTATTTAGTGGTCTGGTGGGCCGGATTTTCACTGCTGATTTCCCCGATATTACCACAAACATTGCTGCAGCTAGCACAAATGCATGTTGTATCTTTAATTCAGTGCTTAATTTGTAAAATAAATAAAAAAAGTGTAAGGCCCTGGTCAGGAGGCCACTGTAGCTTGCATCACCCATTGCCCCTGCCAGGGCTGCCAATGACAGTACCAACCCAACTACTAACCATCACACTTATACAAGTGGGACAATTCAGACTATTCCAGGACCCCAAACCTAGCTTGGGAGGTAGGTATTAGTCATTTTTTTTTAATGTATATTGAATTAGTAAACAACTGTTGTCATGCTCCAAAAATCAGAAAAACAGCACCACCATGTTGCACACTGTCATAATTGCTGGTATTAACAATTAAGTGCTGGAGCCGAGCACCAGAAACCACTGGCTCAAATTAAGCACTGATCAAAACTGCCCCGATTTGCTAATTTTGGCCACTTCTTTAGCTGTCTGATTCGTTAATGGTGAAATCTTTATTTTGGTACTCAGGCCTGTTCTCTGTTCCAGTCCGTCTCTGCTAGTCCCATACCTGCCAACTTGAAGAACAATGTCACTGTGTGAGGAGGGGCGGGGCTTAAAGGGGCGGGTCCTCGTGCCAATATGTACCTACCAGGCACTTTTGATTTGGCAGTTATCTAGTCTTCTCAATGATCGGAGTCCACCTGGACTATGGAAATTGCCTCGAACTCAGTCCCTGCTGAGGCACAGGATGGGACGCTGCAGACAATCCAAACTACCGCAATTTGACTCGTGTTTGGGGTGCAGAAGTATGATAATGCCACTACTCCTTGCCGCTCCATTCATTGGATCCAGATAAAAGGATTCACTACAAAGTACAATGCTTTGTTCAGCAGGACCCCTACTGGACCAGTGCTCAGTTCTTATCTCGTCTCTCCTTGTGCTGCTCACAAACTTCCCAGGTTAGGTTCTTTAGTCATGCTTAAAACTCCATGTTTAGTAAAGCCCACTGTGAAGGGTCAGTCATCAAGATTCTTGGCTTTAAACTACGGAATGCCTAAACTTGCCAGTGGCATCAATTTTGCGCTTATTCTGTTTTTTTTAATTGATAACTAAAAGCCTACTTATTCTGCTAATCTCTGTCAGTGCGAGCCTATTTTATGCTTGTCTGTGATTATGTGACGTTTTAGTGGCATGGTGCTTTTCTGTGATATCTTGTGTTCTACATATAAATATCACAGAGGAAGCAGCAAAATAACTATTATGTTGGTGACAACTGATCCAGTGTCATTTATTTATTTATGTAACATGAGTGGCCTGGCAATTTGAGTGGCCTGGCAATTCCATCAGAAATGTCCTTTGAAACGACCAAGGCAGTACATAGCAAGCTCGGTTAGGTGGGTTACATTAACCGGGGGGGAGGAGGGGGGGGAGGGGAGAGGTTACGGACAAGGATGATGATTTGTGATGAGTCTGCAGTAAAAACATTCAATTTTACAATGTGTAGTGTTTTGATGCGATGTGCATCCTTAGTTAGTCTCGCTATATGATCTCATTAGATGGCTCTTCGGGCTGGTTTTTATACTTGTTCAGCGTGAGTAATGTGGTGTCTTTGATATTATGAGCCCCAGGACCCTCGCGGTTCTGGGCGGACTCTAAACTGAATTACATAGTCTGCTGGGAGGGGTAAAGGTGTGGTTATGAAATCTATGATGCAATGTGTATAGTGTGTGATTGTATGCTGAGAAATAAAGATTTCTGTTGCAGAACTCCGTGTGTGGCTGGTTCATTTGCATGCTCCTGGGCTGGGGAAGATGCTACAACTGACAATGACGGTGGGAAACATCCCCCCGAAGAAACAAGGTTGCTCTCCCTGAGAGTTTGCATGGATCGAAACATTTGATGACTTCATAGATGCACTAGAAGAAGAAGACAATAGGAAAATCATTAAATATTTGAAAAACCTTGTCGGTGATGGAATGAAAAGAAGTGCTAAAGAAAGTCTCGCAAACTGATGCAACATCATACCAAAAGATGAAAGAAGCATTGGAAGCCAAGTTCAATCTGATTCTGAATATTGACTATGAAAGGTACATCTTCATCCAAGCACGACAACAGGCTGGTCACACGATGGATGAGTTTGTTGAGAGCCTTGATGCACTTATCAAACACTGAAAGTTCTGTGATTTTAATGATGAAGAAGCCATGCGCCTCCAAGTCATTGATGGCTATTTTTCAGATTCCTTCAGGAGACGCATGTGGAGAGACACTCATTTTAGAGAAAATGCTAATGGCTGCAAGGGCAGAAGAACGAGCAGATCGACACGCTGCTGATATGGAAGCAGGAACAGAGCATACTAAATCAGTGTAATGAATCAGCGTTGATCAAGAAAATCAAGCATAAGCACAAAATAGATGCACACAAGTCGACGTCTCAGAAGAAGAAAAAGTTATGCTTCTGATGTGGGCTTTCATTTCCCCATGAAGGTAAATGTCCAGCCATAGGACAGCTATGCAAAGGCTGCGGTAAACAAAAACACTTCATAACGGTCTGCAAAGCGATAGAGAAACCAAATAAGTTAAAGTGAGAAGAGAAAATGGAGGCCAGATGGTTCCAGTAGCAGTCTCGCCACGCCCACAAGGCCAAAAGGCAACTACAGTTGCAACAAGTAGAAACCAAGCACAGTTGATTGGTGTCAAGTTCATCATATAAAGGCTCTTCAATGTCATTATCAAGCGCTAGCGAAGAAGACGAAAATGCATTGATGATATCAACTAAGGAACAACATGTACATGTAGGATTAGCTGCTGGCAAGAAGACCAAAAGTCAAAAAAGAATCACCAAACGAAACAACAAAATTCATTTGGAAACTGTCCTAAATTACATTACAGGTGAACGGCTGCCCCATAACCTTCATCATAGACAGTGGTGCGTCGATTAACATCATGCCAGTAGAAAAGTTCAACAGCTTACCTCCTGTGCCCTGCTTTACTCCATCAAACACAAAAGTATAAATGTGGGCTGCTTCTAAACTGTTACAGAGTCAAGGGTCATTTAAAGCATCCATGTGACATAAAACGACATCAATGCAAGCGCCAATTCATGTCCTTCAGGGAACTTCATCTAGTGCATGCTTACTTAGCTTTGCCACTGCTGGGAGATATGGGACTGGTTTCTCTCAATTACAACATCCGCATTCAGTCTGAAATTGTAAATTAGTTCCAGTCGTTGTTTCATGGCCTAGGAAGACTCAAGAAAATGAAAGTGCAACTTCATATCCATGAGAACATTTGCTCTGTTGCCCAACAGTACCGCAGAGTCACTTTTCACCTACAAGAAGCCGTTGAGAAAGACCTAGAAATACTGTTGAAGCATGACATCATTGAATGCTCCACCGGTCCTACGCCATGGGTTTCGCCCATTGTTGTGGTACCAAAAAAGGACAGTGGAGGTGCAGTGCACATTTGTGTTGATATATGCCAGGCCAACAAAGCAATCGAGAGAAAAAGACGTCCTGGTCCCCCATGATCATGCAGCTAAACGGAGTTAAAGTCTTCTCTCGTCTTGACCTGAACAAAGGATACCATCAACTCGAACTGTAGGTACATTCCTACTTTTTCAACTCATGTTGGTTTCTTCAGTTACAAAAGACTGAGTTTTGTAGTATCTTCGGCTGCAGAGATATTTCAGAATGTTATTAACTGAGTAATTCAACCTGTTACACATGCTTTCAATTACAGTGATGACATACTGGTATTTGGGACAACACAAAAAGAGCATGACAAGGCTCTTACACAAGTGTGCCACTTACTTGCTGATGCAGGTCTCATTCTGAATGCAGCAAATTGTGAGTTTCACAAAACCCAACTTAAATTCTTTGGGCACATATTCTCTGATGGGTAAATGACTCCTGACTCGGATAAGGTGCAAGCATTGTCATCCACTTGCCCCCCACAAGATGTAACCATGCTGCAAGCCTTCTTAGGCATGGCCAGTTATTGCTCAAGGTACATTTGTAACTTTGCTACAGTGAGTGCCCCATTGAGAAACTTAACAAAGCGGAATGTCCCATTACAGTTGCAACTTGCAAAGGCCACATTGTGACAGCACATTTTCCCGGAAAGTCCATCACACGGGACTCGTCACATTCTAAACACGTACCTCAATGTTTGTCAGCTCTTGAGATCACAAGCGAGACGACCCCGCCTGAATGTACGGATCAAACATCTGAGCTTATGTCTTCGGTGCCTGATCAAGGTGCATCTCAACCTCCTCATACCACCCTATCTGGCAGACCAGTGCGAGCACCTCGGGGACTCATTGAGGAAATATGATGCCAATGTTGTCTGTACTTTTTATTTAACTAAGGGGGAGATGTAGTGTCTGTGATAACATGAGCACCAGGACCCTCGCAGTTCTGGGCGGACTCCAAACAGGAATTACATAGTCTGCTGGGAGGGGTTAAGGTGTGACCATGAAAGTTATGACGCAGTGCGTACAGTAAGTGGTCATATGCTCAGGAATAATGACGTCTGTTGCAGAGCTCCGTGTGTGGTGTGTGTTCATTTGCATGCACCTGGGCTGGGGAAGACACTATAGGTAAGACTTAGGTCTCAGGGGGTAGGGAGCTCATGGAGGTAACTTCCAGATACCCTGGTTTGTACGTTCAGGAATGGGGTAATTTAAAGCTGGGCCAACAGGAGTAAAAACTGTAGTTGTGCACATTTGTAAATTGAGTGAAAATTGTATGTGGTCCCGCATTTTCGTGGTGCACTTACTATTATCTTTCACATGGTGCATCTACCTGCACAAAATATATAAAATTGGGATGATAACTTGTGTAACGTGCAAAAGCTGCCTTTTTACAGCAAAAATTGAATATGCACATAACTCCTCATTTTTAACACCAATGTTTCTATCGAGGGAAAAACTACACACTCGATTCCAGGCACAAGTTTTAAATGTGCAGATTTGTATTCACTCCAAATAGGAAAGCCAGGATCTAAAAGACCTCAAAAGCATGCTGGGACTGTAGGCTCTCCCTTGTACTGAGAAACATGAAAGTGCGAGTCACAGCATGCTAACAGCTAGAGGCCGAAAAACCAACATTGGATGAATGTCACCCTCCAGGTGTTGGCACAGCCGGACAGGAACCCGTAACGGGCCCTGGGGGGAGTGGAGGGGTGTGGGGGTGGGAGGGGCATGGGTGTTAGTTGGAAGCGCCACTCCCGTCTCACCTGCCGCTTTAGTTACAGGGGGCCGATATTGCAGCTATGCTGCAAAACCGGGCCCCGGCAACAAAAACGGCCCCTCAAGGGTCCAAAACCGGCCCCCATCCTGGGGAGCCACCGGGGAAACGCTCGGTGCCCGCTGCAGCCAGTTTGTCCCTGGGTATTGGACAAGTTGAAAGCAATGAAATTACATCTGGGCAGATGTGTCTCAGGTCTCCTGTAGCAGATAGAATAGGCGCCTTTAAGAGATTACAATGGAAGCGTCGGCCAGTTCCATAATGTGCAATAAAAATGCAAACAAACTAATATTTCAAAGTTGGAACGTCCTGGAACCATGTAGAACTACTTACAATAGAAAATCAGTTAAGTAATCCTCCTGGCTGTACAACCCGAGCCAGTCTCTCGTGGATAGGCTGAGGCCTGGTATCAATCATTTTCAGAAACAAATGATGCAATATTAGAGAGGAACTTGAAGCTCTCTCACGGTCCCTCGTCGCTATCAATTAACCATACCTCCAGCTCTTATTCACTGAAGTCAATCAAGCCTCTCTGTCCATCAGTCAACATTAATAGAAACTTAAAATCAACTTCATCTTGCCTGGATGCAAGCCCAGGCTCCCTCCAAGGGACTTAACTACTGGCTCCCATTAGAGTTGCCATATAGAGAAGATGTCTACCAGAAGTGGAATCGGTCCAGGTGCTCTCCAGATGGCCTTAATTAACCATCAGCTATAACTGACACCAGTGGCGCAGCACGGATGCTATGGGCTCTGGTGCAAGCAAGGAAAATGACCCTTTTGGCTGCTGTTGGGGTAGTAAAATACAGCAACTATCAGGGTTCAGTGGACCCCTAAGGCTCTGGCCCTGGTGCCACTGTATCTGCTGCACTCCGACTCACATTATATGCAGGGTCATTGGAATTATGCAATTCTGCGGCCCTGGAGATTTGTGTACAATTATGGGTGTACAGCATTTGCCACATATCTTGCTATGGCAAACATCAGAGGTGCAGAAATGGAGACGGTAACTGCCTCCCCCCTTTCCCAAGAGTACCTGGGAGCTTGGAAGCATTATCGATGGCAACATGCGCCCAGGGAAAGAGGAGTCATTCAGCCAGTGGCGACTCCTGACAGTTCTCATTTTTAATCCATGTGTCATGACATGGTGTCATAACTAAGCCTGGCAATAGGGGTGTTCAGTGCTTGGGGCATTAGTGATATCTGCAGCTGGAGTGATGGTCCGAGTGGTGCTTGGGAAGCTGCAGCCTTTGAGAAAACTGCCTTTACAAGAAGGGAGACGAATAGAAACACAGAGAGGGTTGCCATGTTAGAAACAGGCATAGGAAGGACCCATAAGTATGCTCCTCAGTGCTGAGATGATAAACACTATATAAACATTCATGGGCAGAAGAACCGCCAACTCCAACTGAAGAAAAACATGATAAGCAGCAAAATGGGTAACACGTAAAAGGACACTCAGAAATGATTTGGGTTACAAGAGTTAAAAAGCTAAAAAAAATATATCAAAGATATACTGAAGAGTTTTCTGAAGGGATCAGGTTACATAAGTGCTTTTTGATATCTAGAGAGCTGACACAGCCTAGGAAAACTAATGGACAAAGAAGGTAAATATATGTTTGTCCTTCATGAAAAGGAACCAGAATGAAGTATCTCGCTTGTATTCCTGCAGGGCAGTCTCACCTTCCAAACAAGCAATCGTTGAGATGCTCCAAAGAATTGAGTAAGCGACAAGGAGAGACAGTTCCAGAAGAAGGCAGGTTCAGTGCTTAAACTAGATGAATGAATGGATAAACTGAAAGGTGCTTCCAAGTCACAACAAATCAAATACTTACGAACAGATGAGGAGATACAAGAAATACATTATTTGAATCAAGTCCTGATGAAGTAGAACGAAAATCTGATGGTATGCAGAGAGGCAATCAACACCAAGTGAGAACAGCAAGACTGCCGATAATTAGCCTACAGTACAGAAGATAGGCGGTCCCAGTGGGACAATTTTAAAGAACACAAATATTTATGCGGCAGCATCCATTGAATTACTTATACTATAAAATTCTGCTCAATATTATTTATTCATATTGCACATCGATCTGAATGCTCAAAATCTAGCAGAACATCTGGAACATAAATATACAAAAGTGCCCCAATTGTGTGGAAGGGAGAAGGGAAGGACTTGTGTGCAAAGTGAGGGTTAAATGAGGGCGGAAAGGGAGTGACAATATATACATCAACAATATTATTCACAATAGAGATTGTGTGTCCTACATGACAGATATATACAACCAAATTATTTAGCAGCCATTATGTCGCTGAAATAGGCAATGAAGTGAACGGATGCACTTTACTTTAAGAAATTTGGTGCCTCAGAGGCCTTTTGGATTGTGTCCACCACTTAATGATGACAGCACATTCAAATGAGTAATTGGGAACTTTTGCATTCAATCTCAGCCCCCTCGTTGGAAGTGAACTCCTTTTGGAAGGAACATAGTCGTATTTTGATATCACGAAATGAGTCGCCATCTGTCCGTTCTCTGACTTAGGAGCCCGAAGGGCCCACTACTATCATTCCAACCACCCAGCTTATGGTGGTTTACGGTGCCCCTTTACAGTCCTGAGGAAGACCCCATTGTAAGGATCAAGGTCACTTACTTCTATCAGGGGTCGAAACATTGACATTTTGGTGTATATATGCCAGTGCGGGCAACAGTGTTTGGTTCATTGTGCCTATTTCAGCAACATAATGGCTGCTAAATAATTACAATGGTAATGAGCTTAACTCGGTTTGTCGGATTAATTCTGCAGCCCAACATTGTAGTCACGGAACCACGCTGAGGAAAAGTGATTTGCAAAGCCCTAGCCCCCCCACGTAGTCTTGCAATCTTTCCTTGTGGAAACCACATGTATTATAATAATTACGCTCATTACTATTGTCCTCTAAGTGAAATAACGTTTTCAGGCGTCCTCTGCATTAACTATCTACTACTCTTAGTCCTGAGGATGTTCTTCCATATTCATACAATCTGAGACCGAAACGTTGACGCACATTGCCCTACTTTTATTTAGAGCTATTGTCATTGGGACATACCCTACACTAGAGTAATACGCTCTCCAGGAATGTTCCTTGTATTAGGAGTGGATTACAAACGTATCTCTCAGGAAATTGATTTATAGAAGTATGTAGAACTAACATGATGGATAGATAGGTTTTTCTTGTTGCTTTAATACAGACCAATTGATCGTAATTACATTGCTGGTATAAGTGTTTCTTCATTTATTATTCTCTTCTCTGTGTTAAACTGCAATATCAGACATTGGATTGAGTCCTCTGAATTGTTTGCAGGGCGTCATAGATCTCTAAATGCATATGCTATGAAAAGAACTTTCACTTCCCAGAGCAGAATAGTGCTACAGCTCGGAGTAGGAAGGAAGGGGCGTAGTGATTAATTTGTAAAATAAATAAATAAAAAATAATCTGTGGGCCTTATGTTTTTCTTAGCGATTCCCAGGGTTGCTGAATACCATGTCTTCGTGGTAACACAACTCACCTCATGTCTCTTTCTTCCACCACTCTACCAGTGGTGCAAAACAAAAGGATGCACCCTTCTCTGCAGAATGTGAGTGGCCACTGAGACTCCCATAACCTCACAGAAATACATAGCATTATGCTGAGCGCCCCCCCCCCCTGAAATAACAGCGGCTAAAGGTACCAGAGTTATGCCACTGTACTCTGTACTACCAGTCTCTGTATTGCATTCTTGCATGCTATTTTTCATCCCTGCTTGCTTCCTTGTGACTGTTTTCTTCTCCCTTTCTCTCTCTTGCGCTAGGACAAAGTCTGATGATGAAAAATTACCCCATGTCCCCAAAAATGATTTCTGGTGCCCACCACCCGGAACCACCTACACAAATTAAGCACTGACTGGAATCCCCTAAGGAAAGCTTGATATTTATTTACTCAAAAGATGTTAACTCTGAACTTTGATAAAATGACTGCTGTGCAGGCCCCAGTCACTCGCTCTCACCAGAGGCGGCTCCTCCGTTTGAGCGTCGCCCCACTGGTTAAAATGCTCCTCCATGCTCCGGAATTGAAAAATAAAATGGTAATAAAGCTGGACCGCTGCTGAGTGACAGCAGCAGGGAGACACTTTTCAAAGTGTGCATGTCTTTTTGCCCAGCTGTCTTGCCACAGCCAGCCAGACATGCACACTTTGAAACCTCTAACCCAGCTGTCTTAAGATAGCTGGGTTAGAGTAAATGCAGGGCTCCAGTGTCCTTGAGAGGGGCGAGTGAGGCCGCTCCCTCCAATCAGGGCGCTGCTCTCAGAGCGCGAGAGCCAGTGGCGGCTCCTCAGCAATGGCGGAGGAGCTTCGCCCCATGCTTTCGAGCAGTGGAAAGGAAAGGAAATATAAAATGATAATGTCTTTAAGTTATTATCATTTTATGTTTCCTTTGCGGGCAGGCGGGGCTGCTCTGCTCACGGAGCAGGGCAGGGGAGGAGTGGTTTGCCCACTCCTAAGTGCACAATGACTCTTTGGTTGGCCCTCTCAGGCCTCCCAAACCAGTCATGCGCACTTTCCCCTTCTCCATGCAGGCTGCATTACAGCCTGCATGGAGAACTAGCCCACCCCTACAGCCCCTGGCTGAGCGCCGTGTCATAGCGCTCAGACCAGTCACAACGCTCCATTGCAGCGTTGTGATTGGCTTAGGGGAAGGAGCCTGGCTGCCTGTTTCCTGTTCCTGAAGTTGGAAGCAGGAGAGCAGGAGCAGGACCAGAGACGCGGGACCCAGAACCGGCGGAAAGGTACGTTTTTTTTTTCCCCGTGAAGCTCCCTTCCACATTCGTGACCCCCCCACCCCCGCGCGACACCCCGTACCGCCTCCCCACCTGCGAGCCATGCCGGCTGCCCCTGATGAAAGCAGCGCCAGGATTGGTTAAGAAACTTCTCAAAGGCTTGCACTGTAAGGGGAAGACGTGCAGCCGGAAGGGATCGGAGTCTGATATGTCAAAGGAAAGTGATTATTATTTTTTATTTTTATCCACCACCCATTTGCCTGCCCCACCACTCCCTATAGATGACAGCCGAAAACTGGCGCTCTACCCACTAATCGGTGCGGCCGGCGGGCGTTCTTAAAGATTAATGTGTTGGTATTCACCACTTGACGTGTGTGCAGGCCCCGGCCCTCCCTCCTTAGTTATGTCCCCAGCCGACTTCTCTACATTTTATTCCCCTCCAAGCCTGGGACTCACAGTGCTGTGTCTCAGGGGAAGGTGTCATCCGACATGATTTATCAGCAGAGGAAAACATGAAAAACAGATAGCGGCCTTGGAAGGATAGCACTCAGACATTTTCTGGTGGCAGTTCTGGTAGAGGTTATATCTTTTTCAAGATGGGCCTTCAGATGGGATTCCTCCACGCAATTTCACTGACTTTTTTGTTGTTTTATGGAACACAAACCTGGCAAAAGGGCATTATAGCTCTTTACATGGGCACCCAATCACATTACACGAAGTCAGATTATTATTTGTTTTTATAGCCACA
Organism: Calotriton arnoldi; assembly: GCA_963921515.1. Taxonomy (NCBI): domain Eukaryota; kingdom Metazoa; phylum Chordata; class Amphibia; order Caudata; family Salamandridae; genus Calotriton; species Calotriton arnoldi. Next base: position 102,469 of record CAWUFW010010803.1, read on the forward strand.
GGAAGATTACGTGATTTGACCAGAATCACAGGATGTTGAGCCTAAACTGGGTAGACAGCTCTCACAGTTCGGCCACATCTCCTTCTGCGTCAAGTAAAAACATACGGGAAGAAATGAACACAGTGTAGTGCAGTAGACACAGTATGCACTCCTTGGGAAGAACTCTTGCTATGAGTTCATTAGGACAGACTGGAGCCATACCTGTCACCATTTAAATTTGAACTCATAGTACTCAACTTACCTTTTCCCTTTGGAGTATGGTGCTGCAGAGCGCAGTCCACACTGCAGTGTGTGTGGCAACATGAAGGGGGTTGGCCTGGGGCACCCCTGTGTGTCCCATGAAGGCAGCAGCCGGGCACACTGGGCAAGCAGAAGCTGAGACACCATGGCCTGACGCACGTGACCGAGGACCCAGCCCAGAATAAGAGACTGGGCCAATCGCAGTGAGCATCATGGGATGAATGTCACAAGATTCGAACCATGAGTAATCATTGGTGTGTTTTGTCACTGGTTTTGGCAGTTGTTGCAGTGACAAAGTGAGTCGGATAACCGAACAAGGATACCATAGTGAAGTCACATGTTGCAATAACGCAGCATATGCTTGGGCCTGATCTGGCCTTGCAAGGGCACAATCAGGCAGTAACCAGTGGGATAACCATGGGCGAGCATTTGGGGCTGCTGCCCGAGCCCTTCTTGGACATTGTAAGTATTTTCTTCTCCAAAACACTAACTGGCATATTTATGAGCCCTTTGCCCTGCCGAAGCGTCACTTTTTGTGATGCTCTGGCGGGGCAAACCTTGAAATCATATCTATGTGGTCACGCAAAGCCACTTTACGTGGCTTTGAATGGCCTCATAGATATGGAGTAAGGCAAGGCAGCGCAAATCGCTGTGTTGGTTTACTCTGTGCTCAGGAGGCGTTCCATGGGCATTACAGTGGGTGTTCCCATGCAACGCCCATGGAGTTTGACGCTTCCCCAGATTTACAAGAGCATGTAAACCTGGGGAAGCACTAGAACCGTACGCCTCCCGAGGTGAGGCATAACGAGAAGAATTAACTTTATTTCTCCTCGTTTATTCCTCTTTCCATCTGTGCTGCATTCTGCACAATAGTCCCCAATGTTCAATGTGAGGAGGCATCTTGGCCTTTGGATTGCCAAATATTGTTAGCAAAGCTTGATGGTCAGTTACCAGCTGTAGGAGGCTGGCTTAGTATATGGTGCTCACTTATGTAAGTGTAGCACCCTGCACAAATCCAGACAACCCTTATGGTGATTTTAGTGGTCTTAGACAACCTTAGAAAGCACTCTAAGTGGTAGCTGTGGAGAGCAGCCTTCAGGCTTTGTCCAGAAGGGGTGTGAAGCAGCTTGTTTTACCAGTATTTATTAATTTATTTATTTAAGAGTTTTATATAGCGCTGGCCAGACCCGAGGGTATCGGAGCGCTTTACAACATACGGGTCAGGAAATCACACAGTAACGCAATAGTATTGAGGAAATCACATAGTAGCGGGGTAGTATACATAATGGTATAATGGTTCATGGTGCTTCGGAGGTATGGGTGTGCTGTACCGCATTAAGGCGAGGAAGTCTGATGGAGTCATAGCGATGTGCACGTTGGCTCAAGCCAGCCTCCTTTAGGGGTGTAGGGGCGAGGTAGGTGTCCGGTGGCTTGGCGGAGGTAGATGTCTTGATGGCAGAGAATCTGGCATCTGCCTGGTTCCGGCTAGTGTGCTCCGTCGGGAGCTATCGATACGGGGGCGGACGCTTGAGAAAGAGGTCTTTGAGCTGCATTTTAAATTTTGGGAAGGATGGGGTAGTTCTGATGTGGACTGGGATGGAATTCCAGATTTTGGGCGCACTTCCAGAAAAGGAGCGGGCTGCGGTTTTTTGTTTACGGGTTTTCGGCGGGATGAGGCGAAGCGTATTGGAGCTCCTGAGGGTCCTTGTCTGGCCAGCCTTCTTAAGTTTGGAGGCCAGGTAGGCAGGTTTCCCGGTATGCAGGGCTTTGTGCGTGAGGCAGGCAGTTCTGAAGTTGGCACGCATTTCGACTGGGAGCCATTTTAGCTCTTTGAGTGCGGGTGATATGTGATCGTATTTCTTTGCTCCTGTGATCATTCTGGCTGCTGCGTTAAGTGTTGTTCTGAGGGGAGCTAAGTGGCATTTAGCTGTACCTGTGAGGGCTGCATTCCCATAGTCTAGTCTGGACAGCACTAGTGCTTGAGTAGCTTGTTTGAGGTCCTTGGGCGGGATGTAGGGTTTTATTTTGTTGAGTAGTTTCAGGTTGAGGAAGGCGCTTTTTGCAGAGATTTTGATGTGCTTGGCCATGTCTAGTTTTGGATCAAGAGTGATTCACAGCCATTTTACAGAGTCAGCCAGGGTGATATTGCCGTTGAGGGCGTCAATGGCTTTCAGCCATTCTGTGATTTGGGGGTTCTCTTTTTTGTTAGAGATGTGGAGGAATTCCGTTTTGTCTTGGTTGAGTTTCAGGTGATTAAGGGATAGCCAATGTTGGACTTCTCTAAGAGTGTCATTTAGTCTTTGGATGTCCTCGATGGAGGAGGTTTCGAGATAGATCTGGGTGTCGTCTGCATATAGGTGGAAGGGGATTTTGTTTTTTTTGAGTATGGTGGTGAGGGGTTCCATGTAGATGTTGAAAAGTTGAGGGGAAAGAACTGATCCTTGTGGGACACCTCTGTTGACGGGGTGTAGGTCCGACGAGAAGTTTTTGATTTTTATTCTTTGTGTGCGGTTCTGGAGAAAGGAGGAGAACCACTGTAGGACCGTCTCTTCTGCACCTAGCCTATTTTGAAGTACTTTGATGAGTAGCTTGTGGTCAACCGTGTCAAAGGCTGCCGATAGGTCTAGAAGTATGAGTAAGCAGCATCGGTCCGTGTCTAGTGACTTGTGGATGTCGTCTATGATGTTAATGATTGCTGTCTCTGTACTGCAGCCTTGTCGGAAGCCCGATTGGTGGGGGTCCAGGAGGTTGATGTTGTCCATGTGTTGGGTCAATTGTCGGAGAACACACCTTTCCAGGATTTTGGATAGGAGAGGAAGATTGGAGACGGGTCTGAAGTTATTCAAGTCGTTAGTGTCCAAGCCTGTTTTTTTTAGAAGTGGTGTGACTTGGCCGACTTTGAGGCAGTCTGGAATGGTTCCGGTTCTCAGGGAGCTGTTTATGATCTTGCTCCAGAGCGGGGCTAAGGAGAGTTTAAGTTTTTTAGCCAGTTGAGTGGGTATAGGATCGAGGACGTGAGAAGAGGGTTTGGAGGTGGAGATTAGTTTGACTATCACCGATTCAGAGATGGGGTTGAAGGATTTCCAGAATTTTGGTGGGTGATTGGATACGATATCATCTGTCCTTGGGGACAGGCTCCTGTGAGTGGGACTGCGGTTGACATCCAAGGAGAGCTCGATCTTGGTGATTTTGTCGTTGAAGAAGTTGGCGAAGTTATCGCACCGGTCTTTGGAGGCCACCATCGAGGAGGGGGGGGGGCTTGGAAGTCTGTTGCCTGATGAGGCTGAAGAGTTCCTTGGGCCTGTTTTTTGCGTTGTCGAGAGCAGTGCAAAAGAAGGAGGTTTTTTCGTTGATTATGTGTTTTTTGTACTTCCTGCGAGTTGATTTGAGTTGCTCGCGGAGGATTGAGGTTGGGTTGTTCCGCCATCGTCTTTCTGTGGCCCTGAGGAGTCTCCTTTCGGAGTTTATGTCCGTGTTGAACCAGGATCTGGATGGAATGTTTCTGGCTCTTTTTAGTTTTAGGGGGGCTAGTTGGTCTAGAAAGGAGGTCATGGTTGCGTTATAGTGAGAGGTGAGTTCTGTTGTGGAGAGATCATCCGTGGTGCTGGGAAGGAGAGATCTCATCTTTTCCTCCAGGATTGCCAGGGGGATCTGAGTTAGGTTTCTTGTCCATTTGGGAGGGTCCAGCGTGGGGGGTTTGCATAGGATCGGTTGGCTGATGCGGAATAAGATGAGGTGGTGATCCGACCGGTCAACGGGCAGGATGCGGTCGATACGGATTGTGTCGCTTTGATCAATAATTGCATCCAGGATAGATCCTTTGTCGTGTGTTTCTTCAGAGCAGTGCTGGATAAGGTTGTTGTTGATTAGGAGATCGTTCAGGGATTGGATTAGCGGGTTGTTTTCCTCATTCCAGTGTAGGTTGAGGTCACCTAGGATTAGATAGTTCGAGTCTCGGAGTGAGCAGTAGGTAATCAGATCTGACAGGTGTTCCCCGATTGCTGTGGTGTTGCCAGGCGGATGGTAGAGGAGGTGGCAGAGTAGAGATTTGTTGTCTTTTGTCTTAATGTTGGCGGATAGGCATTCAAATGTATTGTATTTGAAGGTGTCTGTTTCTGTCACGTAGATGTTGACCTTGTGTAGGATTGCTATGCCCCCTCCTCGTTGATCCTTTCTGTCTTTGTTTATGAGTGCATAGCCCGGGGGCACAAGCATGTCCAGGCTTAATCTTATGGTATAGGTTAAGTGAAAAAGAACCACACAGTGTAGTTATAAAAATATGTATTTATTATAAACACTCACTAACACATTGCAATATCTCCTACCCGTAGATTTAAACACAATACAGACAAATACTTTGGAAATAGAACACGTAAGTAGCACAAATTCACAGTGGTTTCCAGAGGGAGACCAAACCATATACTAAAATAGTGGAATGCGAACCACTACCTAGGTCGAGATGGACCCAGAAGACATAGAAGAGTCAGTGACCCAAGGAACAACCAAGGTGAGTATCTAGATACCCCACAGAGGTCGTGTGCAGAGTGTGAACACAACTGCGTGCTCAATACAAGTCAACGGGTAAGTCGCGGTTGCAGTTTTAAAGAAAAAGGACCCTTCCCAGCGGACCCTGGAGAAACCCTGTGGAAGATGGAAGGTTGGAGAGTCACCCCACCCGTGGATATGCCAGGAACCAGGATACCTACACCAGGGACGCCAGGATACCTACACCAGGTGCGAAGTGATGTCGGAAACCGCTGTTGACCACAATGGAGGACTTCTGTGAAGATGCCACTTGCGAAGAAGGCGAAATAGTCAGGTGGAATCCAAAGGTGGATTAAAGATCAGAGGTACCTGTAAGCAGAGGGGACAGAGTCTATGCCGCTCAGGCGTGACCAGGAGGCACGGAAGACGAATGCCTACTAATGTCAGAGATGCAGGAGAGTTGACGATGCCCTTGAAGTTGCAGCTGGGCGGACCAGACCATGTTGTGGAAGACCAGGAGCCGTTCACGAGCTGTCCCACGTCGGATGTCAAGAGCCAAGGGGTCAGTGTCCGGTAGGGGTACCAACAAGCTTTGGTAATAGCAACCAACATAGTCGTCGAAAAAGGTGCAGTGTCGGGGCCAGCAAGGTCCAAGTGACTCACCATGAGCAGGTAAGTCAGAGCAGGCCCAGAGTAAGCAGGGGAGCCCACTGGAGCCAAAGAAGACCCTCAAGAGGACACACAGGCCAGAGGCACAGGTTTCACAAGAGGACCTCGAGCAGCTCACCAAAGGATGAAGGCCCACGGTGAAAGGGATGAGGTCCAGGCGAAGATCATGGCTGCAGTAGATGCTTGAGGCTGGAGCTTCTTGGAGCCCGAAGATCTCTGGAGGAGAGAGTCAACAAGCCTTGGCAACGGCAATTCGATGCAGTGCACAGGGGTTCTGTTCCAGCGGTTCCGACGAGGGATACTGGCCTCAAACTCGGAGAGAAGACAGTGCAGGTCTCGAGGTGGGGTGATCATTGCACATGACATGGTTAAATTGAAGCAATGTATGGATTTGCCCACTTGGGCTTGATTTACCCTATTTATGTTTTATGCAATTTATATTGCCACATTTACTGTTTCTGTTACCTGCTGAACTCCCATGATTCAGGATTGGAGCTTCATTTGGGTTTCTATTGTGGGGCAAGTTTTCTATATTAGCATAGTGCGTACCCTCCCACTTGGGCTTGATTGCTTTTTGATGCTAGAATAATCACATTATCAGGTGTCTTATTCATTGAGCATGTATTAGTGATTCCAGATGTTGCTCCACAGTGTTTCACTCAGGATCCATACAATCTTTTTTACATCCCAATTGGTTAAACTAGGAACTGCATTTCCGCTTTTAGGATGTTTGAGATGTATTATATATTTGTGAGGTTTGCATCACTACCAGTTTGGAAAGTGAAAGTTGACCATTTGTGTATGAATTATGTTGTTGATGACATTGCTATTTCCAAAAAGTACTTAATGTTTATATTATCCAAATGGCATTTTGTATATTCCCTTATGAATTAGGGTGAGCACATTTCCCTCATTTTTCTGGCTGAACTTGGGCCCATAAGTCCGTTACAAAACGGTGGCTTTTTTCCTTTTCTCTACATACCGAATGCTGTCCACTGTCCGTTTTCACTTTCGTTATATTTCTATGAGCACTATGGTGGATTTAAAACATGTAATGTGTATTCATTTCCTGACCCTGATCAAGGAGACAAGGTCTCCAAAATACAACCGGCTTGTATTTTTGCCATATCATTTAAATAAACCACTGCTGGCAAGAAAGTATAGACCAGAGGTCTTCAAACTGGGGGGCGGGCCCCCCTGGGGCTGCTTTAAGTGATCTCAGGGGGGGCCAGTCTCTGGCCAAGAGAAGCATCCTGCTTTGTTTTAAGTGTTAAAAACATGAGCAGCAGTAAGCCACTTTGTAATGGGCCCTCACTAACAACTGTCATATATATCCTGACTGGGAGTACGCGCAAAAAGGGCTAACAGAGCTTAGCTGGAATGTTTAAATATGTTTAGACATATTTAAACATTGCCAATTTAGCAGAATAATTGTGAAAAAAGTGAGGGGGGCCCCCAAGGATTATTTTTACCGTGGGGGCGCAGCTTTAAGAAGTTTGAAGACCACTGGTATAGACTGTGGCTGGTCTTTCTGAAGACCCTGGACCCTGTGGGATCTTATCAAAGAACCTGTGTTTGGATAGATATAACAATATTTAACAGTATTTTTTGTTATATCTGTGGTAGAAGGAGAACTGGAACATTTTTCATTTGGCCTGGCCTCTTCGTACCTCCTTGACATAATTGATAGAGTATTATGACTGCGGCAGGAGGAGGCGTGTTGGATGACAGAGTGGTCATCCGCTCCACCTCCATTATAAACATAATGGAAAGACTATGATGTCTATAGCAGAAGGATCCCTATAAAAGGCACAGAAGTCTTTGTATTATGTCTAGAGTGCAAGTAGGAATGAAGCAGTTGTCAGCTGTTCCAATCATCCTTCCACCATCAGCATAATAATATATGCCTTTATGGTGAGTGTTAAATAGAAATGCGCACTGTCATATGAGGGCCTCCCCTACCACCTACTCTCCAGCACAGAACATTGGCGTGAATAATAAAGGTGTTTCACTTTGCATGGCCGCCCTACAAATAAAAAAAAAAGAAAAGTAGCTAAATGTGTTTGTTCACTCACTCCCCTCTCACTACAAATGAATGACACGGTTATAGACCTCCGCCCATTTATTCATAAGTATTGGCATGCCTTATTTGCGCTATGTTGATGGGATAGAGGGATCCATTCTAAATATCCTCTATTTTTACTCTCTGGAAACAAGTATGTTTATAATCGTCTCACCTGTATGAATATTTTTTTCATTTTTAACAACAATATAGGTGGGTATATACCAATACCTCAAAGGCCTCATTTATGATGGTGACAGGCCTGCTGTCAAACCCCTGAGGTGGCGAGGGTACGTCTCTGGATTCCCAGCTGTAGGCCACCCATCAAATTTATGCTGCCTTTTTTGGTGAAAGAGCAACCACTGACATGAAGGGGAACTTTTGACAACTGCACAATAACTGCCAGGCTGCTATGTCATGGCAGAAAAGTCAGGAAAAAAAACACACAAAGCAGGGGTTGCTTTTGGAAAGCAAAAATATATATTTTATATTTTTCTTCCAGCATATGGGAGTTGTTGATGTATTTTCCTGCAGAAGATTGCCATGCACTTCAGCAAATACATCATAGACATGGTGTTGTAAGCCCCCTCGACCGGATGACACAGCTAGCGACACCTCTACTGCTGCTGTTTCCCCCTGCTAAATGTAATGATGGAATCACAAGGTAGGCACTTGGAACATCTGCTAATTTCTGGTGGATGTCTGGTTACTGTCCATCTCTAAAAAACATTTGCAAAGCCAATAGGCCTGGCATTGGCAAGTAGTCTTTTGGATTTGTCAATGCTTTTTTTGCCATGGTTTTTGCAAAACTTTGTTATTGGAAAAGTTTTAGTTAGTCCTCATTAATCTAAAAAAAATATTTTGTGGTATCAAAAGGCACTAATCTTGTCAGGGGTATTAAGTGCTATATAAATACACTTTCTATAGTAGTCCTTGGCACTGAAGGGAACTACTTTGTGTGTGTATGTGCTCGAGTAACGTCATTTGGGAGTAGTTAGGGGTCGCAGCTGCGACCTCTAGCTTGCCCCCTGCTACTAATGGCACTTCCTTTGTGACCCCTGGCCTCAGAGGAGACAACATTTTTGCCCCCTCTGAGGCTAGGGGTCGCACAGGAAGTGCCAGGAGCAGCATGGAGCAAGATAGAGGTCGCAACTGCGACCCCTGAATAACCCGAAATGAAGTCCTATGATGTGCTCCTTTTGAAAGAGTCACTCAGAGTGAAGTTAGCCAATGAATTAAGTGGGCAGAACCATTGCCCCATACTGTATGTTGTCTCAAACAGAAAAAAAGGTACTAATCTCATCAAGCGTAGTAAGCGCTATATAAATGCAATTTCAATAGTAGTCTTTGGCACTGAAGAGAACTACTTTGTGTGTGTATGGGCTCCTTTTGAAAGGACGGAATTCCGTCACTCACAGTAAAGTTAGCCAATGACTGAAGTGGGCTGAACCATTGCCCCATGCTGTATGCTATAGCAGATGGACGAAAAATATGAATGACACATGAACAGACCAATGGTTGAAGTGGGCTGACTGAAAGCCCCGGTGAGTAAGTATATTATACATAAAATGTTACTCAAATCAAAAGGTCTTGGCTAACGGCAGACCTAACAATGAGGCAGCGATGTTTTTATATCTCTCCATGAAATAATCATGAACTAAACACATATGCTTGGAAAGCATTAAAAATGTCGCGGATCTTTATGCTTTTGCCTCGATTATCCCCACAGTCTCTGAAATAGAAACCAGTGTGAAGAAAGAGACAAAAGGTACGTGGCTGTGTACACTTTGTAACAAAGTAAGTAATAAAAACCCTTTTCTAACATGGTCTCTCGAAATACTGTTAGCTGTTTTGGGTAGGAAACTTCATCTCGTCTGTCTGTGTAAAAAAAAAAACACTTTATGAGGCAAGAGTGGACAATGCTGATCAAAAGGTAATTAGCACTTGGAAAGAACCTTGATGCTGTTCAAAGCCTCACCTGCCCTGCAGCTGCTGATGAAATCAGAGAATTCCCCCGGGGCACTCTTTGAGTGCCTCGTGCAATGCCTGGGCCAACTGCTCTGTGAGAAGGCATGATTGCTGGGTGATTCATCGCTTGTGGTTTGAAAACATCTGAATGTATCCAATGCCCTTAACTAATTCCATTCACTCCTCCATCTTAAAACATGCATCATAGCACCATCTAAAGCCATGGCTTCAATTTAGAAATTAATCCTGATCGAAAGATGCTGACTTAATCCGAATTACCCGAATTAAGACATGATTCGAATTCAGAGGAATTTCCGGAAGTTTTAAAACAATGTGGACTCTTGATGAGGGCAGTTTTTGTCCACGTGTGAACGCATGTATGAATGTATCATAATAAGTGACTTAATATAATGTAACAATTTTATGGATGCAGAGGAGAAGAAACCAGATTAAAGCAATATGCAATTTCAGAGTGTGTTTTAATCAAATTGCAGTTATTAGCTTTCACCTGTTTGTACTGAAAGTGGCTAAGGGTAAATTATCAGGAAACAATAGTTCCCTCTTTAGGTCTCGCCAAACACAACACATGTGCTGACGCTTGCGAAAATCTTTTGTTACTTAAAAAAACTAAGAAAGTCTTTTGGCACACCCATTACTTACCATTTGTTGGCTTCATTGTCACTCTTAGTTCTTTGCTTCTCATCGGTGAGAGTGTGCCTGCCTCAGTTTGTTTTCGTGTGTTTGTCTCTTCCCTGTAGCATTGACTAATTACTGATTGATTTCTTTATTAGTGTTCTTCTGCCCTGAGATTGTTTTTCTTTGATTCTTGCAAGACAACTTGATTACGGGTCGATGAGAACTTTCTAGCCTACAAATTACGTTATATTGTAAAACTATTTTTGCAAATTGTGCAAGCAAGTAATAATTCGCGTTACGATATAAAGTATTTTCACGTTAAAGTGTTGTCTCTCACCCGTAAGTTTGGAAACAAAAACCTTTTGAAAACAATGCATGTTTGATGATGAATAAAACAGGCAACCCACAAACATACATTTTGGCCGCCTATCGCTTTTCCTGATTATGAAGCTATAAACATACTCCTTTCCTTTAAGACTGTTGCCAGACAGTATGTGTTTTTAAGAATTAACATCTGCCACCAAGTCACACTCAGCCACGGCCCGTGCAGGTAAGAGCGGTGGGGCCGGGTTTGAGGGGGGGATTCGATAGGCGACCACGAGGGAAAATTAAATAAATAATTAATTTTCCCTCTGTGTCGTCTGTCGAAATCCCCCTCCCCCACCCAGCCCCACTGCCCCACCACTATTACCTTCACGGGCCGCGGCTGATCACACTTATTTGTTGGTACCTGCTTTATAATTTAGAGGATGTTTTATTCATCATCAACCATGCAGTGTTTTCAAAAGATTTATGTTTCAACCTTACCTCCCTTTACCTCTACACACCCCAAAACCCAAATATCACCCGTACCTCCCTTTATCCTTTACCCACTCCATAACACTAAATTCACCCTTGCCTCCTTTACTTCTACCCACCCTGGAAGCCTAAAATCACCTTTACGTCTACCCACCCCTGAACACTAAAATCCCCCTTACCTCCCTTTATCTCTACCCACTCCTGAACCCTAAAATCATCCTTTCTCCCTTTTTCCTCTACCAACCCCTAACTCCTAAAATCACCCTTACCTCCCTGCTCTGTATGGCTTTTTGGCACTGTCTCTATGCGGGCGAACATCAGCTCAGAGGTTAGCTAATTAAACAATGCAGGGGCATATTATCAAGAACGTCGTTAAAATTATCGCCGCTTTAGCGGCAGAAAACTGCCGCTAAAGCGGCGATAATGGGCTTGATAATATGCCCTTGAGAATTCCAATAGAAGCCCATGTTCTGGTGTAAACATGGGCTTCTATTGGAATTCTCAAGGGCATATTATCAAGCCCATTATCGCCGCTTTAGTGGCAGTTTTCTGCCGCTAAAGCGGCGATAATTTTAACGCCGTTCTTGATAATACGCCCCTGAGTTTTTTTCCTTGATTGCCTTTTATGTATTTGTGAGTTTCAGGCATCACCATCATGTTGTGATCCTTCTTGCTTTTGACAGCTTCAAACCGCTTTAAGTAGATTGCAGCCCTTGCACCCGTTTATGGATGGCTTTTATCATTTATTTTTGTTCACATTGCTTAATTTGTGGTTTGCCCAGCACCATCAGACTTTGGCTGACATTTCCTGCCCCCATTAAAAAACAGATTGATGGATAAATGTGTATTTTAATTTCTTGTTGATTTACGTTTGCTGACAAGGTGGTATTTGTTTCTGAACATTTTTTTGTGAAGGCAGAGAATAATCCAATACTAATAAAATGGATCACTATGCCTTGTGGTCAGTGCTGGTCACGTAATAGCACTTTGTTTTAACTTCTAGCCATGCTGCACACCAGCCACGCTACTGTACAACATGGCTAAAAGATATTGACATAGCCAATAGCTCTCACATAGGAAAGACCTATTGGCTTTGCCAATGCCTGTTGTATTTTACTTTCATTCTGTCTGTTGGGAATGTTCCTAGTAGTGCATCACATGCCTCTTACTCCCTACAACAAAAGAGTCCACTATAGTGGCACTGCTTAAATCGCGAAAGAATAACTTGGATGTCAATCTTTTGGTCCACTATTCATGTTAAACTTGGACTGTAAAATATTGGGCAGAATTTTGGCAGTTATGTTCATCATGAGTGCTCATGCATGAGTTTCAGATTCTCTTGATGCAGAGGGATCTTCTAATGTCTACCAGTACTCTGATTAAAAATGGTTAAATGTACAGAACTTACTGAATGCTTTGCTTTAGCCATTCTGAATTGCATTGATTAAGTGTGCTGCCCACCAGAATTCTCATGAAGAAGTTTTCCAAGGGAATGCCTTTGCTGATTCCAAGGTTAAAAAGGCTGCTCTATATCGAACCAATGAAGTTGCTATTTATGTTGTACATACCAATCTGTTCTCTATTCTTTCTTTAACCCTGTAACTGCTGGGGCTCCCCCCCCCCCTCCTAGTGCTAAGCCCTTTTTTGGCTATTTGGGCAGTTTGGGCCTAGGGCTCCATAACTTTTGTCCACATTAGATATCTGCGCAAAATTGGGTCCTTTTTTTCCAACATCCTGGGGATTCCCAGGGTTTGGGGATTACCCTGGAGAGGATTGAGAAAATGGCCAAAACATACCTACCTTTTGAGATTTTTGGGGAAAAATAGGAATAAAATGCTCTACACAAAAGTGTGTTTTTTTCCCTAAAAATGGCATCAACAAAAGTTTGCTGTGCTAAAGTTACCATCTTCCCAGCTTTCAAGAACATTGAAAGCTGAATCAAAAAACCTAATTTTTTACAACAGTTTGGTATTTTTCAAAGAAGAAGCACATTTTTTCCTATTTTTTGTGCTTTCAACCTACTTCCAGTGTAAAACCTATGGGTGATATAGGGGGGCTATAGATTTCTGAAAAGTAGATACTATTCTGAATTTAAGAAGGGGTCATATGTGTAGATCCCTCAAGGGTTTCTCAAAGAAACTAACCGTTGAAATAAAGAAATATTGAGAATGAGTAGGAAAAACAGCACGTTTTCATCTGTAACTTTTTGTCACGATGCCCGATTTACAAAAGCAATATACCATTTGGTCTGCTAGACTTCTCTGATTGAGGGGATATATAGGGTTTGTAGGTTTTACAAGAACCCGAAGTACCCAGAGCCAATAAGTGAGCTGCACCATACAATGGTTTTTCATTGTGTACAGAGTATAGACTGATTCATGTGGTGAAATATGGAGAGTGAACAATGCGTATCAAGGAAACCTATGTATTTCTGAAATGGGAACAAGAAATTGGGTTTAGCAGCAGTGGTTATTTATCCATCTCTGAATTTGTGGACACCCAATACTAGCACGTGATTTAGAGGGCATTTTTCAAAATGTCTTCTTTCTTACTCACTGGCTTACATTTGGAAGGCACAAATGCAGTAAAATGCAATTGGTAATAACAAATGTTCTACTATTCTATGTTCCCACATGTCTTCCAATAAAAATGGCACCTCACTTGTGTGTATAGGCCTAGTGCCCACGACAGGAAATGGACCAAAACACAACATGGACAGATCACATTTTTTAAATCAAAACTGACCCTTTTTTCCCTAAGTGGATAGCTCTGGATTTTGGTCCCTAGATCAGCTGGCACCAGGGGAAACCTAGCAAACCTCCACATTTCGAAAACTAGACACCAGGGGAAACCAGGATGGGTGACTTGTGTGACTTTCACCATGCTTTTTTATCCAAAAGCCCTTGCAAACCTCAAAATGCAACAAAAAAAACACATTTTCCTCCTATTTCTGTGTGGAAAGTTCTGGAATCTGTGTGTAGCCACGAACTTCCTTCTACCAAGCATTCCCCCAAGTCTCCCAATAAAAAGAGTACTTCACTTGTGTGGGTAGGCTTAGTTCCCATGAAAGGAAATGGCGCACAGCATGGCTACATCACATCTTTCCACTCAAAACTAACCCTTTTTTTGCAAAGTGGGTAGCTCTGAATTTTGGGCCCTAACTCAGCTGCCACTTAGGGAAACCTAGCAAACCAGCACATTTTTTAAAACTAGACAACTGGGGAAGTACAGGGGTGTGTGACTTGTGTGGCTCCCACTAGGTAGTTTTACCAGGAAACCATTGAAAACGTCAAAACACATTTTCCTCAAATTTCTGTGTTAGAAAGTTCTGTAATCTGTGGGAAGCCACAAATATCTGACCCAAGAACCAACCCCAGGGGCCTGGGTATACCTTGACCAGGCAATTCTAAACCTACAATTTCGGGTCCTTTGGAACTCAGTAACTTCATTCTCGGTCCTTAAAGCTGCAGTAAACAAAAGCCATGCAACGACTCTCCTCCACCATCGATAAAAGCAAGCTGGAAAGGTGATCCTATGCCTACCTGGTCATCAAACGCTACAAGTCCCTGTACCCACAACCCTACTTGGCAGCTGGCCTTTCTTCCACAGTTCAACGGCAGCTCATCATGTATCTACTTGGTGAGTGAGCCGATTTACACTTGGCCCCAAGCTGGCCCAATCCGGAGGGCAGAAAGAAATGTAGGATATGTAACCACCTATTGGAGACCATTGAACACATAACATGCACCTGCCCTGCTCTACAGATGGAACGTAGACACTGGCTCAACCCATTATTTTAAGAGGGATCCGAACATGCAAAAGAGCTGTGATCAAGTCCCTGCAAGTCACCGATTACAGGCTAACAGCTCACTTTGTTACATTTTTGACTCATGCAGCAGAGAATCTTAATGCTCAGTCGACAGTGTCTCCTTAGAACTCTCGCGTAAAGATGACAGCCAATTCAATCTAGCTATCGGGCAGCCATCTCGCCAATTCCCGTGACCCACAGCTTGTTCTTTTTCAGCTTCCTATAGAACTCTTATCTAAAAACTTTAACTCTTATTGACTTGATTCCTTGAATTATTGGCAAAACATGCACTTTTACAATGAGTAGTACTTCTGTGAATTACTGCACTGTTTGTAACTTTTCTGTATGCAATGGTTTTTAATAACTGTGCCTCTATTAATAAATGATTAAAATAATTCGGGTGCTTTAAATGAAACTAAAATCTGAAAGTGACCATGATTTGTAGCTTAGTTACCCCATTGCAGGCCTTGACACTTGTGCAAAAGAGTAGTGGTGTGATTGAGGGACTAGATGATTCATTTGTTGCAGCTTTAAAACCGTAGTTGCAATATATAAGTGGTAAGAGTGGTTCTGTTTTGGTACAGGATTAAGAAGACCCCAAAGTTACAGGCTCAAGAACAGTGGAATCAGTGGAACCTGTAGCTCTGTGTATTTGCTAATTGGAAAGTGATCATATAGGATGACCAGTAGCGGCTGCTACCTGATGGGGGTGGTGGGGCGGCGGGGGTGAAGGGGGAAGGGGGAGGAATGTTTTTAAAAAAACGGACTTAACTTTAACGGCCGGCCGTTGCCTCTCCTCCATCCTCTGTCCTCCGTCCTCGTCCTCATCTGTCCCGGCCGGGGGCAGCAGGAAGCGCCCTGACAGACAGGCTCCTCTGAGCCAATCACAACGCTGCAATGCAGCGTTGTGATTGGTCTGAGCGCCGACTCGAACAGCGAGCCTGTGCCTGTTCCTGACCAGGCTGTGTAATGCAGCCTGGTAGGAACATGAAAAGTGCGCATGAACTGTTTGGTCGGCCCAAGAGGGCAGGCCAAACAGTTTATGTGCACTTAGGGAGTGCACCTTCCCATGCTCTGGCCAGCCCGGCCCCATACTGCACACAGGCAATAGGAAAATTAAAATGACAATAACGATACGTTATTGTCATTTTATTTTTCCTTTTTGCGCAGTGGGGCAACGCTCCTCCGCCTTAGTGGAGGAGCCGCCACTGAGGATGACACTGAAGAGAAGTTTTGGTTAGTGAAAGGCAATAGTGTGCCCAAACAACTATAAGGTCAGCTACGGACTGGGAGAAATGTGTTTTTTTGTCTAAAAACAAAAACTGAGAAACTTACATATTCTGGTGATTATGCTAGTAGGAAAGCAGCTGAAGGTTATGAAACTATAAGGAAAAGTCATCAGGCTCTTGAAGCTTCAAGTAGCTTCACTGTAGAAATTTGGTCTTTAGGTTGATGGAATAATGGCTATGAAATGTAAGCTTCCTGCCTTCAGATTAAAGCTAAGTTTCAGAGAAAATTGAATTTGTTCTATAATCAGAAGGGACTGTGCTCTGCTACTAAGCGATGGAGGAAGAAGAGTAGGCAAGAGTATCCTTTTAAATCTAGGAATGCAATGGTGCCAGAAATGTTAATGTGATGCCACTCCTACAAGACAAATTACATGGCAAAAGTGCTTCCAGTCATGACAGGTCAAACCTGAAATATTTCTTCTGTGTTAATAGAGCCCATGAGATATAAACATTGTCCCTTGCATCAACTTTAAAAGTTGATACCCATGTAAAGCAGTGTGTTTTTCAATTTGCAAGAAGGGCTAATTGCCAAGCTAAGTGAGGTAAACATGACTGCTAGGCTGCTGTTTACCATACATGGTGCCTCAATTGGTTGTATCTTAAAATCAGTAACCAGCAAGCCAGGAATGAAAAGGATGATTCACACCATGTTATATTCAGGCGTGCATTTGTTTGCAAAGTTTATAGCTTGTGTTCAGTCCACTCTAGAATATGAAGAAAATACACCAGTTTCAAAACTTTGTGAGCTTAAACCTGCTCTGTTGTAAGAATTGATCAGCTTGGTGCAAACGTGTCTAGTGTTCATGCCACGTTGCTAAAAAAAACAAATTCTAGCCACTTTACCAGAACCTGAGGCATGTACAGAAAGCAGAGATGTGGAATGCTTTTAGATCTGAGAAGGAAGGATCAGAACCAGTCTTTCGGAAGACACTTAAGACTTGCTGATTAGGCACACCTAGGACCTGCTAAGCTCGACATTTAAGAGTCAGTACTGGAGATTGCATTCATAGCGCGGGGACATTCTGGTTGGCGTAACCAGGCGCTTTACAAATTAACTAATAATAATAATGATAGCTATAAACAAAGAAGTGGGCCACTCTCTAAGACAAAACTGTGCACTTGATGAGAAATGAGAAGCAGTGATCTTGGCACAAGCAGCAGCAGGATGAAGCTGAGATATTCTGCAACACAAACAACTCCAGTTTTTCCATTGTTCAACGAAGAATGGCGAGAAAAGTTCATCCCTTTTACACCTCCTACTCTAACATCTGCGATAATGTTTGGCTCAAGAATACAAAGTGAGGTAAGTTATTGAAAATAACCAAGGACTGCAATAGCACAACTAATCACTTTCAATACATTAAAGGGGTGGGGTCAGTTCTCTAACGGTATAAGACACACTGAAGCCCAAGCGACACTATTTCCATTATTTTGAGGCTTTTTTAGGTTCAAATTTGTTTTTATTGTTGCAAAAAAAAGTACACAAGGTTCACCAATGAAAGCAACAGATCAGTAGCATTAACCTTTCATGCTAAGAAGTGCAACTATTTAACTATTCCAACTAACCCCTCTCCCATCCCTTTCCTTCCCACCTTCCCCGGGGCACTCACAGCTGTATCAGAACGTGAAAAATGATAACAGAAAAGAAATGAATTATGTGGACGGATCCCTCGCTTCCAGTGCATGTATTGGCTCGGTCAATCGAAGCAACCTCAGATAGCGGGCACATGTCAGTTCTCTAAATTCCTGGGAGAGAAATTGCTATATTTGGTTGCCACAAATCTCGATAGGTGTCCCCCTGCATTGCTAGTGTCAATAAATCAATCAGGTGACTTGTAAAGTGCGACTATTCACCCGAAAGGATCTCAAGGCGGTGGTGGAGGGGGGCTGCTGGTCCGTCGAAGGTGCTGTGGTTCAGTTGAAGAGCCAGGTCTTGAGGTCCTTCCTGAACTGAGGCAGAGATGGTGATTGCCTGAGGTGGAGAGGTAGGATGTTCCAGGTCTTTGCTGCGAGGTAGGAGAAGGATCTGTGTGAGTGTAAGTGTCTCCATTCCCAATACATGCCAAATGCGATGGAGTCATACTAGAAGTGTTGGCGACTTCTCTGTCCCCCAATGCGCCAGAATCATCTGGTGTACTGCCCCCAGTGCCAAGCTAATGTAACGGCCTCTGCGAGATGTGAGTGGACATATAAGTGCATTGGGAAGTCCCAGAATGGTGTAGGCAGGGAAATAAGGTATTTGAGTTTGAAAATGTGTATCAATGTCGGTCAAAATCTCATCCCAGAAGTGTGCTAGCTTGGAGCATTCCCACAGGATGTGAATAAGAGTCACAGGAGCGCCACACAGTCTCCAGCGGGATTGCCTCTATGTAGACGAGTAGGGTTCAAATACAAGTAGGTAACTATTTTAATGGCAGTCTCTATGCTTGATGTATTGCGTGCTGAATGTTGCGCTCTATAATAGCTATCCTATCATTCTTTATGGGTTAACTGTCTACCCAATTCCGCCTCCCAGCGAAGTTGTGCCAGGGATTTCGGCCCAGGTTTTGCATGTAGCAGCATAGTATACAATTCAGTGATGAGGTGTTTGTCTGTATGTTTGGTGGGAAGCCATTTTTCAAACCTCCTCAGGTGTCTCTGTTCTGCTACCCTGACCGAGGGCTGCATAATCCAGTGTCTGATTTGCAGATAATGGAGCCTCTTGCTCTCAGATATTACCAGGTCCTGTCGGAGCCTGTCAAAAGGTATAGGAAACTCCTCTTCGAAAAACTGCCCATCCAAAATCAAAATGCATCCAGCCTCCTTCCAGACCCGGAACACAGCCCGATCAACTCCCGGTTTAAAATCCAGGTTCCCTTCTACATGAGTTAGGGGGGAAGGGAATGATGAGAGATTCCTACGTATCACCTGCCCATCCAATACTCTCAAGACTGAGCCGGTTATCGGGGACAGATAGAAGCCTACCGGCTGGTGGCCACGAGACAAACACGGGATCCTCCGTTAAATTTTGAGACTTTTTTTAACCACTCATAAGCAAGATCTACGGACTTTGTGGACTTCCTGTTTTGTCTCTACATATCCATGTTTTACAACCATGTCTTAAGGTTCTCAGCTGAGCTAAGCGGAATTTGACTGTGGCTCATTCTCATAATACTGATGCTGTAACCTCTCCAAACTTAATCATTTGTGTCTTTACAACCTCTGCTAATAAAACAAGTTGTCACTTTTTCTTCCTGTCTCGCAATGCAGCACAAGAACAAAATAATGTAAAATTCACTGAAGGAGCGACAGTAAATCATGATTCTCTACTGATATGGATGCTGTGTGGGCCATATATAGGCATGATTGTTGTTGAGCTTGTGAGGATAACCACACCAGTTCAAAAGGAGCAATGGTCTCACCTTCACAACACACCTAGCCAGCAGCAACAGTTTCTGCGCAAGATCTTTAATCTTGCAGCTGCCATAAAGGAAATGGGTGAACCATTTTCAGACATAAGTGAGGATCAATTAATTCAAAATACTGCAAGATTATGAATGAGACTGTTGTTGATTAGTCCTTTCCTGAATTCCAGCAGAGAGGATGAAGTCCGGAGTTGGAGTGGGAGGTCATTCCAGGACTTCACTGCGAGGTGGGAGAAGGATCGTCCTCCACTCTTGCTACGGAGGATGCGGGGGTTGTGAGCGAGGTAGAGCGAGGCGGAGCACAGGAGTCTGGAGAGTAGGTAGAAGTTCAGGGGGTGATTGATGTATGCTGGACATTGGTTGTATAGAGCTTTGGAGGTGTGGATCAACATCTTGAACTGACATCTTTTGCCAGTGGAGTTTCTTGAGGTGGGGGGTGATGTAGGTCCGCCTTGGGAGGTCTAGTATGAGTCTGGCCTCTGAATTCTGTATAGTCTGCAGTCTCTTGAGGAGGTGCAAGGCGGTTCCTATGTAGAGTGCGTTGCTGTAGTCCAGTCGGCTGGTGACAAGGGCTTGGGTGACGGTCCGTCTAGTGTCAATGGGGAGCAACTTGAAGATCTTATGGAGCATGTGATGGGTGAGGAAGCAGGAGGACGAGACTGCATTGATCTGTCTTTTCATGGTGAGCTTACTGTCCAGGATGATACCAAGGCTGCAAGCGTGGTTGGTCGGAGGGGGCGAGGGTCCTAGTTTGGGAGGCCACCAAGCATCGTTCCACGGGTAGGTGCTGTTACTGAAGATCAGCACTTCTGTCTTGTCTGTATTGAGTTTTAGGCAGTTGTCTTTCATCCAGTCGGTGACGCTCCTCATGCACCTGCAGAAGTTGGTCAGTGTGGCGGAGGGGTCTTCTGATAGTGAGAGGATCAGCTGGGTGTCGTCAGTGTAGGACATGATGTTTAGTCCATGTGTTCTGATGGCGTTGGCCAAGGGAGTCATGTAGGTGTTGAACAGATTAGGGCTGAAGGATGAAGCTTGAGAGTTGCAGCAGACGTTTTTTTAAATTCCAAGTTGAAGGGAGGTAGGCGGATTCTCTGGGTTCTTCCGGTGAGGAAGGAGGCGATCCATTTGAGGTGTCTCCTTGAATTTCAATGTGGTGAAGCCTTTTGATAAGGGTGTGGTGTGATACTGTGTCGAACGCTGCTTAGAGGTTGAGGAGGATCAGGGCTGCCGATTTTCCCTGGTCAAAGAGGGATATGATGTCATCTGGCTGCGATCAGGGAGGTTTCGGTGCTGTGGTTGGTGCGGAATCCAGAGTGAGAGGTGTTTAGAAGATTGTTGTTCTCCAGGTGTTCTGTGAGTTGGTGGTTGATGGCCTTCTCGAAGACTTTCATAGGAAAGGGCACCAGAGAGATGGAGTGCTGCAGTTCTTGAGTTCGTTGAGGTCAATGGATGGTTTTTTCAGTAGGAGTTTGACTTCTGTATGTTTCCATTCTTTGGGGAAGGTGGCCATGGTGATGGATGCATTGAAGATGGCGGTGAGCTCATTGCTGATCGTCTTGCTCCCGAGGTTGAAAAGGTGGTGGGGACAGGGATCCATGGGCGCTCCTGAGCGGACAGAGTTCATGATGGCTGTGGTGTCTTGTGTGGTGAGCTGGTCCCAGGTGGTGATGTTTTTCATTTGGTGAGAAGGCTGAGAATGTTGGTGGTGGTTTGAAGTTTCTGTAGATGGTGGAGGTCTTATCATGGAAGACGTCTGCCAGAGTGTTGCAAAGGTCCTGGGAAGATATTTCTGGTGGCTGAGGGATTGGAGAACTCTCTGACGATGTTGAAGATTTCTTTGCTGTGGTTGGAACTTGATTTGATGAGGTGAGCAAGGTCCCTCCTTTTCGTCTCTTGCAGGAGTTGGTGGTATTGGTTGAGGGATGTATTGAATGTGGCTCGGTCTGTGGGCTCCTTGCTAGTGCGCAATTTCCTTTCGAGTTGTTTGTGGTTGCGTTTCATGGTTATTAGTTCCGTGGTGTACCAGCTGGCTAGTTTAGAGGACCTCTTGAGTTTGGTGGGTTTAACAGGGGTGACTCTGTCGGCGCAGTCGGTGATCCAGGCGGAGACGTTCTTGACAGCCTGTTCTAGATTGTTTGTGGTGTATGGGTCGGAGGTGTTGAGGTCATCGGTCCATTGGCTCTCTGAGACTTTGTTCCAGCTGCAGTGTGAAGTGCTGGGCAACTTGGAGGAGGTGCTGGGTGATCCTGAGATGGTGAAGTGTATGATGGCGTGGTCTGTCCAGGTAACATTGTGGTACTCGATTCTGTCATTGGCCGTGAAGATGGGGTTGAGAGTGTGTCCTGGGCTGTTTGTGGGGTTGGTGACTAGTTGGGTGAGGCCAATGTTCATGTTCTTGAGGAGGTTGGCAGTGTTGGTGTCGTTGAGGTCATCGAGGTGAAAATTGAGGTAGCTGAGGAAGATGTAGTGTTTGGAGTCAATGGTAAGTGGTCGATGAATTCGGGAATGGTGTCGCAGAAACTGTGGCGAGGTCTGTAGGCAAGGGTGCCTCTAATAAAGGTGTTTCCGTTGGTTCGGAGTTGTAAGTTGAGGTGTTCCATGATTGGGGTGATGTTGTCTGCCGTGGTGGTGCAGTGGATGGTTTAGTTGTGGATGATTGCGATTCCACCCTTGTGTTTGTTGAAGCGGTCTCGGTGTGCTATCTTGTAGCCATTCGGAGTAGCTGAGGCAATGTCGGGTGTAGATGCGGGATTGAGCAGGTCTCTGTGAGGAAGATGATATCAGGGGTGAGGGAAGCGATGGTAGTAATTGTGGGGACTGAGGACTATTCTTCTGCTCCTGAGGAAATCAACAACAGGTACCTTGACACAGGACTATGAGCTCGTGGAGGAGTATCTTCGAGAGGCGGGAGAGCCAGGGTTCTTAGCGCTGGGTGCGGTCCAGGAGCGATGGGCGCAGACGGGCTTGCCTTTGGCGGCCTCCATTAAGTAGATCCTGGAAGGAGGGAGGGGTGCTGAGGCGGATGGTGGGGCAGGCAGGAAGCAGGAGGAAAAGAACAGCGGGAAAAAGAAACTGGGGGAGAGTGCCAAGGGGGGAGTGGTGCAACCGGGTGAAAACCAAAGAAGCTACACAGAGTTTATTAGCAACAATAATACAGGACGTTACAATCAGGCACTTACTAGAAATTACATATACGGGCAAAATAACACCATTACAATCAGGCACTGCCTAGAAATTACATATACAGGCAAAATAACAGCGTTACAATCAGGCGCTTACTAGAAATTACATATATTGGCAAAAATAACAGAGAAGCGTAAAACAGCTACAATCAGCAATCAGGCAAAGAGAAAATGAGGTGGAGCAAAAAGGTGCAGGGTAAGGAGAGGGCATGGCTGTACGAACTGCTGTTCGTGCGGCAGCTGGGGGAGCTGTTGCGAGGACTGTTTAAAACTTCTAGCACAGTATCACTCAGCCTTATTTTTTATTTATAGCATATTACGTTTTACTACTCCTACAATGTGTCGGTTCTCTTAGTCTAATAGCTCAGTCTGACGGTCTTGTAATCTTTTAAATGCTAATTTCTAGTATGTGCTCTTTTTTTGTAGATATGTTATGAGCTTTGGAGCTCAGTATGGGCTAAAATAAATGTGCTCTTGTCGTTAAGGTGTCCCCGTTCTTTTATTAGTAAATGCCTATTGTCTTTATTATTTAATATTATTTATATTATAAATTGTCGAATTTACTCATTGCTTTTACTTTATAATATATTACTTCATTATTTACTACTGTTTTCTGCTCTTTATCGCTTTCATTTTTTTCTATATTAACGTTACCTCTTTTCATCTCTGACATCTGTTCGCATTTCCAATTTACATTGTATTTCTGTGTGTGTACAACTTATTATTTTATCTATGGGGCATTGTTTGTTATATTTAATGTGTACATTTAGTTTTTTGAATCATGTGATTTCTTAGTCTCTCTAGCTTTCAGAAGATTGTAATGTCATTTTAATTGATTTGTATTCCTTTTCTACATTCAGCCATTATAATTAGGGCTCCCCGTTTTATAGTATTTATATTTTTGTTATTTCCGTCTGTATTTATCCATATTTATTTTTTGCTAATTTTACCTGTATTTATACATATTTATTTTAGGTTTTGTGAAAAAATGAAGCTTAAATGTGTATATTTCTGCATTTATTTAATCAATTAATGTGCACTCGTGCCTGAACGCCTGACAGGTTCCAATGATATATACACACTCCGATGGTAAAATATGCACTTGTAAGACAATATGTAAATTTTAGTATCAAGGTTGTGCAAATCTACTGCTGTTTAAGGCTCTTTACTAAAATCCCTATATTTTTTAATCCCCTTACCTGTCAATCCGCACAGCCATTGGCCTGGCAGTCATGACTGACAACATTTGGTATCACTCAAAATTAACCCAATTTCCGTTTTTATCCACATTTAAAAATAAATACAGCGGGAAAATAAATGGTTTTCTGTCTGTATTTATCTGTAAAAATCAGTAAAAACGGAAAACAGGGAGCCTTAATTATAATTTATTATTTTAAAATTGTATTAACCTCAAACAAATATACTTGTGATGCTATTTATATTTCTGGGTCTCAAGCAAACCTAGAATGACTTTTAGGCATATAATTTAATTGACAGGCTAGTGACTCTATATGCCTAGGGCTAGCTCTTCTGGCCTTTAAGGTAAGCCAGCCTGCTGAATAATTTCTAATCGAACAGGTCACCTGTACTTGCACGCATCCTTTACATTTAAAAAAAAAAAAAGTAAACTCTATTCATTGATTTGACACATTTATAGGCATATAAGCTGTGGGATAATGAAAATGGAGGTAAATAGTGGTCATTGTGCTCTCCTTTGTGACCTTCAGTAGGAATATATAATCTGCAATGCTTAATTTGTTTTAAGCTAAGTGCAAGGACCCAAAGTGTTTTTTTGTGAGCCTGGCGGTGCCTGTGCAGCTGAACGCTAAGGGGGCCGAATAAAATGGATGCTGAATCATGTTTCCACCTCATGCCTCTTTCTTCCACTGCTCTACACTTCCTGTGCTTTTACCTCACTTTTGAGGTTTGCTTTTGACCTCTGCTTTGTATATTTGTCAGTTTCCTACTTTACTTTTTCTCCTTTCCTTTCAGTTTCCCCTGGTCAAAATCTGATGAGCCCACTCACACAAATTAAGCACAATGTGACCACTGAGACTGGTGGCAAAATGAATGAAAGCGGGACAGTGAGCCTGAAGTTTTAATTAAGGTTTCCCACTTGACCAAACTGAGTGATCCTGTGCACACCACTTTTCACTGTGCCTCAGTTCACGAAGCTGTCAAAACTGGCGACGCCTTTAAACTACTTTAACAAGTTTCAAGTGTATTAAAATCTAGAAATAGGTAATCGCCTCACCACTTTATATGATGTTACTTTGAAACAGAACACATTCTAGACGGATTATTCACATTACACATGAATCAACACAGGCCAAGACACACCCCTTCTTTGATGAGGTTACCACGGGCGAGCCTAGTTGTGTAATAAAACAGAAGTGTTCACAGCTGTAGTCTGGTTATTTTGAAATCCTTTGCTGTCAGAGCGCTAAAGTAGGACTGAGTCATTGATTTACACGAAAAGGATTTCGAGCCTTTGGGGGAAGAAAAAAAAATGCTCTCCCTGGACAACAGGAAGTACAGACAGGCTTCCCGAAGCCTCCCAGCAGGGTTAGTTTGACGACATTTTGTAAGAAACTGACGGTGAAGAGCTCATTCGCATGTGTTTGTTTATTGCAGTTTGGAAGAACAACTTACTGTTATGGATTTTATGTCTTTGTCAGAGTTTAAGGTTTTTTGGTCTTATAACTCGCTGAATTCTGCCCCTTGGGTATCAAGGGGTTCTTTCAGAACAAATTCGATAGTGTAACAGTGATTTCACTCTGTCAAACGTTAGTAAACTTCGTTTGACAAACTATTTTAACCGAAAGATGTATTCATTTTTCTTGTCTGTGAATTTTTCAACTTGAACCTAGTAACACTCTCGTATAGAGGTGTGTGAAAAAGGCAGAACATATTAAAAATAAAATACTTGTGTAAATAAACACAGTTATTTGCTTTTCAAAGTAAAATGTAAAGTATTTCCAAATAGTCCAGCATCATGCAAAGTACACATGAGGTTCATTGGCTCTTAATTCTGAATTTTAATGGGATCAAAGTTGGTTCAAACAACCCAAAACATATTAGGTTTGCATGCTGTGATGTATAAGGGTAAAAAAAGAACTCAATAAATCCGTTTGATTTTTCATGCCCCTAATCCATTTGTAAAGTGGCGTTAGGACCAGCATTCCCTCTCCAAAACGTTGGTCCAGCAATTCTGCTTGGGGTAGGAGCCAAAACAGGTGTCGAAAGACCTATCATGTTTGCTAGACATATTTTACTGTTTAGTTGTGCATTTAGGTAAAATTGTAAGTTCTGTATAAGTGTAAGTAGAACAAACACATTGGGCCAGATGTGCAAAAAACTGGTTACAAAATACTGTTTGCAGATTGCAAGCAATATTTTTGGGACCAGTAAAGAATTTTACGAATTGACCTATGTACTAATATGTTAGTTCGTAAACAACATAAAATTCCAAAACATAATGGGGCGCAACCTGACCTACTTCAAGAATGTTAATGAGTTAGGTCACAAATTGCGACTTACTAGAATTGGAGGCCCTCATAGGGATGATGGCCTGCTGGGGGAGCAGATCACCAAGTCCGTGATTGCTTTTTAATAAAGCAAACTTTTTATAAATGCAGGTTGTTTTCCTCAAAGGAAACGGCTGCATTTATAAAACAAAGTTTACTTTTTTTTCAAACGTTTGAGAGTTGGTTGTGGTCCCCTGGACCACTGCCTACTGTTCAAAAAGTTTCTTCACTTACGCAAGTCACAAGAGGACCTCTTCCCTTTTGCAAATGAGTTACCACTCCAACTCAGGAGTTGGTACTTTTTCAGTGTGTTGCGACCAGATTTCTGTTGCAAAACATCCAATCAATCAGCATTTGTAGAGCGCAGCACTGTCACCCCTAGGGGTGCCTGGGTGCTGGGCGGGCAAGTTCTCAGTCAAAAAGCCAGGTCTTGAGTATCTTTCTGAAGTTTGCCAGGAGGGTGCTGTTCGCAGGTGGAGGGGCAAGTCGTTCCAGGTCTTGGCGGCAATGTGGACGAAGGAGCGGCCCTCGCTGCAGCTGCGATGGATTCAGGGAGGGGGCACAAGGGCTAGTGAGGAGGAGTGCAGGTGAGTTGCTGGTAGATGGAAGCTAAGTCAGTAGTTGATGTAGGCTGGTCCTTGATCGTGTAGGGCTTTGTAGGCATGTGTGAGGATCTTGAACTGGCATCTCTTCTTGATGTGGATCCAGGGGAGGTTTCTGAGGTGGGGGAGGATGTGGGTCCATTTGTGGAGGTTCAGAATGAGTCTGGCTGCAGTGTTCTGTATGGTCTGGTGTCTTCTGAGGAGCTGGGTGGAGATGGCGGCATAGAGTGCATTGCCGAAGTCGAGGGGGCTGGTGGCGAGGGTCTGAGTGACGGTCTTTCTGGTGTTGAATGAATCCATCTCAATATTCTGCAGAGTGTACAGAGGGTGTGGAAGCAGCAGGAGGTGACTGCATTGATTTGTTGTTTCATGGTCAGTTTGCTGTCGAGGATGATACGTAGGTGGCGTGCGTGGTCTGTTGGTGCGGGTGTGGTTCTGAGCTTTGCTGGCCACCAGCTATGGCCCCATATGGATGTGTTTTTCCTGAAGATCAGTACTTCTGTCTTGTCGGAGTTGAGTTTAAGGCAATTGGCTCTCATCCAGTTGGCTACATTTGTCATGGTGCCACGGACGTTTGTTCTGGTGGTGGAGTGGTCTTCGTTGAGCGAGAGAATAAGTTAGACCCTTAGGGTACGCCGCATATGATGCTCTTGGGTTCGGCAGTGAAGGGAGACAGCTGGATGTTTTGTGCATCCTGAAAGGAAGGAGGCAATCCACTTGAGTGCGTTTTGCTGTATGCTGATGTTGATACATAACATAACCATTCAGTATCTGAAAGGGGGCCCAAAAACACACACTCCAAATACCGAATTGGTATCCATTTGCAAACCCATTTTAAGAATAGATAAAACTGGCTCCTGAAACGGGATCCGTAAATTGCAAAAAACATTTTTGCAGTCACAAACTGTGATTCGGAGTGTCTGTGACCAGAAAAATGGTTGCTACAGTGGCCTTAGTTCCTATTTTATATATACTCATACCATGTTACCGCAAGGCCATTGCTGGATTCTGGATCCGGCAAATATTCCTGAGAAGAACACAGAATCCAGGCCAGTCAAAGTGAACAAGGGCAGGCCAATTTCATAAATTTGTCGAGGGAAGACCCCAATCTGCTATCAAATGAACTATGAGAATGACATGCCCATCGGCAAAAAAAATCACCCTAGAAGTCCAAGATCAGTCACTCTGGACGAAGCAGATGCAGTGTGAATTCCCAAGCCATCTGGGAAAACCATCAAGGGAATTGTAGGAGCATATAAGGGGCACTGGGTAGTTAACCACCCTCAAAGGGATGCGGATAAGAGCATACTTTCTACTGTAGCCTTCTGTTTAGGTTCAAGAAGGCAGACAGACAGTTTACCTCCCCTTTTCACTCAGGACTCCAACAACACTAGTTCATTCAACAACCCCACGCTAAGCATTTAGGGAGTCATTGTATCTGAGCCACAATATAATGCAATTCAAAGTTGGCCCACCCCAAACCCACTCCACCAGGTAAAGCTGAAGAGGGGTAAGAGATGCTCTGTGTCGTTTGGAGGCCCAAAATGAAATCATGAGGAATTACCTTTAATCTTCTGAACCACATAGTTGGTATCCACAGAGGCAGATTACTAAAGTAATGTATAAGTCTTGGCAGGGCAATCATCTTAAGCAAGGCAATTCTTCCCATGACAGATCATTGCGAGGCCTGCAAGAAATCCATACTCTATTTTAAATTTCTAACTGCTAAGTTCAAATTACTCAAGTAGATATGGGAGTGTGGAGGGATGGGCGGAAAGAAGGCTTAGGAGGCTTAATGAATATGTTTTTATGAATTATGGCTTTATTAGTATCTTGAATAGAAATGGAAAAATAGAAAGTCCCATATTTGTGACAAATTCTTCTTTTAAGACATATTTTTAGTAATTCTTCTCTCGGTTTTCAGGTTCTTCTGGTTGTCACCACCCGTGCCCCTCAAGGAAAAGAAAATTTGTCCTGGTAGGTAGATGTTCTACCTCTCTAAAGGGACTGTTTCTAACTTAAGTATGTTATGTTGGGGTCACTCAGTTGTTTACTATCAGGAAAGTATTAGTATTAGTGCCTGTCAGGATGTACTTCATGCAAAGATTAAGCTTCCCGATTTCCTGAGAAGGTTACCACACCTGTGTCACAAAAGAAGAAAGCAAACTAAAAAAAACTTAAATGGGCATACGTTTCTGCCCTAACCATTCCAAGGTTCTCCGTCACCCAATGTTGGCATGTCCGCTGCCTGGAGTTAATAACTTGAATTTCCTAATAGAATTACCCTTTTTTGGCGTCAGTTCTATTTCAACACTTCTTTATGTGCAATACCTCTGTAAACATCAAAACATATCACCCATCACCAAGTGCCACCCAGTGAAGAAAAATAATGTCACAGCTGGGGTGCTTTATGCAGGGAACTGTTTGTAATGAATATTCGGAATGATGATTCTTATAGGTTTACTGAATAAAGAATCAAGATTTTATTAAAGACTAGGAGGCTAGCTGTTGGAAAACGAGGCAGTATCTGTGAGGCCTGCACAAATAACATGTCACATTTGTCCTTCACTGGGAACCAAACACCCTATTGTAGCGCTTGACTCTCAGAGGGTAGCGTTGCAGAGCAGTCTAAGGCTTACTCAAGGGAGGTGGTGTGGGCTAGTAATCGCCATTTACCAGTACGCAGAAGGGTCAAGCGCTACAATAGGGTGTTTGGTTCCCAGTGAAGGACAAATGTGACATGTTATTTGTGCAGGCCTCACAGATACTGCCTCGTTTTCCAACATTGGTGTCTAGCGGCCGGAAATTTAGTATCCCATTCTGGCACGCATTTATAGCATTTGATAAGTCCAGTTTTGCCACACATTACCTATGCAGTAATGAGCAAATGGAAGAGCACAAGGCTCTGAGAAGGGTTCAAAGTTTTGGTTATGTGAACTAAAAGTATGGGAAAGGAAAGCCCCGCGCACATATATGTCATGTGAAGATATTATGGTTTAAATGTAAACTGTATTGATATGACTGAGTTATGTTGATTATCATGTGATAGCGGGAGGGTGCTTTCCAAGAAATAATTGCATACAAATGTTCTAAGCCATATTGTACACCTTTGAACCCTAACACTACACACACTACACCCTCTTGAGGAGGGTGTCTCCTCAAGAGATAGGGACAGCAACTGATACCTACATCACAGATGGGGGTGTAGGGGTGGATTGACCTTTGTGGGGGACAGAGAGGTAGGGGGTCCTGGGAGATTCCCGTGCTTTTTAAGGGCAGGGAGGGTTTCCACAGAAGGGGCCCCAGATATCCTTCCCCCGTTGAAAGTTTTCTTGCCATTGGCGCAGGCCAAAACCACTGGAAGGGTGGGGCAGGAGGTTTCTTTACCCCGGGTAGTAACACCCCAGGGGTTCCCATGGTGGGGGACCCCAAGAAACATTTCCCACGGTGGGAGGAGGGTGTGGTAGAGTTGTGTGTCCGGCAGGCCCCCCAGGTTAACGGTTGGGGGAGGTGAGCAACCCAGGGGTGGCCCATGGTAGTGGGTGGCCCCAAAGGAGGGTAGTTCTCAAGCGAGGGTGTGTAGTGGTAGCCCCTAGGTACACTAGGTGGGCTAGGTAACTGACCCAGTGGAGATCTGAGAGGGGGTGATGTGCTCCCTGGATTCCAGGTGAAGGGTTAGTGGGGGACCCTGAGATGTCAGGGTCGGGTAGGTGGTTACCCAAGGAAGCAACAGGATATCATTCTGAAGCTTGTGTGTGAACCTGAGGTGGTGGCTGGGGTGATGCCTAGCCAGTGACCAGTCAGGTAGGTCCTGTGGGGCTTGGACCCCAGGACCAGGAGCATGGGGGTGTTCCCCTAGCTTGTGGCAGGAGGTGGACTTCTGCAAGGTAGTACCACCTTGAACACAGGTGGGGCCCATCTTAAGTGAAGGGACCCTGTGTTTCCCAAAGGGGTGGTGCAGGCCTAGCCGGGATCTGTAGGGTCCCTGGCTGAGTGAGGTAGTACCACCCTGAACACAGGTGGGCCCATCTTAAGTGAAGGGACCCTGTGTTTCCCAAAGGGGTGGTGCAGGCCTAGCCGGGATCTTTAGGGTCCCTGGCTGAGTGTGGTAGTACTACCCTGAAGGCAGGTGGGGCCTATCTTAAGTGAAGGGACCCTGCTCTTCAGAAGGGGTGGTGCAGGCCATCCAGGGATCATGAGGGTCCCTGGACGGTCTCCCAAGGCGCTGCAGGGAGACCGAGGAGAGCCATGAGAGGTGGGCCTGGGTGTAGCTAACGCGGGGCCCACAGGCTCTCTAAGGGTACTCCGGGAGGAGAGCGCGCCTCACGGAGGAAAGGGTGCATAGGCCCAGTTCTCACAGCGGAGAACAAGGAAGGGGTCTAGGTTCCTGGGGTAGTTTCCGTGTGGAGCTACTGAAGGGGGGAATGAGCTGTGGGTTGTCTGACGAGGCACCCTCAGTGTTCCTCCCTGGCACTGCCAGTGTGGTAGTGAGGCCGGTCTGAGGTCCTATCAGGAAGCCAGGCCAGTGGCCGAAGGTGCTTTTCTGTGTGGGGAAAGTACGAATGGCTGTGCTTTCTTTAGGGAAGAGAGTCATCACGAAAGGGTGGTGGCAGCTGAATGACCCCAGCGGCAGGCTGAGGGTGAGGGTCCAGAGAGGTTGCATCTTTGGGGTGTGGGGACCAAACGGAGAGAGGGTACTGGTTGGAACAAACTCCGGAAGGGAGACCAGCTAGTGACCCAGGGGATGGGATGTAGACCTATCCCAGAAGACCGCATCGGTGCTGAGGCACTGTACCCTTGTCCAGAGAAGTGGTAGGCATAGTGTTGCGTGACCAAGGGCAAGGGTGGGCCTAGTTAGGCTGAGTCTATGTAGACCGTGAGTGACCTAGAGGTATCTAACCTAGAGGCCGGAGGGTTCTTAGGGTAGTCTGGGATCCCTGTCATGGGTGGAGGTCTCATGGATGGGAGGAGTAGGTGGTCTGAGCGGATAACTGGTGAGTAAGGGGGGTCTGGTCAGAACCCCTTATAACTAGTTATCGCTGACTACGGGAAGAATACCCATGTAGAGTGGCTATTTCTTCCCTGTAGGAATCAGCTGGGCGCGGCGTGTGTTAGAAGGTGGTTCTGATCATCTGAGCCGCCCGGATTTTTCACTTTTAAACACCCATTTGTGGAGCTTTTACTGTGGGAGAGCCTCATAAGTTGGGACTCACCCACAGTGAACTTATGATGAATGGGACTGCATGTGAATTTTACCGGTGTCCCCCTGGCGCGAGTAGGCCACTGCGCCGCCGCCAGAGCAAGGGGCACCGGGCTGGTTACATGCAGACACGTGTGTACATGCGTGTGCACAAGTGTAAGGGCTGCGCAGGGGAGATTCCTGGAGTGCGCAGCCCAGGAGCAGCTACAAAGTGAATGGTGTGGCAGGACTTATGCAGAACTGGGTGGTGACATGGAATAGGCTTTCTACAATGGGAAGAAACATTTGAGGGAAAGTCAGTGTGCTTTACTGTTTTTATTCCATTATTCTCCTATGAGGATGGGGAGCACATGGGCTAGTTTTACTTTCCTAGGGCCTACAAATTCCAGACACGCACCAAAGTCCACTGTAACTTATGTGAGAAGAAGTATTCTGCAGAGTCCAAAGTCACATTTGTACTGCTTTTGGGTCATCCAGAAATGACATATTTCTCTGAGTCAGCTCATAACCAGGGCCTGGCTGACACAGCCAGGCTGAATTAATGACCTTCCTCCCCAAGCCAGCCCTGCACAACAAGCATTCCAAGGGCGAAGGCCTCCACTCCAAGAAGAGAAGATGGGTGGAGCTACAGGTTCATCCATCAGCAGCTGTCACCTGGTGCCAGGCACCAAGCTGCTCTGGAGAGAAGGCAGCAAGGGGGGAAGGGGCTCTCAGAGACCATGTGGCATGAGACCCCTGGACGACGCCATTTTGAACAAACCCAGAGGCCTGGGCAGGAAGGAGGGAGCAGGGGCAGAGAGGTAAGGTGTCGCTGCCTGATAGGGCAAGAAGAGACTTCCTGCCAGCCCCCTCCAAATTCTTTTAAAAGGTCTTGCACAGGAAGAGAAGCTCTCTCTGGGGTGTGGTCTGCTGAGGCAGAGGGTGCTGGAGCCTGGCGCCATGGGCAGTTGGAAGGAGGAACCCCCTGACAGTCCCAGGATCCTGAATAGCGCCAGGAGAGGAGCCCAGGACCAGTGAGCAGGAGCCGGGGCCTCTGCGCAAGGAGAAGAGAGAGCCAGGCGAAAGGCTGGCGCAGGGAGCCAGTGAAGACCGCTCCCTGCTGCATTCACCCTCCTGGAGATCAAGAGGGTGAAGGAAAGTGCTCCCAGTGGCTGGGGAGCGCCGCCAGGAGCAAGAAGAGGCCAGAATCGTGAAGATCGGGTGCCTGGGGGATGAGATATGCCCCCCATAAGGTAGACGAACCTTGACCTCTGAGAGGACTGACGACGAAGCGCGTGGGGCTCCGCCGCCAGTCCTGGATGTGCCCCCGGGGTGGGTCAGGTCCCGGGGGCTGCCCCCACCAGAAGTTAAGTTGGGGAGCGCCGTCGCGCTCCCCATGAACATACCCGTGGGGTGTCAGGAGCCCACCCTGGTGTAGTGTGGTTTGTGGCCTCATTGCCTACATTGCTAAGTTATCTTAGGCCTGGCTGCCATGATGCCTTTTTGCACACGTTACTTTGTGACTTTGTTTTCCAGACTCTGCTTGTGCCCGGCTATATTAGAACTGTCTGCCTTTTTGCCTTTCACCTTTTCTCCTGTTCCCTGTGGGTTTCGTCTGCACACCATGTACAAGGTCGAAAAACAACGTCCCTTGCACCTAGACATAACACACGAGTACAGCTGCACTGGAGAAATTCGTGTGCTTTTAATATTGTGTTCTCGCTGTTTGTGGGTTTTAGAGAAAAACCTTTCCAGGGAGAAGAGCTGCGCTTGTCTGATGATGTAAACCTTGCATCTAGATATTGAGGTATGAGGGTCCGCCAGACAAAGCCCAGAGGTCTTCTATTTTTATAATAAACTAGTTATTAGCACGGGGAGGGTGGTAAGGCCATTTAGTCCTATATCCACTGTCTTTATAAAATGCTGTCCCCGTTTGTATTCTATGGAATTGTAACCATGCTTATTATTTTCATTATGCATTATGCTGATAGTACTGGCACGTGTACTGTATCTTAGAGCACGATAGTTGAAATAAACATTTTAAACTATACAGTGTCTCTTATTACGCAGGTTGTGGACAAGTATGAGTGAGTTATGAAAGAGTGTTCTTGCTCCCGCGAGTCCTGAGAGAGACCGTGTTCTGGGTTGTCTAATCATTGGTAGCTGCGCTGCGAATGAGACGCTAAAGCTAGTCGGATTGGGATTGTGGGTACTAAGGGGCATGGTTGGCTCACCACTATACTCTGAGGTCCTAGTATCCTGTGCATAGCTCTGTGTATGTGCAGAATCCCTACAACATGGCGCCACCAACGTGGTGGGCTACTTATCTGCGAGACGCTTGAGAAGTGCTTGTGCTTGTCCACAACACCCTTCGCATACGTTTCCGGAAACGGGTGTGAGGGTGATACCTCCTATATTGATGTTTGTATAGGTTCTTTCAAGCTTGAAGTTATTAAAAGGTGCTTATGTTAATCCTATATTGTGCTGCCTCGTACTAGATTGTCGAACATTCTTAGCCCTAATGGCTGTAGCCATTGCGGCACATAGTCGCGCAGCGCTCCGAGCTCATTTGACAGCGTATGGAGTGCCTGACGCAGGTGTTGATCTGATCTTTGTGGTACAAGTGGATCCTGCTTACCACTTTGAGGTGTTTTACTCTTGGGTCACTTTCCCGGCGGTGGATGGGACTGATAATCTTTTCCACGAATATACAGCCACCGCTCTACCAAATCTTTATAGACCTTATCGGACTCTTGAAGTACCACTCACTGCATGGCAACACCGTGTTTGGTTTAATGGTGCCCTCCCACAACCGGTTACCCCGATTCGTTTAGGCCCCTTATCGATTGAAGGGGCCACTTGGCCAGTTTTGGCCGGGTATACCCCACATCCGCGTTATTTGACGCTTGCAGTTGATGAGCTGCTTGTCTTACATACGTCTTTGATACGCGTTCACAGAGCTTTGGTACAGTATGTTACAGGCAACGTCCAGGGAGTCCCTCCTGGAGTTGCGGCGCATCCAGCTGGACCGGGCAGTGTAACCATAAGTCCCGTCATGGTTAATTCGGTGATGGGCAAACGCCCACAAAATAAGGATGATTTACCTTATTGGCTTGCAGAGAAATTTGACCAGCTGGAGGCAGTTTTTCCTAATACATCTCCTGTGGAAAAACACAGGATTTTGACGATTAGTTTGCCAAAAGACTTAATTCCCGAGTTGGCAGAATGCAACAACTGGGGCAAGGTATTCGCAGCAGTATATGCGAAGTGTTTCGGCACCCCTTCCAAGACAGTACTCCCCTCTGTAATTAAACGAGTGCAGGATGAACATGGCCCTGAGACGGCTGTGGAATTAGGGATGAGACTGGTGGGAGTGTTCGATGTAGTGGCTGACCTAATCCTTGCTAACGTCAAGGGTGATGCAGTTAACTTTCAAGTAGCTAATGCTTTGGCTTTGATCCCAGAACCGGACAAGCCACGCGAATTACCGAAAATGATTGCACAGGCTTATAAAACTATTGGCCGCAATAGCCTGGGAGTTAAGCCTTTTGCTAAAACGCAAACTCAATCACAACCACAACAAAAAACTCAATCTGAGAAAGATGAGAAACCGTTCTTCACTAAGAAGAGCTGGAGGTTGAAGAAACAGGGTAAGCAACAGAAAAAGCCAGGGTCGCGTGCTGCATCCCCGGTTTCCGTATCTTCTGATCGCACTGATGATTTGCGCGACCGTGCGAGGATTAAATCTCCAGAGAGATTTCAGGTCCCTGATCCGCGTTCTCCTCGTTCTTCACAGGCACCATCGACCTCACAGACTGGTGGAGGAGATCGCCAGGATAGAGGCAGGGGTCGTGAGGCTCCACAGGGACGAGACCAACCTCGACAACCAGTCCGAGGGAAACCAGAGGAATTTCAACATCCTCGCCCACAGTTTCAGAAGAAAAAAGTTGCAGCAGTAACAGCGAGGTATGCCACAGACGGTGAGAACGAGACTCCTGAATTGGACGTGGGCAGTAACGCTGCTAGACAGCGCCGCGGAAGTTACCATAGTGCGGGAGGCACTGCGTCCTCATGTGGAGGCGACAGCAACTGAAGCATTCATTACTGTTGAGACAGCTGACACCCGAGTGGCACCCCCTGACAGACTATTTAATATTGTCATTCAAATTGAAGGTGACATTGAGCGTGTTATTAAAGGGATTTTTGGGGAGAATCTGACCTCTTCGTACGACATTTTGTTGGCAGAGGCGGATTGGCCGCCCCCATTCGTGCTTGCTGCTCGTAGAGGGGAGGAGGTAATCCTTCCGAGCTTTTCTCGTCATGTCCCCAAGGACAAAGCGGAGGCTCTCGCAGCTGAATGGGCTGGGGTCCTCGCTCCGGTGCTATACCGTAATCACGTGGGCTGGGATGAGGATTCTCCACCCCATGATATACCATTGTGGTCGCTGCCACAGCCACGACCCCAATATCCCATCCGGCGGGAAGCTAAAGGTCCCGTTTCCGATATTCTGACACAGTTGGAATATCAAGGAGTAATTGAAACATGCGTATCACCAATGAATAATCCCCTTTTTGCGGTTTCTAAACCCGATGGGTCATACCGCCTAGTTTTGGATTACCGACATTTGAACTCTCATTGTCGGACCTTTGCGGTACAAAATACCCACAGTTCTGCGCTTGTAGACAGTCTTGTTCGTAAAAAATATAAAACGACACTTGACCTATCCAATGGATTTTACACGCACAACTTGTCCCCGGAGTGCAGCCAATGGAGCGCTTTCACTTCCGGTGGTAAACAAATCAAATTTCGGCGTTTACCCATGGGCTATAAAACAGTCCGGGTGTCTTCGCCGCCCGTGTTGTCTCATTGTTGGACAGCATAGACCCAGATGCGTGTTCGTACGTCGACGATATCTATCTGACAGACGACGAATTATGGCCGCATCTTTCCCGTGTGGACCGCATTATTCTTGAATTTGCGGTTTTAGGATACAAATTTAATTTTGCCAAGTCTCATATTGCTGAATTTACCGTTCTGTTCTTGGGCTATGAGCTCAACAATGAAGGTAAGGGCTTAGCACCCCATTTCTTGGAGAAGTGCGCACATTTGAGCCCTCCATCCACACTGAAAAAGCTTCAGTCATTACTGGGTTTTCTAAACTTCGGGCGTACTTACATTCCCGAATATGCTCAGCGTATCAAGCTTCTTTATGCCTTGATACAACCTACCTTTTCGAAGTCATGCTGGCTTCCTGAGCATTCCTCTATACTGCAATCTTTGCAGTCTGACCTACTTGAATCTAAGTTCTTGTTGACTCGTGATAACCACACAAACCTGGTGATTAGAATTGTACCAGGGGCGGTGGGTTTCACGTACTTAACCTTTAACGAAGGTGACACAGTACCTATTGCATACAAGTCACATCTTTACACTTCAGCGGAGTTGCGCTTTTCCTCTGTGGAGAAAGTTTTGACTGCAGTGCAAATGGCGATTCTAAAGGAACGCGCACTGGCACAGGGAAAACACATTTTGGTGGTAACGCCATATCCTGCCCTTGAGGCAGTGACGAAGGCAAGTGTACCGAACTCTAAGGCTTTGCACCCCCGTTGGATACAATGGGCTACATCTCTGACATCCCCGGATGTCACTTTTACCTTTGATTCCTCGCTTCAGACACAGGAGTTCTTACAGTATGAATTTGTTCATCCTCCTCCTCTGTCTTTGCTACCGCTTGAGGAGTACGAGTGTATTATTTACACCGATGGTTCGGCACAACCGGCCACGGGTTCCAAGCATGCTTATTCCGTAGCGTGTGCTATTGTTGCAGGTACTATGGTAGACAGAGAGTTCAAATCGACTGTAGTGCACACACAGGCACTAGGAGACAGTACTGCACAATTGGCCGAGCTGCGTGCTTTGGTGCTCGCTCTTGAGTTTGCGAATCCAGACGTGACGACTCTTATTGTATGCGATTCTTACTACTGTGTTCAATCATTTAATGACAACCTCTTCTTTTGGTCGCAAAACGAATATAAAGACGTTAAGGCAGCACAATTAAGCATAAAACGCTTTGGGTTCGAGTGGCAGATCTTAAACATCGTCTGCCTCTCACACAGGTGATTCACACCCTTGGCCACCTGCGTGTGGGTGCACACGCTGTCGGTAACAGTTTGGCAGATGAAGCTGCCAAATCAGCAGTGGCCACGTGCACAGTAGCAGCAGTTACAAGATCCATGACTAAAATAGATAATGATATTTTGGCAGCTATTGCTGCAACAAAGGAAGGTGCTAATTACCCAAGGGGTTTCCCTTCCAAGTACTCTTATCACTTAAGTCCCGAACAGGTTCCTTACGTACGAATTCCAGACGTTGGTGATCGGCTGATTCCCAACGCGGACCGCAGACCTTCCTTGATAACGGCCGCACACGAAGGCTTGGCTTCGGCCCATGCTGGCGTATCTGCGACTGTTTCCATCTTGCAGCAGCGTTACTGGTGGCGTGGTTTATATAAACAGACCCGTACTTATGTGCTTTCTTGTGACGTTTGTCAGCAAATTAAGCCTTTGACTGTTACACGACCACCACAAACACAGCTCTGCATTTCAAACAGACCTTTTGGGTGTGTTTACCTGGATCACTGCGGTCCATTTTCATCTGACACTGCATGTAAATACATCTTAGTTGCAGTAGACTCGTGCACACGTTTCATCTGGGTCTGGCCACAACGGAGTGCTGATGCTCGAAATGTCATCAGGGATTTGCGTGTCTTTGTGGGTATTTTTGCCTGCGGCACCTTCCATTCTGACCAAGGTCCAGCGTTCGCCTCTAAGGCCTACAAGGACGCAATGGGGTCACTGGGGGTGTGGGTGCAATTTTCGTCTCCATATAGACCTGAGGGCAATTCGATTGT
The DNA here is from genome assembly GCA_963921515.1 of Calotriton arnoldi. NCBI lineage: Eukaryota > Metazoa > Chordata > Amphibia > Caudata > Salamandridae > Calotriton > Calotriton arnoldi. Next base: position 141,229 of record CAWUFW010010803.1, read on the forward strand.
GGAGCGAATGAACCGTGACTTAAAGCAATCCTTGACAGCTAGAGTCTTAGGTACTGGCAGGAACTGGCTGGCCCACTTGTATAGCGTACAACGTGCACTTAATAATCTCCCTAGAAGATCTCTGGGTGGGCGGACCCCATACGAAATGCTCTTTGGCATACAAATGTTTGTGCCAGACCTTGATGGTCTAGACATGGCGGCAAGTGCCGCAATCTTTGACGTAGATAATAATTCTACTATATTACAGGACTTACAAGGAGCCCGTGACAAACTTGCAAACGAACATTTACCTTCAGCCACAGACGCTGCGCTGCAGATTCCGGTTGCCGGCTGGCTTCCAAAGGTTGGAGATCTGGTCCGAGAGAAGGTGGAGAACAAAAAGGAATTTGGCCCCTCTTATCGTGCACCGGTTCCAGTTCTTGGCTTGAAGGGTACTCGTACAGTCATCTTACCACCGCTTCCTGGTCACAAAGAGACCAGATACATCTCAGTGGACAATGTCAAGCTACAACGTCTGGCCGATCCTGAATAGTATAACGCCTGCGGTCTCATGTCCGGCCATTTCTAGGGCTCATGTGTATGGCTCTCCAGCCCGCACGGACACTGATGTTGCCATTGAGATGGTCAATTTGCCTAATCGCTTGCTTGACTTCCCGGCTTCCTCCTGCAACGAGGAGACCGAGTACACCTATCCCACCACCGAGTCGGTGGCTCATTTACCAACAACACCACTGAGCCCAACCCGTTTTTCCTTTGATTCGGATTCCACCTCATCAGTTATCCCGTCCAGCTTCAGTATTTTTGTATCCTGGTTCAGAGACAATTTTTTGGTTCCACCATGGACATATATCTGGTTGGTACTGTTCCTGATTTTTCTGTTCATGTCCATTTGTTTTGTGACAGTTTTCTTCTTGCTCATTAATGGTCACTATTTACCAGAACGCTCTACAGTGAACTGTGTCGCTGGAACTTTGGCACCTCATTCTTCCTCTCACATCATGAAGCGTGACCACACCTTTGTGAACATTTCGGCTTTCCCAGTCGCTGATGGCATCGTATGGGATGCGGTGAATTTCCACATTCATGGACCGACCGAGATTATTAATGTACCAAATGTCCTCCGTGTTTCAATGGGTGATGTCGTAAAAAGTAATATTCATTCTGACGATTGGGATGTGCATGCCGTTGAATCGTTATTTTCTGATTTGAAATATTATGCTGCTTTTAATGCTAAAGATCTGTATTTAAATTCTGCAAGTTATGCTGATTTATATTGTTACCAGCATTGGGGCAACCATTTTCTCCATAAACCAAGTACGCTTCGGGGTACTTTTAATTACACTCAATGGTAGCTCCCAAACACTTAAAAGTAAATGTACTTAAACTGAACACATCGTCCACTCAAAAGGTCATGTTGTCCCACACTAAATTGCTGTATTCGGGTTCCTTTTTGAAAGCCTTGGCAGTGGGTGGGTATGAATACTGGCTAGCCACCATTGACTTAAAATCTATTTGGGGCACCAAATCATGGCAGGTACGCGGTACGGAAGCTTTGCACCGTGCTTGCCTAATCCCGGCCCAGATTTTATTTTTAAATGATACAATTTTTCAAACAACATGCTGGGGTTTGGCTACTTCCAAACAATTGAATGCTCCCTCCATTCCCGTCCTGTCTTCCACGCCCAACGTAAGCTTGCTTTTCAATATTTCACTTTCAACGTTGCAAGCTTTATATCAAAATAATTCCTTTAAAATTTCTACGTTTGTTCAGTCACCCTGGTTGTCTTGGCCCATTGCATCAAATGCCTGCCAACTGCGTTTTCATGACTCTGCTCCTGGTTACAAACAGGATAGGCCTGATCCACGGTTTTCTGACTCCCGTACTGTTACCACATATTCTGTTGGTAAACTGTGTAAGCAGTGGTTGCAGCACTCTTCCTTAGATTCTGTAAAAGAACATTTATCACTCCTATCAGGCAACATTGATCTGTCCGATTTTGTTCTGGGGCCTCGTGGTCCTCGACCTAAGAGATTCATTTATGAAACTTACAATGAACTCTGGAAGCTTTCACAAATTGAAGCTGCTTCCCGACTTCGGGAAATCGATCAAGCAAATCTAGAAAAGGTGCTTGCTGTTGTTGACAATAGTATTAATACCCTGTCTTCCCGCATTTACACATCAGAGAATATTGTTTCCTCTGTTGTTTATATTGTACAAGATGATGTGTCTGTGTTATATCATGGTCAAAATCAATTGCGTTCTGTGATGCAGTTTGCATGGACTTTGCAAACGCTGAAAATGGGTAAAGTTCCTTGGCATTTTTTAAACACGACTGCCTTATTCTTACCGTTTAATTTAACTGACAAACAGCAATTCATGTCCATGAAAGATGCAACATACACTCTATTACATATCGAGAAGATTGAGCCATTACCATTCTCTGTGGCGGAGTTAGACTCCGCTGTGTGGCTAGTACACGGGGTTATCGCTTTGCCTTTTTCTTTATTTGAATTCAGTTCCTGCATGAAACATTATCCTGTTGGCCGTTTTCAGCCTTTAGGCAGTGCTTTCTTGCATGAACTTTGGTCCCTGCCTTTTCTGTACAGATGCCTTTGGGACGGAAAAGAGGTTTTTCTCACCGGAGAGTCTTGCGATTCTGCAGTGGGTCATTCCCTCATTTGTAAAAACATTAAATTGCACGGGGCTTGTAACGTTTCGGCTCCGAATCTTGCTTGTGTTTTAAAGGGCATTCCTGCTCCTGCTATATCACCTACTTTTACTGTGCTTGCAAATGGTAGCTATCTCCTTCTGAATAATCAGGACTGCTGTGGAATGCTGGCCGGCATCCCCTATATTGTAACAGTTTCCCACCGCGTTGTGTGCTGTAAAAATGTGCTTTTTCCTCCCCCGCACGACATAATAGATAGTTCCATTTGGCCTTCCATTCCGACTTTGAAGGCAGATTTCAATAAATTGAGCAGAATAAAGGCGCTATTATTGAACCAGGAGGTTATGCTCACATCCGCACGGGAGAGCTTCATCCTCCAGGTGGCTAGTACCCACAGTGAGATACAGGCCCTTTTGAACACAAACCTCCCACAACATTTCGGTGAGCTAATTCACCGCGTTTTCAATGCATCTCGCACCGAAGGTCTTGTGCACTTTTTTAAAGTTCTGGGCTCTGGCCTTGTTACCTCCTTTCAAACTATATTTGGTGTAATACCGGCTTTTATTCATTCTATTTTTTCCAGCGTCTTTGGCGGCTTTCCGTTGATCCTAGCGTTAGCTGCTGGAATACTACTTTTAATTTGTTTGCTGCGCAATGGCTGCAGTTCCTGGGGGCCTACTCGACTGAGGTCGACTCCGGATGCTCCGTGAACGAATGCTCCACAGATTCGGCATCCTACCATTGGCGACACTCGGTGTGTCATATCACCTCTCTTTTCGCTTTGCGTATTTCACCTGCGTGCAACCAGTGATGTCTTGCTTAAGATGTCCTTACTCTTGGTCCTTGGATCTTTGCCTCTCCAATACGTCTCAGTCGGACCCGGATTTTGACCAGTTGATGGGCCCCTTAGTGGCCCATGAACGGGAATGTTCCGGCACTGGATTGATGGCGCATGCGGCTGCACTTGGAGTTTTGGCGCAATGGGATATCTGGGCGGCTGCTCAGCATCTCCTACAACAAAGTTATCTTGAGTATCACGCAAGTTGTCCCGCAATGCTGATCACTGCTCCCTATTATGAGGAACATGAATGCAGTTTTGATCTGTTGAACTGGATGGCATCTATTTTTTCTGACGATACCAATGATGTCCTTTTGGAAGGTGTGGCGCTTTTTCTGCACTTACACTCTGTTGGATTAAGTTAGCCTCCGTCCTGTGTCTCAGGAAATTTTATTTTTTTGCCCACGCTGGATCTTTTAATCCTGAAATCAGTTTTCCCCGTTCATTGTCCTTCATTATGGACTATTCCCAAATAGACGCTTGCGTTCTGCTCCATCAATTTGAACTCTGTTTTCGTCTTTTGTCTTGGCCAATGGACTGACCAGGGGAGGGTGTAGTGTGGTTTGTGGCCTCATTGCCTACATTGCTAAGTTAGCTTAGGCCTGGCTGCCATAATGCCTTTTTGCACACGTTACTTTGTGACTTTTTTTTCCAGACTCTGCTTGTGCCCGGCTATATTAGAACTGTCTGCCTTTTTGCCTTTCACCTTTTCTCCTGTTCCCTGTGGGTTTCATCTGCACAACATGTACAAGGTCGAAAAACAACGTCCCTTGTTCTTGCTGATCTGGTCAGCCCCTCGCACCTAGACATAACACACGAGTACAGCTGCACTGGAGAAATTTGTGTGCTTTTAATATTGTGATCTCGCTGTTTGTGGGCATTTGGAGAAAAACCTTTCCAGGGAGAAGAGCTGTGCTTGTCTGATGATGTAAACCTTGCATCTAGATATTGAGGTATGAGGGTCCGCCAGACAAAGCCCAGAGGTCTTCTATTTTTATAATAAACTAGTTATTAGCACGGGAGGGTGGCTAAGGCCATTTAGTCCTATATCCACTGTCTTTATAAAATGCTGTCCCCGTTTGTATTCTATGGAATTGTAACCATGCTTATTATTTTATCATTATGCATTATGCTGATAGTACTGGCACGTGTACTGTATCTTAGAGCACGATAGTTGAAATAAACATTTTAAACTATACAGTGTCTCTTATTACGCACGTTGTGGACAAGTATGAGTGAGTTATGAAAGAGTGTTCTTGCTCCCGCGAGTCCTGAGAGAGACCGTGTTCTGGGTTGTCTAATCATTGGTAGCTGCGCTGCGAATGAGACGCTAAAGCTAGTCGGATTGGGATTGTGGGTACTAAGGGGCATAGTTGGCTCACCACTATACTCTGAGGGCCTATTATCCTGTGCATAGCTCAGTGTATGTGCAGAATCCCTACAACACTGGCCCCCGCCAAAAATGGTGGCAGGGGAGCGCCGTCGCGCCCCCCCGCTAAGACGAAAGTCGGGCGCTCCCCGTGAAAGGGGCCCAACCGGGGTGCCAGGAGCCCACCCTGGCCCCGGCGTCACCGGAGAGCGGGGAGCTCCGTCGTGCCCTCCCGCAGCAATGTCTCTGGGGCCCGGGATCCCAACTCCGGGCCCCGTCACCAGAAGAAAAGCCGGGGAGCGCCATCGCGCTCCCTGTGAAGAATCCTCAGGGGCTCGGGACCCCACCTCTGGGCCCCGGCGGGAGAAGCAAAGTCGGGGAGCGCCGTCGCACTCCCCGTGAAGAACTGGCTGGGGGCCCGGGACCCCATCTCCGGGCCCCGAATGGAAGGGGAGGACGGGGGAGTGCCGCTGCACTCCCCCGCGGCAGCAGGAAGGCGGGGGGAGTGCCGTCGCACTCCCCCAAAGACCCGCCAGGCTGGAAGAGGCCTTGTGTCTGCCCGCCGGGGCGGGCAGACCAGAAGAGCAGCGCTGGCTCCCGCGGCCGCACACAGAGGTGCGGGCCGGACCGGGAGCCAGTCGGAGCAGCCGGGGGTGGGCTCCCCGGGCTGCAATCACCTCCCCAGGCGCCGGACATGCGAGGGGCCCGGGTGGGACCGGACCCCAAAAACCGCAGGAGCAGCCGGGGGTGGGCTCCCCGAGCTGTAGCACTCACCTGGGGGTCCGGGTGGGACCGGGCCCCCCCACAGGGAGCAGACACGGCCGGAGGCATACATCGCGGCTCTCCCCGACGCAGCGGGAGAGCCGCTGCTATAATATTCACGGTGCCGGAGCACCTCGCCCCATAATGCTTTGCAGGACCGAGCTGGCCTGCAGGAAAACGCCTGGTTTTCTGCGTGTGGTGGCCCCAGGAGGACGGGGTCACCACGACATGTGTGCCAAAGTGCAGGGGGAGCTGCAGGAGTAACGCAGCCTCCCCCAGCACGAAGAGGAAAGTCCCTCCCTAAGTCTCATGTGGACTCAAAAGAATAACCCCTCAAGGGCTCAGCTAGGCGTCATCAGCATCCCCATGGCTGGAACTTTTGTTCTGCAGCTGGGGGTGCCTTAGGGACTGCCTCAAGGTGTGAAGGGTTGAGGTGGGGATGTCTGGAGAAGGGCATCCCCTGGAAGTGAAGATCTGCAGCTGGGGGTGCCTTAGGGACTGCCTCAAGGTGTGAAGGGCTGAGGTGGGGATGTCTGGAGAAGGGCATCCCCTGGAAGTGAAGAGGTGTAATTGCACCACAAATGCATTTACCTAGGTTATTTCTTTTTAGAAGGACTGGAAGTCACACGTGTTATGTGAAGTACCTGTGTAAGGTGATGTTATAAGCAAAGTGGGGTTATGTTGCCAGCCGTTCCTGCTAGGGTGTCTGGCTGTAAATGCTTAATCCTATGATTTTACCTGTGATGCCTTTTAGAGGCTGTGATTGCAATGCATTACAACTGTTATCAGCTATGAAAAGTAACTCATTTGAAGTGGTGCCCAAACATGTATTCTTGCTGCTGCGTTAGGTGAAGAACAACCCAGACTGTTAGCCCCTAAGATGTAGAGGTGTATACTATATGGTCAGTAGGACATGATCAGTCAGTGTTATGTGTCACCAGGGCAGGAGTGCCTATTTTAAATGTTTGTTGAGATAATGGGGTGGGTCGCCACTGGGATGGTGCCAGTGCGCAGGGCCCTCGCTCCAGGTTATGTTCAACTAACTGCATTAGGGGGCAAGATGATGTGCATACATGGGAGTGGTGGTACTAGACCCCACCCCCCTTTGGGAGGGGTGGAAATGTTATGCAAGGTCACAAAGTAATTCCAACAACTTATGTATATTTGTAAATTGTTGCATAGTATTGAGTAGTGTGTGTGTTTAATAAATGTACTCTTACTTTTATAAAGCAAAGTACATTCTGGACAATCAATTATTGAGTGTTACTTCTGCGTACTGGTAAATGGCGATTACTAGCCCACACCACCTCCCTTGAGTAAGCCTTAGACTGCTCTGCAACGCTACCCTCTGAGAGTCAAGTGCTACAATAGGGTGTTTGGTCCCTAGTGAAGGACAAATGTGACATGTTATTTGTGCAGGCCTCACAGATACTGCCTCGTTTTCCAACACTAGCATTATGCATATAAATTTTATTCACTCCTTCTGAGCAACAAACCATTGAAAGCTTCCAATTAGAACTTTAAAAACATCACAATAGAAAAAGAATGTTCAGTCCCATATAAACAGCATGACCTCCGTTTTCCTCCTCTTTGTTTGATGTTCTTCTTAGCTGCGCTATATATTCCGTCTTCAAATCTATCCTCTTCTAATTCTCTGCAAAGTAAAACCAAAGTATGAAACCAATTCATAACCTCTCAACATCAGCAAATAAAGAAAACTTTTCAATTCAAGGATCTATAACAACAATATCAAACGAAATTGTCAATCCCCAACCTCTTCACAAGTGAAGGGGGTGGGATAATGCTAGCCTCCTAGTCTTTAATAAAATCTCGATTCTTTATTCAGTAAACCTATAAGATTCGTCATTTTATGTCAAGACAGGAGGCTAGTCATTATGCATGTTCAAAGTCTTTCAAAACACATTTTGAAACATGATCTACAGATTTAAAATAGAACCTCCTAAACGTCTCTGCAGAAGACCAATCAGCTGCTTTCAAAATATCTTCCAAACGACCACCTAATTTACAAATCTTACTTGCCATAGCTCCCCTCATTAAATGAGCTGTAAACCTTGACACATCCGCACCTGCCTCTTTCATAGCAGCTTTCACTCATCTTGCGATTGTAGCAGTTGTCCTGCACCTCTCTTATCCAACATCCTACTCTCATACTCTTTCAAACATCACACTACACATAAATTAGGTGAGTCATCGAATATTGGATAAAAATAGTCCCAAACATAGTTTTAGTCCATCTGCAAACCTCAAAAACCACACCATTTGGTTGAAAAAACCTATGTGATACCTCCAAAGCCCTGGTATCTGATACTCTATGGAAAGAAATGAGACAAAGTAACATAGCCAACTTCCAAGACAGTTCTCTCACCTCTAAATATCTATTGGCTAGCCAACCTTCAAATAATTGTAGAACCAAATCTAAGTTCCATAAGGTCTGATACTTCTGATTAGGGAGTCTCCTCAAGAAAATCCCTTTCATCACCCTACATACCAAAGGACTTCTACCAACTGATATACCCTGCTGAATTAAAATGACCAGCTGCCACTGCTGATCTGTAACAATTCACTGTCCTGTACAATATACCTTTATCAAATACACCTGCTAGGAAATTTCCCACCTCTACATCATCTGCCTCCATGGGATCCAAATCCCTTTTCATGCACCAACGTAACCATACCTTCCATGCTCCTCTAACTTTTCTTTGTACCTGGTGCCCAAGATTCCTCGAGTAATCTTGCAGCTTTATTAGAAAGTTCTTTGAGTCTCCCAGGAGACCTCTTATCCTCCATACTAGAAGGTTGAGAGAGCCCGACTCCACCAACGGGTGTTCCTTGCCTTCTACGCTTAACAAAATACATTTTAAAGCCATTATCAAAATTATTTCCACCACTGACATTTCCATCACCTTCGGAATCGAAGGCTGAGTTCTCCAAAAGGGTGCAACCAATACTATTTGTCACTTCTGCCTCCTCAACTATACCAGTATTCTCTGAATCATTGAGAATGAGGGACATGCATAACCCCTCATTCCCTTCCAGTTCTGCATAAATGCAGCCACTGCTATTGCTCCAGGATTTGGCCTCCCGCTGGCATAATTTGGTAACTGAAAGGTTATTCTGGAAGAAAAGAGATCCACTTCCAAAGGACCCTTCGTCTCTACTTTACCCTGAAAAACATCCCCTGGTAAATTCCAATCGCTGTAATCTGTCACATTCCGCGAATTCCAATCTGCTATCACATTTGGACCCGTGGCAAATATTTTGCATTCAAGTTCATTTTGTGATCCAAACAGAATTTCCACATCTCCTTTGCTGACTCCAAATGTCCCTTGGACTTGCTTCCTCCTAACCTGTTTACGTGTGCCACAGCCATCACATTGTCCATTCTCAACAACACAGATCTCCCTTTCAAGTCTGTCCTAAAACTCTGCAAGGCAAACAAACCTGCTTGCATCTTGAAACAAGTTATGTGTCTCCCCTTTTCCAACGTAGTCCAAACTCCCCCGGTCTCTCGAACTAAACAAGCTGTTCCCCAACCTAAGCTGATTGCATCCGTCTCCAATACAAAATCTGTCTGTGTTCCAAAAATTGCCCGACCATTCCAGACCTCCAAATTCTCCTTCCACCAAAACAACTCTTCTCTAGCTTCCACAGATAGAGACACCAAATCTCCGTACCAAAAACCTCTCACTAGACCTGAAGTCTTCAAACGCTGTAGGGCCCTGTAATGCAAAGTACCTGGAAAAAATGCTTGGATTGACGAAACCTTTCAAAAATGCTCCTTCCACTGCGTCAAAGATCTTAGCCAACGGTCCAGGGATGTCAAGTACTCTATCTTGACATTGCTTCAGTGACTTTTCTAATCCCTTTCTTTGATCCTTGCCCATTTTAAACAAATATGTGATGAGTTCTTGATCCAAATTCAGTGTCATAATCACCTTCTCGTCAATAACGGGCCTGGAGTACTCCGTCCGCATCACATTCCTTTCATCCTTCTCCAAGGACATAAGCAATCTTGATTTTATATACTCAGAAACATGGACCAACAGCCACCAATCCTTCCCTCTTGGGTGCCTATTATCCTTAGGATTGAATAGCTTTTCACCAACTGGCTTAACAACTGTGTCCTTTACCTTACTTCTGACACTCAACTCACTCTCCTCATCGGGCCCATCCTCGTACTCTAAATCTAATATGTATTCATCTACATCCTCATCTGATCTGCTTCTTGCCATCCCTGCATCCTTCTTTGGATGCTGATCCTTTTAAGCGTCAAGCTGACTCTTCCTTGTACCGCATCAGATACCTCTCCTTTGCGAGCCGCTTTCGGCTCCACTCTCACTTGCTGACTCCTCAAAGTGCTTCCTCTTTGAGAGATACTTTCCATCTGGACCCTTGTACTGGTCCTCCTCCTCAGAGACAGAAAAATATTCTGCCTCATCATTATTTCTCCCTTTGCCTAAAGCATGTCTTACAGACTCTTGAACCGCCACCTGTATCTCCTTAGATACAATTTTCCTTATCAATTCCTCCTGATTGACAACCTCCATATTAATATCTGCCATATTTCTATTTTTAATTATATTTATATTAATGCCGCTCCTATTTATTCTCAAAACCTTCTCACAATACTCCTGTCAAGACACCTAAACTGTTTCCAACAACGAAAAACACCAACGGTGGCCCGATGCCATAGACATGACTTCGCAGGACTAATTGCTTTCAAAACAAGCCTCCGCATTTGAAAATAAGGCCTACTGCCCTCAGAAATAAGCTGTATTGCTGTCCAATAAGTGAAACGTCAGACGCAACGTCACGACATTCACTCTTCCATACAGCTGCCTCACTGGCTTATCGATGGCCTCACTGTCTGAGCTGAGGAACAATTCTCCTTGTGCTCGGCTTAACGAAAGGGGAACTCTGTACTAACGCTCCCCGAACTCCAAAGCGCACTATGGCCTCGCGCTCTCAAAAACGGTCTGTTCTTGTGCGCGATCACCAAGTAAGTCTAATTTACCATTACTTTCCATTTTTAAATACTCCAGACACAATTACTAAAATTGCCAATACACATGAACCCATAAATGGGACGCTTTTACCTCCAATATGTAAAACAGTATAATCGCTTCATTTTAAACATAAAACATTACTCTAAATCACCATACAAACCATACTTAATACCCATAAATTGAGTATTATTGTAACAATTGATGGAGCAGGGTTTCGCAAAAAGAAACCTGCTCGAATTAACTCCCCAATAATACTTATTAACAGTGTGCAGTGAAAGCTAAAACGCAAATCACATGAGCTACATGGGAAACCGCTTTGCGCATGCGTGCACTAATGTGAACTAATACATGAAAGAACTAGCCCGCATTTTACATTGCGTTTCAAAAGAAACGAGATTAATGCGTTTAGGCCACATTTCGCATCTTGCATCTCGCTTTAAAAACGATAATAAATAATGCCGCTTTGCATGAAGCTTATGCTAAGAATATATTAACAGGGAATAGTGTAAAGGTGGGTGGTAAACAGTGAAGGATGCATTTCCATGTAATTAATAATGTATGTGTTTATTTCGTCATAGTGAGCCGAATGGGCCTGTATTTTCCTAAATTGTCCGGATAGATGAGGGGCTGAAAAATAAGCAAAAATGACCTGACAAAACAGACAGAAGTGCTGAGCGCTGCGGATGATGAATATAAAATTCAAGGTTGATCAGCTCAGAGAACATTGTCTGCCTGCCAAAAGATGAGACTGGCCGTGGGATCCAAGACTTCTTCCGCAGACGTGACTGAGAAATTAATGAAATGTAGCAAGAACAAAATTGTATAGACTGGTCAACCAACATGTAATGGGAAAGGGGGTAGAACAATGAGCATGAAGAATTTTGAATGAAATCACGGTGGTGTGATACACTACCTCCCCAAGCATCCAATGAGCAGTCGAATTCTGTGCAATGTTTCAATTAATGTGGGTTGGACATGTAGGTTTTAGGGTATAACTGGGGTGCCTTTGGGGGTGTGGTTAGAGCTGCAGCGGTAGGAGATTGAGAGAGGAGATGCGTCGCTGTCCGTCGGTTTGCAGAGAGGCCTAGCTGTTCCTGTCCTTGTCCTGTCCCGTTCCTGAAATCTTTGTTTCCTGACTCTATTTCAGGGGACCCCCGCTACTCCCTTGGCCAGGGGGTTGTATTTCATTGATCTTTGGGTTTGTATTATCTTCTGACTCATAATTTGCATAATCATTTGCAAATGTAATTTTGTCTTTGAAACTTATGTCTCTTCAGCTATCCACTCCGTCATAAGTATTATATTGTTTCGCATTATTTTGCTGAAACTTATGTCTAGAGTGTCTGAAAATAGCGAAGGGTTCACTTCCGAAACTCTGGCCTTATCCCCATTGGAGTACCAAGACCTCTTTTACACCAAAAAGTCCTCTTGCGAAACTTTGGCCTTATCCCTAGAGGAGTAACAAGTCCACCTGTAGCTTGTTTGGGTGTAAAATAACGCTGGTCGCTGTTTTACTGGAAGTGAAAGAATTTCTCGTTTTGAAGTGAAGAACTATCTCTTTATTTAGAGGAACAGACAAAGTAGCATTGTTTTGTGTTGTTACTAACAAGAATTTTGATTAAGAAAACTTAGAAATACATCGCCGTATCATTTTGTAAAGGGAGGCTCAGTAGAAGGAGTAATACTGACGTCACAAAAGGCCGCGCTGGCATTGGTCAGGCAGCGAACGTGAAGTAAGCTCTGATGGGCCGGTTGGTGTGAGCCACACTGGTATTGGTTGAGACAGCAGATACGTAGAGAGCTGTGATTGGACGGTTGGTGTGAGTCGCGCTGGTATTGGACAAGAACTGACAAATAGAATAAGTAGAATTACGGAAAGGTTTCCTTGTTGTTTTACTGAGAGACATTAGCGTAAAGGGTCAGAAAAATTAAGCTGTTTATGAAAATAAAGAATTTCTTTAAAAAGGACAAACCAGTAGTGACTAGAGAGGGAATTCCTATTTCACCGCCGAGAACGCCTGCTTCCTATATGATGTTAGAGCGAGGATACCACACGTGTACTTGGTTAGAGAATTGGGTGGAATACACAAAGGATGATGGTGTTATAGCTTTCCCACAGCATGGTTCGTTTAATGTAAGGATTTTGCAGAATTTGAGAAATCGAAGGAATTCATTAGAGCCAAATCCCAGACCTACCCAGCATGAAGCACTAGAGGAATGGGAAGTAGAAGCATTCGAAAGAGAGAAACATCGAGGTGGTAGGAGATATAGAAATTTAAAGACTAGATATCCTTTTGAGAGAAGAGAAGATACAATGAAAAGATGGAGGAGAGCTGTGGTAACTGAGGGTTTGTACCCAGTATTAGTTGCTAAAGATCAGACAGGAGGCAAGTGTAAAGAGAAAAAGAAAAATATAGAAACTTCGAGTTTAAGACAGGACTCAAACGAATCTGATGATGAGTTGGTAGAAGACATTATGACCAAAAGACCTCCGCCATATCAAGAGAATTCAGTTGAGGTGACTCTGAGTGCACCTAACGGGAATTCCATGGACCCCACAGATTACGGACATGGCTAGAGTAGTGCGAGAAAAAGAATTGGACATATTAAATAAGGCAAGAGTAGAGCAGATTCAGAAAATAAATCAGTTGAGTCTAAATGCTGAAGCATTGATGGTATTGGTAACAATTGGTCCCGTAGTTCCATTGTATGGAGAAAAACAGAATATATCAAAAGTACATACATTGGCAGTTCCAAGGAGTAGCGACAAGAGTGGAAGGGTGATGGTAGTAGATGAGGATGGACAAGCTGACATGAATACTACATTGTTAGATCTTCCGGTTTGTGAGATGATAACAGAAACCCCTAGAAGAGATATACAAATAGATCCAAGAAGAATAGGGACAAACGTCATTCCAACGACAGGGAGTTCAGCAGGTCCTTCACCAGAGGAATTGAATGATTGGATAAAGGGAATGGAAAAGCAAAAACCTCAACCACAGAGTATAAATGTGAGCCAATTGAAAGTGGATTTGGAAGAAATGATTATTGGTACGATAAATCCAGATAGATTAGGGACTTACCGAGATGAAGAGCTGTTGTTTTTGTGTAAAAGTATCACTTGGAGAGCGAGGAATCTTCATGAGAAAATAGCAGAGGCTGCTAGTGAATATGGAATAGATATAGAGAAGTCAAAGGTGCTGCAGAAATCGTACAGATTGGCCTTTACCGAAAAGGATTTGGAGAGTTTGAATGCGTCTGGGAAAAGATAACAGATAAAAGAGTTGATGAATATTCTGAAAAAATGGAGAGATGTAGAATGGTGGAAAGGTAGATGGACGAAAAAGAAAGAAGAGGCAGCTGGCAAAGGAATGTCAATGTTTCTGTTAAGAGAGACAGAACAAGTTGAAAGGGCGTGTCCGATGAGAGAAGTCCCAGGGGGTGGATATGTGCACGTTCCCTGGACAAGGCAGGATATATTGTCTTTTACGAATGATTTTCCCAGATTAAGAGAGAAACCAGTTGAGTGGTACAAACAGGTAGATAGGTTTGTGAAAGTTTCAAAGGTTTTGTTAAAAGATTTAGATGGTTTGTTGAGATTGTCGTACCAGCTGATTTGTGGACAGAATGTAAAATTACTGTTGATTGGCCAAAAGAAGAATATCCTAGAGACCCTAAAACAGGTGCACCATCTGATGAGGTGATGAGAAAGTATAATCAGGTAATCACCTTTTTGAAAGGAAAAATTTCTCCAAAGGAAACAGATTGGGTTAAGATAGACAGGACGACCCAAGAACCGAAAGAGTCAGTACATGCCTATTATGAAAGGTTGTTGCAGGTATTTAAACAGTACAGCGGATTCGAGAATATTGGAGACAAAGATATGGGACATTTTGTGTACCGTTTTGTGTTTGGTTTGAAACTGGAGATTAGTAATATGATTCAGCAGCACTTGTCTTGTTGGCAGAGCAAAACCATTGACGACATTTTGAGGTATGCGAAGTATTGTAGTGATGACATTGAATCAAGACATAAAAAATTAAAGGAGAAAATGATGTGGGCACAAGTGAAGGTAGCAGAGCAGCAGGAAGTAAACAATGGCTCTCCAGCAGGTAATCAAATGAATGGTCAGACTCAAATTGGTCAGGTATACAGTGGAGGTAAAGGTAGAGGTAAATTGAGCAAAGAAGAGACTAAAAAGAAATTTCCTTGTCATGCGTGCGGAAAGTATGGACATTGGAAGAACGAGTGTAGATCTGTTCAAAAGAATAATGGGGTAAATCAAAATTTAAATCCACAGATGCAGAATGAGGTGGGTGTGAATCAACAGCAGCAGCAGGTAGTTGCTCCACAGTTACAGGTGCCACAAGCTCCTATGCCCAATAATGTGAATGCTCAAGTGCAGAGGTGCAGTGCGAACACTGGATTTCATGGAGGTGATCAAATTGGTAAGAATGAAAGTGTGCAAATGGTTCCGCAATACTGGTTGCAGTGCAATGGAAGTGATTCAGACTTATCTCAATGACGGTGCCTGAGGGGGGAGGAAGAGTGCGTACTTGGCGCATCCTTGGCGGTAGATCAGTCAGGTCCATTTGTTGACGGAAAGGTGGAAGGTAATGATATTACATTCCTGGTGGACACTGGTGCTACCCGTTCTACTGTGAGAGCAGCAGAAATTCTGAACCTACCCCTCTCGGGAGAAACGATCCAAGTTGTAGGAGTCTCAAACAAGCATATTAAATCGCCAGTCACAAATCCAATAGAAGTTCATATTGGAAGTTTCAGAGACATGCATTGTTTCGTGGTATGTGACTCAAGTCCAGTAAATCTCTTGGGAAGAGATTTATTGTGTAAAATGAATTGTACCATCTATTGTACGCCAAATGGTATTGCGTTTCAGACACCTGATGAGGATGTCGAATTCAAGATGATGTTAGCGAAGCAAGGGACAGAAGTGGATGAGTTGTTTTCACTTCTCACAGAAGAGAGTTTGCCTGAAGAATTAAAAAGTGCAGTAAGGATGGATGTATGGGATTTTACAGGAAAGGAGATTGGCCTAATGTCAAATGTAGATCCGATTCAGATTACGGTGAAAGAGGGTGCCATATATCCAAACACTCCTCAGTACAAAATGAGTCCGGAAGTAATTGCAGGAGTCACTCCTGTGATTGACCAAATGGTTGAACAGGGAATTCTGAAAGAAATAATGAGTAGTCCTTGTAATTCGCCTATTATAGGAATTAAAAAGCCCAGTGGAAAATATAGAATAGTGCAAGATTTAAGAAAAATTTATAAAATTGTAGTACCCTGTTGTCCAGTAGTGCCGAATTCAGCAGTAATCCTTTACCACATTTTCTGTGATTCTGAATGGTACACAGTGATTGATCTGTGCCAAGCATTTTTCTTGATTCCTTTACATCCGGGAAGCCAGTATTTGTTTGCATTCCGGTTCGGAGACCGTGTTTTGACATGGTGCCGAGTTCCTCAAGGGTACACAGAGAGTCCTTCAATTTTTAATCAGATCCTGAAAAGATGTTTGGAGACTTTAGTCATGCCAGGAAATTCAGTTCTGGTTCAGTATATTGATGACCTACTGGTGGCATCAAAGACACGAGAGGCATGTGTGACAGATACCATTGCCTTACTGAACCATTTAGCAGAAGGAGGACACAAAGTGTCACCAGAAAAAATTAAAATTTTGTAAACAGGAAGTCCAGTACCTAGGACACAAAATCGAAAAAGGAGTCAGAAAGGTGACACCAGAAAGAATTTGTGTAATCAAACAAATGAGTCCACCAAAAACTCAGAGAGAAGTTCGAATGTTTTTAGGAATGGTTGGATACTGCAGGCAGTGGATCAGTGGGTTCTCACTGATTGCAAAACCTCTACAGAGGTTGACACGAAAAGATGTGAAAGTTCCGATTGTGTTGGATGATGAAAGTATGGAAGCTTTTACTAAATTGCAAAACAGTCTTTGTCGAGCACCTGCATTGGGAATGCCAGATTATGCAAAGGATTTTGCATTGTATTGTTGTGAAAGAGATGGGTGTGCACTTTCAGTTTTAACTCAAAAACATGGAATGGCACGACGTCCAGTAGCATATTTTTCTGCTACTTTGGATTCAGTGGCCGCAGCTTTGCCAGGCTGTTTAAAAGCAGTAGCAGCTACTTGTGTGAGTCTGGAACAGAGTGAAGCAATTGTGATGGGACATCCAGTCAAGGTGTATGTACCACATTCAGTTGAGATCCTTTTGACATGTACAAGGACACAGTATATGACCTCTAGTCGGCTGACTAAGTACGAAAGAGTGATCTTAGGTGGTGCTGAAAATGTGACTGTGGTAAGGTGCACAACCGTAAATCTGGCAACCCTGTTGCCGAATTCATATTGTGAGGAAGTAAGAGAAGAGGCGGATCATGATTGTTTGGATGTGACAGAGTTGTGCACGAAACCCAGGCCCGATATTGAGGACCTACCATTAGAAGAAACAGATTGTGAGGTGTTTGTTGATGGATCATGTTTAAGAAATGAGAAAGGAGAATTGTGTTCTGCCTATGCTGTTTGCACCATAGCGGGAGTTCTAGAAGCATCCTGTCTAAAAGGAGTAAACTCCGCCCAAATTGCTGAATTGATAGCTCTGATTAGAGCGTGCAAAATTTCCAAAAGCCTGAGGGTAACCATATTTACTGATAGTTAATATGGTTTTGGGGTTGTTCACGACTTCGGTCAGCTATGGATGCAAAGGGGATTTCTGACTTCTTCAGGTTCTCCTATAAAGAACAGCAAAATTGTAAAAGATGTATTGGATGCTTTACAATTGCCCAAAAAGATTGCAGTGGTCAAATGTTCTGCACATAAATCAGGAGATGATTATGTGACGAGGGGCAACAGATACGCGGATCAAGTAGCGCGTTTCTGTGCACGAAATTTAATTGCTCTAAACAGAGGGTTTAAAAAGAAAATACAAATTGCCATCTTATGTTTTCTTCTTCAGTGGTCAAATGTTCCGCACATAAATCAGGAGATGATTATGTGACGAGGGGCAACAGATACGCGGATCAAGTAGCGCGTTTCTGTGCACGAAATTTAATTGCTCTAAACAGAGGGTTTAAAAAGAAAATACAAATTGCCATCTTATGTTTTCTTCTTCATTTGAAACTTGGGACGAAATTAGACAGCTACAGAAAGAAGCAAGTGATGAGGAAAAGGGAAGTTGGATAAATTCAGGCTGCAGAAAGAGAACAGAGGACGAAGTGTGGGTCTATATAGACGAAAGACCAGTCATGCCAGACAGTTTACTATCCCAAATGGCAAGGGTATACCATGGAATTGCACATGTTGGAAGAGATGCTATGATCAGGCTCTTCAAGCAATCATGGTATAACCCAAAGTTCAGGGCCATTGCAGAGAGTCTCTGCCAGAGGTGTGTCACCTGTCAGCAGCAAAATCCAGGCAGAAAGACAGTTGTTAGTTGGGGACGAATTGGAAAGGCAGCAGGACCATTCACCCGACTCCAGTTGGATTTTATTGAGCTCCCCCTGTGCAATGGGCTGAAATATGTGTTGGTTGTTGTCTGCTTGTTTTCTCGCTGGGTGGAAGCCTATCCAATGAGAAGGAATGACAGTTTAACAGTCGCGAAGCTACTTCTAAGAGAACTGGTACCTAGATTCGGATTTCCAGTCACTTTAGAAACAGATAGAGGAACCCATTTTAACAATGAGATAATTCGGATGATTTGTGCAGCATTACAGATTGAGCAGAAGCTGCATTGTGCCTATCGACCCGAAGCATCTGGAGTGGTTAAGCAGATAAATGGCACAATAAAATCTAGGTTAGGAAAGGTGTGTGCTTCCACAACACTGAGATGGCCTGATGCTTTACCCCTTGTATTGATGAGTCTTAGAAGCATTCCTGACAAAAAGACGGGTTTGAGTCCTCACGAGATTCTAATGGGAAGAGCAATGAGACAAGCATTTATCCCAGAGAACAAACTGATTAATATATCTGATGATCTAGTGCTTGACTATTGCAGAGGATTGGCTGATCTGGTGCGTTCTGTGTCTCACCAAGTTGGAGAAAATGCCACTACGACACAGCCGAATCAAGCTCATGATCTGAGTCCTGGAGAGTGGGTTCTTGTGAAGAAACACGTGAGGAAATCGTGTTTAGAACCCAGGTGGAACGGACCCTACCAGGTGATTCTGGTGACGACGACAGCAGTGAAGTGTGGTGGTTTGCCAAATTGGATCCATGCGAGCCATACCAGACGAGTCCCAAGTCCACTTGAAAGACAAGAAGAGCAGCAACTGGTAAATCAAAGCCAAAGACCAAAGGCTGAAGTGTGTGAAGCTGAAGAATCTAGAGTAACAGATTCTGAAGAACAAACAGATGACGAACAGCCAAGCACAAGTCAAGTAGAGTGGGCACCAGTTACTGGGTTTCATGACACTGCTGTAGAACCAGAAGAAAGATAAGTCAAGAAGAAGAACAGATAGAAGAAAGGCCAAATCAAAGAACCTATGAACCAGATGAAGAAGGTGAAAAAGTAGTTCAAACTAAAAGACCGAGAAAAGGTGACAATTGGCCAAATGGAGTGAAAAGACTGAAATACACTCTTGTGAGGAGAAAGACAAAAAGAAGACCAGAGCAAATTAATGAGGTCTCAAGTCAAGCAGAACAAGAAGGGTCAGGAGAAGATTTATTACGAAAAACAAGGAGAGTAAGAATTCCAAGCAAGAAATACACAGCACCGGAATGGACGTACGTGATCTTGGAAGAAATTGAAAGCTCAGATCCAAGTGAAGAAAAGGACGGTACAGGCACTGAGCAAGTGGATGAAAGCAAATTAAAACCACCTTAAAAGAACTGTGAAAAATTAAGGTGAAACCTTGCCAGACCAAATGAATAGAAAGACTCAGAAGATTTAAATAAAAAGAAATAAAAGAGAGGGGTAAAAGAAGAAAGCCTTGAGGTGTAGGATTACACTATTTTTCAGAAAATTATTTTTAGTAAATTTAGAATTTTTTATAGATTCAGATTTTTATTTTTTTAGTAGAATACAAAAATGGCCGAAGCAAAGGTGACTGAACATCCAAATTCTAGCCTAAAATGTAGATGTATTAAAGCTTGCTTATGTAGTGTCTTTTTACTGACACTTATGTGGATATTATTAACTGTCATTGTACCTATTCTAATGGTAACTAATAATGGAAACAATACTAATGATGTATTAAGTGAAAGAGTGAGTGAAGTTACTAAAGAAACCCCTAATACTAACATAGAACAGTTAGATGGAAATATTTTCCATCATGATAAATCAATTAGTCATTTCTCGTTAAATGTTTTTACAAAATTGTTGTACGAGTATGTTAGTACGATGAATGTGAGTGATTGTTATGTGTGCATGCAATTACCTTCGTCTGTCTCAGAGGGGGTGACCTATCATCACCTACCTTTAACATATGGTGTGTCTTGCAGTGTTTTAACCAGCCTATTCTACGTGACGGGGAAGCTGGAGTATCATTATTCCAATATAGATTTAGTATTTTCAGAGATACCTATTATAAAGGAACTAAACAAGGTTTTAAGTAGTAAAAATGCACGTTATATGGGAGAATTCTTCCATATTACTAAGACACTAGATATAGGATATGCTTTCAAAAACAATCTAACATGTAGTTTGCGGGTTGAAGAAAAAGTATTCATAGATATGGTAGAATATAGAAGAGAAAGTTTCCAAAGGAAAGCTGCTGAACAGAAGTCACAGGTACCAGCATGGGCATTTAGAGAAGGAAATTATGAGAAAGGCGAGATATATGCTGCAATGTCCCTGGACTGGTATAAAAAGGGGAAAATCTGCTTGCTTAGAATGAAAACTAACTATAATAATTATTTCATTGGCTCTAGTGAATGTGAGCATACTTACCAAATTACTGGAGGTTGGGGATTGAAGGGTGGAACTGATCCTGTTTTCCCAGGAGTCTATTATGTGTGTGGTAAGAAAGCCTATTACAGGTTACCTGCACATTGGTATGGTAGTTGTTATTTTGCAAATGTTTTCCCAAAGGTCTACCATGTAGACAAAAGTAATAACAGAATCAATGAAATAAAACAAGGACTAACACGTAAGAAGAGAGCTAGTTTCTCAGAAATAGTAGGTGATATTTTTGGTGCACTGATACCATCAGTTGGAGTCGTTCTGAATTCGCATAAAATTCGAAAATTGTCCACAGTGGTTGATCGTTTATCGACAGATACTGCTGGTGGCTTCTTGATGATTGACACCGAAATGGTTGCAATCAGATCAATGGTTTTGCAAAATCGACTTGCCCTTGATATCTTATTGGCAAAAGAGGGTGGAGTCTGTGGCATGTTGAAAATTCAACACTGCTGTACTTATATCCCTGACAAAAGTAAAGGTATTGAGGGATATATTAAGAATATTACGAAATTAGATGAAGACTTGACCCAACTGGAGGTTGACGATGTCTGGGAGAGACATGGTAAGAGTTTCTCTTCTGTAGGTAAATGGTTTACTACCTTTGGAAGTAGTTTATTAGGAAAAATAATAATGCCAATGATTTCAGTAGCTGGAGTAGCATTAGTAATGATAACAATATATAGGTGTTACAAGTGTAAGTGTGGAAGAAAAGAGATGACAGGAACAATCAACAAACGAAAAGCAAGAAAGAGAAAAAGAGATGAAATAGAACTAGAAGATATGAAAGGAGATTACTATGACGAGATGAAGAAGTTAGATGAGAAGATGATGAAAAGAGAAAAGAATACTGATCTTTAGATAGATAAAGATGGCACTTGGTATGGTGGGTATTTTATGATGGCTCCAGGAAGCCATCAGAGGGATATTGATGGAGCAGGATTTCGCAAAAAGAAACCTGCTCGAATTAACTCCCGCATAATACTTATTAACAGTGTGCAGTGAAAACTAAAACGCAAATCACATGAGCTACATGGGAAACCGCTTTGCGCATGCGTGCACTAATGTGAACTAATACATGAAAGAACTAGGCCGCATTTTACATTGCGTTTCAAAAGAAACAAGATTAATGCACGTTTAGGCCGCATTTCGCATCTTGCATCTCGCTTTAAAAACGATAATAAATAATGCCGCTTTGCATGAAGCTTATGCTAAGAATATATTAACAGGGAATAGTGTAAAGGTGGGTGGTAAACAGTGAAGGATGCATTTCCATGCAATTAATAATGTATGTGTTTATTTCGTCATAGTGAGCCGATGGGCCTGTATTTTCCTAAATTGTCCGGATAGATGAGGGGCTGAAAAATGAGGAAAAATGACCTGACAAAACAGACAGAAGTGCTGAGCGCGGCGGATGATGAATATAAAGTTCAAGGTTGATCAGCTCAGAGAACATTGTTTGCCTGCCAAAAGATGAGACTGGCCGTGGGATCCAAGACTTCTTCCGCAGACGTGGCTGAGAAATTAATGAAATGTAGCAAGAACAAAATTGTATAGACTGGTCAACCAACATGTAATGGGAAAGGGGGTAGAACAATGAGCATGAAGAATTTTGAATGAAATCACGGTGGTGTGATACACCACCTCCCCAAGCATCCAATGAGCAGTCGAATTCTGTGCAATGTTTCAATTAATGTGGGTTGGACTTGTAGGTTTTAGGGTATAACTGGGGTGCCTTTAGCAGCAGTAGGAGATTGAGGAGAAGGTTTGAGAGATTGAGAAGGGAGATGCGTCGCAGTCCGTCAGTTTGCAGAGAGGCCTAGCTGTTCCTGTCCTTGTCCTGTCCCGTTCCTGAAATCTTTGTTTCCTGACTCTATTTCAGGGGACCCCCACTACTCCCTTGGCCAGAGGGGTGGTATTTCATTGATCTTTGGGTTTGTATTATCTTCTGACTCGTAATATGCATAATCATTTGCAAATGTAATTTTGTCTTTGAAACTTATGTCTCTTCAGCTATCCACTCCGTCATAAGTATTATATTGTTTCGCATTATTTCGCTGAAACTTATGTCTCTCTTTCTATCCACTCCTTCATATGCATATCGTTCATGGAAGATGAGTATGACACTGTTTGCAATTTGTTAATTGATTTTCTCTCCTTTTGTGGGATTCATTGTTTGTATTGCAACCTGTATGCGATGAGCATTTATCAATTACATTTATCTGAGATAAACTTTATTAATCTTACCGAGAGTCTGTGATCATTTAGCCGGTCAGATAGTTAGTTAGTTCTATTATTACCATCAACTACTCAACTAATTGGTCCGTCGACCGAGAGGAAAGAGAGTTGATATATAGGTCTAGTTATGTATTTAGAAATGTTAAACGTGAATTTGTGAAGGAAATAATTTTTCACGCCATTCAAACCTGACCATCCAGCGCATCAGGGATTTGGGAGTTGGGTGAATGTGTATGGCCATTTGTATGAAATATTGATGAGTATCGATCCCTGATAAAGTGTAGCGCTGGATCACAATCAAACACCATAAATACATCACAACACTGCATTACATACCAGGAAAATATTTTTTATATTCTTAACTGCTCAGTAGCAGCAAACAAAAGAGGAGGAAAATGAAGGTCACGTTGTTTATATGGAACTGAACATTCTTTTTCAATTATGATGTTTTAAAGTTCCAATTGAAGCTTTTAATGGTTTGCTGCTCAGAAGAAGTGAATAAAAGTTTTATGCATAATACTAGCCTCCTGTCTTGACATAAAATCACCCGGTTAGCCACAACCCTCCTGGGTTGTGGCAGGAGCTGAGGCACACGTTTGTAGCTCCTCAGTCCATGGCTCTCCTTCCTTATCCTCCTTGTCCTCTTTGGCCTCTGCCGTAGGATCTTGGTCCATTCGCACCACCGCTCGGTCTTCGTCCAGGGTCTCTCACCTTCTCTTTGTCACCTTCTTTCCACATCTCTGATCTTCCTCCTGCCTCTCGACTCTACTCCTTCAACTCTGTTCCTTCCTCCCTCTCGACTCCTACTCTCTCTCTCAGACTCTTCCTTCTTTTGGTCTTTACCTTCCATTGCTCTGCCCTCTACCTACCATGATAGGTCCGTTTTTAGTTCTCACTTTCTTTCATCGTTTTTTTTCCACCCTCCCTTCTCCCACTCTCAGTTCACGTTTGTTGTTTTTCCTTCCAGGTCATCTGTGCTCGCCGAGACCAGTGTCATGGGATTGTTTGGGTCTACCCCAGGTAAGTTTCTTTGTTTTCTCATCTCTGCTCTTCCACAGGGAGGCTATGATATAGTCAAACCCCCAAGTAGGGGAGCACATCTGGGAACCATCCAAATGGGGGCGTGGCCTGACGCCGATGGAGTGAGCAGCTCTCTTTGGAGCTCCTTGCAGCAGGGCCCAATCTGGCACCATCCTGACCCCTTGCATGCTTGTGAGGGCCCTAATCTCTGACCCAACACTATTGAGAGGAGAATATTTTGCTCCAAGCTGCCTTCCCTCATTGCACGGCCTTGACTTACTGCCGAAATCTGACCCAAGAGGCAGCCCCGGAGTCAAGATGGCGACGATCGGCGAGGGCGGCCATGGCTCTACAGAGATTGCGGAGTGACAAGGAAGCTCATGGGGAGCCTTTATCCCCGAACCAACCTGCTCCTGGTCGTGGCGACCGGGGAGAGGCTGCGGCGGCCGGCAAGAAGGATCTGACCTGGCTTGGCAGACAGTAGCGACCAGAACGGAGTACCTGCGTGGCCGGAGAGCGAGGACCCCGCAGATCGAAGACGACTGTGGGCGGAGGCAGACCCGACTGGACCAGACAGCGGCCGGCTGCCGCCCTGCTCCGGACAGCTGCGACCTGGCCGGAGGCGACCTGACCACTGGGCGAACCCCGAGACCTGGAGAGCACACTGAACGGCAGCCTTTAGAGCCGGAGGAGGACGGGAGCTGCAAACCGCAGGCAGGATTGAGCGGGGGAGCCTGAACGCGCCTCCGCTGGGCCCTGCGCCGGGCCTCCTCGAGAGGGATAAATCGGGCTCTTTGCTGGCATGGCTGGCTAACCTAGACAAAAGAAAAAGAAAACAAAGAGGGTTCCAGAGTGTATACACAGGAAGGGATTAATGACATATTCGCAGATTATTACTCAGCCTTATACACTAGCGCCTCTGCACGTGATCTACAGAAAACGCGTACATATCTGACCGACCTCCAGATCCCACGGATCACGGAGGAAGAAGCAGACACACTGGGAGGGAACATAACGACCCATGAGATAGCTGCCACTATTAAACACATGGCGCGTAATAAAACCCCGGGCACTGATGGGTTCCCAATAGAGTTTTACTCCACATATTCTGCTGAGATAATTCCTCACCTTCTGAAGCTCTACGAGATGGATAGCAACACAGGCTCCCTTCCAGATACCATGAGAGAGGCTGTCATAGTCCCCATCTTGATGCCAAACAAAGCTGCCCGCAATCAATGTTAAACATCTATTACAAAATTCTTAGCCGGATCCTTGCCACCAGCATACTGCCTTTCATGACTACACTAGTGCATGAGGACCAGGCTGGGTTCATCCTATCTCGCAGCACAGCTGGGAATTTCAGACGCCTGTTAACTATTCTGGAGGCGAATGGGAGGGACCGAGAGAAAGCAGCAATTTTCGAGGTAGACATAGAAAAAGCATTTGACAGGCTCGGATGGTCCTACTTGTACGAAGTAATGCGAATATGGGGCTGGGAGAGAAATGTATCAATTGGACTAGACTCCTATATACCAGACCCACGGCCAGAGTACGCACAGGAAGAACCATATCGCGGAGCTGGCTGGTGGAGCGTGGTACCAGACAGGGATGCCCACTTTAACCCTTACGATTTGCACTTGCTATGGAGCCCCTCGCAGTCGCAGCTAGAACGGGGCACTTCCATAGAGGACTGAACGTCAGACATATCCATCATCACATAGCACTTTATGCTGACAATTTGCTGCTGTTTCTGGAGGGGGCAGAAGGGGACTTGTTGGGAGCCCATACCCTACTGGAGAGATTGGGCTCCATCTCAGGGCTCCACGTGAGCTGGCGAAAATCTCCGCTCTTCCGAGTGATGCAGACGGGACGCCCCCGAGGGACCTCGAACATCTGCAATAGGAACCTAGCTGTCTGCCATATCTGGGAGTCCACATCTACCATACCTGGCCGGATCTATATGAAGGTAATATAGGGAGGGCCTTGCGGGGACTGAGGGCATCTATAGACTTTTGGCGAACTCCTCACAATCGTGGCACTCCCTCCGTCTGGTGTATTATTTTAACGTACTTCTATTATGGATCCCTGCGGTCTTTTTTGGGGACCTGGACTCTCAGATCCGGACCTTTATCTGGGGCTCGGGACAATGTAGAGTTGCCTCACAACAATGCAAAGACCAATAGCCGCAGGTGGGCTAGTGGCCCCAGACTACGAGACCTACTACCTACAGCACAGTTGCAGTGGCTAGTATGAAGTATAGCTCTAGGGAGACGGCAGCCGGAGGCCACGGGAATGATTGGACCACCGCTGCACGACCTATTGCGAGTGTTCCTCAGGGTGAACAGGTCAGCAGGGAAAGACCCACAAGAACTTAAAGTACAGGCCAAATGCTGGCATCTGGGATTGCAAAGGATGGGGGTGAGGGTTCCGTACTCACCAGGCATCCCGCTAGACATGCTAAAGGCACCCCCGCATGGGGGCAACTGGCGGGACTTAGAGACTTGGATGGAAGCTGAGGTGACGAAGATGGGTGACCTCTATATGGACAGCGAACTACTGCCATTTGAGGAGTTCCGAACAGAATTCAGACTGCCCCGGGACATTTTTTATTACATAGAGCAATTATAACAGCAATCTGCACGCATTGGCAGGCTGGATCTGCAGAGTCTCCACCGCAACAGAGCTGCTACTACATGGCTCTGTCGGCAGGCACTATTAAGGCAGTGTCCTGCCTGTACAGAGTGCTCCAAACGGACGGACTGCGCCCACTGGAGACATTACGCCTTCAATCGGAAGGGGACCCGAACACTCCGATCCCGGTGAACGACTGGGACAATATACTAGCTGGGATACCTAGAGTATCTAGAAACGAGCGCTTCAAATTGATAAATTACTACGTCTTCTATAGAGCCTACCTGACCCCCAAACGCATAAGCAGATACTTTCAGATAGAAGGGGCAGCTTGCCCATGCTGTGGGGAAGCATGAGCACATATCCTACCCATGTTCTGGACCTGCCCCCAGCTGCGCGAATACTGGGAGAAGGTGCTACATGCAGTAAGTGAGGTCGTTGATAGGGAGCTTGCTTACTCCCCAGCCCATTGCTTGTTAGGGTGGTTCCCCCACACAGCAAAAACCAAAGTCATTAGTAAATTCTAAGACCTGGCATTCGTAATAGCAAAGCGCGAAATAACCAGGAACTGGAAATCAAAGGGTGGCCCCAGACTGACCATATGGAAAAAAGAACTCCTGTAGTAGGCAGGGTGCGAGGGACGAATACTGATGAGAGAAGCCAAAAGAGGATTACGAAACATAGAGGTGGCCCGATCCTGGGAGGCCCTCATTCATGACCTAGCACACCCGGACGTGGAGACCCCAGAAGGAGAGAGAGAAGACCTGTAACGAGTGTCCTCCGACACAGACACGCCCCCACTAGCCGGGCTACCCATATAGTTCTTACACAACCTGGTCCCCATAGACTCACATACTGATCTTGCTTTGCACTGCTCTACAAATGCACTTTGGTTGATTGCTGCATACACTGTTCCCGTAAACTACATACGAATTACTTAATTGATGACACGCAGAGAGGGGAGGGGGGACATTCATTGTTACAGTTCTAACCTTAGCTGAATTTTCAAATCGCTCTGACAAATCACAACAGTAGTAAACGCAGAAGAGCTTATAACAGAGGTTGTAACCTGAACTGTTGAAATGCTATGATGTCACTGGAAAAGATTAATAAAATCTGTTTTTTTTTAAAAATCTGGGAATCATCCAAATCCCAAGGTGATAGCATTGAGGTTTCCCAATGTAGCTCTTTATTCATTCTGAAGATGCAAGTTTTAGACCTGTTGGCAAGTAGACCGAACATTTGACTACATTTCTGTAAATAGCCAGTTGTGGGCAGAATATCCTCATCTGCGTCCCTACGGACCAATAGCATGTCATCTGCGTGTAGTGAGATGACATACAACCCATCAACAGGGTACCTCAGATCCTGTTGTGAGGTCTCATAAATGGAGTGAATGGCTCTATCTCAATGGCAAACAGCATGGGGTAGAGAGAGCACCGCTGCTGTGTTACTCAGCAAATAGGATATGAAGCTGCAATAGTTTTAGCAGTGCATACTTGCCCTGTGGAGTTGGAGTGAAGTAAAGTCACCCATCTAACACAGTCCTCTCCTAGATCCATATGTCTAAGATTCAAGAAGTCCCAAGATAAGGAATTGAATGCCTTCTCTACGTCCATAACCAAAATGATTGTACAGGGGCATCTTGACAGCGGAGTCTTTTGTAATACCTGGAGTCATCGTCTCACATTAAGACTGGTGTTACGTGTAGTAATAAAGCAATTCTGATCATCATGAAAAAGCTTAGCTATGTGTGGGTAAAGCCACAGCGCCAGGACCTTACTAAGAATTTTATAGTTCACAGTTGTCATAAAAAGAGGTCTATAAGAGCTCTTGTCCACAGGGTCTCCCCATTTCTTAGGAATTAGAATCACCAACGCCTCTCTGGTAGAAGGTGGGAGAGAGCCCACCTTCCAAGCTGCAGCATAAACTTTAAGGAGGCAGGGAATCAAAAAATCAGAATACGCACTGTAAAACTCTTCCTGCAATCCATCAATACCAGGTGTTTATAACGGACCACGATTGAGAGCTTTGGGAGTGCGCCAAAGGGCATTCCTGGAGTGCCTGCCTGATTGCCCTACCACTTTCGAAAGGAATAATCAATCCACTGCCAGCCCACAGAACTGTGCTACGCAGAGAGACCCCAGTGGGGTCTGTAGCACTGGGGCTGCTACACGAAAGGTGTCTGGTCATGGACTAGACCCTTCGGCTAATCGCCATTGTGCAGGCCTTAGGCTGTATAAAGTGAACCTGAAGTGAGTTAGGCACCAGGCCAAACCAATGCTGTGCACGACTGAGAGCCATGCGCAGCAGGGCATTGGGCGCCAATGGGCGGTTGGCCCGCAGGTTGCCTGAGGGGGTTGGGTGCATGCACATCTTTGAATATGATCAAACAAACCAGAAATTCATTGAAAAAACTGAGGGTTAAAGTGATGATATAGTGAGGTGTTGTAATGAGATAAGAACTACCGTAAAAAACTGAAAGAACACTGAAATTCAACAGTTAGAGTTTAGTTTACTAACTATAACAAACGCCCCCTCATGCACTGCAATTAACATTCTATTTCCTGCTACCTGTGGAATGCTAGATCTACTTGCAACAAAACCTCGTTTGTTCAGTGGCAAAGCAAGGGGGAGGCGGAGGGGGGCGTCCGCCCCGGCCGCATGAGTTTTTGGACCCCCCCGCTCTTACCTGCAGCCATCGTGGGGCGGCCGCCGAGGAGATCGCCAGCACCCCACGCTCTTACACACGGCCGCAGGGTGGCAAATGCAGCGGCCCCCCTTTTTTCTTGATCCCCACTGGATGGTTTACCCCGAAACTTTCCATGCACAAACTAGTCAATAAGTAGCACCAGTCTGGAAAGATTTGTGGAGATTAGTCAAATGTGTCCAAAGTTATTAGCAAAATAAAAAAGGCATTTCCTATGGAAATGCTGACCTAACTATAACTACCTAGTGGCAACCGCAGCTGGGTAAAATATATATTTCACCCAGCGGAAATATTTATATATATATTCACTGAAAAAAACAAGGTTACAGGGTCGTTATGCTTAGCAAATAGAATTAAAAAAACCTTTAAAATTCACTGAATTAAACCAAAGGTTACAAGGACGTTATAGTTAGGTTCACATTTTACATACAAAAAAAATCTGAAGAAACTAACTTGTGCCCTAAGGTAACTATAACTCACGCCCTCGCCATGCAAAGCTTCCTCATCAATAATTTTATTGCAAATGTTGCAGTGATAATATCAATGATATCATAGATGATATCATGTGTGATGGAATATGTGGGGTAATTAGCAGCCCTGGGAGGGGCACCTTTTGGTAAGAAGTCCTTCAACCTGGGAAAAGGTGGGAAGACTTTTGCCTACTACTAAGGTGGACGGTGCGGGGCGAAATGGGTGCAGCTTGTAAGTGATTTTGCACATTTGCATACTCGTAGTAATTTAAAGGGAGAACCTTGGACTCTGCACTCATCAGGAGATGACAAGAAAGAACCCACTCGTCACAGTAACCACAGAAGAGATTGTGCCCGAGAGATCAACAATGCATTCACCTGCATCAAGGAGTTCAGATCGTTTTCTCAAGGTGGAAATGCAGAGAAAACACACTTGCTTTGCCTTCGCTAATTCCAAGAAGTTAGGATCATTAGTCCTTTACAAAAGTGGAGCTTCAACTGGGGCACCTGCTGTGTTTATATTTGTAAGTGCTTCCCGTTGAGGTTTAATTTCTGTGAAATGAGCATCCGGGCCAGAATAGAACCTCATTTTATCCAAGAAGAGTCCACAGTTTTGCAGAAAATGTCTACCCAACTGGAGTACTTTCTACTGGTTAATTAGTATGTGCTACCTCGTTGGGTAAAGGTCTAGTGCATATTCTACACTATAGCTGCATAAAGGAGCACAAGGTAATGTCTCCAGTGACCTTGTGCATGTAATTTCGACAATATGATTGTTCCTCGAGCGTCTTCATCCACAAATCTGTGATAACATGAATCCTCATATAGTGAGGACAAGACTACACAGAGGGGAATCTCAAACAGACAAGAGTACTTCCTCTTAACTGTATGAAGTAAGTGCTTCTTTGTTTGGTGGAGATGTCCTCATATTCCTCTGAATCAATAATGCATCAGCAAAATCGGTGGGAAACGCGCTTGGGGGCTTTAGGTAAGCTGTCCATCAACCTGTGAAAAGGTAGGAAGACCTTTGCATTCTACTAAGGAAAATGGGGCAGGCCAAACGGGCGGAGCTTGCAGATGATTTCGGGCATTGCATATTCAGGGTAATTAAAAGAAAGAACCTTGGACTCTGCTCTCACCAGGAGGAGACAAGAAAGAAGCCACTCATCACAGTTACTACAGCATAGATTGCGCTACAATAGATCAATGATGCATTTATCTCCATTAATGATTTAAGACCATTTTTCTGTGGGAAATTGCAGAGGAAACACACTTATTCTGCTTTTGCGAATCCCAAGAAGTTAGGATCATTTGTGATTTACAGACAAGGCACTTCAACTGGGGCACCTGCTATGAAGGGAATGGCTGGGACCCAGGGACCCCATCCCCCGTGGCCCGGCCAACTAAGGGTGGGTGCCCTGGTGCCAACCCAGGGCACCCACCATGTTCTTGTGGGGGCTGTGCGGGAAGCCCCAATGCCCCCGTGGTCCCTGCCGGCTCCCCGCCTCCATCGGGAACCAGCATTGATCCTGCAAGCTGGGAGCAGCAAAATATGCTGCTTCCTGCGTGCTGGGGCATTTTTTCATTTGTCTCCCTGCCCGGGAGGGAAACAGATAAAAAGTCCACTCCCAGCGGGCAGGAGCATTTTTCCTATTCCCGCTTGCTAGGAGTGGACTTACTGTTTGCTCTCACTTGGAGCGAGCTTTAAATTGCTCCCGCCAAGTGAGAGCAAACACGCTATATACCGGGGGTGGGCACCTGGGGCATTGCTGAGCCAGCCCTGGAGGATGGGGTCCCCAGAGCCATTAATGGGTAGAGGAGGGAGCCACACGGCCCCCCTCCCTTTCAATTGCACGGGTGTGCCCTGGGGGATTGGGTCACCAGGGCGATTATGGCCCAGGAGGGGGACCACATGGCCCCTCCCCTTCTATAAATCAGCCTGGCCCTGGGGAGGTGGTGGTCCCCAGGGCTGAATACGACCTGGGAGAGGGGCGTCCCTCCCCCTTAATTCATTCGGTCAGGCCCCGAGAGGGTGGGGGTTCCCGGGGCCAAAATCAGCCTGGTGAGGGGGCCATGTGTGCCCCTCCTTTATAATATAAACTCCACCCCCGGGACCTTGCCCACCCGGGGAGCATATAGAAAACAAGTGCGGGAGACTGCGCTTGTTTTGTTTTTTCAATTTTGCCACAAATTTGCAGATCCTCAGCAAAATCACAGCAAAATTGAAAAAAAAACATTTTGGCCCCTGGCAGGGTGCCTGTGGACCCCCAACACCAGGTCTAGGGGGACAGGGTATTCCTACCCTGCCCCCTTCTTCTTCTTTTTTGCCTTTTTTCTTGGGGCTTGGCTGAATCCGAGTCCCAAAATGGCTGTCAACACTTCCTAGTTGAAGTGTTGGCAGCCAATCTGATCTCAGTATGTGATCTGTCGGATTTGCGGAGGATTCAAGTCCCTATTCAGTGAATTTCTAAGGTTTTTTTAATTTTATTTCCTAACTATAACGTCCCTGTAACCTTTTCAGTGAATTTCTATTTTTTACATTTTTATTTCTTAACTGTAACCTGTAAACTTTGAGAGTGGCTGTATGTGTCTGGGAGTGGGTGTGTGAGTGGCTGTATGGGTCTGTGAGTGGGTGAGTGAGTGGCTGTATAGGTCAGTGAATGGGTGTATGAGTGGCTGTATGGGTCTTTGAGTGGGTGAGTGAGTGGCTGTATGGGTCTGTGAGTGGATGTGTGAGTGGCTGTATTGGTCCGTGAGTGGGTGTGTGAGTGGCTGTGTAGAACCGAGTCACAAGAAAAAATGTTTTAAAAAAGAAAACGGGCAGGGTAGAAACACCCGACCCCCCTAGGCCTCTTGGGGGGGTGGTCCCACAGAGACCCCCAAGGGCCAAAAAAGCATTTTTTTCAAACAAATTTCTTAAGACTCACACTGAATTTTTTTTTTTTTAAATGAAGCGCGGGCTTCCACGCTTTGTTTGAAATTGGCCCTCGGTGGGCCAGATCCCGGGGCATTATGATAATATAGGAGTGGGGCGCACTGGGCCCCCCTCCTCAGGCTTTTCAAAGCCTCGGGGACCGCCACCTCCCCAGGGCAGAGATGAAATAAAAAAATAATGTGTGGGAGGCCCTAGGGCCTCCCCCGCTGCCCCAGGGACTGCCACCTTCCAGGGGCTAAATGTTACAAATGCGAGGAGGCCACGCAGCCCCCCACAGCTCCATGCCCGCCACCTCCCTGGGGCTATAATGAAATATTAATGGCTGTATTGGTCCATGAGTGGGTGGGTGAGTGGCTGTGTAGAACCGAGTCACATGAAAAAGCTTTTTAAAAAAAGAAAA
The DNA here is from genome assembly GCA_963921515.1 of Calotriton arnoldi. Taxonomy (NCBI): domain Eukaryota; kingdom Metazoa; phylum Chordata; class Amphibia; order Caudata; family Salamandridae; genus Calotriton; species Calotriton arnoldi. The sequence goes on from CAWUFW010010803.1 coordinate 174,236, forward strand.
CAGGGCAGGGTAGAAACACCTTGACCCCCTAGGCCTGTTGCTGGGGGGCTCCCACAGGGACTCCCCAAGGGCCAAAAAGGCATTTTTTTCCAAACAAATTTCAGCGGGAGTTGCGCTGGATCCGCGACTCCTACCAAAAAAAAATGAAGTGTGGGCTCCCGGGCTTCGTTTGAAATTGGCCCTCGGTGGGCCAGGTCCTGGGGGCATTATGATAATATAGGAGGGGGGCGCACGGGCCCCCATCCTCGGACTATTCAAAGCCCTGGGGACCGACACCTCCCCGGGGAAGTCCCATTATATTATGCGGGGGAGTCTTGCGGCTCCCCCACTGGCCCGGGAACCGCCACCTTCCCGGGGCAGAGATGAAATTAAAAAATAATGCGGGGGAAGCTCTGCGGCCGCCCCTGCTGCCCCGGGGACCGCCTCCTCCCCGGGGCTAAATGTGACTAATGCGGGGGGCCCGCCGTAGCTCCAGGGCCCTCCACCTCCCTGGGGCATTAATGAAATGTTAATGCATGGGGGCTCCAGACCCCCCACGCAGCCCCGGGGACTGCCACCTCCCCGGGGGAAGCCCTTAAAATTAAATACGGGGGACGCGAGGGCACCGCAGCCCCGGGGACCACCACATCCCCGGAACTTAATTAACAAAGGAGGGGGGGCATGCGGCCCCCCCGTGGAACCCTACATGGCCCTGGGGACTGCCACCCCCCAGGGCCGGCACCAGCAATGTCCTGGGGTTCCCAAAATTTCAGTTTGCTATGGTTTGGTGGGAAAACTGCTCCCGCCAAGCCATAGCAAACCTTCTCCGCTTTCAGTAACCGAGAGCAGAAAATGCTCTTGCTTGCTGAAAGCGGAGCATGTCTGTTTCCCTGCCAGCTATCAAGCAAGCAGAGAAATAGACATAAGCAGAAAAAATGGAATCAGCACACATCAAATGTAAGTCTCATTAAAGTTCTTAAAGCATCAAGTATCCGCGATGATTTGAAGAAAATGCCAGATCCATATTTGTTATGTAATCTTCACAGTTGTTCTTTATTGATAAATATGTGCAGTTGTTAAAATCCGATTCACAACATTCATTTAGCCAACGCGTTTCATCTCAAAAGAGACTTCTTCAGGGCTAAAGAAAACATATATAGACACCATTTAAAATCTGTACATATATACATTTATACAAGCAAACAAACAAGGCGCTATTCATTATTTACATCCGAGCAGAGTGGCCATTATGTTGAGCTCATCATAATAATGAATGACTCTTCAACAACATAATAATATGGAAAAATATACAATAATATAGACAAACAAATTGTTTTACATTAAGTTCAATCTATATGGGATGTGGTGACTCATATGGGAGGAAGAAGGTTAATCATAATGTCCCATTTTGTTTGATCTTTATAAAAGGTAACTAATTTAAAAAAGGAAGACATATTTATAATACTGAGTTATGCCAACGACATAAAACATCCTGAACAGTAATAGACATATTCAAATATCATTTATTAGTCACAAGCAAAATAATGACATTAACTGGCTAAACACAAAAAACATACAAAATGTCACATGTCAGACATACCTCAAAATTGTTTGGACATATGTATTCGTATTCAACTGTCAGAAAGAGCAACCTATGACACACATCGATCTAGTGTCACTCAAAAAATCTGTAAAAGAGGACCAAATGAACATTATGCACTAACAGATTGAGGGTACCTTATTCTAAATCTTAAAATTATTAATTGTTTACCAAACATCAGTGGACTAGGAGAAAATTCATAAATATGATATGAGGCTACCAATCTGTCCATGTCAATTGAAAAATTCTAGTCACAATACTATTATTGTCTACCAAGAAAACACTTTTATAGCCTCTCTATAGACAGCAATCAGATTTATAACCATTCCTGTTTTCGAGATATCATAGCCACTTATTCTAGTGCATATACACTACAATAAATTGTTTGTGACTGATGAGCACAAAATTAGATAAATAGCAAGTAAAAAGTCGATAACTTTGTAACACAAGTCTAGACCATTGAAAAAGACACCTTGTGTAATGTAATGGGTTTGAATGTGTAAAAAACAAGTAAAAAAATGATTTGCATGAGGTGAGATAACGAAACGTCACCTACATGAGAATTGCTGTATAGCAGAGAAAAATCCCGTAGAGAAATTGAATAGACACTAGGTGATATGTCAGCGCCATTAGTAGCTGTCAGTAATTACAATTGAGTCATGCATAACTCCTATCTGAACTATATCAGTAAAAAGCATAAATGTCAATAGAAAGTTATACCTTGAAACGACGATAGTTGTATCAACGTCGACTATAGTGAAAAGAGAAAAATAATTTTTCTTTTTAATAACTCATATTTAGAGTTAAATAAGTTCTTTAAAGTACGGGTGTCTTATTCAGCCAAACATTCAGCAAAACGTACCTTTAAAGGCAGGGTGGACAGCAGCAAGAGAACAGCGTCCGTATGTGTAGAGTTGAAACCGAACAATGTTCGGAAACCCGTTTTTATGCTATGAAAATAAGCATTGACACCTGTGTGTGTTAAAACCAAAAAGCGGACTGGGTATGCCAAAAGTGTACGCCATCTTATAGTGGTATATTTCAAAATGCGCTAAAAAAAAGGGAGCAGCCATATTAAGTGAGGGCAGTATGCGGAGAGAGAATTTACCCCGCAAGATGGAAGCGCCATCTTTAAAAGATTTGCTGTCTTTGTGATGTCATTAAAGAGCGGGCTGGCTTGATGAAGGCAGCCATATTGAGTGAGGATAGTAGATGAAAAGAAAATTGACCTTGAAAAGTGGAAATGACATCTTTGAAAACTTTACTGTCTGTGTGATATGATACCGCGAGCGGTAAACTATATACAGGTTGTCCGCTATCTTATTCAAAGCGGAAAAATATATATCTAATGCTAAATGAATCGGCAATCGCAAATAAAAGCGATATGCCGAAAAAAATATATATATTTCTCTTCACGGGCAAAATGTGCCACCTCAGAGTGTAAAAAATAGGAATAGGAATAGTAATAAAAGACCAGACCAAAATAGCCATGTTCGCCATATAAATGGGATGTAGTGAATATGTATTCACATACAAGTAGACTATGTATTGAAAGCGAAAACGGACTCCAGAAACAAAAATTAAACAAAGCCGCCATCTTGAAAGGGCTGCTTTAAAATCTAAAATTGTACATGGAACGATTAATCATCTTAAGCAACTGCAATGATAATAGGACATATAAAAGAACACAGACATATTAATCATGAATGAGGTATCATTACTAAGAGCACGCACTAGAAGAGGGACACTCTATGTGAATAGCAGTCATTAATAAAGATTGATATTGTCGGCCATAAAGAACAAAATATTTTTCTTCTTTCTTTTCTCCTTCTCTTTCCTTTTTTATTGTCCCTTGTTTGTGAAAACAGCAAATGCTGTTGCATTTAGATTTTGCCTAAAGACATAATGGTTATTGAAAACACACACATGTCACAGATTGATAGCATCATTTGTTCTTGTTTAGTGAGAGAATGAACCAATTATTCAGTTATAAAAAATAATCAAACTCATTGTTCTGGTTAAGTCCAAGCTTAACACTTCTGAGACGACAAATCCATTTGGCCTCAAGTTGTCTGAGATTGAGTTCTCTGTTTCCACCTCTCTCATTCACAGCGACATAATCAATGGCATGAAATTCAATATCCTTATTTTCTGGGTGCTCACCATAAATATGATTCGCAATCGGGTATTTGAAATCCCTATTTTTTATTGCCCTCACATGTTCCTGAATACGTATTTTTAGACTGCGTATGCTGCTACCAATATATGTCTTACCACAGGAGCACAAAATTATATATATACTGAAGGTCGTATTACAGTTAATAAAGTGGTCAATGGTATATTCTTTAGAACTATTGTATGTAAACTTGGTGATCTTATTTCTTCCCAATTTACACACGCAGCAGCAACCACACTTATAAAAGTCTTTTGGTTTATCTGGCATCCATGTTTTCATTGCTGTGTTGGTTTTAACATAGCTGGGGCATAGCGTATCTCTTAATGTTTTTCCCCTTCTGTAAACCACTTTGGGTTTCTTAGATATGGCACCCTTTGGAATGAAATCAGACACTAGGAAATGCCAATGTTTTCTAAGTACATTGTAGATGTGACTGCTATATGAGTTGTATTCAGTAATAAATGCAATTTCAGTCAACCCATGTGCATTGGTGTTTTTTTGTCTAACAGTTGGTTTCATAATCTGTTTCCTATCCAAAGCAAGAGCTCTTCCCTCAGCTTTTGAAAGACAGTCCTTGTCATATCCCCTTTTTGCAAAGTTACTTTTGATCTGATTGATGTTCTTGAAAAAGTCAATATCACGGCTACAGTTTCTTCTAGCTCGCACCATTTCACCATAAGGAATTGCATTAATGGTGGAGCTAGGGTGTGAGCTAGTAGCGTGCAATACACTGTTACATGCAGTTTTTTTCTTGTATATCTCACTATGTATAGTGCATTCCTGAATAAACAATCTCAAATCCAAGAATTCAATCTCACTGGCAGAGTGTTTGATTGTCAGTTTTACATTGAAAGCATTAGTGTTTAAATAGGTGTAATAAGCATTCAGACTTTCAATCGAACCATTCTAAATCATAAAGATATCATCTATGTATCGTGCATAGAAGATTATGTTATTGCTCCAGGTCTCTGCCATAGGGCCCCAAGCATGCTCCATCTCATACAAGCCCATAAAAAGATTTGCATAAGATGGAGCAAACCTGGAGCCCATCGCAGTGCCCTGTTTTTGCAAGTACCACTCGCCATTGTGTAAGAATGCATTTTGTGTCAGTATCAGTTTGGCCATTTCCAGAATCATCAGGGTATGTTCAAGATTCTGCGCTCCCCGTTTAAATAAAAAATGTTTGAGAGCCCGTATCCCCTGTTCCTGTTTTATGCAAGTATATAGGCTCTCAACGTCCATAGTAACAAATAGTAACTCCAAATGGTCCCATATGAAGTCCTCAAGTTTACCAAGTAAGTCACCACTATCTCTCAGAAAGGAGGGCAGATTTTGTACAATGGGCTTGAGATGGCAATCAACATATTCTGCAATGTGTTCCGTCGGCCCACCATTCCCAGAAATAATTGGTCTACCCGGGGGGAATGAACCCCCCTTGTGTATCTTCGGAAAAATATATATACACGGAAATCTGGAATGGTGGGCCTGCAGATAACGGTATTCTAAATCAGATAATAGGCACGATTCGTGCCATTCGCAAAGTTTAGAATTGACATTGGTTTCAATAAGGGAAGTAGGACTTTGACTTAGTTTTTCATAGCAAGAGAGATCTGCAAGTTGTCTGTAAATCTCATTATGATAGTCAATGCGATCCATAATGACAACACTGCCACCCTTATCCGCCTCCCGTATTACCAAGTTATCATCATTCTTTAGACTTTTTAACAAAGTCCAATCTTTACCAGAAAGATTAGTGTGATGTTTGCATTTGGTTGACATCTGATGTTGATCTTCTAACCTATAAAGATCCGAAGTTACCTTGTTATAAAATTCATCTATTACAGATTCATTGGATTGAGGTGGCATAAATTTCGAACTCGGTCGTAGGCCACCATCATTATTACAGTCCTCATATATACCTAACATGTTAGTAAATTGTACAACATCACCAATCTGTTCCTCATCATAGAGAGTAGCAATCATGTACGAATTATGAATATCCTCAACTGATAACACATTGTCACTGTTGTTGGATATGGAAACACATGGTGCCGTGGGATGTTCTTCAAAAAAAAAAATTCTTTTAATTTGCGTATGAACCTAAACAGATCCAAATGGACATTTTCAAAATCGCATTTGTTCGTCGGACAATAACTGAGACCTTTACAGAGTATTTCCGTCTCATGTTTCTCAAGTATTCTGGAAGACAGATTAATGACACTTAATTCATTAGAAACAGCAGAATCACTAGATTCCTCATCTATATTACAGGATAGGTTGACTACCTTTTCATATTGGCCCCTTGTTCTCTGGCTTTTGTTCCTGACCTGGTATTTTTGGCCACCCCGCCTTGTTCTTCGTCTGCGAGTTTCTTTCGATTGCCCAGTCGATACCTTTGTACCTCTTGTAAAAAAGCAGACGAAGTACCATTAATAGGGCCACTACTAGGACCCTCTCCTGCATCGATCTCTACTGATGAGAGAGAGGTGCTGCTAGATGAGATACTTTTGTTACTCTTGGTGTCAGTTATTGCCTGTCCTCTATTAGTTACATCGTCATATTTTCTGGCGAATGTAAATATGCGTCCTCTCCTGTAATCTCCCTCATCTCGTACAATTTTTTTCAGTTTTTTCTCCTTTAAATACAGCTGATAGTTATTTAATTCTTTTTTTAGAATTTCATTATTTTTCTGAATTACATCCTTAAGATTAGATTCATTTATCTCCCTCTCTAGTTCTATTATCTCTTCTCTGATTTTTTTCACCTTTCTCTCGGAATTGGTGATAAGCGTATTCATCATTCTATAAGATGCGGATTATAAACCTTCCTCCCATTCAGCTAAAAGATCAGATTCCAAATCCTCAAAATTTGGAAAAATTAGGACCCCAAGTCCTCTCGGAATACGTTTGTTCTCAATATATTTCTTCAATGTAGCTCCGTCCCACCATTTGGCTAGCTCGGATTTTTTCAATTTTTCAAGACGTAAAAATTTGCTTTTCAAACCATCATTTTTGCTGACTATCGAATCTTGCATAACTGGTCTGCTTTTATTCTTATCGCTAAACAAATCATCAAACATCTGTTCTCGGTTGTCATTAAAATCCATTGTGTTCGTTGGCCGGGTGACAGTGCAGAGTGCCCAAAAATAATAAAAAACACACACAAAGAGGGTTGAGGCAATAAGTCAGCACCTGTCAATTTTAGTGGCTCAACAGTATAGTGATGGTGCTAGAAGACCAAGAAGTGCACCCCTATACACTTCTTATTGGGATAAACCAAAGATACTAGCAGAAAAAATGGAATCAGCACACATCAAATGTAAGTCTCATTAAAGTTCTTAAAGCATCAAGTATCCGCGATGATTTGAAGAAAATGCCAGATCCATATTTGTTATGTAATCTTCACAGTTGTTCTTTATTGATAAATATGTGCAGTTGTTAAAATCCGATTCACAACATTCATTTAGCCAACACGTTTCATCTCAAAAGAGACTTCTTCAGGGCTAAAGAAAACATATATAGACACCATTTAAAATCTGTACATATACACATTTATACAAGCAAACAAACAAGGCGCTATTCATTATTTACATCCGAGCAGAGTGGCCACTATGTTGAGCTGATCATAATAATGAATGACTCTTCAACAACATAATAATATGGAAAAATATACAATAATATAGACAAACAAATTGTTTTACATTAAGTTCAATCTATATGGGATGTGGTGACTCATATGGGAGGAAGAAGGTTAATCATAATGTCCCATTTTGTTTGATCTTTATAAAAGGTAACTAATTTAAAAAAGGAAGACATATTTATAATACTGAGTTATGCCAACGACATAAAACATCCTGAACAGTAATAGACATATTCAAATATCATTTATTAGTCACAAGCAAAATAATTACATTAACTGGCTAAACACAAAAACATACAAAATGTCACATGTCAGACATACCTCAAAATTGTTTGGACATATGTATTCGTATTCAACTGTCAGAAAGAGCAACCTATCAATCAATCAATCAATCATGTCACTTATAAAGCGCACTACATACCCGCGAGGGTCTCAAGGCGCTGGGGGAAGAGGGGGGTGGTGCTGCTACTGATCGAAGAGCCAGGTCTTGAGGAGTCTTCTGAAGGCCAGTAGGTCTTGGGTCTGTCGGAGGTTGGTGGGGAGGGTGTTCCAGGTCTTGGCGGCGAGGTGGGAGAAGGATCTGCCGCCGGCGGTCGTTTTCCGGATGCGGGGGACTGTGGCGAGGGCGAGGCTGGTCGAGCGGAGCTGGCGGGTGGGGGTGTAGAAGCTGAGTCGTCTGTTGAGGCAGGCTGGTCCGGAGTTGTGGAGTGCTTTGTGTGCGTGGGTGAGGAGCTTGAAGGTTATCCTCTTGTTGACAGGGAGCCAGTGCAGGTCTCTCAGGTGGGGTGTGATGTGGCTGCGTCGGGGGATGTCGAGGATAAGACGTGCAGAGGAGTTCTGGATGCGTTGCAGCCGTCTCAGGAGCTTAGCCGTCGTTCCTGCGTAGAGGGCGTTTCCGTAGTCCAGCCTGCTGGTGACGAGGGCCTGGGTGACTGTTTTTCTTGTTTTGGTGGGGATCCACTTGAAGATCCTGCGGAGCATTCGGAGGATGTTGAAGCAGGATGAGGAAACAGCGTTGACCTGCTTAGTCACCTTAGTCACCTATGACACACATCGATCTAGTGTCACTCAAAAAATCTGTAAAAGAGGACCAAATGAACATTATGCACTAACAGATTGAGGGTACCTTATTCTAAATCTTAAAATTATTAATTGTTTACCAAACATCAGTGGACTAGGAGAAAATTCATAAATATGATATGAGGCTACCAATCTGTCCATGTCAATTGAAACATTCTAGTCACAATACTATTATTGTCTACCAAGAAAACCCTTTTATAGCCTCTCTATAGACAGCAATCAGATTTATAACCATTCCTGTTTTCGAGATTTCATAGTCACTTATTCTAGTGCATATACACTACAATAAATTGCACAAAATTAGATAAATAGCAAGTAAAAAGTCGATAACTTTGTAACACAAGTCTAGACCACTGAAAAAGACACCTTGTGTAATGTAATGGGTTCGAATGTGTAAAAAACAAGTAAAAAAATGATTTGCATGAGGTGACATAACAAAACGTCACCTACATGAGAATTGCTGTATAGCAGAGAAAAATCCCGTAGAGAAATTGAATAGACACTAGGTGATATGTGTCAGCGCCATTAGTAGCTGTCAGTAATTACAATTGAGTCATGCATAACTCCTATCTGAACTATATCAGTAAAAAGCATAAATGTCAATAGAAAGTTATACCTTGAAACGACGATAGTTGTATCAACGTCGACTATAGTGAAAAGAGAAAAATAATTTTTCTTTTTAGTAACTCATATTTAGAGTTAAATAAGTTCTTTAAAGTACGGGTGTCTTATTCAGCCAAACATTCAGCAAAACGTACCTTTAAAGGCAGGGTGGCCAGCAGCAAGAGAACAGCGTCCGTATGTGTAGAGTTGAAACCGAACAATGTTCGGAAACCCGTTTTTATGCTATGAAAATAAGCATTGACACCTGTGTGTGTTAAAACCAAAAAGCGGACTGGGTATGCCAAAAGTGTACGCCATCTTATAGTGGTATATTTCGAAATGCGCTAAAAAAAGGGGAGCAGCCATATTAAGTGAGGGCAGTATGCGGAGAGAGAATTTACCCCGCAAGATGGAAGCGCCATCTTTAAAAGATTTGCTGTCTTTGTAATGTCAATAAAGAGCGGGCTGGCTTGATGAAGGCAGCCATATTGAGTGAGGATAGTAGATGAAAAGAAAATTGACCTTGAAAAGTGGAAATGACATCTTTGAAAACTTTACTGTCTGTGTGATATGATACAGCGAGCGGTAAACTATATACAGGTTGTCCGCTATCTTATTCAAAGCGGAAAAATATATATCTAATGCTAAATGAATCGGCAATCGCAAATAAAAGCGATATGCCGAAAAAAATATATATATTTCTCTTCACGGGCAAAATGTGCCACCTCAGAGTGTAAAAAATAGGAATAGGAATAGTAATAAAAGACCAGACCAAAATAGCCATGTTCGCCATATAAATGGGATGTAGTAAATATGTATTCACATACAAGTAGACTATGTATTGAAAGCGAAAATGGACTCCAAAAACAAAAATTAAACAAAGCCGCCATCTTGAAAGGGCCGCTTTAAAATCTAAAATTGTACATGGAACGATTAATCATCTTAAGCAACTGCAATGATAATAGGACATATAAAAGAACACAGACATATTAATCATGAATGAGGTATCATTACTAAGAGCACGCACTAGGGAGCTGCATGTTAGCTCCTCCCTGGGTCTCAAAGCATTGTTTGGTCCCGCAGGAGGCGGGGAGCTGGAAGGAACCGGGGGGGCCTTCATGCTCCCCCTGCAGTCCCCAACGAAGCGGCCAGTCCCTGGGGGATGGGGTCCCCGGGGCCAATATTGGCCCGGGACGGGGGCCGCATGGGCCCCCTCCTTTAAAAAAAAAATATATATAAAGGCCTGGCCCCGGGGGATAGGGTCCCCTTGCCTCCTGAGGGCCACAGGACTAAAGTGGACTTCTTCCCCCAACCAGCAGTGCGCCAGGAGGCGCGTTTGCAGAGTGGTGCAGAAAGGGGGCGTTGCCTCTGACGACCTCTCAGCAATCCAGCTCTATGGGTCTCACTGGAGGTAACAGGGGGGCTAGTTGGTCTCCAGGGACCCTCAAGAGCCAAGGGGACTTCAACCACCAACTAGTAGTGTGCCAGGAGGCACGTTTGCAGAGTGGTGGAGAAAGGGGGGATGGCCACCGAAAACCTCTCAGCAAACCCACTGTCTGGAACTTGCTGGAGGTAACAGGAGGGGTAGCCCGGGTCCCTTTCTCCACCACTCTGCAAATGCAACTACTAGCTAAAAAGCATAGAAATTCACTGTAAAAACCTAAGGTTACAGGGACGTTATTGTTAGGAATTAGCATTTAAAAAACCTTAGAAATTCACTGAAAAAACCAAAGGTTACAGGGACGTTAAAATTAGCAAATAGGATTTAAAAACTTAGAAATTCACTGAAAAAACCTAAGGTTACAGGGACTTTATAGTTAGGGTCAGATTTCACTCATACAAAATCAGTGAAATTTGAGAGTTATAGTTACCTGAACTAACTGTAACTTACGTCCCCGCAATGCACTGCTTATGACCTCACATATTACATCACTCACGACATGGTCAGTGACATCACTGATGAAATCACTGATGACATCTCAAATTACATCACTGATGACACCAGCCAGTGAGTGTAAATATTTTGTGAAAGTTTATGATTGTTAAACATATATACTAATGTACTACAATAGTTAAAGTAGTATACTAGGTGTACTACTAATGAGTGATACTACTTTCAATATATATCATGTCAGTGGCTGTGTGACTGTATGTATTCTGGTGCGTATGGGTATGTGAGTGGCTGTATGGGTGTATAAGTGGTTGTGTGAATAGCTTTGTGGGTGAGTGAGATGGTGTGTGAGTGGCTGTATTGGTGAGTGAGTGGGTGTGTCAGTGGCTGTGTGGGTCTGTGAGTGGGTGTGTGAGTGGCTGTATGGGTCTGTGAGTGGATGTCTGAGTGACTGTATTGGTCCGTGAGTGGGTGTGTGAATGTCTGTGTGGGTCTGTGAGTGGGTGTGTGAGTGCTTGTGTGTGTCTGTGAGTGCCTGTGTGAGTGGTGCAGTGGGCCTGTGAGTGGGTGTGTGAGTGCCTGTGTGGGGTTTTGAGTGGGTATATGAGTGCCAGTGTGTGTTTGTGAGTGGCGCTATGGGTCTATGAGTGGGTGTGTGAGTGGCCGTGTGGGTGTGTGAATGCCTGTGTGTGTCTATGAGTGAGTGTGTAAGTGGTGCTATCGGTTTGTTAGTGGGTGTGTGAGTGCATGTGTAGGCCTGTGAGTGGGGGTGTCAGTGCCTGTGTGGGTCTGTGAGTGGATTTGTAAGCGGCACTATGGGTCTGTAAGTGGGTGTGTGAGTGGCTGTGTGGGTCTGAGTGGGTGTGTGAGTGCCTGTGTGTCTGTGAGTGGGTGTGTGAGTGCCTGTGTGTGTCTGTGAGTAGATGTGTGAGTGGCGCTATGGAATTTGGGCATTTGCATACTTAGGGTATTTAAAAGGGAGAACCATGAACTCTGCTTTCACCAGGAGATGACAAGAAAGAAACCATTTGTCACAGTCACTACTGATCAAATTGCGCTCCATTAGATCAACGATGCATTCACCTCCATTAAGAATTTCAGATTGTTTTTAAATGTGGAATACTAGAGGAAACACATTTGATTTGCCTTCGTCAAGCCCAAGAAGTAATGAACATTTGTGCTTTACTGAAGAGGAGCTTCCCATTAAGGTTTAATTTCTGTGAAATGCGCGCCAGAATGGAGCCTTATTTTTTCCCAGAAGAGTCCCCAGTTTTGCCAAAAACGTCTAGCCAACGGGAGTACTTTCATCTGGTTAATAAGTAAGTGCTACCTCTTTGGGAAAATGTCATGTGCATATTCTGCACTACAGCTGCGTAAAGGACCACAAGTTAATATTTCAAGTCACCTTGTGTGCATGTAATTTTGGCAATATGATTGCTCCTCGAGCGTCTTCGTCCACAAATCTGTGATAACGTGAATCCTTGTCCTGAGAAGACGAAGAGAATTCAAAGAGGTAAATCTCCACCAAACGGGGTACTTCCTCTTGACTAAATGAAGCAAGTGCTTCATTGTTTGGTGGAGATGTCCTCGTATTCCCCTGCATCAATAACACGTCACCAAAATCGGCTGGGACTCGCTCGGGGGCCTTTTGTTAAGCTGTTTATCGACGTGGTAAAAGGTGAGAAGACCTTTGCATACTACTAAGGAATACAGGGAGGGGGGCCATGCGAACCCCCCTCCCGGGCCGATTTTGGCCCCCGGGGACCCTATGCCCCGGGGCCCAGCCACAATTAAAATGGGGAGGAGGACCACGTGGCCCCCGCCCTGGGCCAATTTGGCCCCAGGGAACCCATCCTCCTAGAGCCCGGCCTTTTTATGCTGGGTGCCCTGAAGTCCACCCAGGACGACCAGTCTGAGCCATTGGGGACTGCGGGGGGAGCCTGAATGCCCCCGTGGTCACTGCCGGCTCCCCGCTTCCAGCTGCTAAACATGCAGCTCCCTCTATGTGGGCGCAATCCTTTCGTCTGTTTCCCTGCCTGCATGACAGCGGGCAAGGAAACAGACGAAAACTCCACTCCCAGCAAGCGGGAGCTGAGTTAGTGTTTGCTATGACTTTGTGGGAACTGACAAAGCTCCTGCCAAGTCAGAGCAAACAGCTATGTCCCAGGGTGGGTCCCCTGGGACATAGGGAGCCGGCCCTGGGGCGTGGCGGTCCCCAGGGCTATTAATGGCTTCAGGAGGGGGGCCGCATGACCCCCTCCATCCTTCTGTGTTCACGGGCTGACCTCAGGTAGGCCGTGGTCGGGCCGTATATGGCCGGGAGGGCTCCAGTTTTTTATATTTCATAACCCCAGGGAGGTGGTGGTCCCTGGGGCTTCTACTAAGTCCAGGAGGCAGGTCTGCACGGCCCCCCTCCATTTATAAAAATGAAACTCCGGGAGGTGGTGGTCCCCAAGGCTTCTTCGAAGTCTAGGAGGGGGGGGTCTGCGTGGCCCGCCTCCGATTATAAAAATAAAGCCCTGTGGAAGTGGTGGTCCCCGGGGCTCAAAGAAACTTAGGCGGGGGGCCCCGTGAACCTCCCTCAATTTTTACCTTTTTTTTAAAATTGCCCCGGGACCTGGTCCACCCAGGGGCTCTATTCAAAACAAACTCAGAAGCCTGCACTTGTTTTTTTTCCGATTTTCCCCAAAGTCCCGGATCCATCACGATTTTTGGCAAAAATGTTTTCAAAAAATGTTTTTTTCCCCTGGTGGGGTCCCTGGGGGACCCTGCACCAAGGCTAAGGGATCAGGGTAGTCCTACCTTGCCTCCTTCTCTTTTTTTTATCTTTTTGTTTGGGACTCGGCTGAGACCGAGTCCCAAGATGGCTGCCAATGCTTCCTGGTTGAAGTGTTGGCAGCCAATCAGATCTCAGCACAAGATCGGGAGGGTTTACAGAGCAGATTTGTATTTCTTTTAATAACTCTAAGTACTGGACGGATTTACACCAAATAACAAAGGGCACTCTTTCTGGACCAAGAGCTAGCTTTCCGCCAAATTTGGTGTAATTCCATCTTGTGGTTTGGCCTGCAGTCATGTTCAAAATCCCTATGGGAATTAACATGGGAAACACACTTTATTTGCCTCCCCCATTTTCTCGGCTCCCACTTCAAGGGTCATCCCAAAACTTTCCATGCACAACAAGACCCAATTTGACATTTTTCTAGAAAATTTCATGAAGAATCATTAAACAGCGCCAAAGATATAGACAAGTAAAAATATGCTTTTCCTATGAAAACATGGTCCTACCTATAACTACCGACAAGTAGGTCGCCAGTAGGTAGTTATAGTTAGGACCCTATTTTCCATAGGAAAAGCGTTTTTTGTTTTGCCACTAACTTTGGCGCCGATTGACGAATCTTCACTAACTTTTCAAAATTAATATAATGCTCACTTCAGATGCTATCTTGAAAGTTTTGGGGTGATCCGTCAAGCGGGGGCACAGAACCGGGGGGTGCTTAAAAGCGCGTCCCTAGGAAATGGGGTCCCCATGGCAGAAAATGACCCAGGGGCGGGGGCCACGCGACCCCCCTTACTATATTTAAAAAATAATAATAATAATAAAAAGAAAGTCCAGGCCCCGGGGGATGGGGTTCCCGGGACCGAAATCGGCCATGGAGGGGGGCTACATGGCCCCCCTCCCTTTTTATTTTAGAAAAAAAGGAATTTAAAAAGCGGCAGGCCCCAAGGGATGGGGTCCCAGGGGCCCAAAACAGGCCAGGGAAGGGTGGCCACAAGGCCCCCCTTCCTAAAAAATAAGATTTTTGTTCAGTTCTGAAAATATGAGATTCTGACAATATGAGACTGTTAATTAAGCATTACTTAGATCCGTGGAAGGGGAGTGTCATTTTATTGTCACAATGAATCCGTTCTCTTCTCACATCATTTTCCTCTTTAATCTCCTTCTCGGCGCACGTCACTTATTTGCTTTTTCCATCACATCTCTCTCTCTCTCTCTGAGGCTCCTCCAAATCCCCTCCTGGCAGTATATCTCCTTCTTCATTAATGTATTTTGACTCTCTCCTTTGGCACGCACTTGCTTCAGTTTCCTCCACTTCACCATCCCCTTGCGTGTGTGTGCACAAGCGCACACACACACCTGTCCAACCTGTAAACAATGCATTTTCTTTTCCTTTGGCTCTGTCGATATTTTGTTTGCTGTATACCTTCTTCATACACTTTGTTATAGAATCGTAATCACAACTGGCATATATGTTGAAATTGCTCTGCTCTGCAGAAAGGCCAAGAAATGGATGAGCATGTAGTGTGAGTACATATATGACTTAGTATCAGGCGCTGTGAGAAACCTGCAGTGCTTTCAGCCTCAACCAGATAGATCACAATCATACCTAGTCATGAACACCACACCTAGAACTCATCCCAAGGACTTAAGGCAGGTAAGTTCACAGTATGTACAAGACTCATATGCAATATCAAAAACACAAAGCTGCAGAAAAACACCATGTGGGAAAAGGAAATACTTTTAGTGAATAGAGAGGAGACGTTTACTCCAAGCAACATGAAGTAAAACGTGTGACATTTTGAAAGGGACTGCATCTCTGACTTGGATAACCTTAAGGCTTCTTGAACCAACCAACTGCTGGGAAAGAGATCGGTAAACTTAAGGACATGAATATACAACTCGGTAGGGAGCCTTTCCAGTGTCAGTATTTAATTATTACTGGTCCTGGGCACTGGAGGAACCTACCCCACTTAAAGCACTGTGTAAAGCTATAAAAGCAAATCATCCAGACATGGCTAATTTAAAATGCAAAGGAGGGAGCCATGAACTAATCACCAACTCGATGACAGTGTTTTAGGAGTAGCCAGTTGTAATCCTGTCTCCCATTCGCTGCTTAATCATATTGTGTGATCCTGGGCAAATCACTTTAATTTACTACCTAATCCCCTTTATCTAGTAACAATAAAATTGATAACAGTGACCCCAGTGGTAGCGAGCTCTAACCTTGTCTACCTTTCCGTTACTAACCATATTGAGTGATCCTCAGAAATTGCAAATTACTCTATCAACCTATATGTCCTAGACATCTGGTGCCTCACACTTTGGCAGACTAGACAAAACTGGCAGGCTCGGTCTATGCACAAAAGTGGACTTATGCTTTTAGCCAACGGAGGTGAGGGAGGACGAATGGCAAAACAAGTTGAGAAAATCGTATCAAAACAACGCATTTTATAATGTATTTGGACAAGCACGTCGCTGTTGTTTTTAAGAAGCCTGCTCATCCTAGATTATCAATCCGCAGTACATATGATGATGTCACTTCAACAAGTGATTCAACCGGTCTGGGTCTGCTCTTAAGGGAAACGGTGACTGACTCTTTGGTTATTAGTGGTGCGGCGGGGACACACTATCTGTGATTTAAGTCCATTGTGAAGAGAAAGTTCACAGGAAGAGCAGGGGGAGGAGTCCGCGCCGGGACTGGCCTGACTGACGTCAGGGCCGCTCCCGGTTCCCTGGCGCGAAGGGCTGTCCTGGGCAGTCTGCGCGTAGACTCCCTCCCGAGCTCGCATGCACGCACACTCCTCTCGCAGCGCTGATAACGGCCCCTCATCCTGCGCGAGCGCCCGGCCTGGGAGAGACCAAGCAGAGGGATTACACGGGGAGGACTCGAGAACTCCCTGCTGTGGAACAGGAGGAGAGGGCGCGCCCTGCCCAGCTTTACACCACCAGGCAAGTGAATAATGTATGCTCGTGTCAGACCACGTTAAGTTATAACGCATGTGACATGCCCACATAAATGTGATAAACAAATCAGTGTTTTAATTCCTCTGAGGTGCCCTTTATTAATGTTATTATCTATATTCTAGGATCTCAACCTCAATATATCTTTTGCGACCCTATCACAAATATCTAATTACTCTCGTGTCGCTGTGTTTTTTTATTTGCGCGCCCCCTACCTTGTTAACCCCATTGGGTTTATATAAGGCGTCTTGTCTTATAAAGTCCCTTTAGTACATAATGCACACGTACATTTTCTTTGGATAGTGAGAACAGCTTTCAAAGCCTCCTGATCTCAACCGTAATATTTATTTTTGCTCCCACTTCACAAGAAACGCTTGGCTTATCAGTCGTTCTGTTTTTTCCTTGCACGATCTCTGACTTCTCCTTACGAAGAGCCTATAAACGATATACAGTTCCTTTAATACTTATGGTGTGTCGCCTTTTTAAAGCGACGTAGAGGTGGGTATAAAATTGAATATGGAGTCTAGGTAAAATAGCACAGTGGACTACGCCCATGACTGAAGGTCATCTCAGCCCTTCATCCTTCCGGAACTGATAAGCGTACTACTAGTTATACAGTTTTCTGTAACAGCGGTTGCTTGTAGCGCTGCGAGGCCCTAGAACGATGGAACATAGCGCTGCATGAAACTAGACTAAATAGTGCATGCAAAGAGTCATTTAATACTTTTTAAGTTCACCAGTGTTTTCTAAAAACATTGAAAACGATAACGAAGAAGAAAAAAGAAAAAAAAAACTCCTAGATAATCAGATGCCCAATTACAGCGGTACTCCCTCGAGTAAACTCGGCAATGTAATACATTGATATAATCTATATTCTTTCGGATTTACTTTATGAAATTAAGTCAAACCACAATCTTGTTTCTAAATCTAGAAGGTTAATTAACGCAAAATAGTGGGACAGGAAAGAAGCGGATGAAAGTTACACACCCACAACACTAATTATTAGAGCCGTATAATACTTCATTGGTTTTGTGTATGTTTGTATAAATTACGTAACTTTGGCAGGACTATATGCTCTACTGTTCGTCTTAATAGCATATTAATAAAATAGCATATTAATAAAAGAGTGCGCCAGTTGACGTGATTAGGACGACGATGTAACTCATACTAACAAATATCCCAAAGCAAAAGGGATAGTAGTAGGTGCCCACGGGGTCTTCCTATGGCTCGTTTCAGGGTTCCAGGTATCCCGTGGGCAGGAGTAACAGGGGCTGCCCATGCTCAGTTCAAGTGTACACAGCGGTTCCCTAGGTGACCACAAGGAGGCGCTGTGTACAAGTCTGCAATTAATAGATAAATCAAAGGACTGCAAAAATCACAGGGGCGTCTGGACACAGTTTGGTGGGATTGTCACTTAAGGGGTTATTTATGAGAGCCTTGTGTCACTTTTGCACCGTGTAAAGTGGTCATGTGTGACGCAGGGCTCTGAATCAGATTTATGAAACCACACAAAGCCACCCTGCCTGCCTTTTGAGTGGCCTCATAAATCTTGAGCTAGGCGAAGCAGCACAAATCGCTGAGTCGCCCTACTCTGCGCTCGGGAGGCTTTCCATGGGTATTGTGGTAGGTATTTCCACTCAATACCCAAAGATTTTGACGCTGCCCCAGATTTACAAAATCATGTAAACCTGGGGAAGCACCAAATCCTTACGCCTCACCTTCTATGTGTGCTGCAGACGAGGAAAACACCTCTTAGGATTGTTTCTGTGCAGAAAGGTGGCCCTTCCTGCACAACAACAATCCTGCATGCAACTGAGGACCCTTGCACCATTGTGCAAGGGTGCCTACATTTGCTCTAGACTGCAGAAACAGCGCCAGCGCAGGGAGAAAGGAGAGGAATGCACCATATTGCATAAATGCGGTGCATTCCTGCCCTTTCACTTTGGTGTAAAGCGCTGCCCTATGCCAAAATCCTGTAAATGAGGGCCTTAGTTTGCGCTGCAGCATTATGTGTTTGTTGATTTTCATGGTGCAATATATTATTTTCTATGGCGCAAAAACTCAATTTAGTATCCTTAACTACATTTTACTGCAGTAAATTAGTGCTGATCGTGTCTCCGCTGGATTAAAATAGATCTGTGTCATGGGGGCCCGTTTTGATAGCCTGTTTCAGGGCTGTAAATTGCCCAGTCCTGGCAGTTCTAAAAGCAGGTGCTCAGACGCGTCCTTATCGGGCTCTCCAATTTGTCCTCACCCTCAGGATGAAAACATTAGATCTTAACTCTGCAGCAGTACCACCGTTCACTGCCTTTGATGTAACTTCAAAGAGACTCGTTATATTTCTTTCACAGTCTCATCATTTCAGAACTGACGCATTTTCAATATGCTCGACAACGAAGCCATTGTTGTTTATTTATCTTATGCTACTAACAACCATTGACAAAGCCAATAGTCCTGGCTTGTTACTTATTGTATTATATATCTGGATGCGATCACAGAAGCAGAAAATACCAGTAGGAGGCACACTATGCTAAGCACAGATTTCCAACTTACTTGTTTCTTAGCCACGCCCTTAACTACATCATCCACGTCCCTTTGAGAGACCCCCCAGTTTTTTCATCCCACTTAAAGCACTGGCCTTTGTGACATAGGTGTCAAGTCCATGTTGTGTGTGGAACTTTTAGCCAGTGTTGTCTTTTTAGCATACAACAGTTTGAAAATATGGTCTCAAAAATCTAAACGTACAGCGTAATATGCTAAACTTCAACCCCCAGAATGCATATTTTTGCTGGATAAAAATGCAGGTCTAGTTAAATGTGTCGCACCGTCTTAACATGGAACCCATTGGCAGTGGCAGGATTTTAGCAGATGTTAAGATGACTTTTTGGATGTTTCCTATCCTTTCTGGTATCAGGGGCCCCTGAATACACATTCATTTGGATTTCAGACGAGAATATTGATTGGTCCGAGGTGTGACACTTCAGTTCATCTGGGCTCGCGATTGAGGAGGCATTTCCGGTCCTCCCTGTGTTTCTTGGGCAGGGTGCAGAGAGGTGGCTGGCGAGGTGAGAGACAAATTGACGGAGTAAACATTTTTGAGCACGTGTTTAGTTAGCTCTCAATCTGCTTCAGATCCAGATCTGGGAATGTGGTCACTTGGGCCCCATGGGTGAACTTTCATCGCGATAAGCTTATATTGAGATTCATTTGTGACTTGAAATACTGGCGGGAACATCCTTAATTCACCTTTGCAGAATTAAATACTCAATGCAACTTAATAACATCGGAGCATTTACTTTTCTTTGAGCATGGGTTTCTCATAAAATGTGATGGTGTAAGCAAGATAGTGTAACATGTCAATTACACGCCATCCCATAAAAGCCACACTGCCAATATTCCATTGAATATGATGAGAATAAAACATTTTTGTTTAAATGTGTGCAAACTAGCTGAGTTAGCGGTGTACATGCAGCAGCGCGAGGTTTGCATGCAACCAACAGGTCACAGGTTCCCCATTGCACCACCCACAAGTCTTGGGTCTTTTTTTTTAAATTTCGGATTCTGCCTTTTTGATGCATTCATAGTTCCTGTGTGGGATTGGATGTTGAACAGTTTTACTTATACTTGGACAACAACTACTCTGGCCTTGTACGCAAAATATTTTCTCGAGTTTGCTCCCCGTGACGTTGTCTCTGTGCTCCTCACCTCTAAATCTTAAAAATTTATAAAATTCTGTAAAATATGTACATTCTTTCCAGCAGGAGCAGCTGGTGACCTTTCAAAGTGGTGGGACGAGCGAAGTGCCCGTCACCTCCAGAAAAACAAAAACAAATTTTCCCTCCCTTCAAAAGCCCAAATAAAAACATCCCCTCCCTCCAAAATAAAACAAACACAAACTAAAGTACATGCACTACACATTTTATATTAATTAAATAAAATTAAATTGTACTTACCCGCGGGCTCCGCGTCCTCCTAGCTGTCCTTCTGAAATCTGTGGAAAGAAGAACCACCCCTAACCAATTCAGGCGCTGCTCTCGTGCTGCATGAGAGCAGTGCCAGGATTGGATGGAGCGGGTTGGCCTAACTCTCCTTCAGGCCCTAGAGGCCTGTACTTGGTCTCCACCCAGCTATCTAAGATAGGTGGGTGGAGAGCTTCAAAGTGCGCATGTCACTTTGGCCGGTGCAAGACCATCAGCCAAAGTGGCATGCACACTTTGAAGTGGGTTGCTCCAGTCCGAGGACCTGCAGGCGCTGCGGCGCGCCTTGGTTAAAAATAAAATGGCAATAAAAATCATTTAATTGGCATTTTATTTTTAATACTTTGCGCGGCTGGCAGCGAGCGACGCTCCGCCGCCCTCATAAAGAAACCACCGCTGCTTTCCAGTGTTACTGGTGTTAAAACGCCCGACACGTTCAATAAACCCCACTTGTCACATAATCCCTTTTCTCCATAGCTTGCAGATTTCACCAAAACACCCTTCAAATTTTGTCACCTAGCTCAAATGGCTCAAAAGTTACAAAAAGGGCCACAAATCATGCCGCACAGTGGCAGACACTTTACAAAAGATAGCTGATCGAAATTATTGATTGCTGTGTACAGGTGTTAAACTGGTACTATTGATTTGACTTTCCCAGGCTATTTTAATGTGTTTTAAAATGACAAAATATGGAAATATTACTGCCAAAAAATGTGAGATATTATGCTACATACTTCGCTTTTTCTTCTGCTTAATTTTGGTCAACCTGCTGCATAATTTGGCCTTCACCAGGGCTTTAAGTGGGATGAAAAAAGTGGTGGGTCTCAAAAAGCGACATGACCTAAAAAGCGTAGCTAGGAATCATTTCCATGGTTCATGGCCTATGTAATTAAGGGTATGGCTTAAAACACGTAAACTAAAACCTGTGCTCCACACAGCATGCCACTGACTAGTATTTTGGTGCCTCTCTGTAAGTTTTCTCCTATTGCATCCAGACATATTACACAATAATGAAGATATGCCTAAAACAAGCCCGACCTTTTGGCTTTGCCACTGCTTGTTAGCAGTATCAGATAAGTGAGTAAACAATAATTTTGTTGTGAGTAATTAGCATAGAAAATGTCTCAATTCTGAAATTGAGACTCTGAATTAAACATAACTAAGGGCTGTGCAACAGGTGTGGTCCTTGGAGTGCCTCAATCACTCCTGTTTCCTTCATACCATTTTCTTCCGCAGATGGTCAGTTAGAAACTTACACCCTTTTCTCCTCATCTCTTGCTAAAACCCTCAATCTGCATATGTAGAACCTCATTTCTTTCTTCAACACCCTGTTTTCACTTGCTCCTGCATGTACTTCTGTATTGTACTGTAATTGCATTTATAAATCGCTTACTATCCCATACAAGGCGTCAAAGCGCTTTTTCGGCGAGTAGCACGCTACTTCGGAACCCAAAAGGATTAGTGGTGAATTAGTATAGTGAAACATGAAATTAATTTGAGCGGTGGATATGTTAGTCTGTTATTTGGATTGAGAAGGATAGTGGAGGGATAGAAGAAGGAAATGATGAAATGAAGCGCTTTTTGGGGAGTAGCACGCTGGAATCACAGGAATTATGCAATTTTGCAGCCTTAGTATTTTCTGCATGATTATGAATTTGCTGCACTGTGCTTCTCCTTCATTTCAAAATACTTCCTCACACACTTGCACCCATCCACTCACCTGTAAGCACTGCTTTTTTTTTCTTTTTTTCTTTTATAGAGTTTTATATAGCGCAAACTTGACCCAAGGGTATCAGAGCGCTTTACATAGTTGGAAGTAGAGGTTACAGGAATTACATATGGGGTAAATACCATTACATGGGGTAAGCACAAATACATAACGACTGTGCACAGAAACAAAGTCAAAGCAGTTACATGTGTTTCATATAAAATAAAAGCAGATACAGGGACGTGAGCACAATCAAACAAGACCTTTCACCCTGTCAGTATCTCGACAGCGGTTTACCTCCTTCACACACATTTTCACGAAGACTCACAATTTCAATTGGCACACCTGACTATTGCTCTGTGCGCACTGCAGGGAGGCCAAGGATTGGATGAACATGTATTCTGAACCCCTTTATGACCAACTAACAGGCACTGTGAGAAACTCGCACTGTTTTCAGCCTGAACTCCACAGCTCCTATTTGTACCCCATCCCAAACACCCACCCACATCCTAAATTAACACAGGTACATAGAGGCAACTCTTTTCGCAGTACCCAGTATACAGGAGTAATATATTACATAAAAACCTACAGAAACGCAGCTTCCTGGAAAAGCAAATACTCTTCGGAAGCCTTAGTGTTTTTACTGTCATTTTTCGGTCAGCGTTTTTGACTGTAAAGTTAATAACATCCAATATAGTCCGGTGTCACTTTTTAATTACTGCTGGGTCAGGACATAGAAGGACCTGCTCCATTTCCTTTTCTTCCATTGCCACATAATTCCAGTGGCCCAGTCTGTCGGCAGTCCTAGTCTCTAACAGCCGGTGCCCTATAGACTGGCATTGCCAGTGGCGGCTCCTCCGCTAAGGCGGAGGAGCGTCGCCCCACAGCTTGTTGCAGTGTAAAAAAAGGAAAAATAAAATGATAATAACCTGAGGTTATTATCATTTTAGTTTTCTCCGTTGTGGCGTCTTTGTGAGGCGGGGCTGCTCTCAAAGCAGGGGAAGGAGTGTTTTGCACTCCCTATGTGAGCATGAGTGCTTGGCCGACCCTCTTGGGCCGCCCAAAACAGTCATGCACACATACTGTGTTCTCCATACAGGCTGCATTACAGCCTGCGTGGAGAACATGGCCACCCCTCCAGCCCCTGGCTGAGGGCCGTGTCATGGCGCTCAGACCAATCACAATGCTGCATTGCAGCGTTGTGATTGGCTGCAGGGAGCCTGGGAGCCCCGGTGCTTCCTGTCTCCCCACCCCCAAGAAGCCAGGAAGCGGACGCAGGAGAAGCGGCAACCGGCAAGCCGGCCGGCCGGCCGGTAAGTGATTTAAAAAAAATGTATTCTCCCCCCGTCCCACTGCTGCTAACAGGTAGCAGCCGCTGCTGGGCATTGCCTTAGGTCCCCTGCATGCTGTAAACATATTTGACGTCCTGTGATCTTGCACTATCATGGCCGCCTAGGCATTCGCCGCCTAACTTGTGACGGGCACTGTGTATGCGTTCCTTATCTCTCACGATCTAGCACACTATGTGCAGACCTAACTGCTCAGAATCCTGTAGTAAGCAGGCCCACCCTCCTCTCTACCCCTTTGCACTCTATGAAGCAGCCACCCTTCTGATGCTCTTTGTAAGCAGGCCTCACATTCTCTCTCCTTGTTTTCTTTAAGCACCTCTAATCTCGCAATGTTCTGAGTTGTGCAAACAGGCCTCTCCCCCTGCAGTTCTGTACTCTTACCTCTCGTCTAAACCCTGTAATGTGTCGTAGCAGTAACTAAAACAAATCTGGAGGGAGGAGAGGACGCGGCCTGCTCGCTCTCTGCGTTCCAAACATTACTTCCTCTCAATACATGACGTCAATTCTCGAGACTCGGAGCTCTCTTCCCGCTTACTTTCTTTGGGAACATAACATTTAGGATTTATTAAAACAAAAGCCAATGTCTTTAACAACATGAAAATCATTAAAAAAAAGGAATTGAGTTGAAAAGTGAACCAATGAGACAGAGCTTTAATAAACTGGAAATGGGCCTAGACTTACTTTCTCCTTAGAGTCATTTTTGTACAAAATCAAAGAGCATACCTTTAAATTCATAAACAGCTAGGAAATTCGGAAATTGAATTGGATTCCATAAAGATGATGGATTACGTTAAAATATTTCCTGGCAAGCTTAAATTAAAGGGAGCCAACATTAAATCAAGTACTAGTCTTGGCCAGAGCTCAAAGCTTATCGTCGGGATATTAATTATAGAACATAGAAATGCCAATCATAGCAATTTTTGAGCAATCAATGTATGTGAATATAACGTATACTTATGCCCATATGCTTTCTTTGTCCAACGAAATGGGACATTTTGTTTCCTGCCTGGCATCTCCTGCACACTTTACACATCAGCTACATTTCCAGCAACATGTGCGCAATGGAACCCTTGCTTGTGCAGTGGACTCTGGTTTTGCAACAGATGCTTACAGTGCTTCCTGTTGGGTTTTACTTTCTTACAGGCATGAGTTTTTTTTAAATGTCTGGCATTACCTAAACCCTTTGATTTTACTATATTTATATCAATAATATACTTGCTAATAGGGGCTTTCAGCCTGCCCGCTTCATCAGTTGGCCTTTTATTGTGTAATTCACATTATTCTTCCATCCACCTCTGTATACAGCATGGGTAGTGCCATTGACTAACTTCACTGAGATTGCAGAATTCTGCCCTTTCACAGGGAAGGGCATCCACACAAAGTAATTCCCTTAAGTGCCAGGAACAACTGTCAATGTGTGCTTTTTCAGACAAAAATGTTTTTTCTTTTGGCCAATGTGTTTTTTTGAGGTTTTTTTTTTGAGTTTTAAGAGAGCCTAACAGCTTCCCGAACAAAACGTTTTGCGAAAACAAAGACAAAACAAAGATTGCCAAAACTAAAAGGCCATTGTCCAACACAAGACCTATTGGCTTTACCAGTGCTTGTTTTGTTCATCTGCCTACATATTCATCCATAAAAGCACTGTTGCATGGACGGCTGGATTTTTGGGAACACATTCTGTTTGACTGTTGGAAGGCCCTTGTTACCTGCCTATGACATTTGCCTTCTGCCACCCCGTTGGTTGTATTCGGAGAAATTAACCAAACACTTTGTTGAAGCTCCAGAGACCGGTTGTGATTAAAACTATCTGGGTGTTGGTGTGTCTTGCATATGGGCAAGAAGAATTGGTCTGAAGAGTGCATTCAATACATGCAGGTTGTTCTACTGCCGATATGAAAGGTAACCACAGACTACGCATGATGATAATATCGTTTCCTAGTTACCAGATACCAAACTCTCACTAGACACAGTTCTGGTGTCTCTAGTTTGACTAGAATTGTCTCTACCAGCGGAAAAACAAACCTAGGAGGGGCTCAGGGATAAGGAGTCTGCTACATCAGGTTCTCCTCCATGAACATTCATTGTGGAGGGTCTGCAGGACTCCAGCAGTGCCCTACCCACTCCCCATAAACGTCCTGATGCTTCAGTTCAGTAAGGCAGAGTAAACGCTCCTTAGAACCCTGAGATAAGTAAAGTAATTGATAACGTGAAATATCTCTATGGACCCTCCTCTCGTTAGACCTTAAAGTCTCAAGTAGAATAGCATAATATGGGTGTTCCAAGCACTGTTCCCCCCAACCCCTGTGACAGGTTCTTCAAATGCGCTTGATGTCTCATTTTTTTTTCCAGGCATAGAAGCCTGATGGGGGATGGAGGATTTCACGCATTACGCTACAGCAGGTAGTTAGAACGCTACACCCGCTCCTTTTGGTTGTGGGAACCGGATATTGACTTTTCCACTCCAAGTTTGTGGGGGTAAGTCTGTTTCTCAAGATTCCGCATCCTACCAGTGCACACTGAGTATCAGGAGCATCACGTGAAAACAAATAGAATTTTTTTCTTAAGCAGGAAGTCCGCTCATTCATTGTATTATCTCTTTATGGGTTTTGCGAGGAATAAGCGGTGTTTTGGCTGACTGATACAAAGGCAGGGTTTGGTCCAGTGGAGACCGATTTTGTGGTTTGGTGAGTCACATTCTGACATAATCTCTGTTTCTCGAAATCGTATTGTATACATGATCTACAATCATTAAGGCTTAGAAACCGTTTGTACTGGCATCCAAAGCTATAGAGTTGTGGAAACAGTTATTTTGGTGTTTTGTGAGCCCCAGAACCTTTCTGAATACAGCTGAGCAGTATTTGAGGCAATGTTTATCAGATATTGGCCTATTGCCATTTCATCAACCCCATTGCTCTACATTAGACATCGGTTCTAGGCAGCCATTTCTAGGTCATCTTCTTCACCGCATGAAAGAGTTTAGCCCAGAATTCTATTATTTGCAAAGACTGCGTAGAATAAGCCTTGTCAACCCCTCAACATTCCACTTTTATCTGCGTATCATGATAAGAAAAAACTTTTATTTGGAAAGCAAGATTATAAAATTACACTTTTATCGCACCCAGATGTTCTAAAATTGTATTTATATAATCTTTTTTTGGATTACTTTATCAGTCCTATTTAGAAACCTGTGCAACCCCAGGAGTAGTTATTGTGTGCTGGTGGCAACCAAAGGCATAACTTATTAGAACGGTGCTCTATGCTTTGTACCACCTTCTTCTGAGGTACATTAAAAAGAGAGAGGATGCAAAGGGAGTTCCTACCCACATCCATCGGACAAGTAGCATGGTAATTACATGTAATTTGGTAATTAGGCATGTGGCTTTACTGCATCCAGTTTTCTCCAAGGAGAGTTTTCAACAGGTGAATCCTGGCAAAGTTAGTCCCGAAAAAAAGCTTGGCAGTCAGAAATTGCGTACAGAATTTCATTCAGTAATACCAATTTCCTGGTATTTCTCCTTGCCATAAGCAAAAAATCTGAATACTGCGGTAATTTTACATCCTGTTCTTCTCAGTGTTTAAATTGCTGCAAGAAGTTAGACTATTGCTGAAGGGCAAACGTAATGTACATTGTTAGTACCCCGCTCCTAATGGTTCACTTAATCAGCTCTAATAGTAATAAAAGCCTCTGCAAGGTATACATTGAATTAGTAATTGGTGCCACTGCAGGATATGAGTTGAATTAATAGTCAGTGCCACTGCAGGGTATGAATTGAATTAGAAATTGGTGCCATTGCAAGGTATGCTTTATCCACAAGCTGTTATCTCTCTTCAACGGCGGCACTTAAATCCTACACCAAATGGGAGATACACAGCATGGCAGGAGGGTTGACAGATGAAAGTCCCTTACGCGTGGAAGTTTTCCCCAGCGCCTACTTGAAGTTTAAGAAAACGCTGAAGGCTGTAATCTTCAGTTAGGGCTTCATGCCAATAATCCCACTAAAAAGCACAATCCACATCCTGCAAGCACACCTACCTGTGAGCTGGCCAACTATAGAATGATCTTCGCTGAGTACTAGCTAATGCTAATGTGCACCAAAGTTCATAATTGTGTGTACCAGTTATTGCTCCATATTGTAACCCAATTTCCTGGCATGCGAGCAGCCTTCCTGCGGCACCCTACATTAGCGACAATCAAAAAAGCACAGTATGTTTCCTAGCACTATAGGACCACTGGTCAGCAATGCAACAGGCTTCTTTTACACCCCTTGCCACACTTTCCAAACTGATGTCGTAACGTAGCCTGCGATCTGCCTACCAATCGATGAATGTGTAAAGAAATTGTGATAGATTGTTTCAGACAATATTCTCCCCAGATCCTTGCCAAGTTCTACTTATACTGAAAGGGATCAAGTTGAGCGGATTGTGTATGTATTCTACACCATGCTTTGTACATAGTTCACATCCCTATTTGTACAGTCTGTAACCTGGACATTTAGGGGCATATTAGCAAGGGCTGGCGATATAATTATCGCCGCTTTAGCGTCCGTTTTCGAGCGATAAACGGCGATAATTATATCGCAATATCATCAAGGACACACTAGCGCGTGTTTCCTTGATGTAGAGCCCGTTTTTTCACAGCCTCGCCCCGCATCGCTAATGAGATGCAAAGAAGGCGTGGCTGTGAAAACAGCACATGAAAATATCGCGAAGGCAGCTTCGCGATATTAACAAGGAGGTGCAGCGATAAAAAAAATCGCGCTACCTCGGCCTTAACGCTGGAATTTAATGTCTGTTAAATTCCAGACTAAGGCATACTAATAATGGTAGGTGGATTATGCTGATACGACCACAGGGTCGTATCAGCAATGTTATCGCTGTTTTCCATGGAACATCGCTGGAAAACCAGCGATGTTCCATGGCAAACACTATTGCTGAAATATTATCGCCATAGCGCTATGCATTGTAAATATAGCGTTATCATGGCGATAATTTTCAGCGATAGCCGGCGATAATATTTCTATCGCTATGTGGGGCCAGCGATAATTATCGCTGGCCCTTGTTAATATGCCCCTAAGTGTTTTGAGAAATTGAAGAGGGAAGAAAGAAATGGCCAGCGATGCAGTGAGTCGACTTCATGTCCTTCACCTGACTCATACTCAGCTCCTCTTCAGATGGGGCAGGCAATCAGAGGAAGTACAGGACAATGAATGTTGGCATAGGACTTTCGCCCCTGAAGCGGCAGGTGTATAAGGAAGAGAAGCACACTTGGCTTGGTTGTCGTACTATTCCTAATTCTTCACAAAACACCACTGTAGTGATGAAGGGTATGTCTTGTTTCGTGGATCAATTTGTTTGGTAAGGATCACAGGTTCCACAGATGTTCCAGAAGTCTCACAAATCTTCCATAAGCGAGCCTTGCCATACTCTGGGGCACTGCTGACTCCTGTCTATTTTTTTATTTGGGAGTTTTATAAAGTGTGGTTTAATGCAACCTCCTGGTTACACCACACGAACCAACTAACACTACCCACAATCTTTGCTCATGTGTACTTTGCTGCCTGTGTATCATACCACACTTGGTATGTTAGTCAAATGTCTGTCTTTTCTATTAATCTTCACACAATCGCAAACTTGATCTCCCTCACGCCCCTCACTTCCGGTCACTACTTGGTCTACGTTAAGCACCTTGTCTGCCTTTGTCTTGCCTATCGTCAATGTCTGTATGTACAGCATACCTGTTTGAAATGCTTTGGCAGTCAGTAAATTGTATTAAACAGTTAAGAGCATTCAGTGTGCCATCTTTGCTCTTCTTTGGTCAATTGCATTCTGGACCCTGTCACAGGAAGAGAAAAGTTTGGCTGTTTGTGTGTGAATTTATTTAGAAAGCTCCACTGGTTGTCTTTGAGGCACCCACCTCTTTCTTTGGTTCACTTCATTGGTATTGACCTCTGTCTAAGATGGAACCCATGCCAGTAGAGACAGTGACAAAGCGGAAACAGAGGCAGGAAGAACTAATGGATAAACAGGAAGTTATGTAGTGCATCTTTTCAAAATACGTGTTTACATTGTGCTGCCTTGACGTTAGCCATTCAGCCAGGAAGCAGAGCTAGCTTCCGGGAGCCGCTATATATCTATTCACATAGGATGTGCAAGTTAGGGAAATGAAGTTGTTTCCTAACTGATCTAAAGAACTGACCTATTTTTTTTCTTCTACCTGAATGCTATATTTATATTTCCTGTTTGATTCTGAGTCACGTGGGCCAACTTTTCCGGCCACATTGCCGCTTTTTTGTGTTGCAAAGTAATAGCCTGGTAGGGGGTGGGCGGTCCCTTGTTTTCATAGTATGCAACATAAAGACTTTCAAATGCGTCTAAAAACACCAGGGCTGACCACTCTTATCAATGGAAACCTGAGTATATTCAGGAAAAAGGAAAATCAACATCTATAGGATTCATGGGGGAATTAACAGGATTCAGTGTTATCTCTCATATAAAGATTAAGTACAATAATTGACCGACTCACTGACATTACTTGCAGGAATGGACATTTTAAAACTGGTTCTTAAAGAAATGTCGGACAGAAACGAAGTCCTATCTTTAGCCTACACTTTGTTTTGTTGCACTGTGTGTGTGTATTTATTATAGGAACTATGCCACCGGCACTGTTTTACCTATATCCCTATGTAGATTAAATCTGTTGAACATAATGAGTTATATAGAATGTCATTTACTCCGAGTCGGTGTATTTTACTTAATTTTTATATGAGACAAATAACTGATTGCATTGTGGTATTGACCCCAAGAATACTATGGATGCTTCTACCTAGTGTGCGCTGACAGTGACACATTTACATTGTTTCAGATAAATCCTGGTAAAGTCTTTTGCAAGCGACATTGGGTGCTTGGAAGAGACTTTCACTCCCGGTTTCATCAGTAAAACACTAGAGTCCTGTCCCCGTATCTTTCTCTTTTCTTAACTTGTAAGCGACTATTAAGTCGGATATCAGTCATGCATACTCACAGGCAAAAGCTATTGTGACTGTAAAGTACGAGGAGAAAAGATGTGCCTACGTGAATAGCAGTTGTAGGTGCTACATTTTATAGTTTATTGATACAGAACATTTAGGAACTTTTTCTTGCCAGTCATCCAGGTTCAGGCAGTTTATTTTATTTTCTCCTGTGTTTACTGGTTATGAGGCTGTGTCATAACAGCAACAGCATGCTGACAAGGTTATAGGGAACATTCTAGAAAGGCTGTTGCTCCTGATAGGCAATGTGTCTGCATTAGTCATTCACAAGTCCGCTTTCCTAGCTCCATTGGCCATTCGTAGTCATTGCCTGCTGGGATGTTGGCAAATCACTTAGAATGAGTCGAGGCCGATACCGGGGGCTTACTTGAGTCATTCTGTCCTGCAAGAGATACAGAATTTTCGAGCCTCATCTGGATACTTGTCTGTCAAGCAGGTACCCCTGATAATTCATACTAAGTGATTCACCACAGTTCTGATTTCTTTTACCAGAGATCTTTAACCTTCGTCACGTCAGTAGCCAAGCTCATGCACTTAGTCATTTGCTGTCTAATTTAATCCTCCATGCTCTACGCTTTCATCTCGGTTTTGTCTCCAGATTTAATTAAAGCCTCATTCATCCTTTCTGACTTTTAATCAGTGCTGTAGTGGTGCTCTGCAGCATCTTCAGTATGATATTAGATCGAGGGGGACCTGAAGACATCCTTCTGCTGCCCCCCTTAAGGTGAGAAAAAGTCCAAGCTTACTGGTGCTTAATTGGGCTGGGTGCTATCTGTACACCCGTGGCTGGTAGGAGGCAAAGCAGGAATCAATTTTTTACAGTTGCCCCATACCTGACCTGAAGGACTTGATCATTAGGGTCGCCATCCAAAGAGTGCCTACACTTGCGAGATATCACCAACTTCAATAGGTTTACAAACAAGGAGGCAGAAAGAAATCGCTCCTCCTCTGCCTCCACAATAAGTGACTCTCTGAAGCCATGGATCATTAGCCAGGCCGCCTGATCTCAAAATGGCACCTAGACTGTCCCCTGACAACTGTCATTGTGCATTGCTAGATGACTTCCAACAAAGATGCCGGCCTTGCTGCTCCAGTGGCAGACTCCCCAATATTCTTGTATTGTACTTGTAACATATTCAGCCAGCCTGGTTTTTCACCCAACAGCACTTTGCATGCTGGGATTTAATTTTCATACCTAAGATGGTGGAAGCAGATCTGCAAGCCTCAGAACGCAAGGTGATGTGAGCCAAAAAGTAAGGACTGGCTGGAAGTGTCGCACATGAAAAGCGATACTTGGCATTTAAGTAAATTCCCATTAGCAGAGTCCAGAGTGTGGTTTCTCCTACAACCAGTGAATTGAGTTGGATCCTGTGTGAGTGATCCATTGACTGAACCACGTTTAGTTAGCATGTACAATAGGCTTTCCGCTTATTTGAGGGACCATAATCATATCAGATTGCTCTGTTAGTCCCATATGGATGCCTCCCTCGTGGAAAACCAGGAGAGTTGTTCGTTTTTAAAATCATGAAGCAAAAGGATTTGCTTGCTTCCTGTTTAGACCACAGGCTTTGAGACCCGGATCTGGTCTTTTCCATGCATTTCTGATTAGTCATTTCAATACAAACGGCTGAAAATAAAATCTTCATAGAAAATGACAGTCAAGTAGAATTGAAAGATTTGTGACCTGTACTTTTTTTAAATAAAAGAATTTAGGAATGCAGCTTTCTGTTTTGTTGATAACTAGTCATGTGTCAATACTGGGACTTAAAATGAAATCGACTTTTAAAACACATCTAGTGCAGTTTCTTTAAGTGACCGCTTATTCCCCGGTGAGATTATGGTTGGAGACAGTGAAGACAACATTTCCAATGTACCAGGTGGGCACAGAGCCGAGCAGGCGTCATCTGTGAGAAGAGCCAGGCACACTTACACCACTCCCTTGCTGTGAGCGAACTGTAATCGAAACAGGCCTAACTCCTAAACTCAGGTTTCGAAATCTGTTGAAGGCCCCCTAGAGCAGTGGACTTCAAACTTTTTAACGCCCCGCCCTACCTCACCCCCCCCCTCCCCCCCGTGGTGAAAAAAAATATCAGGACCCCCCCATAGAAGTTTATACAATTTATTCTATTAAATTGGTAATGTTTAAATATGTCCAGACTTATTTAAATATTGCAGTTAAGTTCTGTTACCGTTTTAAAATTGCAATCAAATACATGATTGCCTAACGTTCTATTCTGGTCAGGCATGCCTTACTAACGTTAGGGGTGGGGGGCAGTTTGAAGAATATTTAGAGTCCTTTCCCATTTGACACACACTCCTAGCTAGGATATAAATGACAAAAGATGTTAGTGAAGGCTCTTTCTGCTTGTAACAAATCACTGTTATCAGCATAATGCTTCTTTTGATCCCTGCCCTAGAGGTTTATGTTTAGCATAGTGGAGTTAGGGTTCTGTGTTTGAGGTTTCTTCAGCACTATAACAATGTATTTCACCCCCCTAGCTACGCCACTGATGCATTTCTGTTCTTCCTTACCTCCTTTATATGAGCTCCCCCTCCCATCCCATCCCTGGCTACAGTATCTGCCTTCCTTCTCCAGCTAGCACTGTTATGCAACAAGCACACAAAAACAGGATTGGGTCGGGGTGGGCGGAGGACGGGGAATGGACTAGCATTACTGCCTGTTTGAACTCGGAATAAGATACGGTGCAATCGGAATTAAAACCTCTTGTATTGCTGCACTGTTTAAGACAAAAACAAAACAAAAATCTTAAATTCACAAAGGAAATTTATGAGCAGGTACTAAAGAATGAGAAATGAGGTGCGATGGGGGATTGAAGGGAAACGGTTTTCTTTCTATTGCCTTCTTTCTCTTCATCTTTTTTCATTTTTTTCTTGTTTTTCTTGTTTTTTTTCTTGTGTTTTTTTCTTATTTGTCTTTTTCTTTCTTTCTTTCTTTCTTTGTTTTTTTTCTTTCTTTCCCAAACCCCCCTCTCCAGCATGCCGGACTAGCGTGGCTCTAATACAAAGCAAACATCTTTATAATGTTCATCTGCAACCTTTCGTCCACCTGAACAGAGACAGCAGCTGGTGTTGGATTTCATTTGTATTGGATTTGCTGTTTCCTACAGCAGGCCTCTCTCCCTCACGATGCATTGGGGCATCTTGTCGGATGGCCTTCTGCATTAGTTTCTCAGGTCCCCTCATGTGTCTGAAAGAAAGTGGCTGTCTAGATTGGAAAGCTCTAATTGTTGTTTCATGCGCTCATGAGGAAGACGTCGTTCTCTTAGACTATTTTTAGCTGAGGATGTCAGGGATCAAACAAGAGACTCAAATGTGTTTACTTCAAATACCTCGCTTCTGAGAACATCACAGACACCACTCAGTTGGATAGCCATCCTTGGTCCCTGTACACTTATGTTGATCCAAACAATCGATCCTGTGACCTCGACTCAAATCCTGCAACAAAGTTTCTACACAATTATGAGAGGATACATACTTTTTAATGGTTAGGGTCAGTGTTTTAACGCTACACAAATACAGAAACAGATTTGCTTTCCCACCTCATGGAATGAGGCACTGTATTCTCCTTTGTATTGAAACCCTTACCTCTCTTCTGCAAGCATGCATCGCCTCTCTCTTTTGATTAAATACCTGCATTCTGTCTGCAGACAGAGCTCTCTCTATCTTTTGGTCAAAGTCTTACACCTCTTCTTTAGGTACCACCTTGTCCCTTGGGATGAAACACTTGCAGCAGACAGCGCCTTCTCCTTTGTGATTAAAGCCCTACATCCCTGCAGTAGGCACCAGCTTCTTTATTTTTGCAAAAGCCCTAAAACTCTGTTACAGGAACCACATTATTCCTTGGGATAAAAGCCCTGCGTTCCTTCTGCAGACCCATCCGTCTCCCTTTTTTTGAAAGTCCTACACCTCTTCTCTAGGCACCTCTTTCTCCCAGGGAAGGAACCCCTACATCGTTGTTGCAGGCATGACCTCCTCCCTTGTGATAAAAGTCCTAAATCCCCGATGCAGGCACCACACTCTCCCATGGCTGAAATCCATACATCCTGTTGCAGGCACCAGCATCTCCCTCCTTACTGCAGGTACCATCTTCTGCATTGAGACGAAAGCTGAATGTCCCTGTTAAAGGCACAGTGTTTCCCCTTTTGCAGTAAGCCCCGCATCCCCTCAGCAGACAGTGTCTTCTTTGTGGTGAGGCCCTGCAGGAAGCATCTTCTCCCTTGTTATGAAAACTGAGCATCCCTGTTAGACACTGTCTTCTCCTTTGGATGGAAGCCCTTCTGAAGACACCACCTTCTCTATTGGGATGAAAGCTCAATATCCCTCCTGCGAGAACCTACTTCTCTTGTGGTGAGGCCCAGTCCAGCTGCAGACACCACATTTACCCATTAATCAAAGCCTAGTCCCTGCTGAGGGCATTGTACTGACCCGATGATGAAGGATCTATCCTGTGAGGAAAGTCCTGTCTCCCTTTGCTGCAGACACCGGTCTGTCCTATGTGAAGAAATCTCTATCTTCCTCTACTACAGGTACCACACTCTCCCACATCATGAAAATCTTGTGTCATTCAGCTGCAGGCACCCCACACTCCAACATCATGAAAGTCTTGCATCGTTCAGCTGCAGGCACCACACTCTCCTATGTGATGAAAGCCTCATTTCCCTCTACTACAGGCAAAACACTGTCCTGTGTGATGAAAGCCCTGTGCCCCTCTGCTGCATGCAATGCACTCTTCTGTGTGATGAAAGTCCCATTTCTCTCTGTTACATGCACCGCACTGTCCTATGTGATGGAAGCCGGTGGCATAGCTATGGTACCATGGGCGCTATTGTAAGAAAGGAAATTGGGCTCTCATCCCGTTTGGAAGTAAAAAAACTGCCACTAATTGGGGATCCGAAGGCCCCTCACGCCTCTAGGCTCCAGTGCCGCTACACCTGCCACACTGTTGATAGCTACTCTCCCTCCCTGCTGCAGGCACCGTACTGTCCTATGTGATGATTGTACTACTGAATATCGGCCCCCAGAATCTTCTGGTACAAGAATATCGAGAAAAGAGTAGCTAGGGACAAAATATTGAAAGGTAAGCGCATATAGGGAAGCATCGATTTACGATTCATAACTCCACATCTACATACCTTGAAGACATATGTATTGTGCATATAGATGGAGTTGAATATAGAAGATCTGGACTTATTTACCTGTGGGTTTTTTTGGAGGGATAATTTGTCCTCGAAATTGTGTCCCATTGATATTCTAGGGGCGGTATTCAAGGGTCAACAACACCCTGTGTGATGCAAGTCCTCTCTAACTCTACTGCAGGCACTTTGCACCACAAAAACCTTTCAGCCCACCAAATGAGAACAACTCCACCGCGAAATACGCGGAGCCTGACTTTACTCAAAGGGCTCCCCCGAAAAATACACCTGTCGTGTTTTGTACATCTTGACACTGCGCACACCTGGCAGGGCTAGCGCGAGACAGCAACGTGTTCTGTCCTAACCTGCCCACTACGACAGACGAGGCTCGTGCATTGTATTGGAGAGTGCGCAACCAAAACCAGTTTTACTCTCCCTTCGCCCTATATAAAACTCGAGAAATAAATCAGTGACACTGTGTTAGATATTGTAACTTTTAACACGTCTGATACTGGTTTTTGTTACCTTCCTGTTGAGAACAAAAACAGTTTAACAGGTTTGAACGTCCCTACCACGCCCAGTGTACAAGAAATGAAAAACAATACGAGTGCGCGTTTCCTTTGGCAAAACTGTACTTGCATCTTTGATTTAAAGCATTTGCGGAAATACTGAGCTTGGAGTTTTGAAATGACTCAATGGGTGCAGATCGTGTGAATCTTTGGACCGAGGACACAACTAGTTCCTTGGATGTGTTATTACATAATGCACGGCAGAAAGACTGTTGCTTTCTCCTTGGTAAACTGCACCCTCTCCCATCTTCTCCTTTGTCTCCTCTGATCCAAACTCAGACCAGCCATAACTTTACCCCCCCCCCCACTAAGGGTGTGAGGAATTTCAGAACTCCAAGCCAGATAGACTTGTGTCAGCTGGAGCACTCCCTTTCCATCGAAAACTGCAATTTCCCACATTAAAAAAATAAAATAAAATTGGCATCAACACTATGTGGCGCCCCAGGGCCTCCGCCTTACCTCACCCTATGAAAGTGCCAGCTCTGAATTCACAACAGGTACCATGTGTCTGTTCCTTCTTCCCTGAGCAGTTACTTCCCCAGGTTGCGCTGATTGACCTATGACCCAGGGTAATACCCCAAATTCCTGACCTATGACCCAGGGTAATACCCAAAATGGCGCTCACTATCTGTGTCACACTGTAAAGCTTTCTGAAGTGATCACTGAGCCAAGAGTTTTGCACGAAGTAAAACAACAGAAAGAAATAAAATAATCCACAGAATGGGGCTTTAACTCTCACCTTGTGTAGCCAGAGAAGCAAAATACCTATGGCTGAAGGGAGCCATTTAGATTGAAATATTATTGATTTTCATTTAAAACTTGGGACGTTTTTCAGTTGTGTGAAATTAATTTTAAACTGTTTATTTGAGCATTGCTTTGATCTCGCTGTAGCACCAGAGTATGTCTGAAGCAGATTTAAGAATGTTCTATATGTTTTCTAAATACCTCGAGAGTCCTCTGGTCTCTTCTTTGTCGGCTATGTGCTTTTTGGAAACTTGTGCTCTAGAATGTTCTCATAAAAATAGATGCTAATTTGATAACCTTGTTTAGGTCAGTGCTGTGTCCTGCCCCAATTCAACTGTGGCTGGTAAGTGATGAGCGGACAGTCTTCTTGGCAGGAAGATGGGTGCCAATCTATTGCTTTCTGTAGTTATAGCTTTTTTCCGCATTCCATTGAAACCAGCCAGAGGGAAGCGATGGTAATATACAATTGGTTGAAAGCAGAGCTTGAATATCAGAGAGAAAAACTGCAGATCAGAGGAGAAAATGCCCTCTATCTTTCCCTTATGTTTTTCACAGCTTGAATTACAGACATGGAGACACTGACAGTCAGTGAGACGGTGGCAAATCAAAATAAATGCAAAATGTTCTTCAGAACTGCTTAGGGGAAGCGGCAAAAGGAAGAGATGCAAGATGGTCAAGAGGAATCCTTTTGGAAAAATTGAGAAATGGAGAATGAGCCGAGGGGGAAAGGTACAGTGAAGGTAGAGTATAAGGGTAAAGCAGAACGGAACCTAGGCGAGGGTAGGGATGTGAGAGCTGGGGATTTGCAAGAAATGAAAGCCATTGCACCTAGGGTAGGGAGATCAAGTGTGAGAGCCACA
Organism: Calotriton arnoldi; assembly: GCA_963921515.1. NCBI lineage: Eukaryota > Metazoa > Chordata > Amphibia > Caudata > Salamandridae > Calotriton > Calotriton arnoldi. Next base: position 212,335 of record CAWUFW010010803.1, read on the forward strand.
AGAAAGAGGAGGCTAGACCTAATTAGAAAGATCACAAAATGGAAGAGGGTGGAGCAAGTGATTAACTTTTTTGTACCAAATCCCAATTATCTTGTGATCAGACTTGTTCTCCTTGAGGTCTCAGTTTTACCATTGGAAAAAACGTGCTAAATTTGTTTCAAATCTTGATTTAATTGGTTAGTGATTCCAGGAGTGCTTCCTCTAGGTAGCAAATTGCACTCACTATGGGGTTATCTCACAATATAGGCTTCCAGTAACTTGTTGAATGCTCGACGTGTCAGTGGATGTGGTGTTTCAACAGTGCAAACCTGTTTAAAACAAATTGAATCTTGAACAAAGGTGTTTATTTAGAACAATAACAATCATTCATGATATTAGTTTGTCAAAATACGTCCATTTGCTTCGAAAACATTCGATGAGGTTGACCCTCCATGTTGCTTTGTCTGCAGTGACATTTTCAATATAGTTTTCTCTTATAGTGTTTCCGGAATGGAAATCGGCATTCTGTAGCAGCATGGCCTGAGCCCTAGTGTAGGTCGAACTGTTGACTAAAGCCATTTATTCTGTTTGAGCCTCTGACACATTCCCCTCTCAAATCCACATCCCATGGGCATCTGTGGGCTCCCCTCCTGGCTGCGATGGAAAAATCTGAAATTCAGAGTCCATATCTGAAAGTCCACACTGTCTGCATTGGAATATACCTTTCTATGACCATTTGGTGCGTACATCCACACTACCTTTGTAGAGAATGGGCAGGAAATGTGCCCTACTCTGGTTGGCCATAGTTATAGATATTAAACATGACACGCCCTTTGATTGGCAAAGTTTTCCCACTCGTGCACACCTGATTTGGCTGAGCCTTTAGGACCAGAATTATTCTTGCATTTTGTAGAAACTATACAGCATCATTTGAGAGGGATGTTTGGCTTGAGACAGGATTTTGTTGCTGTATCTAACACTAGGCTGGAACAGCCTACTTCTCTGATGCGGCCTAGCTGCTGTAACATGTTCAGAAAGAACATGCATCAGCACTTACCCCAATGTGGATCAGCTTCACCAGTGACCTGGAAGAAGACAGGCAGGCTCAGTGGATAAGGTGGAGGTCATTTTGAGTCAACCGGACTAAAATCGAGCAGAAGACATTTGCTTTGCAAGAGGGCCAAGCACCCACAGAAAACATTGCAGGACTTGAAGTGTGGTGAGACGTCATGTTTATGACCTTAATGGCATTACTCCTGACTTTGTGAGAACACACACATCTTATTCCTTCCCAATTTAAGAAGGATATAATTTTCACCTTTAACCTTCCGACTTTCAGTAATGTCCTGTTGGCTTAGGCTGGTTTCCCAGGTTGTGGAACCATGTGAACCATCCTACACTTTACGATTCTGAAGACATTGCAGTTTAAAGACGTGACTGATCAATACCCAATATTGCTAGTTCCCCATTTGATAGTGAAATTGTTGGCTCCATTGGAATTGGTCTGTGTTTTTCCCACCACATATAAATTTCCACCTCTACCAGCCATTCACAAGCATCTGTCCACTAAAATGTGCCCGCTCTGGGGGATCTCCATTGGGTGCTCAACCAATCCCATCCCGTGCTCTTTCTGTTGAATTGACTTTGGAGTACAGTTAGATGATTAACTGGGCTTCTCCTGAACTGTGTCAAGTGACCCGATTGCGGACCACCAGAGTCCAGTGACCCCATTAACTGTAGGTTTTTTAGACACCCGAGGGTTACCTTGGCTCCAGGATGATTATCTGTCTTGGCGATAGAGGCCAAATGTGCCCGCAGTCAAGTTTCAAAATGTTAAGCAGATCACACTCATAGGCACCAAACCGTGCAATTGCTTACTTTGATAGTTCTGCACTTTTGAGTGAGGCCTGGTTTTAGCAAGCAAAGGCATATTTAAATTATGGTACCTTTTTGAATTTGATATGGTTCGCGGTTTTCGCTTGAAATTGATGCAGAAAGTTTTTTTTCTTTCTTTTACACAAATAAAATGGCCCTCTGCTTGAATGTGTCCGAGCCTTGATTTGTGGCTGAAATCCCTCCTAGTCTCTGGTGTGTTGAATTTGATGCAGAATATACTGTTCCTGTTTTTCTCCTCGACGTTCATGACTCTTCCCCAGCCTGTATCTTCTCACACTGCCGCCCAGTGTGCCCCAGTGGGCAGTGACCTCAAGCACTGCTGAGAGAATGAAGCTACTGCCCACTGCCCTCCATCACAGGGGCTTGAGAACCTGGCCCTTAGAAGCTTGGTGTAGTGAACTCATTGACAGCAGCACCGTAGAGCTTTTATTTAGTTTACATTGTGGTTATCCTCATTGGGGACAGCAGTGAACCGGTCTGCTGGGCAGGACAGGGTCAGTTTGCTCTCTGGAATGTTTAAATCCTTATTATTGTCCTTAATAATCTGCCTTCTTCCCCTCTGCAACCCCACTGAATGAATTATTTACCCTTTTTCCAAGTCCGGTCATTAAAATGCTTTGTCACGAAGAGGCACTTGTGAGGGAGATATTTTGTCGCCCCAGACAGTATGTACTCAGTTTCAGAATGTAATCCCTTACCATGCATTTCACCTTTGGCATTTATCAGATCAGTATCTTATATGAAGCTTCAATCATTTCCAGTGACATGCAGAGATCAAGCGCGTCAAACGAACGCCTATTGCACCTGCCAAGGTATTGTCCAAACTGTACTTAACAGGCAGCACAATTTTATAAAGAACATTTTTTAGCCATAGTGCATTAAATGTTCGCTTTTTCATAAAAATGTGCAGCTCACGTTGGCCCAGTTCAAAGAAAAATGTATAAGCCTTAAATTACTGTTCAGGCTGTCTGGGGCACCTTAATAAACAGGGGCATGAACTGTGTACCACAGGGGCATGAACTGTGTACCACAGGGGCATGAACTGTGTATTACACGGACATGAACTGTGTTCTGCATATTTCGTGGGAGTAAGGCAGATCCCCCAAAGCAAGATGGCGGCCCTCTGTCCTCGATATGAGCGCATCGCACAATAGAAGGTCGACGTGGCATAACTAGTTCTCACATGTTAACTGGAGGGCCCATTAACATGCATTTGAGATATAACATTGTTCTCCGAGCTGAGGTTGCCCCCCACCCCCCCGGGTTTCAAAATAGGCCGGCTGTGAAAGTACTCAAATTAATAAACCTATTCTAATTTGTCTCTTTGGAAGAGCATAAGGGTCTGTCTGTTTTGTATGTTTTTTTTTCAATTTCAAATTGCACTTCTGTACAGCTTTGCACTGCATGTGCGTTAATGAATTGAGTATGGTGGTGCGCCTTTCCAAGGGGATAGTCCCATGCCAAGAAGCTGGCGCAATTTAACTTGAAGATATTGTCCCATAGAGAGTATAAACATAAGAAATATTAGTTCAGTTGGCCACAGCTACCACCTAAATAGACCGTTCTTCTGAGAGGAATATCTAACTTTCAAACCCCACTTGCCTCGAAACGGTATGAAAGCCACAGACGTTTAGTTACTCAGCTTAATAAAGTTCAAAGTATATGGCTTATGCACTCCATTTTTATTAATCTGTTTTCACCAACAAATCCTTTAAATAACTCCCTGTCTGGAACCATATTGCATTCCACCCTGTTCTGCACATTAGGATGGCTGCCAGAACACCACGATGATGATGATGTGAAAGCCTTTCCTTGGCGCAGTCCACCTGGGAGACATTCCACGTCTGTAATAAGGAAGAGTGATCGCATAGCCTATTCGCTGCCAAATACTAGAACAGCGGCATTCTCTGTGAGTCACGTATCTTATTACTGGGCCTTTCTGTAATGAGCAGTTGAACTGTACCAGCTGCTTGCACTAGAGAGCAAACGCGGCGAGAGACAAAGGCAAGTGATTAGCCACACCTTAACCAGCTCTGTCAAGTACCACGCATCTGGCGTGAGACTTTCGCATTTCAGTTTGGTGATCCGCATCACCGCACTGAATTGCAAAGTCACGCATATTTAGCATAGCGCCTCGTCAGCTGTCAAGCCGTACTAGCCCTGCTAATCATGCACCAATGCTAAACTACAGTTGGAGTGGCAGCGCGCTATGCGCTGCTCCCGGCAGGAAATGGGGGAGCTGGCTGAGCTAGTTGCTACAATATACATAGCTGCCAAGGTTTCAGATTACTATGTGTGACATTTTCATAATTTCAGAGTAATTATGAGTGACATTTCAATGACTATGAGTGACATGTTCTCGCAAGCAAAACCAAGCAATGAAGACGAGGGAAACATATAAATATCAGAAATTACACCCTTTTGAGCAAAACAAAAACCTCTTAGAACAACTTTAAACTGCAACAAAGCACCAGAAAAGGAAGGGCACTAACCTAGTGTCCTTGTAACCTGATTGTAGTGTTAAACAAATGTGTAACCATGATATTAAACATTAAACAAGTTTTTTAGTGGCGGTACTTTATTAAAGTTCTGTGCACATATCCAGACACACGTGCAGTTAAATACAAAATATAATACTTACTGGATGCAACAGATTGTCATTTGCATTACAAAATAAACGCTATACTTTTAAAGACCATATGTTTGGGGCACTGTGGAGCCCTAATTGGAGATTTCATCGGAGGTTCGGTTGATTAGCTGGTTCCTCCAAGCATCCACTGTTGGGCTCCTCTCCCGGTCTTCCAGTGAGAGGGAAGCTAGCGTGACGTCCCACACCCTATCACGACAAACAAGTGCAGGCTTTCGCAGGTTTAAAGATCAAAGGTACAGCATAGATGCTTTTGTTCTATGTATTAATATTGCAAGCAGTGCCCCTTCTTTCAGCCTCCACAGGCCTCTCTGAGCCGCCTAATTCAAACAGAAGTGCAAGGTCACCATGCACGTGCTGCATCTAGTGTCAGGGACACTAAGGTAATGGAGGCTCATATTATGTGGTAGAGTTGATTAAATTATGTGGGAAGGAAAAATTGAATTATTTTGCATACTATTCTGTAGTTGTAAAACATGCACCACACAGGGCACTTACCGACTCTAACCCATGTGTGTGATAACAGGGTCAGAAACCAGACAAGACCCCTGCCCCTTCTGTGGATGACCCGTGTGCAATTATAGACACAGAGTACTTACCGAACCTATTCCACCAGGTTGCCCATGTGTGCAGTAAAAGGCTCAGAAAAAGACATGTCTCCTCCGCCCCACCCCCGCGGTGTATTTATAATCTCAGAAAATGTAACCTACGCCACACTCGTAGCTATAGAACAGTCTCCCAGCATCTGACCCGTGTGTACAGTAATTATGTATTTTTGGTTTATTCCGCTACCTTTTACCCCATTGTTTGATAATCTGCAGATCAGTAAGATGCTCTGAAAGAATGAAAAAGTAGTGCTTTTTTGTGTCTTAACTAAGTGTGGATTTTTAATGCATACATTTCTTTTGAATGTCCTGTTGTGTGACTGATGATGCACGAGCCACATACCCCCGAGTATAACTCTGCATCTGAAGCCACATCACTGAAGTGCAGCCACCAACACCTGTCTACATTAACAGGCCAGACTGTGGGAAGTAGCCCAAAAGGCCAGGTCATGGAATACATACATCACTCCAGCAAGTGCTCAACCCTCTGAGATTTCTTGCTGCGAATACCCTAGCTGTCCATTGTAGGAGACAAAGATGACTCCTCTGGATGCAGCAGAAGGAAATTGAAAACACATATTTTACAATTTTCTATCTGTTGCATCCAGTAAGTATTATATTTTGTATTTAACTGCACGTGTGTCTGGATATGTGCACAGAACTTTAATAAAGTACCGCCACTGAAAGACTTGTTTAATGTTTAGTATCATGGTTACATATTTGTTTAACACTACAATCAGGTTACAAGGACACTAGGTTAGTGCCCTTCCTTTTCTGGTGCTTTGTTGCAGTTTTAAGTTGTTCTTAGAGTTTTTTGTTGCTCAAATGGGTGTCATTTCTGATATTTATATGTTTCCTCGTCTTCATTGCTTGATTTTGCTTGCGAGAACATGTCACTCATAGTCGTTGAAATGTCACTCATAATTACTCTGAAATTATGAAAATGTCACACATAGTAATCTGAAACCTTGGCAGCTATGCCTTAACCAGAGAGTTAGAAGTGCTAGATGGCATTGTCAGTAAACTACAGTGGGCTCACAAGTGCCAACACAAGCCACCTTGGACATCCCAGTTCTTGCTTTCCACTAAAAACAATTTTAAGTGAATCCTGCTAGAAGCAAATACAAGGCCCTGTGACGCAGTCCGGAATGAGACTGTGACCAGTTTAAGTGTTTAACCTGTGTGCGCATGCACACTTCACGCACAAGCATGACAAAGCACGTCCAGTAGAAGCAAATTGTAAGCGTGCTTCCAGCAATACCATCTAGCCATTTTTGAATTGCTCACATGATTGCTGTTTTGTAGGATAGATGGCGTATACATGAAATCACAGTAATGGAAGGCTGATTATGTTATTGGTTTATATAACCACGCCCTGTGACGCAAAAAAACTCCATGGGGTGGTCCTCCTCACAAGTCAAGGATGCGTTTTCAGAGCCTTTTATTCTGAGTCCGCATTGATCAAGTTATTGGCAGCTAAGGGAACTTCCTCTGATGTGTATTTATTGCACAGATGACAATAAAAGAGCTTTATCCTTTTAACGAGGTCCTGCCCCCTATAAGGAGGGTGGGTAATGCGGTCCGTGTGCCATGTAGGGAGTTAGAGGTCCTTCCGTGTGAGTGTTTTTACATGTTGGTGCACAACAATGAGGACTTTTGAATGGCCATACTGAAGGGTAACTTCCGTAGAGCACCAGTGAAGTGACTTTGAATATATGTGCATTACATTTTTTCCCACGCCATTTGTCTTAAACTGCACTGTAGTTTAAGGAGCCATTGCCCTCACTAACACCCTAAACTTTCCAGAGGACGTGAATGTTGTAGGCTATAACTGAATCTCAGAAGACATTTCTTGTCCGCATTGGAAGCGCTCTACCTGCTCCTGGTTGAGTAGTGAATTAAAATTAAAGCCCTTTTGTTCCCTACATAAATCATTATCCTTAGGATTCAACAATACTTGCAAGCATTGAACCCACAGCATGCTTCCATCCAAGAATTACACTCCAGTCGAGGCCATCGGTTTCACATGAAGATTCCACGGAAGAAAAAAAGGCTGAAAGACCGCTGAAGTGGTGGCACACTCTTAAGAACAACATTGATTTATCCTAATGTTCACACAAGGATCATGAGGCATTCAGGAGCGAGTTACAAATGTTCCTTCTTGAGTGATCCTTTGGCCGCTAGCAGACTCATCTCAAGACTCCATTCACCCTCTTGAATCAATATGTTCTACAATAGCCATGTGGGCAGCCTCCCCACGGGAGTCTTGTGGCACCGCTCCACAGCAGACATCTACTGGGCGTCGTGAACACTTACCTGGATGCCGTGTAGATAAAACTGGGGACTGAAGCAAATGCAAGGTGGTATAAGGCACGTTCTAAAATTCTTGGATGGTAGAAAAACTGTTTATTTCCAGCGTCTCTGCATCACAGCTCATTGTGTGCCACTTCATGTGATGTACTGTGGGAAGATTATTGACCAGAGTGGTTTGTGCCCAGATCTACAATTTCATGCACTCGAGCAAATGTATGAGATTTGATCGACCTCTGACAGAGCAACTACACAGGTGTGATCATACTACTACTCCCGTGAGATGGCCTGTGGGGTTTTGATCCCTCGTGCATGAGCCTCTCAGTTCTGGACCCAATTGCTACAACTTTAAACTTTGCACTGCTACTTCACAGGCCAAACATCGCAGCTGAAAAATTCCTGCAGATGTAACACTTTTGGTGAGACACAATGTGTTCCAATGTAAATATTATAAAAAATTGCCTCATTCTGCCGAAGAAGAGACACGCGGAGATCAGTTGCATAATTTATTATTCCAGAAAAAAGGAAACACTTAAAGTTTAAAGCTCATTTCTTTTCAAATGTATCATGCTTGGCTGCTTGCTACTCACAACATTGTCTATTTATGGCTCTAGTATTCCTTCTAGAACATTGGTTGCATTATGGAAGACTTCCTTTGTGTATAGGGGTGGGTTTGCAAAATGGTGCCTCAGCTTGTGTGATGCTTATCTTCACTGATAAGAACTAATAAGTAAAAGTATGGTTTAATGTATATTACTGGTATGTAATCCTGGAGGGCATTTTATGGTTTTACTGTACCTATTGCTGCAGTATTTCTTTTTCTTATGGCTAGCGGTAAACGTTTACCCCAGTGGTAAATAAAATACCATTGTCGAACTGTGTGAATTGAATTGCCACTGACAGGAACCTTTTGGTGTAATAGTTACTTGAGTCTTTAGTGACTATATGTAGCCTGCTCATTGGAGCTGTGTGAACTATTTACATCAAGTTCAGGACTTTTTCTCTTTTTGGTGAAAAAGGTAACCATTTTTACCTTTATCCAGTAAGACCGATTATGATGCATATACCACCAGCAGGAAATTTACCACAGCAGTATTGTGGCAGTAGTATAACCGTGTTGTCTGGCAGTGGTCTATATTGTTCCTTAATGGAATGAGTCTTTTGTTATGGCGCGAAATATTTTTCATTAGTAATAAAACTATCACGTTGTCTGGAACCAGGCTCCTGTTTGGGTGGATGACACTGATTATGGCTCAGAGCACATCTACTTGATAATTTCTCAGTTATTAAACAAATCCACTGTTCTATTCTTAAACTTACTAAGATTTTACTTGCTGTTAGACCGCTTTTGCTGAGTGAGTCTGAAAGTTACCTCAAAGTCACTGAGCGGACAGTTAGTGGTGTGTTGCAGATCTTAAGCAAACAATCACAGAAAATGGAATTGGATCTTTAGTTAGTTTCTTAGCACTCTGGTCTTGGTAAACAAAGGCCCAGTTCTTTCATTTCTCATTGTTCCCACTTCTTAATCAAATTATAAGATGGGCGTTTTTTTCTGTTTCACTGCAGGGTGAACACCCTCAAATCACTTGATGCTGATTCGTGTCGTAAGTGAATTGATAGACACTACAAGCCTTCAACGTGTGTCTGGGAGAAGTGAAAGAAGAGTTTTATATGGAATGTCAAATTTCATTGGGTTAAGACCTAGATATGGTTATTTGTCACTCTAGAATGCTTCATGTGGAACCACAGTTGACCCCAGATTAATCCAATCTAGTGGTAGAAACACAAGTCCATCCCCCAGGAAATGGGGTGATTGTAGGTTGCTGCTACACGGAGTGTTTTATGAGAGGGAGGTTTCTGGTACCTAAGTTGAGAAAGCATTTTTCTACTTAAAGCATCTGCTTGAGCTCCGATAATAACAGATCATCTTGTAAGCACCTCCGTTCCAATGTTTACTTTTTCCACTCGTTTAAATTGATTGTTATATGTAAAGTGTGTGACTGCCTGGAAGGCTTCTTGGTGGTAAGGCAGCAGCAGAACTAAGGACCCAAAATAGTTGTCTAGTGGTACAGATAGAGACCCCTAAGAAAACCAGAAAGTTTTCAATGTGCAACAAAAGCCCAGATAGTTCTTGGTCTTCACAGAATCCTGTGGCAGGCTCTTTTTGAGACTCTTGAAGCTGTTATTTAAAACTTTCAATTCTACTCTGGTACACTCTTTCCTACATTTTAAAGTTCATTTCAGTCATTTTAGGGATTCACAACGAATACCAGGAGAACTCACGAAAATCTACATTATAGATTTCCATGGCTGCTACTACAAAGCAAAATATACTTGTGCGGTTTATATATAAGTTAATTTAATTTAAATATGAATTTCGTATAAAAAAAATGCATATGGGAAACCTCTTCCCTTACATCCTTTTAAAATATTGAGTGTTCCCTTTCCCATCCTGGAAAAACTCAGATCCCTGCCTTCGATGGTAGTATTAGTTAGAAGGGCACTGTCAAATCCACAAAGTGTTTGTGGCAACCCAAAAAGTGTGTGTTTCTTGGGATTTCGTAAATTTTGTCTGTCCCCCTCGCTTTCTCCTCCTGTAACGCTGTTCAAATTTATCCTGGGAGGAATTTTCGTGTCTTGGTGGATTTTCTTCTGTCCCAAGTGTACCTTGATAATCAAAAATTCCACTAATCTTGGCAACATGTATCGGGATTGAATCGCAAATTCATTTTTTGCTCACCTTAATTTATTGGTGAGCTGAGCTCAGAGTGTTTATTGCAGAATATGGGTATTAAATGCCCTCAGCTGCATGAAGGTTTAGCAGGTCGCGTTGAGGTTATCCGCATGCATCCTTACCTGGAAAGTGTCAGCCTCACTAAGAAGATAATCCTACAAACAGATATGCTCCTGGCCTAATATAGCAACGGCCTTTTTTGTTTTTCTATAAGCCGTCCCCCAACCTTCTGAGTTTTCACCTATTCTTTCAACTGGGTTTGACTAGCTTTATTCAAGTAACTTTTGGGATCCACATTTTTCGCTATCAGGTCCCAGTTATACAAAAGGACTGTGTAACTGGGATGGCTATTCGGAATCTGTCGAAAGCTGCTCGTGTATTTTGTGGCTTCAACGAAGAACACTTGTTCATTGAAAGAGGACATACTGTGCATTGGATTCCCAGACATATTTAACCTCATAAGTAGGTTAAACATACAGAAAGGGCAGTGGGAATATTTCTTTATGACCACATCTATAAATGGTCTAAAATAATTCCTCTGTTAGTTTCTTCCAGTTTCTTTATTGATTTGTTTGGGGTATTTGTAAAGCACAGATCTTGAGTCATTTGAAAAAGTTTACAAGACTAGGAGGTAGTGGGGAGATAGGGGCGTTGTTAAACCCTCCCTCGCCTCCCCGCTTTAGCAGCTACAGCGGTGCTGTTTTTTTTATGTGCATCTTTTATCTGCAACTTGGCAGATAAAAGCTCATAATTAACACTAAACGGAAAAAAGAAGATTGGGTTGATAGAAAAGGGATTTATGAGTGGGTGAAAGTATGGATGAAGGATAAGAGGATGGATGGATAAGTTGGTGAAAGGATGGGTGAGTGAAAGGTGAAGGGGTAAAAGGATGGGTGGGTGAAAGTGTGGGTGAAAAAGGATGGATGGATAGATGGGTTGGTGAAAGGATGAGTGGGTGAAAAGATGGGTAGATGAATAGATGGATGGGTCAAAGGATGGCAGAGTAAATGGAAATCTAAGACGATGGATGGGTGAGTGGGTGAAATAATGGTAGAGTGAATGGAAAAGTAGATGGATGGCAGAGTACATTGAAATCTGAGAGGGTGGGTGGGTGAAAGGATCACAGAGTAAATGGAAATTAGAGAAAATGGATGGATGAAAGGATGGTAGAGTAAATTGGAATCTAAGTGGATGATGGATGGATGAAAGGGTGAGTGGGTGAAAGAATGAGTGGATGAGTGGGTAAAATCATGGGTGGATGGGTGGGTGAAAAGATTAGAGATGAGTGGATGAGAGGATTTGTAAATGGGTGGATGAAAGGATGGTAGAGTAAATGGAAATCAGAGGATGGATGGATCGGAAGGCGAAAGGATAGCAGAGCAAATGGAAATTTGAGAGGATGGATGGGTGAAAGGATGGTAGAGTACTTTGAAATCTGAGATGATGGGTGAAAGGATGGGTGGAAGAGAGGGTGAGAGGGTGGGTGGATGAGAAGATGGTAGAGTAAATGGAAGTCTGAGAGGATGGATGAGTACATGGTAATCTGGATGGATGGAAGGACAGCAGAGTAAATAGAAATCTGCGATGGATGGGTGGGTCAGAGGATGGCAGAGTAAATGGAAATCAGGATGAATGAATGGGTGGGCATAGTAAATATAGATATGAGAGGATGGATGGGAAAGTAAATGGGAATTTGAAAGGATGGATGGACAAAAGGATCAATTTATGGATGAAAAGGTTTATTGATGGATGTATAGTCAAAGGATGGATGGATGAATGTATCAATGGATGTATGCATAGATGTGTGTGTGAACGGATGGATGAAATGGCCAATGGATGAATGGATGGTATGGTGAATGATTAATAAATGAATGAATGGGTGACAGAATGTAAAGGTGAAACCGTGCATATCAATGGGTAGATGGAAGGCTGAAAGGAGGAATGGATAAATATTTGGGTGGAAGAGAAAAGGGAACTGTTCTAGGTAGGTACAAGCTTGCTTGGTACAATCAGAGCTTTGGTTTCAAGTGGGAGGTATTTTCATTTTCTGGCTACTCCCTTGTGGGACGGTATTAAAACATGGGGTGGGGTGAGAGGGTGTAGGGAAGGGTACAGTTTGCAACACTACTTGGATAGGGGCCAGAAAAGATGCGGTGATCCAGCTGAAAGTGCATTTCCCTCTTGCCCTCATCTTGGACCAGATTTGCCAAGAATTGCTGATAGAACACTGTGCAGAAACCTGCAGCTTTGCATTGTGCTAAAGGCAAAAAATTATGCAGTTCCGTGTTTACTACACATCACATGCTGTTAGTGTCGTATGTCATGCTCATTCTGAAAATGGAGTGTTTGCCTTATACAATTATCCTTTTGCCCATTGTTTGCACCTGTTTACATTTGGCACTAGGATTGCATGTAAAAGCAACTTTATGTGACTTTAGGTCTGCCTTTCTGTGGCTCCTACAGATATTTACTCTGTTCATACCCTGTTATGCCCACTTTGTACAGATTTCCAGGGGTTTCGCAATGGGTGACATAATGCTGCTTAGGGTGGGCTCGCATCACCTTTCGATTCGAATATCCTTTTGTGTGGGAAAGTTGATTGATGCTATTTTTGAGCCGCTTTGCGTCACATAACCTCTTTGAGTCACATGAGCACCTGTGCTAAACCTTGGTAAATCTGGACCATTCCATGCTATGTTAGGGCCACCGTTTGGAGGGCTGCTTTTAGGATATGTAGTTTTATTCTGCAAAATAAAAATAGCAGAGCTAGGTTGTTAAGCAGGAGGGGTGGTAGTCCATCTAGAAGTTAAGGTATTTGAACAGGGAGCCAGGAGCAGAGGTAGAGAGGGCTAATATTGCATACACGGGTGGGGCTGTGTGGTGGTGTTGGTGAGAAGCACAAGTTCATGCTCTAAGCTGGAGGGGTTAAATTTCAACAGAGTGCTTGACATCCTTGTATGGGTGACGGGTGTGTATCCAATAGCTCTGCATTTGCATCAGCTTATGACTGATAGGTAGAATTGTGCTTCAGTGATTATGAACGCTATTTGCAAGGAGAAGCCCCAATTTTTCTAGGTGTAGATTTACTCCACAGATGGCGTTCGGACAGAAAGGCCTGGAGAGACCCATGTGGATTGTGTACCCAGTACTGTTGCTTGCCCAGAAATGATGAGCACCAACCTAGAAATGTGTCCTTGTCGCACACAATTTGTAAAAGGAAGATGACTGCTTCTCATCACATTTTCACCAGATTCCAAAATTAAATGGTTATGTTGGGATTAAAATAAAAAAGGCAAATGTTTCTACAACAAGCACATGCTGAGGAAAGGCACTGTATGCTTCTCCGTCAAAAGGTACTGAATCAGAATTGGGTGAAGCTCTTTTAGCTTATTATGTAACCACGCTATCCTACTAGTGATCTTTAGAGGTACTATTAGGGTGAAACCTCTTGTAATATTTCTTCTCTACTAAAAGAGCTTTTGCAATCATGACAAACTCTTCATTTTGTTTTCCGAAGCTTGGCATAGATCAATCAAGAGTGCCAACTGTATGTGCGGGCAAACAATCCGCTCCAAGATGGCCTGTTGGTTGTATGTATGTTTGAGGTATTTGTACATTGAGAACCTAGCTGACAGGCAGCAGTGTGCCTTACACGGTCAAAAGCAGCAAAGATGAAGCCAGATTAGTTGTGTCCCTGGGCTTGGAAGTAGATTGTTACTGAGTTTTGATACAGTAGTCTGTAATGACGTCATCAGCTCTTAGCTAAATTGGAGCAGCGTTGCTTCGGTCCTGATGGATACAGGGCATTGTTCCAGGTTGCATAGATGGATAAGGCCATTTTCTTTTCTCTTTTTTATTTTATTTTGCACTTTTTATCTAATCTGATAGCAGGTGTACCAAGAGCCTCTGGAGATGGCCATATATAACTATATAAGCCAGGGTTGGATGCTATATAACAATACAGTTGGCTTTAAAGAACATTAGGATCTGTTGTACCATGATGTAGAGTTGGAAGTTAAAACCTTTGACCCCTTTTCTTATTTGCGTGAAGATTGACTCCGAGTCACCCATCTGTTTTATTTACTGCGTTGGTTTTGGAGCGAAGCCTGTGAATATAAGCCTCCATTTTACAAGTTTATTCTTGCCAGATTCTAGGCAAGAACCAGGCACTTTTGATGTTCATCCCACTCCTCCTTTCGTTCTACAAATGGAGAAGGGTGTAGGCAGTATTAGCATCTATCTGAAGCTACATTGCCTCAGGGGCTTTATTCTTGCTCTTGGCCCAAGAGATGCAATAAAGACTTGGTTTGACGTTTCAGGGTAGTGCAGTGTGGAGTCAGGCTCTAATCTTTCCCAGTCACTTCCCTCCGGGCCATGTGAACAGCTCACCATACCAGAACATTGTAGAATGACTCTTCTGCTAGCACAGTGATACTCAAAGTATGGCCTGACCTTCACATGCGCCTGAACCCCAGCAGAACGACTGCACTGGGCTGCTGTTTACTTGATTGAGCAGCAATATTCAGAAAGATGTTAAATCAACAACAAGTGTTTATTTACACTAACTGAAGTAAATGAGAAGAAGCAAATAAGGTGTCCTGCACCACTTAACTTTAGGAAAGCGTTATTTTTTTCAGACATTTTGCAACAAATGTACAAATATGATAAAGTCTCTTCAAAATAAAAAAAAGTGGATTTCATTAACATGCACATTCATTTCAGCTTAGTACATCGGGCTATATCAGTGCATTCAGACGTATTTTTAAAACTGATAGTTTTAAAAACGAATTAGAAACATTCATACCTTCACCCACCCTAACAACAATGCCAATATTGAACTAAGGGGCAGGCCAGTTGTCACATAGAACCTTGTGTGTGGTCTGGGTTGTTATTATACATGGACAACATTGTAGTTTATTAAATCAAACACAAGAAAGGAGGTTTCGTACAGCGCATATACTGAACTCATGTATTTCTAGGTGCTCTTATGTCATAATGAAGAAAAAGGAGGCAAAGTGAAATTAGACAATTGTCTATAATTTGTATTTTTGTAAAGTGCGAACATATCACCCCTCAAGGGTGTTAAGGCACTGGGGGCCGTTGGGGAGATTAAGTGAGCTATTGCCCAGAGTCACATGATGCGGAGTTGAGCTTCTGCCGGCGATCGAACCGCGGGCCCCTCGTTCCAGAGTCAGCCGCTTTGGCTGCTACGCCACACCTCTCCTCTAGGATCACACAATTTAGTAGGGAAACAAGGACTGATCCCAGGTTTTCTGTTTCACATTGTTCAATTCTATTACATTCCAATTCAATAATCAAGTTACTTCCTTTTTTACACTTGAATTCCCCAAGCTAGCGATAGCGCCCACCCTAACGCCTCTTCTCTCAAAGCCCCACTCCCACCATGCTGGCATCAATGCTGCCCTCAGGCACACCACAGACCACACTTTACGGTCCCTTGGAAAATGTTTACGAGTACCCATGTGCTAGTAGATGAAGTTGCCAAGTGGCTGACTTGCACCTCCATCCCGTGGCAAAGGAGACAGTGTGCCATAGAGGCAAATCCACTCCAACTTTCCCTTTTGCACTCCAGGTTTTCCCAGGCCTATCACTTTTAATGGACTGCTAAGATAGATCAGTGGTGGATGGCCAGCTGCCATAGATTGGTGTCAGCCTTTATGTTCACCCTTTCATTCATCCATGGTTAATAAAATGAGAACCACTAAATTGAGGTGATGAGAACATCTATCTGCTTTTGCTTCATTTCAAACCTTTAAACTTCTGTCTCTAAGCACTGCTTTAAGCACTACACTGTTGCAAGTGATAATATGATTTTCTGTTGTTGAAGTGTCCACAGAAAGAGAAAGAAAAGACGCGTGGACACAGCAGTCCAAAGAGCAGAGTCAAGTTTAGGGTTAAAATGTAGCTTTGCAAGTATTATTTTTGTTCCATTATTCCACCAGGCCGTCAGCAGCGATTTTTAAATAGCTCTATGCTCACAATCGTTTCCTGTAACCTTTGACTCTTCCAGGGTTCCCAAGCAGGCTTCCTGTCCCTTTGCAATCTGAGCATCCATCCAAACTTTGAAAAAATAATTTTATTTTAAAGAGCACAGCTTAAAGAAAGCGGAGTGGTGAATATGGGGAGAGGAGAAGCTGGTGGAGAGCTTTCTTCAGAAGGCGCGTCGTTTTGTTCTTATATATATATATATTTTTTTTCTATTAGGCGGGTGTGCAAAACCCATCCTGTTTCTCGCTCTTTGCTCTCCTTCCCCAGTCATACGGGATGCACTTTACCATTTAAGGTAAACTGGAAAGTTTAACTGATTTCATATGAAAAGATATAAACACTGAGTTTTGGTTCAATAATTACACAACCCCTTTGCTGCTGCCTCCGGGGAACAGACTGTTCTACTGCACTGTCACAAATTCACGTAGTTAATATATTACCTATAACTGGTAGAGCTCTGCACACACACCACAGTTTTTCATAACAATGTGTTATCCAAATAATTTCTTTTTTTAAAAGGTTTATGTTGATAATGGAAATTTGTTTGAATATCACCAACTTGCCATTGGCGTTATGCAACATGATGGGGCACCCCTGCAGACTATAACAAAGGCCCCAGAGTTGCCAATATCGCACAGATATTCATTAGCCCAAGGACAAATGGGGCCCCATAAAGCGTGGGGTGGGGACCCTGGAGAATGAGACCTGTGATATGCCTTGGCAATTCACGCAGGTCATGCAAAATCACGTATTCATATCTCACAGAAATGCACCCCTCCTGCTGGCCTGTGAGTTCCAGGAAAAGGGGCCATGTTGCACGCCCTTCTTGTTGGAGACAGATGCGTCTTCAAAACGGGGTAATTTACCCACACGTTTCTACCGCATAGTCCTGGCATATAGTGCAATTTAGAAAAATCAGAGAGCGGACATAATATTAAATGATCTTTACCAAGTGCCATTGCTCTATGTGTTGTCACAGGACGTTGAGGGAAAACATATTCTAAGCAAACCTAGTGAAAGTCCCACTGTGGCCCATCTCACAGTCTCAGATGCTGATGTTCTGAGAAGGAATGGGTAAACCACAGAGCAGTAGCTGCCGGTCACGGAGCTACCAGAAGGTTCCATGTTACTGAGACACTTTGTTTCTAGTCCTGGGCTTTCATCTAAAAGTGCAGTGCATTCACGGACTTCGTCACGCCTCTGATCATTGACTCCAACACCTCCATCGTCCTCAGAGACCTGAAGTTTCCCTTTGAAGACCACACTGATCCAAACTGTACGGCCCTACTCAAACACCTCGGCCTCACCGAGCACATTGACAGACCCACCCACACTGCTGGACGCCTATTGGACCCGATCTTCATCTTCTTAAGCAACATCACGGTCTACAGACCAGAAGCAATTACCTAGACAGTCCATATCAGCTTCAGCATTCCCACCCCACTATAGAGCTATCACCACTGGACCCACCCGCTGCAGTTGGAAAAATATCACTGTAAAGGACTAGGTTTCTGCCCTCTCCATGACATGTCCGAACAGACCAGCAGCTTGCTGGAAATCATCAAGATATTCAGCAGATGGATCACTGCATGCACCTATACCCTAGCTCCCTTCAGCACAACCTAGCGTCAAGAGCAAGACCACAGGCCAATTAGTATAGTGAAATTACTCAAAATGACAAAGTCATTGCAAGTGTCTGTAGCACAAGCGGAGAACAGGCCACGGCGCTGCGGACAGAGGCATTTTCAAGTCTGCCCTAAGACGCTACCACCAGCTAATCCGTAACACCAAGCGCACAACTCCGAAATGAACAACAGCATGGAAGTGTTGGCTGTCGCCAAAGATTTCACCACACCTCCAGCTCCCGTAAGAAACATCACCCACCCCCTCCCCCCAGGACCTCTGTAACAAACTTTTGAAATTCTTCTGCAACAAAATCACCTCCATTAATAGCAACTTTAACCCTCAGTCGGACCCCACCAACCTCACAACTCCACTTCCCATCATGGCTGAAGATCAAACCCTGACCTTGTGGTCCGCCATCAACGAAACTGCCACCACCATGATGTAAATTCACTCCGGTGCCCCATGGCACCACTGCTTCACCGCTTCACCAAAGATATCAATGCCTCCATTGACTCAGCCACTTTCCCGGACACCTGGAAACACATCACCTTCTCGACCCTGCTCAAGAAAACCTCTGCTGACCCAGCCACGCTCTTCAACTACAGACCTATCTCTCTCTCCTGCCATACCCGGTCAAGGTCTTATAGAAGCTTACCAACAATCGCCTCACTGATTACCTCAGCAACTACCAGCTCCTTGACACCACCCAATCCAGTTTCAGGCCCAACTATAGTACAGAGACGGCGCTCATTGCCGCCACAGACAACATCAGCATGATCTTTTACAGAGAAGACATGGCAGCCCTCCTCCTCCTATACCTCTTGGAAGCATTCGAAATTGTCTCGCACTCTATCCTCATCAAACGCCTGCATGATGTTCACATACTTCTTAACAGATAGAACACAAGCTGTCAGCCTAGTACCGTACTCCTTCCAAGCCCGCAAACTCGTATGTAGATTGCCTCATGGTACGTCCATCAGCCCCACCCTCTTCAACACATACATGGTTCCTCTGGACAACATCCTCCGCAGATACAACCTCAACATCCTCTCCTATGTGGACAACACACAACTCATACTCTCACTTTCAGATAAGAGCACCAAAACCAGAGACAAGTTCATTGCCTGCAGGACCGAAGTCGCAAACTGAATGAAAGCTAAGTGTCTCAAGCTCAACACTGACAAGAAAGAAGTGGTGATCGTCGGCAAGAACACCTCGCCATGAGACTCCAGCTGATCTTGGACCCCGTCCTAGCACCTTCACCAGGAACCTCTGAATCATCATAGACCACAAACTGAACATGACCGCACAAGTCAACGCCATCACTGCATCGTGCTTCAATATACTGAAGATGCTGAGGAAGTTGTTCAAATGGCTCCCAAGCAAAACTAGAAAAACTGTTACACCCTTGTCACCTGCAAGTTAGGCTACAGAAATGCCCTCTCTGCCTGTATCACCAAGCAACTCACCGGAAGACTAAAAACCATCCACAACTCGTCAGCCAGACTCATCCTCAACCTCCCACTCCAAACTTGCATCAGACTGCACCTCAAGGAGCTCCACTAACTCCCAATACACAAACGCACCCTGTTCAAACTTCTCACACACATGTTCATGGCCCTACACAACCTTAGCCCCTCCCTCCTAAAGAGTCGCCTCACCTTCCACCAGTTACCTAGACACCAATGCTCTGCAGTACTCCAACTCACACACATTCCAAAAGGTTGAACCAGAGCCATAGGACATGCTGTCTTATACATTGCTCATAAAGTGTGGAATAACCCATTTCACATCAGAGCCTCCTCTCTTCTTGAATTCTGCAAGAAGCTGAAGACCTGGATTTTCAATTAACCCTGCCCTAGATGTAGCTAGACGCAAACACCTGCACAGCGCTAGGATAACCTCACTGGTTATAGTGTGCTTTACAAATACACATAACCTATCCTTGCATAAAATTGTGGGATCCACAGGCCTCACGTCAGATTAGTTGAATGACTGTGATTATCATATCTGAAAACAATATTTGTACAAGTAAAGGTCAAGCCTAGAAAAGGGCTGCTCTGAGTTTTCCTGTATTATAAGAGCTATGTCTAGAGGAACTCTATGTGCCATAACATGAATAACATCTTTATGCAAGTTTTGTTTTTAGTTCCATTTTGTTTAATTTGCTTTTGTAAAGCACCTTCTACCATCATTGTGACACTGTATTGATTTCTCAGTTAGGCACCCTTTTCACAAGATTCTAGAATTAACCTTGATTGATTACTTAAGATTTGTTCAGCGTCTAGTTTTAGTAATGGTGCGTGTTGATTAATGTGAAATTAGGACTGCAGTCCAGGTTAAGAGCTTTGTAGTGTGTTACGTGAATGGATAGGTGTATCAAAGGACTATTCTATTTTAGATCGAGCCTACTAAACTGTGCATGTACAGTCTTTTGCAAGGCATATTGTGGTTTACCAAGAACATGGAGCCGTTGGTGCCCAGTCATTGCTTACCATTGGTTGGCTTTCTTTGTCTCTCTTCTTTGCCTTCTTCTTATTCGTGTCCCAGCTTGCCAATCTTGTGTTTGTCCCTCCCATGAAGCATTGCCTCTTCGCAGTCTCTTTGATTGGGCAGCATCGGTGCTTCGACTGCTGGATTTTCAAGCACTAACTTTTTCTCTTGTGTGCAGCACTCCATTAGAAAGGATGTGTTTTTTGAGTCTTCTCCTTTGCGTACGTCTTCCCCCGCACATCTCCAGCTACACTCAGAGTTGCTCTGCTTCTCCCTGCCCTCCTTCCTCGTGCACTTGTCTGTGTACTTCTCCCCATTGCCCCCCACATGCCCCGGCATGTTGCTTTGCCCCAACCTCTGTGTTGTTTCTCTCCCGCCCTCCCACCTGTTGCTTTCACAGCTTCTCCACTCCTCCCTGTTGCTTTCACGTCCCCTTCCATGGTGTTTGACCGTTCACCCTTCCCCATGTTGCTACACCGTTTCCCCGCTCCACCCTCCCCTATGTTGCTTCTGCTGCCCGCTATGTAAAAAAAAATGTTTTCGCACATTTTATTATATATTTAGCTACAGATCCTACTTGGATCGGGAAATAAAAATACAAAACGGCACCTTCGCCATTTTGTAAGCGTGCGCATGCATGCTCCATCAAAATGATGCGGTGGGGTGGGGATTTTTCTTTTTTTTTCTTTTAATTTTAGTCACGATGCACAGCATCGCGAATCCTTATAGGTCACAAAGGTGAGACCTATTCGCTTTGCCAATGCTTGTTTTCCTTAAGATGGATGATCTGTTCTCCATTGTCCAGCCTGTTCAAATTGCGTTTTAGAATGAATCCACTAATCTGGTATAGAGCTCAATGTGTGGTATGTTGAAGCTAATTTATCTGAATGGTTCTAAGACCCGTTGGGGAAAGAGTGGAGTTGTCAAACAAAACTCAAACAAAATGTGTCGTAAAATGACTTAAGACACTTCAATACCAGAAAAGAAATATAAACATGGAAGAGTGCATAAAAGTGTCCCAAAAAATGCATTGTGAAAAAAGAGGGTGTACCTCAGAGATTAGTCCCCACAAACAATTAACAAGACATAACGACAAATCTTGGCAAACCAGAAACTCTGCTACATTTACACAGCCCACTACTTTACACAGCCCACTTTACTTTCAAAACTAGAAGCAACGTTGGCAAAGCCAATAGGTCTGGCATTTGACTACCAACTACTTGGCTTTGTCAATGCATGTTCATGTTTTTTTGCGAAACTTTATTATTGGGGAATCTGCCTTGCTCTAAGTGAATTTATTGTACGTATTATTAGTCAAATCCCAAGTTCTTTGTTAATAGCATACCTAAATATGAAACCTAATGGTGTCAATTTTCTGGCCTTTTATTAATGTTAAATGTTCCTGCCTGAAACTGAGAAGAATCTAATACTGGAGTAGGAGCGCAAATAAAAAACACAGGTGTAGCCATGCAAGTGAATTGTTGCAGTTGTATCTATTGCAAAATATGTATGTAAGACTAGCATTCTGTTCAATTCATATTTTCTAGATTCCCCAAATCTCTCAAGCCTTTAAGTTGCAATCCCGAGAAAGCTCAAACATGATTCAGACACTTTCCATTTTTCTTCAAAATAAAAGTGACAAGCATTGGTCAGAACAACCCCTTTTCAGCTATTCACATTACTCATGGAAATGGTTGAAAATCATATCCCGGCTACCCAGAGAGTATTGACCAGTTCTAGTGAGGGCAGATTGTGAACCATTCTAATGCTAAATAACATCAGTAAAAATGCCTTTCGTGAGAAGTCATCCAACCTCAGAATTAAAGTCATTACTAGGGTGACCACCTCGCTCTATGTTAACTTGAAAATCGTTAGGATCCGATGTGCTAGTCTAATTAGTTAAATGGGAGTGAACCAAGCCCTCAATACACAGAAGGGCAGATTTACAAGAAAGTGACGCATCTGTAAAGATGCGTCACTTTCCCTGCGCCACCCTGAGAAACCCTTGCGCCACTACTGATGCGCCGTATTTACAATACAGCGCACCATGGCGCAAGGATTGACAGATGCGTCAGAAATTCTGACGCATCTGTTGACGCAAAAGTCACGCATTGCTGGAGTCGTGTCGCAAGCACGACGCAACTCCAGCAATGCATGGGGAGGCCTATCCTCGTTGTGCTGCGTCACTCCTTACGCCTGCTTCAAGCAGGCGTAAGAATTTGACGCAGTGGCGTCCTAGAAGTGGTGCCGTGAAATCTTGTAGATTTCACTGCGTCACTTCTACGAGGCTTTTTTGCGTTGGAACGCCCACCCTGCATACATTATACCTGATGCAGGTATAATGTGACGCAGGGCTTTACAACGTGACGCATCTCCCTAGATGCGTCACGTTGTAAATGGGCCGCATTTTTACACTGCCGCTGCGTCACAAAAAGTGACGCAATAGCTGCGCAAAAATGACGCAAGGGGCTTGTAAATCTGCCCCAGAGTGCATTAGGATGTTGCATGAAACCACATGACTGGAAACAGCGTCTGTGATGACTAGTATTGAAGTGGCCACCTAGTATTGACACATTCAGAATTGTTGTATGTGAATGGATACCGTTCCATAGTAGTGAAATTAATTGATTCTGTTAACATTTTTCTCTGTTGACTGTCTTTTACCTGCTAATCTCTCAGCTTTCTTTAGTCGCCACTTTTCTTCTTTTGTATATTTGAAAACATGTACTCTTTACTCCTAACACATCCCATTTATATTCTTACAAGGGGCAGCCGCACCCCCCTCGGGCTAGTTTCTTGTATTGGAAACATAGCTAGCTAGTTGAGCATTCTAACAAATTTCAAGTGTGTAGTCGCTTCTATTTAGTAAAATACCTTTTGAAAAACGTCATATACACTGATGCTCTCTTTATATACATGCTGTCAGGCTTTAATTTAATCCAGTTTCTGGCTGTCATTGTTTGCTGAAATGTTGTGTCAGTGAATACTTCAATATACTAACTAATTATCCTTTTATCATTTTGCAGAAAATCAACAAAAGAAGATCCTTTAGCTGGTGGGTTGTAGACTTTCACTTGTGAAGAGGCCTAGCTGTGGAAGCCGAGAAGGACATTGGTGGTGCAATAGATCTGAAAGCCTGACGTTCCTTTAGTTCTTCAGGATCAAAACAATTAACTCCAAGTTGAAGCACCTTTTTTGAAAGGCCTTGAATCCATACTTTGGTATCTTTGAATACTGACAGACTGCCAAGATGCCAGCTAAGACCCCCATGTATTTAAAAACCTCCACTCCCAAAAGGGGTAAAAAGTTAAAGCTTCGAGATGTCCTGTCTAGTGAGATGATAAGTCCACCACTTGGTGATTTCCGTCACAGCGCTCACATTGGATTGGATGGAGAAGGTGACATGTTCGGAGAACTTTCCTTCCTACAAGGAAAATATGACCTCCTTCCAAACCTGTCCAGGAAGTTCACCTTCCAGAGAACGGAAGGCAGTCTGGATGAGGAGTATGACAAGTGTTCACCCTCCGGGGGTTACAGATCGTTCATGAAGAGCGCAGTCTCTCTTCCTGTTTTCAGCGGTATGCAAAACCAAGACCAAGACCAAGCCCCACCCAAACCTCCCAGGTTGCACCTGGAAGAAGCCCCTGGCCACAGGTCAATGTCTGTCAGCGGTGGAGAGAGCTGCTTCCACAGCAACGAGGAAGTGTCCTTTTCTTCCATTTCACACCACGAACAGATAAACTCCTTCCCCTCATCAGCTGCTTCTATCTCTTCCTCAGAGGATTCACTATCATGCAGTAAAGCACCAGATTATAGCCAGAGCATCGGCTTGAGCGCCACCTCTGCCTACGACAACACAGACAACTTGTGCAGCCTTGAGACTGACATGCCAAAATCAGAATCCCTTTTAGGGTTGGATCTGGATCTGGGGCCTTCCATCTTAGATGATGTGCTTCGAATTATGGACGATTATAAGACACAAGACACCAAGGAGCTATAAGGCTCACAGAAACTGCTATCCTTATTTATTTGAACAATTATTGGCTTAACAATATAAGCTGAACGACTGATCGAAACAAGGGTGGAAAGACCACGTGCTTTACATAGGAAGCACAAGAATATGTTTTACTCTAAAAGCTGCCCTGATGTCTCGTAAAGAGAAAGCATTTCGCTCGTTTCGGAGCACCTATAGCTGTAATCATCTCATACTAGTAGTCGATCTTGTGAGTTACTATAGGATTTTCCTTCGAGTCCTAGACCACAGCTGATGTTCATTTCTTGAACTGTAACCAAAAGAGTATCTGAACATGAGTGTAATGTTTATGGTTCATTTTCTGGTGGCTGATTTGTGATTTGGATTACAGCCCAATACTGACATTTTTTGCATTTGTTTTTCCCCCCAAAACCTTGGAGTCTTACAATAAATGAAAAAAGTTCCCAATAACTCGACGCTGCCAAACCCTCTGGAGAAGCCAATATTTCAGCTGATTGACAAATGTTATTGGAACAAATGTACTTTTGCTGATTCTGTGCTTTCATGAGATTGTGTAAGAACAAGTTTTGTTTTTTTGTTTTTTTATGAACATAGTGTAATTTTCTAACATTATTAGCTGTTCGGAGTTTTGGCATCAGAGTTGCGAACTACTGATGCTGCAATGCCTTCATCAGGCGTCCAGAGCCATAAAAATAACTGAATGCAGATGGGCAGCTGTTCAGCTCAGCTAAGGCTGGCCACTCTTCAATGTCTTCTTGACCACAAACATGCACAAGGAAAGCAACAAGAAAGGGGATGTGCATATATATATAAAAATGTGGGTAACTTTCTCAGCTAAAGACTTGGGGCATGATTCACAAACTCAGACCTGAAGTCTACGTTTAGACCTGAAATCTAAATTCGATATTCACAAAGGGACTTTCGAGTACTATCTTTATGCCTGCGGAGGTTCCACACTCGGGCGGAATCTCCCCAGGTGTGAAGACACTACTCGTAAGGCGCTTTGTGAATACCGAATTTAGACTTCAGGTCTAAGTTTACCTTTGTGAATCGGGCCCTGAGAATGTTCCTTCTTTAGTCATTCATCTACTTAAGATATGTTGCCACCACTGCTTCACAATTTGGGCTAGAGGCAGTGAGAAGTCCGGGTAGGGTGCCACACATGGTAGAGGAGTTAATTTATTACCCCTAGATTACCATTCGCCGCTCTCCCAGTGGCTTCCTTGTGGGGTATAGTGCGCTGTTGCAAAGAACTAGAGTGCTCTTGCTTTTAATGAAGACTCTTCCAAGTTAGATCTGTTAGTGTGATACCAGAATATCCTCTGACTTATCGTATCTTAAATATCGTCTACAAACGTATTGCCCCATAGGAATTAATAATTGAAAATCTACACACGGTGGAACGAAATGTAGGACCCGACATTTATGTCTGCCAATATTTATGTATGTGCTATCCTTGCGTACATGGTATGTATTCTGAAAGGACACTGGAACTGAGTGAAGTTTTAAACACACCTCTCTGATTTAAGAAAACAGTTAACAACACATCATGCTAGTCTGGTGCAGGAGTGTCAAGCACCACCACTGGCCACCGAGCAAGTTCACAGACTCATTAATAAGGGTGATTAACCCAATATCAAGCTGTTTGTTGTATTTAAATCCCCCCTGATCACTTTATCTCCCACCATTGTCCTTATAATTCTGATACAGACTGACAATGACGTGTTTCTTGAGTTGGTTAGCAGACAACCTTAAAACACTAACCTAGGAATGCAGACCAGCCTGCCCTCTCACTGCTTGGCCTTCTACCCACTCCTAAACCCACACAAGCGCCTCTTTGTCCATGAAATAATCGGAAGCTTGACATCAGCAGGTTTCCTCGAAATGTGAATATTTCCTGCTTGGCTCAGTTTCACATAAGAGTCTGCAATCTTCGCTGTGCCAAGAGTGGGGAGGCAGGCATTTTATTCTTTCTCGCTTTGATAAGATGAAAGTCCAACTGCCACAACATAAAACTGGTTGTCTCTTAAAAATGCACTGGGCTTCTGCATAAATGCTGTTTTAATTTGTTACTAAAGAGGCTATATATCGACCATGACCAGTGTTTTTAGCTGCATTATTATAGGAAATCGGCATAGGGTGCATACCGTCTACGCCTCTGCGTGCACATTGCCAGGCTTTGCTGTTTTTCTGTTGAGAGCCTTCTGTCAGTGTTATCTGCCACTCCCACATTCTGAGGCCTAAAAGTAGTCGTTTGTCCGGTGGAAGGGAGCTGTTTCTACATCTGAAGGCATCTTCTAACTACAGATTCTTAGGGCTTCTTTACATGTACATGCAAATCCTGATTCGACATAAACAGGAGTGTGCACCAGGGATTCTGAGGAGTGTCCAGTGTTCCCAAAGTGCATTTAGCCAGGAAAAAACAGCCATAATATATATGCCTTTGGAAAAATCATTGTAAGAAGGCAAAACGTGGTAATCGAGTGCGATAAGTCTGATTCTGCTTTTTATGCTCCCTGCCGACCTCATTATCTTGGAATGATGGGATAGTAGTGTACACCACATCCCGCGCCATCGGTGTTTACCGGTGCGCTGTTAACACACAGACTAATGGCCAGTTGGTAATGAGGCTGTCAGTTGGAACAGAAGAATACTGTTGATGAGCAGCAAGAGGGGATGGCGTAGGTTTTTAATATTTTCAGTGTCTGGTCTTCATCGCAATACTAGTCAAAGGCTTCCAACAAATTGAGAGTACAAGTAAGTGTCCAGAGGGTGTAGAAGGTGAGAGAGAGAGTTGTGTTACGCGGCTTATGAGTCCCCGAGCTAAAGACCATGCATCAGTTTAAGTAGAGGTGGCGACAGTCTGGTGAACACATCATTGATAGCATCCCTGAGATTGTTCAGGCCTTAACCCAGTGCTTGATTGGAAATACTTGCTGTATAGCAAACATAAGATTTGTTGTTGCTAGCCCAGTCTTTACTCTTATGGATGCAGGAAGTTATTCCTTTGCCGTGATTAAGTCTACAAAAAAGTGTACAGTTCCCGGTCCTCAAGCTGAGCATTTTGAATGCGGGATTTCTTAATGTGAAACTTCTGTGATATGAAAGCTATTGATGATTTGTGTAATGGATGTGTACGTGCAGCAAACGACTAACCCTACGTGCAAAAACGTATATTAAAAAAAAACATAAGTGCAGTTTGTCTGCGTACTTGTCTTTTTTGGTACCTTCTGCAACTTCCATGATACTGAGATAATCATCCTTGTTAACATATTAATGCAACATATTTCTATGTTCACTTATCTGGATTATTATGTAATTAATAATAAAGCTTTTGTTTTGTAATCCGGTGTCGCCTTCATGTGATCTAGTCAAGCATGGGCATGTTTAAATGAGAATAGAGCTCCTATTTAAAAAAGTATCGACAAAGCCAATATGTCTGGCTTCAGAATCGATTGCCTTTTTGTAGTGTTTGTTTTTAAACTTTTTCTGTTTTGGATTTTTACGAGCTGGTGAAGTTTAAACAAATTGTGAAGTTACGAGTTTAAAATTTCGATTTTGAACATCCCCAATCAAGAGAGGGCTGGCCTCAATGATAATTGAACATGGGACCTTCAAATTAGCCTCAGATTTCTAAAGTTGAAACATTAACCCACTGAGCTGCCTTCACTTCTGTGCCTGCCTTAAAAAGGTATCAGCTAGTGAGATGGTTCAGTAGTTGGAGTAGGATGCTGTAAAGATCTGTCTATCCACCATTCATTACTGCCGTGTTCTCCAACCTTTCTTGTAATAACAGCTACTTAGGTTCAGTGAAACCCCCCCCCCCCCCATTCTACTAATATTAGTGGTGTAGTAGTGACCACATCTGACAAGTTTACATTAGAGGCCACTATATGCAAGATACGAGCTATGATCACCTCAGCTCATCAGGCATGGTTGCTTGCAGTAATGTAAAAAACGCCTTTTCAATGTGGAATGTGTCTACATATGTAATACATAACTGCCATACCTGCAATGCCTCTGGTACCAAGGTAATTCATATTAGTAAATAGGTCTTCCCAGGGGCATATGAGACTCGAATGTCATCTTTAAATATATTTTTTTAATTCAGCTTTTCTCCAAATACTACTTATACGGTCGGAAAATACATGTATTTTGGTCTCAAATACACGTTTTTGAATTTTGGTGAACTACATTTGTTCAACCGAGTTAAAGCTCTGAACTTAGTAGGCTGAGCTGAACACAGGAGAGCTACATATAGCTAGCTGGAGAGCTACCAGTAGCTCACAAGCTAATCATTCGAGAAGCCTGCATTAGCATGTAGTACTGATGGGTCGTTCAAGTTTTATTTTTGCTGCAGAGTGCTGTGTGTTTTTGGTATTTGCAGGTTACAGAGGTGTGTGGGTTGCAGAGTTGATTCTTAGTTCAATTAAAAAAAAACCTGAGTGGGTTTATACATTTAGTGCTAACTTACAGGTATAACCTGCAGGTCAAGTGTTCCAATTCTTGTAAGCCACTCAGTCACTTATACAAAGACCTACATCTGGGCCTAACACAACAGCAAGGAGGTATGATGTATAGGGTAAAAGGCGCCCCAAAGGGTGAATCCACTAAATATCTTAATCTGATCCTAGGTATCACGGTGCCGAAGGGTAGAGAAAACCACCAGCCTCCCCAAATTTTGTGGCCTGAGCTACAAACAAACGTAATAGCAATCTGTTAGAAATGGGGGTCTCTAGTTGGCAATGGCTGGCCACTGTCCAAGTAGGGACCCTTCTTCCTAAGTCAGAGTGAGAGGGCTACCCTCTTTAATACCCCTGCTCAACCCTGTGGTAACGTAGCACGAGCAGGTAGGCTTATCTCAGAGGCAGGGTGTGAAGCATTTATGATCATACACAGTAACACAGTGAGGAACACTACAAAGGGACACCACACAAGTAGTTATTATAAAAAATAAGTATCTTTATATAAAGGCAGATTTATCACAAGACCAATAACTGTAAAAGCCACAATACTGTCAAAAATAGGATAGCTGTTGAAGGGCTGTCAAAAATAGTTCAAAGGTTGCAAAAATAAGGTTCAAGTTCAAAGCAGTGGTCTCTGCGACCCTTTCTTTCACAAAGTACCTGGGTTTAGTAGCAAAACCAACAAAGTGTCGCAAATAAGCTGTAGCGATGATTCTCGGCACGCGAGGCCGGCGATGCGTTGAAATCCTTGCCGCAAGGGAGGATGATGCGCCGATCTGCGGGATGCGTGCGGAGACGATGCGACAAACTTCTGCACGCTGGACCGCCGATGCGATGACTTTCTTGCCGCGTGGGAGAAGTCGATGCGGTGATCCTGTTGCGCTGTGCGATCGTGTTGCGATGCGAAGACAAGACGCTCCGCGAGGGAGCGACGAAATTCGGTGCGATGCGATCAAAGTGGCGAACGCACGGCGTCCGCACTGCGATGTCTCGAAGCGATGATTTCTTTCAGGGTTGCGAGTGCGCGGCGACAGCAGCGCGATGATCTTTCCAGCGCGTCTCGGCTGCAGCGGCTCGCAAAGGGGCGTCAGCGATGGTTTCGGGTTGCGGGCCCTCGGCGGCAGTAGCGCGATGATTTTCCCAGCGCTCTCGACTGCAGCGGCCCGCAAAGATGCGTTAGCGTCGATTTCTTACCCTCTTTTCTCTGATGCAGACTAGAGGCCCTGGAACTCACAGGAGCCTCCTCAGCAGATAGCAGTCCTCGCAGGGAGGAAGCAGGAGGTTGGTGGTGGAGTCTGATGTGCCTGAGACTCCAGCAGGAGGCTAGCTCTTTTCCTAGCCCTTGGGTGATTGCTGTACAAAAATAAAAGTTCTCTCAAGAGTTCCTTTTCCTCTTCTTCAAGGTCCAGTGGTCACTGCTGCAGGCCAGTGCAAGAAACAACACACAGCACAGGGACAGTCACTTCCTGCAGATTCCTCCAGTGGCACGGACAGAGTTTCCTCTCCAGATCCAAAAGCAATACAAAAGTAGGGGGTTTGAGCACAGATATTTATACCCCAAAAACCTTTGATCCTTGAAGCTACCAGTCCCTGAACCTAGCCAGAACCAGTTCTGCTCAGGCCTGGAGCACTTTGTTTACCAGGCTGCATCCTTCCTTTCAGAAAGAGGGGGTCTGCTAGCAGACACACAGTGGGAGGTGGAGCCAGCATTCACCTTGCCAGGCACAGCCCTATTCAGATCAAAGAGCCACCCCTCCCCACACTCTAAATGCAGATCTCTCTATTCCACCCAGGTCTGACTCAGCCTGTCCTGCCCCTCTAAAACCAGACAGCCAATACACATAACGGCAGAGCACACTGGAAGGCTTAGGCAAGAAAATACCTACTTTCTAAAAGTGGTATTTTCAAACACAGAATATAAAAATAAACTTCACTAAAAGGTGTATTTTAATATTCTGAGCTCAGGCATACTAAATTCGTTTTTCTACCATGTTCCTGGGGTCAGTTAGGACTATAGCATGTAATAGTCAAACTGCCCATTCTAGCCTATGAGGAACAGGTAGCCTTACAGTAGTGAAAAACGAAATGGTGCATAATTCACTACCAGGACATGCTACACACACCAAGGCATGTCCTGCCTTACACATACAAGGCACCCTACCATAGGGGTGACTTACAGGATGCTAAGGGAAGGTTCAGGGGCTGGGAAGTGAGTGCACTTCACAGCCAAGATGGCAGTTCTGGACTGCACACAGACACTGCAGTGGCAGGTCTGAGACACACTTTACAAGCTGCTTCTGTGGGTGGCACACATCAGTGCTGCAGGCCCACCAGCAGCATTTGGTTTACCAGCCCTGGGCACACATAGGCCACACTACTAGGGACTAACAGGTAAACCAAATAAGCCAATCAGGGATATACCAATTCACATAGACATATTTATACAGGGAGCATTCGCGCTGTGACACTGAATGGCAGTGGCACAGCGCCCAGAGCATCTAACACCAGTAAAACAGAGGAGACAACAGCGAAAAATGGAAGGGAGACCCACGCCAATGGTGCCAGGTCTAACACACGTCCCCTCCAGCTGAAATGTGGGGAGAACTACCCATCCCCTTGGAAGTTCTCATCGCTAAGGCGGAAAAATCTGGACAGACCATCAGCATTGGCGTGTTCTGTACCAGGGCGGTGTTCCACCGTGAAGTCCATACCCTGTAGGGAAATGGACCACCTCAACAACTTGGGATTCTCACCCCTCATCTGCATCAGCCATCTGAGGGGCCTGTGGTCTGTCTGAACCCGGAAGTGAGTCCCAAACAGGTATGGTCTCAGCTTCTTCAGTGCCCAGACCACAGCAAATGCCTCACGCTCAATTGCACTCCACCTCTGTTCCCGTGGAAGTAACCTCCTACTGATGAAGGCTACAGGTTGGTCTAGTCCCTCCTCATTTATCTGTGACAGAACGGCCCCCACCCCATGCTCTGAAGCGTCTGTCTGGACAACAAATTCCTTAGCAAAATTGGGCGCCTGGAGTACGGGTGCTGTACACATAGCAGTTTTGAGGGCATCAAAGGCTTTCTGACAGGTGTCAGTCCAGTTCACAATCTTTGGCCGCTTCTTGGAAGTCAGCTCAGTCAAGGGTGCAACAATGTTGCCATACCCCTTGACAAACCTCCTGTAATAACCCGTGAGTCCTAAGAAGGCCCTCACCTGGGTCTGGGTCCTTGGGGGCTCCCAAGCCAGGATGGTTTCAATCTTGGGCTGCAGGGGCGCCACCTGGCCGCTCCCCACCTGGTGTCCCAAGTACACCACAGAACCCTGCCCAATCTGGCACTTACTGGCCTTGATTGTGAGGCCTGCTCTGCGCAGCGCCATCAACACTTCCCAGAGGTGGCGCAAGTGGTCCTCCCAGGAGGAACTAAACACTGCAATGTCATCCAGGTAGGCGGCACTGAAAGCCTCCAGCCCAACCAACACCTGGTTGACCAATCTCTGGAAGGTGGCAGGGGCATTCTTCATCCCAAAGGGCATCACACGGAACTGGTAGTGCCCATCTGGTGTGGAGAATGCTGACCTCTCCTTTGCCCCATCAGTTAAGGCGATCTGCCAGTACCCAGACGTCAGATCAAACGTGCTGAGGTACCGGGCAGCCCCTAACCGGTCTATGAGCTCATCAGCTCTGGGGATGGGGTGCGCGTCGGTCTTGGTGACCGAATTGAGACCTCGGTAGTCCACACAGAACCTAAGTTCAGGAGTGGCACCAGGCGTCGCAGCTTTTGGTACCAAGACCACGGGGCTGGACCAGGGGCTGCTAGAGGACTCAACCACCCCTAGGGCGAACATTTTGGAGACCTCCTCCTTAATGCAAGCCCTGACCCTGTCAGTTACCCTGTAAGCCTTGTGCTTGACAGGAGAACTGTCCCCGGTATCCACCTCATGGACGCACCAATCAGTGACACCAGGTACCAGGGAGAACAAATCAGAAAATTGCCCCAACAGGTGGTGACAATCTCTCTGCTGCTCAGGGGTCAGTGTGGTGGAGAGGATCACACCCTCCACTGACCCATCCTTCTCTTCTGCACACAGGAGGTCAGGGAGAGGCTCACTCTCCTCCTCAACCC
The DNA here is from genome assembly GCA_963921515.1 of Calotriton arnoldi. Lineage (NCBI taxonomy): Eukaryota > Metazoa > Chordata > Amphibia > Caudata > Salamandridae > Calotriton > Calotriton arnoldi. The sequence goes on from CAWUFW010010803.1 coordinate 245,215, forward strand.
CATCATCTGTGGCAAGAAGCATGCCCACTTCAGACCTCTCAAAGTGGGGCTTTAGGCGGTTCACATGCAGGACCCGCAAGGGGTTCCTGGGAGACTGAAAGTCCACCAAGTAGGTAACTGGACTTTTGCGCTCCACCACCTCAAAGGGACCGGTCCACTTATCTTGGAGCGCACAAGGCTCCACTGGGGCCAGTACCCAAACCTTCTGACCAGGTTGAAATTCGACCAGAGTGGCATTCTGGTCGTGCCAACGTTTCATTTCTTCTTGGCTGGCTTCCAGATTTGCCTCAGCAATTTTTCTGAAACGCCGAGTCTGGTTCCTGAAGGCCAACATGTAGCTAAATACATCTTGGGGAGGTTTCCTGGGAGATTGCTCCCAGCCTTCCTTGACCAGACTCAGAGGTCCTCTAACCGGGTGGCCATAGAGGAGTTCAAAGGGACTGAACCCTAAGGACTTCTGTGGCACCTCACGGTAGGCAAACAACAGGCATGGCAAGAGGACGTCCCACTTACGCCTCAGGGGCTCTTCTAGGCCCATGATCATGCCCTTCAAGGTCCGGTTGAACCTTTCAACCAGACCATTACCTTGGGGGTGGTAAGGAGTGGTGAACTTATACGTTACCCCACACTCCTTCCACAGAGACTTCATGTACTGGGAGATGAAGTTGGTCCCCCTGTCAGACACCACCTCTCTGGGGAATCCCACACGGGAGAAAATCCCCATCAGTGCACGTCCCACCACGGGGGCCGTCACTGTCCTGAGCGGGATGGCTTCAGGGTACCGGGTGGCATGGTCCACCAAGACCAGGATGAACCTGTTGCCCATGGCTGTCTTGGGGTCCAGAGGCCCCACAATGTCAATGCCCACTCGCTCGAATGGGGTACTCACAACTGGAAAGGGCTGGAGTGGGGCCTTGATCTTCCCCCACTCTTCCCACTTGCCTGGCAAGTCTCACAGGTCCTGCAATGAGAGTCTGAACTCTTGTGCATCTGGGGCCAATAAAAGTGGGCGGCCAGCCTCTCAAAGGTCTTGGTCTGCCCCAGATGTCCTGCCAATGGAATGTCATGAGCCAACCCCAGTAGGAAGGTTCTGAAGCACTCGGGTACCACCAGCACACGGGCTGACCCTGGCTCAGCAACCTTAGGCTCACTATACAGGAGACTGTTCTCCCAATAAATCAGATGTGAACCAGACATGTCACCTTCTGCCTGGGCTGCAGCCTGTCGCCGCATACCCTCAAGAGAGGGGCAAACTCTCTGCTGCTCACAAAATTCCTCCCTGGTGGGTCCCCCTTCCTGCTGCCAATGGGTCAGCTCAGGCAGGTCCCCCAGTTCGGTGATCTGCTCCCCGGTAGGCTCCAGGGCATCCCCCTCAGGGTCTGCTCCTTCCTGGGCCGTGGGAACCAAGGGGGCCGGCTTCCCGCGCCCCCTGCCCCTTCTCTCTAAGGCAGGGATCTGGGCCCTACTCTCAGGCTCCAGATCCTTTTCAACACCCTCCTTGGCTGCCATGGACCGAGTGGTAGCACACGCCCACTCAGGCAGACCCAACATCTCTAAGTGAGCCTTCCTCTCCACCGTAGCCCACGGGGAGTCCTCTAAATCATTGCCCAGCAGACAGTCTACAGGCATGGCGGGCCTCACAGCTACCTGAAGAGTTCCTGAGACCCCCCCACTCAAAGGGAACCTGAGCCACCTCACATTGGCTCTCTGAGTTGTCTGCGGACACTACTGGGTAGAATGCATGGGGGACAACCTGCTCTTTGGACACCAACCGGGAGCTGACAGCAGTTACACTGGCCCCTGTGTCTCTTAGAGCCTCCACCCTATGGCCATTGATGGTCACCCACTGCCTGTATTTTTTAGTGTTAGCAGGCAGTGCAGGCTTGGGGACCATCTCAAAGTCCCCTAATGAGACAAGGGTCAATTCTACGGGATCCCACCCCTCTTGGGCACCCATCTCCTCCTCTCCCAGGGCTACACTAGCAATCTGGCGGGGTGGTGCACGGGGGGTGCACTGGCCCCCTTTGGGGGCACTGGGGATCAAAATATCTGTGGCCCACTTGACCACAGTTGTAACACGTGGGGGCCCCCTGGGAACAGGCCTACCTGTTGGGGGCCCGGTCCTCCTTTCTTGGGGGGCTGGGACACCACTGCTTGGTTCCCTGGGGGATTACTTTGGGGCCCTCGGTGGAACTCCCTCTGTTGACCCTTGTCCCCCCACTCCTCTGCTGGGGACCCTGCCCACCTTTGGCGACGTCTCCCACTGGACCCTTGCGGACCCGGGTGCTCACCCAGCGGTCCGCCTCCTCAGCAAGCTTTCTAGGGTTAGTCAGCTTGCAATCAATTAGGTGCTGGCGTAGCTCAGGAAAACAATTACTAGATAAATGCTCCCATGCAATCAAATCATAAAACTGTGCAAAAGTTTCTACTTTGCTACCTTTTACCCAGCGTTCCATGGCTCTGCAAAAAAAGGACACATATTCAACCCACGTGGTACCCTCTAGCTTCTTACAGACCCTAAACCTCTGTCTATACATCTCAGGGGTCAAACCATAGCGGGTCATCAACGCTTCCTTCATGTGGGCATAAACCATCCTACTTTCTGGGGGCAGGTCCAACAAGGTATCCCTCCCCTCACTCACAAAGCGTCCCCACAACCCCGCTCCCCAATCCTTCTCAGGGACCCGGTGGGACACCATGGCTAATTCATAAGCGGCAAACCATTGCCCAATATCTTCACTTTTGTGGAAATCTTTAATAACCTCCTTGGGTATATACACCCTACTCTCAGGGTGCACTACAGGTACGCTGCCACCAGAGGGGAGATTTCCATGCTCTTAGCTTTAATCTCCAACTCCCTCAATACTCTCTCATGCTCAAGCTTCATCCTCATAATCTCAATTTCTAACTTCTTGTTCTCTAGGTCCCGGTGACCATCCATTTTAAGCTTAGCCATCTCCATATTATGCCGCCTATCTCTCTCCCTGTCCTCCAGCTCTTCTGGGGACAGACCCTTAGACGGACACACTAGAGCCCGGGTTGGAAAGGGCTGGATCTCCTACTAAGTCTACTACATCGCCCTGCTGCTCTCCTCCCTCCACAAGCTCTCCTAGATCCTTAGGGGCATCCCTGGCTTCTAGCCAGGCCTTCAGCGCCTTGTAATACTCCTCCCTTCTAGTGAGACCTGTGATAGGGACTGTGAATTGCTTGCAAAAATATTTGAGCTGCTTGGCATTGTAGGTTTCTATTTTCTCTTCTTCCCAGGAGAGATCTTCTGAGGCATTGGATCTGGGCTTGCCCATTGTAGAAATAACTGGCAATATCAATAAAGGACAGAAGAAAACTTCTCAAAAAATGTAAGCGGGTGAAAAATCACCGGCAATATCAATCACAATATAGGATCCTAAAAACTCTCAGAAATGTGCGTGGGTGAAAAATCACCAGCAATATCAATCACAATAGGGGATCAAAAAACTTTCAATAAATGGGCGCGGGTGAAAAATCACCGGCAATATCAATCACAATATAGGATCCCAAAAACTCTCAGAAATGTGCGTGGGTGAAAAATCACCAGCAATATCAATCACAATAGGGGATCAAAAAACTTTCAATAAATGGGCGCGGGTGAAAAATCACCGGCAATATCAATCACAATATAGGATCCCAAAAACTCTCAGAAAATGTGCGCGGGTGAAAAATCACCGGCAATATCAATCACAATATAGGAGCAAAAAAAATTCTCAAAAAAAATGTATGCGGTACGTTATGGTCTGCACTCACTAGTAGTGTACACTATAATTACTGTATGCGATCATAAATGCAAGTCCAGATCCTCACCGCTGACCACCAATGTTAGAAATGGGGGTCTCTAGTTGGCAATGGCTGGCCACTGTCCAAGTAGGGACCCTTCTTCCTAAGTCAGAGTGAGAGGGCTACCCTCTTTAATACCCCTGCTCAACCCTGTGGTAACGTAGCACGAGCAGGTAGGCTTATCTCAGAGGCAGGGTGTGAAGCATTTATGATCATACACAGTAACACAGTGAGGAACACTACAAAGGGACACCACACAAGTAGTTATTATAAAAAATAAGTATCTTTATATAAAGGCAGATTTATCACAAGACCAATAACTGTAAAAGCCACAATACTGTCAAAAATAGGATAGCTGTTGAAGGGCTGTCAAAAATAGTTCAAAGGTTGCAAAAATAAGGTTCAAGTTCAAAGCAGTGGTCTCTGCGACCCTTTCTTTCACAAAGTACCTGGGTTTAGTAGCAAAACCAACAAAGTGTCGCAAATAAGCTGTAGCGATGATTCTCGGCACGCGAGGCCGGCGATGCGTTGAAATCCTTGCCGCAAGGGAGGATGATGCGCCGATCTGCGGGATGCGTGCGGAGACGATGCGACAAACTTCTGCACGCTGGACCGCCGATGCGATGACTTTCTTGCCGCGTGGGAGAAGTCGATGCGGTGATCCTGTTGCGCTGTGCGATCGTGTTGCGATGCGAAGACAAGACGCTCCGCGAGGAGCGACGAAATTCGGTGCGATGCGATCAAAGTGGCGAACGCACGGCGTCCGCACTGCGATGTCTCGAAGCGATGATTTCTTTCAGGGTTGCGAGTGCGCGGCGACAGCAGCGCGATGATCTTTCCAGCGCGTCTCGGCTGCAGCGGCTCGCAAAGGGGCGTCAGCGATGGTTTCGGGTTGCGGGCCCTCGGCGGCAGTAGCGCGATGATTTTCCCAGCGCTCTCGACTGCAGCGGCCCGCAAAGATGCGTTAGCGTCGATTTCTTACCCTCTTTTCTCTGATGCAGACTAGAGGCCCTGGAACTCACAGGAGCCTCCTCAGCAGATAGCAGTCCTCGCAGGGAGGAAGCAGGAGGTTGGTGGTGGAGTCTGATGTGCCTGAGACTCCAGCAGGAGGCTAGCTCTTTTCCTAGCCCTTGGGTGATTGCTGTACAAAAATAAAAGTTCTCTCAAGAGTTCCTTTTCCTCTTCTTCAAGGTCCAGTGGTCACTGCTGCAGGCCAGTGCAAGAAACAACACACAGCACAGGGACAGTCACTTCCTGCAGATTCCTCCAGTGGCACGGACAGAGTTTCCTCTCCAGATCCAAAAGCAATACAAAAGTAGGGGGTTTGAGCACAGATATTTATACCCCAAAAACCTTTGATCCTTGAAGCTACCAGTCCCTGAACCTAGCCAGAACCAGTTCTGCTCAGGCCTGGAGCACTTTGTTTACCAGGCTGCATCCTTCCTTTCAGAAAGAGGGGGTCTGCTAGCAGACACACAGTGGGAGGTGGAGCCAGCATTCACCTTGCCAGGCACAGCCCTATTCAGATCAAAGAGCCACCCCTCCCCACACTCTAAATGCAGATCTCTCTATTCCACCCAGGTCTGACTCAGCCTGTCCTGCCCCTCTAAAACCAGACAGCCAATACACATAACGGCAGAGCACACTGGAAGGCTTAGGCAAGAAAATACCTACTTTCTAAAAGTGGTATTTTCAAACACAGAATATAAAAATAAACTTCACTAAAAGGTGTATTTTAATATTCTGAGCTCAGGCATACTAAATTCGTTTTTCTACCATGTTCCTGGGGTCAGTTAGGACTATAGCATGTAATAGTCAAACTGCCCATTCTAGCCTATGAGGAACAGGTAGCCTTACAGTAGTGAAAAACGAAATGGTGCATAATTCACTACCAGGACATGCTACACACACCAAGGCATGTCCTGCCTTACACATACAAGGCACCCTACCATAGGGGTGACTTACAGGATGCTAAGGGAAGGTTCAGGGGCTGGGAAGTGAGTGCACTTCACAGCCAAGATGGCAGTTCTGGACTGCACACAGACACTGCAGTGGCAGGTCTGAGACACACTTTACAAGCTGCTTCTGTGGGTGGCACACATCAGTGCTGCAGGCCCACCAGCAGCATTTGGTTTACCAGCCCTGGGCACACATAGGCCACACTACTAGGGACTAACAGGTAAACCAAATAAGCCAATCAGGGATATACCAATTCACATAAACATATTTATACAGGGAGCATTCGCGCTGTGACACTGAATGGCAGTGGCACAGCGCCCAGAGCATCTAACACCAGTAAAACAGAGGAGACAACAGCGAAAAATGGAAGGGAGACCCACGCCAATGGTGCCAGGTCTAACACAATCCCCAGCACACGTTTGAATTTAGACAAGAGAAATGACAGCAGTAACAATTGTAAGTCACAACGAATAAACAACATCAATCACAATAAGTTCTTTGTTTCTTTATTTCTTTTCATCTGGTTCCTTACAAACAGATCTTAGCCAGCCAACACGTGTTTCGTCGCCACAGTTGGTATATACTCGCGACCAATTATTATGGTTTGGTCCACGTGTTACTTCATTCTGAATCCTCGCACTCGAGGTACCAGTATTTGGCGTAGGAGGATTCAGAATGAAGTAACACGTGGACCAAACCATAATAATTGGTGATCAAGAGATTAAGAGTTACCGCAATAGCCTTTTTGCCGTCGCCGGAGGATCGTGTGGGTTGGAATTATCACCACACATGAAATATTTCAAACAAGAGACTTACAGGCACATGCATCAAGGTAGGATTTTGCGAGTCCCTAATTGCGATTATTAAGGAATCGCAATTAAGGACTCATAAAAGCCTATGCATGTAGGAATCGCTATAAAAATAGCGATTCCTATACATTCCTTAATTGCGACTCGCATAAGTGCGAGTCGCAATTAAAGAATGGCTTCCCATTCATTCCTATGGGACTACAGGCCCATAGGAATGAATGGGAGATTACATGCGCAAATTGCGAGTCCCAATTGGTACTCGCAAATTGCGCATGCAATTTCAAGGTGCAAGGGTGTCAAAAGACACCCTGTTGCACCCTGAAATTGTACTGTGCACCCATGTTGCGCACACACATGCCCCAAGGGCATGTGTGTGTGTGTGACATGAGACTTAGAAAAATGCACTTTTGTGCATTTTTCAAAGTTTTTGCAAAATACCGTTTTGTTTTATTTTACGGTAAATTGCGGCCCCAAATAGCGAAATCGCTATTTGAAAGTGCTTCTTGCATTGCATTTAAGGAATCGCAAATTGCGATTCCTTAAATGCAATCGCAATTTGGAAAATCGCAAAATATTGCAATTACCGAAATTGCGCATGCCAAATTGTTTAATGCATCACAAAAGCCCATTTTGCGATCGCAAACGGACGATTTTTGCGAATCGCACCGTTTGCGATCGCAAAAAGCTTTGATGCATGTGCCCCTTTGAGCCTTGAAAAAGTCGCGAGTATATACCAACTGTGGCGACGAAACACGTGTTGGCTGGCTAAGATCTGTTTGTAAGGAACCAGATGAAAAGAAATAAAGAAACAAAGAACTTATTGTGATTGATGTTGTATATTCGTTGTGACTTACAATTGTTACTGCTGTCATTTCTCTTGTCTAAATTCAAACGTGTACTGGGGATTGCTATTACATCTGGGCCTAGCTTTACTAAGAATTTGCATCAGGGATGCTGGTAGGGTTGAGGAATAGTCAATCACTTGTCAAGACAAGACATAACATTTCGACATGCCATGGGGTAGGCTGTCCTGAAATGTCCCTCTTTCCATGTAGGACAACCTTCCTCTGGCTACAAGCGCAGAACATGTCATTCTTCATTATGCCTATGCACACTGCCTTAAAAAAGTTTGCTGGCTAAGTTGCCAGAGAGAAACGTGTCGGTTGTGTTTCTGGCTCTGCATTGATTATCGATGACTCTGTCTTAATATGCATATACAGCACTCATAGAATAAATATGAAACCTTTAATAACGAAGATGTGAGAAATTCCTCAACAGTAATAAGTGGAAGAGTGCGAAGATAAAAGTCTCAACTGTTAAACTGAATGAAGAATGACAGTCTTTGGTGTATTCACTACCACCGAGTACTATGAGCAGTGCAAGCTTAAGTGTCAGCCTAGACCCTCCCAACTGAACATAACATAGTTTTTTTTTGTCTAACTACCAGTTCATCCTGCAATGCAGTGTCATGAGGCTTCAATTTAAATGTTTTCCCAATACCAATGTGGGCCCTTGTGGCAACCCGCTGTCTTAAAGACACTGGTGTCTGTAGCCATGGGTTTCAGGATGCGACAGATAGCTAGATTCCATGGATGTCTGTAGCCTTGGGTGCTCATATTCCACTAGAGTCTGTAACTCACTCGTGTGTATCTCTTTGCTATCTGTATCACTTTAAAGAAAGCCTGCTTTTGGGATGTGAATAGCTGCCATATTTGAGTCAGAGGATAGCTGCCCCCCAGGGAAATCTACTAACCCGAGACATTTCTGAAACTAGAGACCTAGGGGAATCCAGGGTGGTGTGGTTTGCAAGATTGCCAGCAAGTTTCCTTGCTCAGAATGCCATGCAAATGTCAGAATTATACGTAGAGCAATTTCCTCTCAGTTTCTATGAGAGATGGCTGTATTGAGTCTGGGTTTTCTTTTTACTGGGTGCCCAATGTTGTTTTCAGCCCCACTGGCTAGCCAGATGGGGAATAATCACCCCACCAATCTGCCTCCCTATAAAGGCAGAAATAATTGTAGTGCAATGCCATGACTGGGGCTAGGTGGTGTCCCGATGGCAAAAGGGGCTGACCCCAACCCTATTCAATGTTGCAAACATTCCTGGTGTCTAGTGGTGCTTTCTTCCCCCTCAGCTGAGCAGATTAGGAGTTAACCTCCTTATCTACAATCGTGTAGTGGTGCATCCTGCTGTTATTAAGGACTGGTCACTCACCTTTCATTGTATGCAAAGATCCCTTGTGTTTATTTAGCCTTTCTGATCCTCTGGAGCATGCAGATTGGAGGAAACCTTCTGATCCACCACTTCAGGATGGCAGACGTATTGTCTGTGGCCTAGGGGTGGGAAGCGGGGAAGGGGCAGAGCTTTAACTCAATGCCTGGAAGGTCTAGGCCTGCATCACCTTCATAATATTTATACATTCATGGTGTCATCTGTTTTCTCTCCCCTGCTGTCCCCGGGCAGGCAGATTAGGGGGCCATGATCCCACTGATTGAGGCTTACTTGGCGAAGGTTACACTGGTGGCAACTTCTGGCTCTCAGATGTGGTTCGATATATATCCAGCAAATCCACTGTGTTACTGGAGCATCTACCTGGTGAAAAGGTTTGAGGTCAAATTATGGAATCCAGTTGAGATCATCAAACTTGAATTAACTCAGATATCCACCTGCATGAGAATAATGCAAATTATTAGATACTTTGGGGATAAGAAAGATGCTCCAATACAATGCTATCTCTACTTCAGTTAAGCATTAGGAGGCTAATAATAATATTGTCAATGGAAATTGAGTTTAACACTTTAAATATAGAAGCCTGAATGTCCATGTCCACGTCTGCTGCACTACCTTTTGAGGGCAGAATGTGCAGATCACTTTCTCTCAATGGGTGATGAGGACGCCCTCGATACGTGCACTGGAAGACTTCCCTGATCATGCCATCTTCCCTATGGGAACAAAGTAGTGGGGGCTCCCAGGCTGAAGCAATATCTCAAAAAGATAGAAGACAAAGGCCCTCATTATGAGTCTAGCAGAGCGGAATTCTCTTATGGAATTCCTCTCTATCTCCTCACTAATGACCCAGTGATTTCACTGTTTCCCTGGTTGCGGGAATACCTGAAACAATTTTACTAGCTGTAAATGGAGGTCTGTAAACTTGCTTTAGGCTTCGCAGCAACAACAGCCATCATTTTTCCCCGCCCTTTACTGGCAAGAGGGAGCATGCAATGCACTGCTCCACCCTGTGAGGACACTTCCCCTTCCTTCTCCTGCACTCCCTTCCTTCCCCTATACTCTGCACCTCACTCCCACCCAGCACAGAACCTCTTGCTCTATTTACCTCATCCTCAGAGCGGTTAGTAAAGGAGAACATTAAAGCCCACAGAATTGGGAATTTTGTGCTGTTTTATGCCCAGTAAAATTGGGTCAGCAGTGTTGTTCCCTATTCCATTGGGTTTAACTCATAATTGAACAGTACCGGTTGGGTGTTACGGCATGGTACTGATAATTATGAGTGCAGAGTTTGCACCTTACCAGTATCATGAGGGCCCAGTAACATGAGAGCCACAGTATCTACTAGTACTACTCTTTGGAGAAAGCACTCAAAACTAACATTAGACTAAGTGAATGCTCACATTTTTTAATACCCCTGTTGGTACGAATATTTGGTTATCAAGCAACTAAGGGCTTGATGTATCAAAGCGTCATTCTGGCTGCTGAGTTCTGAATGGTGTGAGGAAAGTTGTGTATTATGGTATGGCTTCACCATCTAATACACTCACAATATCATCTTGGGTCCAGTCAGGCTCATTTGTAAAAACCTTAGTTCAACCCTGGGTAGCTGTGGCTTCAAGCTGTCAGACTTAAACAAAGGACCAAGTGCAAAGCATTTAGAAGGACCATAGCAACCAAATTAAGAAAGTCACACAACACGTCACCAAATTATAAAAGTAGATATTAATTTGTAGACAACAAAACAAATCAACCAGAGAGTTCAGGAGATATAGATTTTTAAGCAAAACGTAAATTGCAGCTTTTCACCTAAATTGTAAACAAGCATTGGCATCTACATCAGTTAGCAGAAACTTTCAAAAACGTTTATGAATTTGTGTTTGGGTACCGCGACGGACTTTGGGCGACCTACTCCAGCAGGGAGCAGGTCAAGGGGGCTAGTAAGGATTTGTAGGACAGTTACTTTGTCACCAAAGTAGTCTCAGATCCTGTTCCATGCCCTATGAGCGAACTGCCGTAGACATTAATGGAGTGGTCCTGATGCAAGGGATACAGGATTCTGTAAGATCCTGAGGATGCTGTGCAGTCTCCATGGGGCTACTCCTCGGTCCACGTTCTTGTTGGGGGTGACTTTGGCCACAGGGGTTGATGCCCCTCGAATCCTGATGGGTCCAGCAAAAGTCCAGTTGCCACTGGGCTACTGGTCTCCAGTCACAACAAAAGTAGCGATTACCTTTGGTGGAGGTTACTGTCCTTCTTCGTGACCAAATTGCACTTGACGACTCATGGGTCCAGCAGTCTCAGGTGAAACTATTGAGCATTGAGACTCGGTCTCCCAGGCTGCACGTCAGCGGTCAGTGCCGATCAAGCAATTGTCACTGACTGCCGACGTGCAGCCTGGGAGACCGAGTCAAGGTAGGCTCCTTCAGCTGTAGCTGTAACCAGAAGTCAGCGAACTGACTCTTCAAGTTCACTTTCTCTGTCTGTCGCTCGGGGACGGCTTTTGCTTGAGCAGTGCACCACAGGCACAATGTACTCTATACCAGGTTCAGGGAACAGCAGTGCATGCCTCCTTCGGTCCTCTCTTAAGTGCAGATGTGTTCTGACATTTGAGTGCCAAGGGTGCCATATTTTGCCTCAGAAAGTGCCCTCCCGGAATGCGGCGGTTATTTTTAACACCTCACCATTACACTTTAAAACTGAATGGTTCCAGAAATTACAAGGCGATTTGAGCGGTTTCATATGGAAAAACAAGGCCGTGAGAATAGCTTGGAAAAAACTGCGTAAAAAGAAAATAGATGGGGGGATCGCCTTGCCGGATTTTAAATTGTATCATTGGGCTTTTTTTTCCAAAAACACTAGACATCTTCTAATGGACAATACACAAAATATTCCCCATCATTTACGGGTTTTAAGAAAGAATCTCCCGGATGAAGGAAACTCCTTCCTATTCAAATATGGACACCCCAAATTTTAAAAAAAAATCAAGTTCAAGGTGTTACTAGCAGCCTGTAAGGTATGGGTGCAAGTCAAGCGAATTTTGGGAATATTGTACTATAGTTGTGAGGCCCGATCTGGAATTCACCAGGCACCCCGGAGTGTCTTTTAGATGCTTTAGCTCTACCTTTATTAACAGCGGGTCTGACAAAATGGGGGGAGCTATACGATCACAGCTCTCTGATACCATGGAACACACTTGCATTAAAAAAAACTTTACCCTATCAAGATTTAAATATTTTCAATTGACAAGATGGTCCCAAAACGAATTGAAAATCGGGTTGGAGACAGAATGGGAGAGAGAGTTTGTTAAAGACCTAGCCTTTGCGAAGGAAGTATCTAAATGGTACTGGATATTGGTGGAAGCAGAGGACAACACTTTACCAGCGCCAGAGGAGATATGGAGAACGGACATGCCGGACTCAGATATACAAAGTTTATGGCAAGTATCAAGTACTACACTTTGGTCCACTGTCAGACCTGCACCTTTGAGAAGAAACCATCTTTTTACTCTATACAGAGCTTATTGGTCTCCGAAGAAACTATCTAAGATGGGTGGAAGTAAGAGAAGACAATGCCCTAAATGCATGCTGGAAAATGTGGACGATGTTCACCTGCTATGGCAATGTCCGGTAATCCAAATCTTCTGGCACCAGGTGGGTGAGTTTGCCTCTAGAACACTTGGGGTCAAAATACAGGTAAGCCTTGAACTGGTTATATTTGGAATTACACCTAGAGGTGATAAAAATTACATGGTAAACAAATCCCTGGCACATCTGTTATTTGTATTGATAGTTATGGCACGTAGAGAAATTTGCACGAAATGGGTAGTTCAGGCTGCACCGTCACTAAGAGAGTGGATTATTCTATATGTTCGGAACACCTGCCGGGCCGACTGCATAAGGGGGTCCGTTAAAAGGAAAACGATGTGGGGCCCAATATGGGCGACCTTGACAGAAAATATCCAAGGGGAGTTTCCTACTCGGGGAATATAAATGAGATGCCATCGAACAGGTCCAATGATTAAGGCATATCTAAACTATGTTGGAGAATGGTGAGATTGTGTATATCTCCAGATATATAGTTGGAAAAAGGCCATACGGATCTCTTGGACGAAGCTTCCCGGTTTGCCTACCCCAGTGAGATTGCGCATAGCTTCAGATCTTGGGCCAATGCCATGTATGAGGACAAAAAAAAAAAGTGGGCTCCTTCAGCTGTAGCTGTAACCAGAAGTCAGCTAACTGACTCTTCAAGTTCACTTTCTCTGTCTGTCGCTCGGGGACGGCTTTTGCTTGGGCAGTGCACCACAGGCACAATGTACTCTATACCAGGTTCAGGGAACAGCAGTGCATGCCTCCTTTGGTTCTCTCTTAAGTGCAGATGTGATCTGACATTTGAGTACCAAGAGTGCCATATTTTGCCTCAGAAAGTGCCCTCCGGGAATGCAGCGGTTATTATCCAATGGACTACCAGGTCCCCTCCCACCTGATGACTTCCTGCAATGTGTGGCACCTAGCTATCCCATAGTGCACTAGTCTGCCCACTCCCAAGATGACTGAACCCAGCTCTTTGTGTGGAGCTTGGTAGCCAAACCTAGAGGTGTGGCTACCTGAGGGCTACACAGCCATGTGTAAACCGGTTTGGCCACCTTTTTTCCTCTCTCTATTCGTGACGACAACCTGTCTACCAGGACCATTAGTCCTTCAAAAGCGGCTTCCCCTTTGAAGCTCACATTTTGGGCTCACACCTGTGTGGCTTCCTGCCAGGGAGAGGTAACACCTCTTCCAACGGCAGGTCTGTATTGTGTCCTTCACTAGGAGTCATTCACACCTCTCCCCAAGAGGGCAGAAGGCTGTCTTATGGCCAGCATCTGCGAATGGCCACTGGAAAGCTTGAGTGTCAACTTTCTAAAGTTGCCTTTTACTTAAAAGTTGCATTCAACTTGGGCATCAAGTCTGGTTCAATGTAACGATTATTTTGATACCTCGATCTACCGACTTTAGTAGTCCCATTCAGGAGTTAGCACAGCTGAGTTGTCAGCATGTAACCTTGTACTTGCCAATGGGGCTACTAGCCTTTCCCCAGTAAAAACAACAATTTGGGGTTTTTACTGTTAGCAAATATGAAAATATACATCCAACTTTTTAATATACAGCACCCTGCCTTAGAACTCGATAGTCCTGCTGTAGGGATGCCTTGTATATATTAACAAGCATTGGCATAGCCAATAGGTCTCGCCTTTGGGACCTTATAAGTGTTTAGTTATCCAGCACAATATCCTTGGTGCAACAACATCAACTGTTGCATGGCTAAACACTTATAAGGTCCCAAAGGCGAGACCTATTGGCTATGCCAATGCTTGTTTGGGTTGGTGTTTACCTCGAACCCTGCTCCTTGTGGATAACAACTCGTCGGTGCGGCTTTCACCAATGTCCTCCTTGTTGCGCATCACAGCAGTGGAGACGTGCAATGCGTGAGCGCGCTCGAGAGGGTGTTAGCAACCCAACAATTCAAGGTTACGTTTCGGCTCCCGTGGAACCTGTTTTACTTTTAATACAGAACGGAAAGGGCCGAAATGTAGGATCCGTTTGCAAATCCGGTTGACCAGTTACAAATGGTTTCTACTGGATTCAAAATCTGCATTTTTTACACAGTATGACTATATAAGTCGAAGAGGAAAAAGCAGGGCACACTCTACTGCTTAAAAACACCGAATACAGGCAAAACTCACCACTATAAACCAAAACAGCTTCAGCTTGCTACAGTGATCAACTGGACATTGTAATTATTCAGATTAACCCGAGCCTAATTTGCAGTCAATAGGATCCTGCAGAAACCATTCGTCACCGGCCACCTGGAAATTCCACGGGAAAGGGTTTGTAGTACATACCTGTGTAGCGCACACCTGAGGAAGGGGCACACGCACTGATTAAAATGACGACCCGGCAGGGTGCCCCCATGGCCTCAAACGTGTAACGTGACGAGGCTGCCAGCAGAGGGCGCATAAGTCTGAACTGTGCAACAATAACCACGCTGCAGACAGCGTGCTACCCGACTCTGAGGTTTGTACACATGACCGGAATACAGGCAGAGGCGCACCCGGCCCGACATGTGTACAAATGAGCACGCTGGAGGTACAGGGCAAACGGCCCTTAAACTACATAACCCTAAAAATGCAGCTTAAGCGACCACCGCCTTGAAGTGTGCATGCGTGACAAGACTGTTGCGAGACTGCACCCGGGCCAGAAGAGTGTAAACATGACCAAGCTGCCGCAAGAGCATGTGACACTCAAGTGTGTAAGGGGGAGCAGGCTGCAGGCAGAGAGTACCGGGCCACTGAAGTGCATACCATGACCGGGTTGCAGGTAGACTGCACCCAGCCCAGGCGTGTGTAACCATGGCAACAGCCCAAGAGTTGAATATAAACTTGGCCAGTCGCCTCTTAATGACTGAATTAGCATATTAAGTTGGTGAGCAGGTAGGGCATGCCCGCCCCCGAAGTCACTAAACACCCGCTGACTGCCGACTGAGACTGCCCTTGGCCCGGGTGGCCCCTGAAATGTGTAAACCCGACAGGCCTGCGACATTGGCCCCTGAAATGTGTAAACTCGACGAGCCTGCGACAGAGCACACCCGCACCAAGTGTTTAAACTTGACCCTGGGACGGGTTAGCTGCCCGGCCTGTCGAACTTCCCTTCGGAAACTAACCTTCTTGAACTGAGCACCCAACAACATGAAAAAACCCAAGAACTGTGACACCTCTCCTGCGCGCGCGCGGGATTCAGCAAAGCGCTGTACAGTTCTGTGTATACAGTATGCATTATACGGTGGGAAGCATGATGGCAACTGCTCGTAAACAAAGGTATCGGCTGAGGGGAAAGAGGAATGGAGGAGGGGTGCTATGTCTGCCTTCTGTCACAGTGGCGGCGAAAGTAACCTAAAACTGGAATGCAGCCTGCCGTGCGGCTGGCACACTGCGCGCCGCTAATTACTGCGCTCGCTCCCGAGACACATAGGCTATGGGAGGGGACATTTAAAGATAAGGCGGGACATACCCGAGCCTTTGGCCATTTGCGTGCTTTCTTTTGTGGAAGCCTTACGCAATGGCCAATCAAATGCTTGGCAGTAAAAAAAAAAAACAGGAGGAAAAGCTGTGTGAGTTGGAAGTCCTTACAATAAGCCTCGCAGATCAGCGCATGCGCGCTGGCTCAGGCGAGACCTAAAAAGGGAGGTCTGGACTTGGTCATTAGTTAGGGTGGCAAAGTCGAGTTAGCAGTTTAAAACTGCTCTACCAGTCTGCAGTGGCAGCCTGGGAGACATGTTTTACTTTGTCACACTCAAGGTGGCACAATAAGTGCTGCAGCCATGAGGGACAGTTTAACTTACTGGGCCTGGGTACCCCTTTTTCCCAGTTACTAAGGACTTATAAGTGAAATTATGCCAATTGGATATACGCCAATCAAACACACAGTTTTAAGGGTCAGACTACTGGCACGGAGGTCTGGTTAGCAGGCCTCAGTGCACTCTGAGTCAAAAAACTCAAAACTGGTGACTAAGGTGTCTGTGATGGTTTTGCTGGTGTTGCACTGAAGCCACTTGAAGATTTTCCTCAACATCTTCAGGGTGTGAAAGCAGGATGCAGTGGCAATGTTTGCTTGGGCATTCATTTCCAGTTTGTTGTCGATGATGATCCTGAGGTTCTTTGCATGGGTGCTAGGGGTAGGTGTGGATCCTAGTTCAGCCGGCCACTAGGTGGAGTCCCAAAGAGAGGAGCTCTTGCCGAATATCACGATTTCGGTCTTGTCAGTGTTAAGTTTGAGACAGTTGGTCTTCATCCAGTTGGCAACTTCGGTCTTGCAGGCGGTGAACGTGTTCCAGGTGTTGGGGGTCTTGTCCGAGAGGGAGAGTATGAGTTGAGCGTCGACAGTGTAGGAGATGACGATGTTGTGGGAGTGGATGATGCTGATCAGTGGGATCATGTATACATTAAAGATGGTCAGGCTGAGGGACAAACCTTGCGGTATTCCACAGGTTTGTAAAAACTATTTTTAAGAATGATTGATAAAATTAATTTATCTTTATTTATATTTTTATCTATTTTAAATAATTTATTTTAAAATTATTTCTAATGAGTTTATGTTTAATTCCCTAATTCATTATCTTTTATGGGAGGGTGTTGCACTACCAGTGGTTGGTCATGTGTGGTGCAGTACTTACTACAGGTTTCTTTTTTGTAGTAACATACTCTGAGTTTACTACTGAAAAGTAGTAAACTTACTCAAAAGTGTAAACGTACTCAAACGTGTAGGTTACCTTCATGAATCGAATCTTGATTAACCAAAATCCTCAAGGTAATGTATGTGACATATTAATTCAATTATTAGTTCCTTTGTGAGGGTAGCAAGACCAATGTGTGGGATACCAAAGAGAGTGGCAAGGAAAGCCTACCCCTAATTAACATACTCGCATATTTCACAAGAATTATCTCTGAAATTCCACAATGGTCTAAGGGACAGATGTACTAAGGCATATTGCACTTGTAAATTGGGTTTAGAAATGGTCTACTGATCTGAAATTTGGAAATGGTGTATTTTGGGCATTCCTTTCAAATTTCAAATCGATACCATACCTATGAGAGGTTTGCAATGATAACTCAGATTGCAAACTGTTGATTGTTTACCAACTCCCAAGTTGAGGTGGTAACTGATTTGCAAAGGGAAGGGGTTCTCTTTAGATACCTTACCCTTTAGTAATCATGATGGCAACCTTAGAGGGAGTAGGCAGCAATCCAGGGACCACTCCCAACTCTCACTTAATTTTTTTAATAAAATTTAAACTTTTTGTTTTTAAAGCAGCATTGTTTCCTTTAAGGGAATGAGGATGTTTTTAAAAAAATAAAAGTTTTCAATCTTGAATGCAGTCACAGAGATAGTGGTCCGCTGTCCCCTGAACGCACCATCCTTGTGATTGTAGCCAATCAAAAAGGGTTGTAAATTGAGAGCTGCCTGATAACCTTCATAAGGCTGGTCATTCTGCAACCTCTGTGATACCTTATTTTGCTAACTGACTTATTAGTACATAGGTTGATTCGCAAAATTAAATACTGGTTGCAAAATGTCTTGTTCTAAGATTTTGGTTGCAATTTGCAACATCTGACCGTATGACTGGTAAAGATATAGGTTTAATTTTAGCATTGGTTTATTCTCTGTAATTGGGCTGTTTACAGTTGGTTGTGTGCTGTGTGTTTTAAGATTACGTATGTTCATGGGACACCAGGCAATCTCTGCATTTATAGCTAGGCATTATTAAAGCTCATAAAGTCATGCTTTGCTGACCTAGATGTTTTGATGGACAACAAACGGGCTCACGGGAACCTTCATAGGTGGGATATGTAAATGATTTGAGGGATGGGAATGCGGTTTTCATATGCAGAGATTTCGGCATATTGCTAAGACCTTATGTCAGCTGGTACCCATGGATCACATATTATATCAGAGTGATTCTAGGGATGTTCTTGATAAAAATAAAAGGATGTAATAGCGCACCTACCAATTTTACTGTCACAAGATCCCTTTAAAAATTTCACAAGCAGATTGCATTAAAAAACAAGCATTGGCATAGCCAATAGGTCTCGCCTTTGGGTCCTTATAAGTGTTTAGCCATGCAACAGTTGCATAACTAAATACTTATAAGGTCCCAAAAGCGAGACCTATTGGCTACACCATTTGCTTGTTACTTTGCTATAATCGCGGCACCCGCGCTTTACTTTTAACATTAAAAGTAAAGCGCTTTAACATTAAAGTAAAGCGCGGGTGCCGCGATTATAGCAAAAGTAAAGAAATAGATTATTTTTCTATTTCTTTACTTTGCTTACGCAGGCACCCGCGCCTTACTTTAATGTTAAAAGTAAAGCGCGAGTGCCGCGATTGTAGCAAAAGTAAAGAAAGAGATTATTTTGTAAAGAAATAGAAAAATAATCTATTTCTTTACTTTTGCTATAATCGCGGCACCCGCGCTTTACTTTTAATGTTAAAAGTAAAGCGCCGGTGCAGCGATTGTAGCAAAAGTAAAGAAATAGATTATTTTTCTATTTCTTACTTTGCTATAATCGCGGCACCGCGCTTAAAGTAAAGCGCGGGTGCCGCGATTATAGCAAAAGTAAAGAAATAGAAAAATAATCTATTTGTTTACTTTGCTATAATCGTGGCACCGGCGCTTTACTTTTAACATTAAAGTAAGCGCGGGTGCCGCGATTATAGCAAAAGTAAAGAAATAGATTATTTTTCTATTTCTTTACTTTGCTATCATCGGCACCCGCGCTAAAGTAAAGCGTGGGTGCCGCGATTATAGCAAAAGTAAAGAAATAGAAAAATAATCTATTTGTTTACTTTTGCTATATCACGTGACCCGCGCTTTACTTTTAACGTTAAAAGTAAAGCGAGGGTGCCGCGATTATAGCAAAAGTAAACAAATAGAAACAAGCATTGGCATGGCCGCGGGGCCGCAAAGCCGCGAAAGTAATTGCGATCGCGATGCACTTAATGACCCGTGACGGAGGAAATACAGATGGCGGCTGCGCACGTGCACGCTCGCGTGAACGCAAGCTGGTCGCCAGCAAAAGCCACTGCTGTTTGCACTTCCAAAACCCGCTTACTAAAACTCTCGCCCAGAGCAGCGCTAAGCGCTGGCTCAGGCGAGACCTAAACAGGCGACACGTGAACCTCAAAATGGAGAGGACTTGTAGAATGCTTTTTGGTGGGCAAAGAAAGTAACAAGCAAACTGTTAAGTGGTCTAAAGCACAGTTTTGCTAACAGTGTCAATCTTCATTTCAGAAAATGTGCTTGATGCAGCTTACGTGCGTTTCACTCTGGCACTTAGTGATTTTGAGCTTTCTCAAAGCATAGTCTACAGTAAGAGTCGCACTTTAGTCCTAAATATAGCGTATCATGGAGTCACAGCATGAATGTTTTGTAACTAAGGCCAGTCTCTGTGATCCGGTTTGAAGTGTTTTTGTTGTCAGTTGGTCTGACACACAGCCTGGAGTATATAAAGACGTCACTAGCATTGTTTTTGACCTAGTCTGGGTCCATCACATTCCCACCAATGCCCATCAACACATTTACATTTTAGAGGCGGTAGAAAAAGTGCTGGCCTTATATGTTTTATTCTCTATTTCATCTCTTCTTCAATTACAGTTAAAACATACACATTTGCATGTAGTTAGTAAATTCGTGGTGTAAATCTGATTTCTCATCCCTTCCACCTCCTCCAGGTGCATAGTGTTTTTTGTACCTTTTGTGAATACATGTATTTTAGGGTGAGAACCTTTTTCTATTGGCTAGTTATTTTCTGTTGGACTTGGTGCTTTCTGCAGGGTCATCCCCAAACGTTTTACCTTCATCCTCCAGTTTTCTGAAATAAATTGTGTTGGCTTTTTAGGACTCTGCACACTTTACCACTGCTAACCAGTGCTAAAGTGCTTTTGCTCTCTCTCTTTAAACATGGTGAAATTAGCTTACATCCAATTGGCACATTTATTTTACTTGTAAGTCCCTATTAAAGTGGTACTACATGTACCCAGAGCCAGTAAATTAGATCTTACTGGTGGGCCTGCAGCACCTATTGTGTGACCCACCTAAGTAGCCTTTTAAACATTACTCGGGCATACCACTGCAGCCAGTGTTTGTAGTTTAAACTGCCATTTCGACCTTGTAAAATAAACCTTTTCCCAGACCTAAACCTTCCTTTATAATACATATAAGACACTCCTAGGGTAGGCCCTAAACAGTCCAGAGGGCAAGGTGCAGTGTATTTAAATAGGTGGGCCTGTACTTTTAAGTTTTACATTTCAAGTGAAAAACTCTTAAATTCATTTTTTACTACTGCAAGGCCTACCTCTCCCATGGGATAACATTGGGTTACCATATTACATTTAATACATGATAACTTTCAATCTGGAGCAGGTAGGAATGTCATGTTTGGTATCTAAAGAATTGTAATTTAAAAACCTCTTTAATGGTTAGGTCGGATTTTAAGCCACAATTCTGAAAAGGCCACTTTTAGAAAGTTGGTATTTTTTTGTCCTAACCATTTGGTGCCTGCAGCCTGTATCCAAAACGCCGCAGCCAGACTGTTCCTCGACATCCCCCGCCACAGCCACATCACCTCCGACAACTCCACTGGCTCCCAGTCAACAAGAGAATCACTTTCAAGCTCCTCACTCACGCCTACAAAGCTCTACACAATGAAGGGCCAGCATACCTGAACAACCTCACATTCCACATACCCACCAGACAACTCCAATCCTTCCAACTCACCCTTGCCTCCATCCCCAGGATCCACAAGCCCAGAACCGGAGGAAGATCTTCTCCTACCTCGCCGACAAGACCTGGAACACCCTGCCCCTCCACCTCAGGCAATCCGTGTCGCTGACCCAGTTCAGGAAGGACCTCAAGACCTGGCTCTTTAAATGATCCTCCACCCAGTCTGACCTGCAGCCCCCCTCCCCAGTGCCTTGAGACCCTCACAAGTGAGTAGCCACGCAATACAAGACCCTGATTGATTGATATCCGGGGTCACATGACTAGGTTTAGCTGGCAGTTGGTCTTTGTGTATTGCTCCCAGACAGTGAGACAAAGGGCAAAAGGCATCTGGGCCACCTCTGACTTGATTATGGGGAGGAGCTGTCACCTACCACACTTGCACATCACAAAGGGTTTTGACCCTAGTCTTTTGTGTTCCCAGACATAGTCCTTTGGTTTGCTCTTCATCAACCACCCCAAACAAAGGTCTCTGGTGTTTTCACGTACTCAACTGAACATGTAATCTTCAGGTGACTAGCTGAAATGGTTATCATCTGCCAATATTTACTTTGCAATGGAGAGACCAACTTAGTACAAAGTTACAAAAGTAATGACCGTTGCAATTAAAATGATGTTGGAGGAGCATCGACTTGCCAGGCTTTTTTCCCTTTCTTTACTGTAAATTCTAGAAAACTATTGGAAGTAGGTGGCCATCAGAAGAGGTTGGTCATTGTAGCTGTATACCGGAATAATAACTGGGCTCTTATCAAGGAGGCCCACCGCACAGGCGCAGTTCGAGATCTACATATTAATATCTTCACCTCAGACCAGTTCTGGACCGGATCGGGTTCCAAGACCCACTTTGTAACGGGCGCCACATTCGCCACTACTTGCCAGCAATTACGATTGCCCTGACGAAGTTCAACCATTGAACGAAACGCGTTGGCTGATGTTTTGCATAAACCTTATGGATTGTTTGAAATAAAGACGTATATTTTTTCTACGAAGATACTGATTGAGCTTCCTTATTGACATAATACCCATCTAGGAGTGCACCTCTCCAGTATTCTTAAAGAAGAGGATAGTCATTTGCTACTCTTTGTAGATAACGTTCTTCTAGGTCTTCTGCTCCCTCCATGAATAAGTTCCCTGTTGCTTAATCTAACTCACTCTCATCTTACTGCTATTAGGGCTCACATTTCCATAACCTGGATATGCCCAACAGACTTAAATAACTATGCAATATATTTATCATAGAATAATTGACCAACAATTTCTCAGAAAACTAATTTCTCGTGGCATACATCCAACTCCGCATCAGAGGCATAAGTCACTGAAAATGCATAAATCACTATCGACTTTCTCACTGTAGACTTACTCCTGCAATTTTAATAGATTTACACATTGATAGGGATTTTACAGAATCATAAAATTAAAGCAGCGCTCGTGTTTCATTATGCACAGCATCTTATTTGCATGCTAAATACTTTGTCAGAATACACATGGTGGATTGTGCAAACACACAATAAATAACTAGTTTATTTTGCCCTGGGGAAATATTTCCCCTTGCAGAAACCCTTTTGGGGTATACCTTTTCTTTTTCCCATTCTGGAAAGAAATTTATTGTTGGCAGGAGTAAATTTATAGTGTGGAATGAGAGCTGCAGAACTTTGATTTATTAGGCATTGGCAGGCCGTGCAGCCTTGGCCACCTCTGATCAAATATTTACTCCACCAATCCTCAAAAGTAACTGACTGCCCGCATGACTTAAAACGATCTGTGGGATTAAATATCGGTTGATCTTGATACTGTGATAAGGGAACTGAACAGATTTGGGTTCACTTCAGTTGCGGCCGGCATGATTCACGGGTGGGAGGCGGTGGGCATGGGGTCGCAAGGGAAGGAGGGGTCGCGCGGGGAGAGGGGGGGTTCAAATAATTAAAAAATATATATATATAAAAAAAACTTACCTTTCACGGGTCCCGCGTGTTCACTGCTGGGTCTGCTCCTGCTTTCCTGCCTCGCAGGAACAGGAAGCAGGCAGCCTCCCTCCCCTAAGCCAATCACAACGCTGCAATGGCAGCGTTGTGATTGGTGGGGACGGCGCCCAGCCAGGCGCCTATGGGGAGGCCATTTTCTCCATGTAGGCTGCATGCTGCCTACATGGAGAAAAGGGAGAGTGCGCATGACTGGTTTGGTCGGCCCCAGAGGGCCGACTAAACAGTCAGGGCCCACAGCATTGAGCTAGCCACACCTCCCCTGCCCTCCAGCAGGCCAGCCCGCCCCCAACCAAACCCTTCTGCTTTCTTGCAGTGCGAGAAGCAGAAACATAAAATGGTATTTATAATACAATTGTATGTTTCTGCTTCTCGCACTGCGAGAAAGCAGTGGAGCGACGCTCCTCCGCCCACATGGAGGAGCCGCCCCTTTTTGTACATATATGTTCTACTTGCTAGCCCAAAAAAGGATGGCAAACCTGGTTGTTATGCTTAATTTATGCCTTGATTACCTCACCCTTTTAAGGGAAGGAAACGTCCACAAACATCCTATGGGAAGGAGAGACATCTTTGGACATCATTCAAAATAAGGGTGACGTGAAAATGAAACAGGATAGCACAAAGTATGGACAGTTCCCAAATAGAGTACCTGCTATTAAATCAGTCGATAAAGAGAGACATGAAGTCCCCCCCCCCATAATTTTCTCTCCCACTTTATTCTTTTCTCTAAGGGTTTATGTCGTCATTGTAATGGTCCTAAACTTGTTAGAATCCTTATTTCTTTTCTTTTGTTAATTTTTTTTCCATTGTATTTTTTTATTTTTTTATTCTCTTTATTGGCATTTCGAAATATCATTAGACATTCTACAATACAAGGATTGTTCGGGCATAGCATCCCCATTTAACGACATTACATGTCTTCTAAGCTTAAAGAAAAACAACAACTACAAAACATAGGGATATCTTTCCATAACGCAGCATACAATAAAGTACCGGTTGGACATAACTTGCACATGCTTCATTTATACGAGCGTTACTCACACAAGATATAGGGTAGCAGGGTGCAACTAGGAAAAGGCGTGACAGGGAGGGGGCACAAAGCGTGTTTGGACAAAAACCCTTACCCGAGGGTGAAATGCTTCATCATTGGGTTCCTCCAACACACTGGGACTGCAAGGTACCCAGTGTGAGCTACAACTTCCCAAACTATCTCCGTAAGGACAACAACTTTATTCTTACGTCCTACGGGATAGAGGATAAAAGCAATGTGAGACACTCTGCTAGAACAAACATGCAAAAGTAAAATAAGAAAAATACTTCCGTTATGTGGTGGTGCTCCGTCGTAGACTCTGGAGGGAGTATATGACGGAGCACCACCACATAACGGAAGAGGGATCTACGTGGTGAGAGACTCTGTAGATGGTAGAGTCAGACTGTACACGTTGTTCATAGGGCCTTCTGACCTACCGCACTGATTGTTACTGCGACGCATGGTTGGTCAAGAGTAGAGGCCTGAGTATCTTTTCGTATTTTTCTTATTTTACTTTTGCACGTTTGTTCTAGCAGAGTGACATAAGATCTTGGTCCTGATGAATGCCTTGAACGTAGATGTCATTTAGGGCAGAAACATGTTGACCACATTACAGGGTACACATCCATAACCCTGTCTCACATTGCTTTTATCCTCTATCCCGTAAGACGTAAGAATAAAGTTGTCCTTACGGAGATAGTTTTAAACACACACCTTTTTTTGTTGCACTCTGCCCCTCACTGTCACCCTTGAGGTATTGAAATGTTACGTGCTTTATATAAAACACTCCTGCTCCTTCCCTGCGGGGAAGTTGTAGCCCACACCGGGTACCTTGCGGTCCCAGTGTGTTGGAGGAACCCAATGATGAAGCAAGTCACCCTCCGGTGAGTGAGGGTTTTCGTCCAAACACGCTTTGTGCCCCCTCCCTGTCACGCCTTTTCCTAGTTGCACCCTGCTACCCTATATCTTGTGTGAGTAACAATTGTTTAGAAGTAGTATAGGATAGATTACTCTATTTCGTAGCGCTTACTTCCTTTTGACCCCCTGTGTGAGAGTTATATCATTTATACGAGCACCATTTAAGTAACATATATCCCAGAGTCACAATGCAATACTTATTACCCTATCCATGTACATTAGGCTGTTGCAGAGGCGTAGAGACACTGGGGTAGCCTACGGAGACTTGTACAATATACCATGGGGTGACATTTAATATCCCTATGATCCTAGTATATCTGCGGCATAAGCTTAGTCATTTGAATTATAGGCACGTACCCAGGTAAGGAAGGGGGCCCATATGTCTTTAGGTCTGGAGGTGGCCGGCATCAATTCCCAAAAAATGGACAACTGTTCTTGGCAGTAGGATATGTCCAGCACCCAGGCCTTGATTGAGGGCCTACTCGAACGCCTCCAGCATAAAGCCACTCTCCGCTTCACCAACAGCAGTAGCATGGCCAATAATCTACGTGAGCCCACTGGTGTCTCCTTCACGTATCCCAAAAGCCCCAGAAGGGGCGTCGGCACCAGTTGTAACTCCAGGATTTCCCAGAGTTTGTTGAATATCTGTACCCAAAACTCTGCGACAGGGGGGCAACTCCAAGCTAAATGTAGAAAAGAGGCATTCTCTGCTCCGCACCTTCAGCAGTTCGTGTCTGTTCGAATTCCCATGCGGTGCAACTGAGTAGGGGTGAGATAATAGCGGTTCAGAAATTTAAAGTGTATTAACCTGAGTTTGTAATTTGGGGATAGTAGTTCTAATTGCTCGCAGCAGAAACGCCATTGCTCATTTGTGACAGGTATCTGTAGCTCTGAGTTCCAGCTCATTTGTGCTCTTGCTTCAGTGATCGGGTGATTCCGCTGCATGAGGGAGTAGAGACGTGTAATTAACCTGTGGGGTGATGGCATAGTCAGCATATGCTCTAGAGCTGACAAGGTGGGCGGGGGGTCTGGGAAGGTTTTTGGATCTCACGGTAAGTTGCCCTGATGCGATAATATGGTAGTAGGTCCAAGGTTCCCCCTGACCGTGCTCCATCTAATAAGGGAGGATCTAGAAAGGCGTCTCCCTGGTTTAACGTGGCATATGTTGACACTCCCATTCGTTTAGCCCTGCTCACATTGCCATTATCTATTAATGGCGGCATTTGTGGGTTGTTGGCCAGAGGGATTGAGGGAGCATATAATACCTCGGCCTCAGACCTGTTCAGAAGGCCATTCCATGCCCATCTTACCGTTTCAGTAGTGTCAATTGTGTTCCTAGGTCTACGGTATGGTTGGTATAATGCTACCATAAGAGGGGTAGGGGCAGCTATATCTGCTTCAATTGCCGTATGAGGCTGAAATGGCATGGGATGGATCCAATACTGTAGGAATTGGGCTTGCGCACAATTGACATATAAGGGAAGGTCTGGAGCTCCCATGCCTCCTTGATTCAACGGTAGCGTTAATATTTCCCAAGCTATCCTAGCTTGTCCACCAGCCCAGACCAAGGATATCATCAGTGTCCTGAGCTTATTAAAAATGCTTGGGTAAGTGCTATAGGTAAATTTACAAATATGTACAAGAATTTGTGAAGAACTATCATTTTTGAGATCGCAATTCTCCCCGCCAGGGACAGTGGTAATTTGGACCATGTCGCAATCTTTCCCTCTAGCCAGGATATGGTTCGCTCATAATTCATATTCCATAGTTCCTGCACATCACTACTCAACCAGATTCCCAGATATTTGACTGGGCCTTCCGCCCATGTGAGGGTGTAATCCAGTGCAAAGGGTTTGGTGCCAGTGGTCAGAGGAAAGAGTGATGACTTAGCCCAGTTAATCTGAATGCCAGAAAGGCCCCCAAATTTGGTGATCTCGCGTAAGACAGGTGGTAGGTTTGTTTCGGGATCATTAATATATATTGTTATGTCGTCAGCATAGAGGGAAACGATCAGCCCCCTAGACGAGAACCCCAGGCCTCTGGCCGCATAATGCTGCCTTAGGCGAGCTGCAAAGGGCTGCATCGCCACAGCAAAAAGGAGCGGGGATAGAGGACAACCCTGCCTGGTACCACGGGTGATAAGAAATGGGTCAGATATCAGGCCATTCACTCTTAAGCGAGCCATGGGCTCTGAATATAGTAATCTAATCTGCTGGATAAATAATGGGCTTATACCCAAACGTGTCAGGACTGCAAATAGGTATGGCCACTCCAAAGAGTCAAACTCCTTGGTTGTGTCTAACAGGGCGGCACACGCAGGCGATTCTGGGTCAAGATAGTGTAAGACTGCAAAAAAGGTAAGGAGTTTGTGGGTAGTTGATCTATTTGGTATAAATCCGGACTGGTCAGGCTGGGCAATAAGAGGCAACAATGGCTGTAGTCTACTGGCCAGCAGCTTAGCGTAGATCTTGTTATCTATATTTATTAGGGATAAGGGTCTGTATGAGTCTTTTAGGCTAGGGTCTTTCCCTGGCTTCAGCAATGTTAGAATAACCGCTTCGTGCATTGTGGGCAGTAGTGTACCGCTTTGAAGTGAGTCTTGGTATACCTTCAACAAGTGCGGGGCCAGCAGCGTCGCATAACATTTATAAAAGGAAGTGGTTAGTCCATCAAGCCCGGGTGCCTTATCATTAGGGAAGCTATTTATTATCTGAATTATATCTTCTGTGGTGAAGGGCTCATCCAGGTACACCCTGTGTGCCCTGCTCAGCCAGAGTAATTCCAGGGAGTCTAAGTATGTTCCAATTTCCTCAGACATATCCAGAGCTTTTGACATGTAAAGGAAGGAGTAAAATTTTTTGAAGTGTTCTAGTATCTCCTGCGGTCCCCAAATAGGCTCTATGTTCTCGTCAGTGAGTTCAGTGATGTAGGTCGAGCTATTTGGCTTTCTGAGCAGGGATGCTAGTGTTTTGCCAGGTCTATCGCCCTCACCGTAGCGTCTAGCCTGAGTGTATTTGCCTAGGAATTTAACCTCCCTCTGTGCCTCTTCCTCATACTCCGTGAGTTTGTCCCTAAGATGTGCCAGGTGTGTTGGATCGTTTGTGGAATAGTTTTGCAATTCTATATCACAAATTTTGGCCTCTAGCTTGGTTAGTGATTCCCTTATGGCCTTCAAGACCCCGCCTGTCTGGCTATGCAATGCCTGTGAATAACAGCCTTGAAGGCTTCCCATAGTGAGCCTGGGGAAGATACTGACCCCTCGTTTTGTGAAAAATATTCAATTATATCCCCACGTATTTCTTCCTTGAATGCGGCGTCTAACAGTGCCCTATGTGGGAGCCGCCAGCTAAATGGCCTGCTCACTGTGGCGGGGAATAATATCTTCAGGAGGCAAGGGGCGTGATCGGACAGCATCCGCAGGAGGTGTTTAATGTCAACAGTCCATGTCGCAGCATCTCTCGGGATTAACCAATAGTCTAATCGAGACCAGACGTTGTGCTGTGATGTGATACATGTGCCTTCAGTTTTATCTGGATTCCACTGACTCCAGATGACAACTAGCCTCCCCATCTCCCATGATAGTATTCAAGGTGTTACTGGCATTAGGGTGTAATTTACGAGCCGTCCCTTTGCGATCCAAGGTGTCATCTATGATTGCATTAAAGTCCCCCCACCAAATAACCGTGTTGCATCCTGTTAATGTGATTTTTGCCCAAATATTTGCAAACAAATCCGGTTCGTCTGTATTAGGGCCATATACCGCCGCGGGAACTACTCTGGTATTGCCCAGGAGCCCCTCCTCCACAATAACAAATCGCCCATCTGGGTCTGCCAGGGTCCGCGTCATTTGCCATTCTAAACCGCGTTTGACTAAAACCGCCACTCCCCTAGCGTAGTTAGAATATACCGCTGTATATATGTTTTCCCAATGTCTGTGTTGTAGTTTTGTGGTCGCAGTGTCTTGTAAGTGTGTCTCTTGGAGGAAGAAGATCTCTATTTTGTGCCTTATCAGGTAGGATTGAATAAGCCTGGTCTTTCTGCAATCATTTAGGCCCCTAATGTTCCATGTCAGAAAATTAAACGCAGTCATAGTTACTTAATAGGCGCACTGGTCTTTACAGCGGTGTTTACTGGGATAGATGCTTGGGGTTGTGTGCCTATATATGGTGGTCGGCTGTGTGCTATTCTGGTATACGTTGTTGAATGCGCATGCGTCAAAGAGTGTGCATTTATTCTGTGGTTCCCTGTTCCCTACAACAACAACTACAAACCCCCCATTGCCACCCCACCACACCAACTCCCCAATCAGGTTGAGCAATTCTACCCACCCCCGCCCCCCCAATAACCATACAAATCCCCAGTGCTTAAATGCAAACCAGAAATGGGAACCTTCCCTGGAGGCGAGGGATCGCCAGCGTACTACCCAGCCCGAAAGGTAGGGTGGCGGAGCATTGGCAGGGAGGTTGAGAGATAAATTGTAATGAGACCCGGCCTACAAAGTCACCAGAGTTCTGCCGGGCCAGCTCGGCGATCATATACAGGTAACATCTGCACCAAATCCAACAATCAAGTGACGATTAGTCATTTTCGCGGAACCCGGCGTTGTCGGAGTCGTTCCTAGCAGATGCAGTCTGTTTCCGTCTATTTCCTATGTGCTTGGCACATTTCAGTGCGGACTTGATGTCAGTGAAGAAGTGGACTTCATTTTTGTATGTTACTTTCAATTTTGCAGGGTAAACCAGGGCATAAGAGGTTCCCGTGTCCTGTAGCATGCGCTTGACTGGTATGAATTCACGCCTGGCGGCCTGTACATATGTTGTGAAATCCGGGTAGAACGCCACTTGGTTGCCTTTATGTTGGATGTTGCCTCTTTCTCTGGCACTGCGTAAAATAGCATCCCGCTCTCGATAGTTTAGGATTCTTGCCAGGATCGGACGGGGTTTTTCTCCCACATGCGGCTTTGGGCTCAGTGTTCGGTGTGCACGTTCAACAATAAACATTGCAGAGAGATCTGTGCCAAATAATTCTTTTAGCAGTTCTTCCACAAATGTTTCCATCTTCCCCTTGGCAGTGGTCTCCGGAATGCCCGTAATTCTAAGGTCATTTCTTCGAGACCAAGATTCCAAGCCCTTGTTTTTTGCCTTTATCACATTGAGGACTTTCTCCATGTTTACTAACTGTTCCCTAGTTTCAACTTGAAAGTCATGTGTGTCAGATACACGAATTTCCAGTTTGTGAAGTCGTAGCTCATGTGTATCAACTTGCTTTTTAACCTGGTCCACCTGGGCTGTTAAAATATCTAGCTTGCTGTCTATTGTCCTGAGGCTCGACTTAACTTCCAACAGGAGTGATCTGAGGAGTTCATTTGTCTCTTCGTGTTCTTCACTGTTTCCCTGCTCTGCATCAGTTGCCTCATCATTTTCGGTTTGGCGGGTGAGTCTCTTGTTTTCAAACGTGAGTTTTGTTTGCTTTGTATCGTGCTTCCCCATGTCTGCCACTGTAGGGTTTGGTCTGAGGATTTATTCGGGTATCAGCTGATATAAGTTCCGTTTTGTATTCTGACTGGTGTTAGCCCCCTTTAATATTAGCAATGGACTGTGGGAGCAGTACCACTTCTGTGCAAGGGCCGAGCAGAGGAGACGCCAAATGCGTTAGGCTTGATGCGTCCTGTTCGCGCGCTAGGCCCACTAGTCTTCAATTGCCTTCCCCAGATGCCTAATTCTGGCCTAGCTGTATCTCGGAGAGCTCCGCACCCCCAGTCAGGAAGCCTCCAGGCACGCTGTGCGTGGCCGCTGCCACATAGGGGCTCCCGTCCGCTTCTGCCCAGCACTTCTGCCTCGACCTACACATTGTGCCAGGCCTCAGGCCCGAATCGCGCCCAATGCGACGGGCCCGCGCTGCGAACCCTGCAGGCAGGCCCACAGCAAACGCGTGGCTCACCGTATGTATAGGGGAGAGCCCTGACTCTTCCCGGGCCACACTCTCCGGAGCTGGATATAGAGGCGCCCAACAGCACCGCAGGTCACAGGCCGCTCCGCGCTCTCCACCTGCGAGTCCGCTTGCTTGTACTTCACCGGGCAGAGGCAGCATGGATCAGCCTCGCAGACTGGGCGCCGTACTGTGGCAGACCACCCCGTCTGCTGCCGGCAGCACCGTGGGGCCCAAGATGGCGCCGCAGCCAGCGCCTGAGTACCAGCTTCCCAGTTCGCCAGCAGATAGCCTGCCACCATGCGCCTTCGCCGGTCTATTGCCAGATCAGACCCGTCCTCCTCCACTCACAACCGGCCGCACCGTCAGGCGCAGGAATCCACAGCCTCCGCCTCCGGCGCGTCGATTTTCGCGCCTGCCCCCAGCCGGCCTGATTCTGGCTTCCGGCAGCCACTAGCCTGCTTCTAGGGCCGATGTTGGTAACAGCTGATTCCGGGTCTCTCCGTTAGTGATTCCGCATATTTGTGGGCTACTCACACCTCACCTGGAACAGGATAAATTACAGGATTAAGTCTTGGCCGGCAGAGCCCTCTCACAGAGCGGCCATCTTGCTGCTTGGCGAGACCACGCCCCCCCCCATGGTATTTCTTTGTTTTTCTGTCAGAGGCAGTGCAAAGAGTCTGATGCACAGTTTGGCTGACAGGGTACAGTGTCGCAAACTCAACGGCATGTCCTGTCTACCAGGCCCTTGGTCTGATCGCCTCATTAGAGTTGGGTGGACCTTAAGGTTTCCACTGACGGAGCCCCATTGGCTCCGGCAAAGGAAAGTTTCCTCTGACGGAGTAGGTACCATCAGAGGAAGGACATTACACTGCCCTCCCTATTAAGGGTGAACTGTGTAATATCTTTTTTTCGATCACCGCGAGGAAAAACCTTGCTTTCAGTGACAGAAAAAAAAATAATATCCCACTGCCCCACCCTGGTAGGAAACTCCCAGGTTGTGGAGTTCATTCGTTTTCTGTTTTTCAGAAACAAACTTCAGCTTTGGGTGTTTGTTTTTTCAAAACAAAAGGTGGCCCTACACTAACGTTAAACTGTGACAGTGGTTTCTTTCAATTTACAGAGATGACTGTTGGGCTGGCGCTCATCCCTAAATTTGGCAGACGGTAGTCCATTGGGATGGCAGAGGTAATGTTCTCCGCCACTCTGACCAATCGAGTACCACCAACCAAACCCTTAATCAGGCTCTAAGTGTTTTTGCTTCAGTTTGGGATTTTCATGATGTATAATGTATTCTGTATTTCATATGTAATATGGCTTATTACCTTAGGTCCTCTTGAGTCTATGGGCAGAAAAGAGAACACAATTTGTAACAATATCGGTAGTAGCAATTGATTTAGAATTGTAAATAATGTCATTCCCTTCTCCACTGCTATGGTGTTCTCAGCCAATTATGTTTGTTCATTGAGCAGAATTTTAAACAAATCTACCCTGCAAGTTATTTATTACCCTTTGCAGAATATCCAAATTGTAAGGGCATATGGTGTGTTATTTACATGTATGTATATTCAAATCTGAACAAAAACCAAAATGGACAAACGTGGCTATTTAAAATGGGTACCAATGAAGAGGCATTTGAGGTAAAATGCAGGGATCAAAGTAAAATCAAAAGTACTACTACATGTTATACTGAATGACTTTATTTGTCACAACAACCTACTATTTTGATGATTTAAGTGCAGCAGACCTTTGCAGGTGATTATTTGTGTATAGGATGGTCCACAAAGATTCTAAAGTCCTCTGGGATCAGGTACCAAGCGAAAGAGATTAGTGTCGTCAGAGCTTCTGATTTCAGCCTTAAAGCACTTGAAGAAGTGTCTGTATCAAAGTTAAGGGTTAAAAATCAGGAAGCATCAGGAGCGTGGCTAGCCGCGGAGCGTGATGGCCGCTTAAACGAGCGGCTCCACCGATCGAGCCCGATTTCCCCTATTAATCTAATCAATAATCCTTAGGCTGGGCGAGGGTGAGGTCTTTATGGCCCACTGACCGCTGGGTGCTGATTTGGCCCCGAAAATCCAGTATTGATCCAGTACGGGAGGCGGAGCGGCGAGGGGCCTGCTGCCGAGCGGCATCCCCGGACTGGCGTGATGGAGCCGGCGTGCTCAGTAAACCGCATTGTGAAGATCCAGCGCCCGGCCCCGCCTGAGGAGCGCTCTGCAGGTGTGTGCTGGGATCGCTGCTGGCCGGAGTAACCTAAGCACCACAACATCGGGAGACACAGGCAGTGAGGCCGGCAGCTAAGTAGAGCGGATCGAGCGCTGGAAAAGTGCACGGTGCCTGGAAGTATCAAGGTGGCCAGAAAGGGAGGATAGACCCAGGATACTCGAGGCGAATCCGGAGCGTGTGCGGCGGTGAGTGCTTGGTGTGCAGCGGCAAGTAGCAGCAAATGCAAGCGACGCAGTGGGAGCGCACCGGCAAGTGCGACATCATACACGGGGCGAGAGGATGATCCTGGTGCAGCCATTTTGGGGAGGCCTGAGCTGATGATTACAGGCCAGCCAACTGATCAGTGAGATTACAGTGCCCAAATAACTTGTTTCCCGGATCCGGGCTCACGAGGGCAGCATCCAGGGACCATAAGAGGGGCCTGCGTAGTCGAGGAAGGTTCGGCCAGTGGAGTAGGTTGAAGCCCGGGTGCTAAGCACTAAATACTGCTGGTCCTGTGACTGCCTCCAGAAGAAGGTGCCCGTGCACACAGACGTAAATGGCCAGAAGCTGTTCAGCCCTCTGCTTACAGCGGATGTCACATGAGAGGCGGCATCAAAACCATGACAGGGGGCAGAGGTCCACATGGCCCCCAACAGACAAAACTAGACAAATATGCCGTACCTAGAGACCAGACGGCCAATTCCAAGGGGGCAGACGCCCCCGGGTCGCAAATGACGACCTCCCAAACAGAAAACCCGGAACCCACATTGCAAGATGTTATGACTGCAGTACAAGGGATCAAAGCAGAGCTGGCGGGTAAAATCGACGCTGTAACCACGGAAGTGTCCCTACTCAGAGCAGACCTCCGCAATATGAGGGACAGAGTGACCGAAGTGGAGGGTACAACGGCGGAACTGGTGGCAGACACAAAAACCCTGAAGAAACAAGTCCAGGAATTAACGCAGATGACGAGGGACCTAGAGGCCAAGATGGAAGACCAGGAGGGGCGCTCCCGCCGCATTAATATTTGAATAATAGGAGTGCCGGAGAAGGCGGAGGGACAGGCAGTGGACCTGTTTGTTGAGGACCTTAAAACCAACTCACTCCAACCCGCGGGCCTATCAAAATTCTTTTCGGTGGAACGCGCCCATAGGATCCCTGGAGTACGGCCAAAGCCGGGAGCCCCGCCGCATCCCATAATTGCGAGACTATTTTCGTACAGAGACAGGGATGTGATCCTTCAGGCAGCCCGGAGCGCCCCCCGCTGAAATATGAGAACGCCCTCATTACTCTCTATCCAGATTTTACACAGAAAGTGCAGCAGAGAAGACGAACCTTTCTGGATATCAAAAAGAGCCTATGTGAGCGAGACATTAAGTACTCTATGCTTTTTCCGGCAACACTTAGAGTAATGGCAGAGGGCAAAGTATGGCGATTTGACACTCCTAAAGAAGCCCAAGATTGGTTAGACGGCTGGAGGACAACGCCGAAGTCAAGACACCAGCAGCAGCCCTCATCCAGGGAGAATGCAGCAGATCCTTATGGTGGGCCAGACTCGGGGTGCTGATCAAGAAGGAAAGAGACAGCTCTGTGAATCTAGGAGCGGTGCCGCAGAGAGAGACTCCGGGGGTTTGGGCCATGAGGGACCATGTTTGGCTTGACCTGACCTGGAGCAGGTACGGTGTGATGGCAGGACGGCGTATCAGTTGAAGACCCTATATGCAGATAAGACTTATGCTTCCTATGTACAGCCAACAGTGATGTTAAATTGTTGTGTCTGCCTAGACGTAACATGGTATAGCACCTACGCCGCACATACTGACCAGGGAGTTGGGGGGCGGGGGGGGATCGGCGGGCTCTTCGGCGCTGAGCCGACTCCAGTTGGGTTTGTTATTCTGGGGCGACAGGCACTCTGCAAGTTGGGGGGGTGGGTGGTTTTTAACCCACTGTGCAGAGCGGCAGGGAGGGGGGGGATACACACAGGGTTCGCAATGTTGGAGTGGCCACCGTAGAGATGGCACAGTTTTAAAGTTATACAAGTTGATAACCTGGCAGGGCGTGGGAGGACAACAAGATACATTAACAGGAACCAAGGGGCAAGGTAGACTTCTCGCAAACATATTGTATCTGGGACATAAGCCCCAGTGCTCAAACATATAACAATGTCGAAAATGGGCACGGATGAGCGCCGGGCCTCCCCTGGGGCAGGGTCAGGACTACAGGTCCTGACCTGAAATGTCAATGGACTGGGACACAAGATCAAGCGCACAGTGGCGTTACAATATCTCCGTAGACAGAACCCCGACATAGTACTAATCCAAGAATCCCACCCTAATGGCACTGCGTGCAAGGCGCTTGATAGGTTCGGGTACAAATTAGTGGCACATGCAGGCTTCACCACGGGGTCGAGAGGGTTTGGGATCCTGCTCCGGACGACTTTGCCCTTCATTCACGGGAGGGTGTGGCATGACCCACTGGGCAGATATGTAGCTATCACAGGGAAATGGGAGGGCAGGGTACTTAATCTCTGCTCGGTTTACCTACCACCAAGGTTGCATTCGGACATGTTGAGGGAGTTGGGTGCCTTGCTACTGGATCTACCAGATGGTATCCTAATAATGGGTGGGGACATGAACGCCACAATGGATCCAGGGTTAGACAGGATATCGGCGGCAAGTCGAGAGAAGGGGCAGGATCCACTAAAAGATTTTGTGGGTGCAATGGGGCTAGTAGACTTGTGGAGTCTTCACAATTCAGAGGACAGACAATACACGTTCCAATCCGCCTCACATGGGGGATATTCACGCTTGGATTATCTGATGACGCAAACAATGCATGCACAGTGGTTTACGGGGACAGTGCACAAGGCATGGGGCATGTCTGACCACTCTTATATTTTTACTATCAGTTTCTGAATAAACCATGTCCAACAGTTCCGGCGTTGTATGGGGTTCCCAAAACCCACAAAAGTACATCTGATCCCCCACTGCGCCCGATTATATCTACCATAGGTTCCAGTACAAAACCGCTTTCAAAGTATGTCGACACCTTCCTATGTCCCTTAACTAAGAACTATGACTCATTCATTCGCGATACAGGAGATATCATCGAAAAGATTGAAGGGATGCCATTTGACCAGCACACCAACATCTTGGTAACGCTTGACATTGAGGCATTGTACACCAATATTCCTCAATGTCAGGCTTTGCAGGCCGTGGAAACTCTCTTGAACAGAATTCCAGGTGACAGACCAGATACATTCATATTAGAGTGTCTGGAAATAGTCTTGCTGAATAATTTTTTTGATTTTAATGGTCAGGTGTACCAACAAATCAAGGGCACCAGCATGGGTGCTTCTTGTGCGCCCAGTATCGCGAATATTTATATGGGTGAGTGGGAACTTCGCAACATCTTCAATGAGGCAGCCCCCTTTTTTGAGAATGTGAGTACCTGGAGGCGTTTTATTGATGATATCTTTTTTATTTGGATGGGAGATAATGACACCTTACAAGAATTCATTGCCTGGCTTAACGCCAGTGATAGGAATTTGAAATTTACGGGCCACTGGAGTTCCATACAGGTTGAATTTCTTGATATTGTCATTCGAGGGTCAAATGATGGACTACAAGTGAGTTTTTTTAGAAAGGATACTGCAAAGAATACTATCCTACAGCATCAAAGCTTCCATCCGGCGTGCCAAAAAGACTCGATTCCATTTGGGGAATTTTTACGAGTCCGCCGTAACTGTACAAACATACAAGACTATCATACTCATGGTGAGGCATTAAAAAAACGCCTTTTGGCACGAGGTTATCCCCGCCGCCTGGTTACCACTTCCTTTAAACGGGCAAAATATTACAACCGTGAAGCCTTATTACAGGGGAATAGACGCACCCCTAAAGATCAAATAGTCTGTGTGGTTAACCATTCGCAGCTCAATTACAAGATTAGGAACATAATCACCAAAAATTGGAAAATCCTCAATGCACAGGATGATCAGAACTTGGTATTACCTTTGGTAGCATACAGGAGAAATAAAAATCTTCGAGATATGCTAGTGCATACGAGACAAACAGTTTGTGATACATCACAACAGACTACCCTCACGGGTTTGCCTCCCATATTAGGAAACCACAAGTGTGGCTCTTGCCATGCTTGTAGTACAGCGATGGTCACTAATGTTCTTTGTTATAAAGGGCATAATCTTAAAGACCTTAGCAACTGCAGAAGCAGAAATATAGTGTACATCATTTTCTGTCCATGGGAGCTGGCCTATATAGGGGAGACTGGCCGGGAGTTTCGTACCAGATACAGTGAACACAAATCGGCCATTAGGACGAAAAAACAGACAGCTCCAATGGTAGCACATTGCATAGAGATGAACCATGGCGAATTGGATCTACGTTGGTGCATCTTAGAAAAAGTTAAAATAAGATCAGGCCTCTCTATGGAAACTAGTCGCAAAAGGAGGGAAACCTTTTGGATTTTTACTCTTAATTGTGTGAAGGAAGGATTAAACGAGGAGATCATTTGGAACGTTACGAATGCCCACACATAACTCTCCAATCAGATCCCTATTGAGGCTAATAAATATCCCTTATTATTTAATTTTCTTATATGTCCTACTCAGGAAATATGGACAGAATAAGGGATGTTCATACTTAGCACTTGACATTTGGTAGGGTGGTCATCCTGATTTTTGAGGTTATGGAAATCCACACGTCTATTTGTTTCTACATAACACTGGCAAGGATAGGTTTTTTGTTTTCCCTACCTTACTGTATACGAACTTTGGTCTACTAGTATCACAAATTATTCTCTCATTGGTAATGGGGACCCCTTGCCAAGTGTAATGGACATTTGTTATTGGTAGCAAGTGCGTTATTCCGTATTTTGGACCATCCTTTATTGAAAGGCTGCTTGCATGCTTTGACTGTGGGTGCGATGGCATTCGTTTATATGGATGAGGATTGTGCAGTGAGTACTACTCTCTGAATCCCATTGATATATTTTTTCGAAAACTACTGACCACACCAATATGGCGCATCTTTTTATGTCAGAATCGGCATTTGTTGTCTTTTCTACCTTACTGTATACGTATCATGGTCTATTAGTATCACAGATTATTCTTTCATTGGTAATGGGGATCCCTTGCCAAGTTGAATAGATATTCGTTATTTGTAGTAAGGACGTTATCCCGTATTTTGGACCTTCTCTTATTAAAAGGCTGTTCACATGCTTCAACTGTGGGAGCGACGGTATTCGTATATAGATGAGGACTGTGCTGGGAGTAATACTCTCTGAATTTCATTGATATGTAATTTTTTTATTTTTTTTTAAACTATTGACCACACCAATATGGCGCATCTTTTTATGTCAGAATCGGTAGTACCTTACCCATTATATTACGTGTTGTATCACATGGTACCGGAATACACGCTATCGCGCATGCGCGTAATAATATTTGTTTAAAAACCCGGAAATCGATCGCCACTTTGTGCGTTACTGGACGGATGCGGACACGCCACGAATACTGGATTAACTTCTATGGTGAGTAAAATAATATCAAGTGGGCCCGTGATAATGCTATGTAAAGACATTTTTTGGCTACTTGCATGTTCAGCATCAACTTGTATGGCCAATGTGTGGGGGGGATTACCTCTTAGGTTAAGAAAGTAATGCGCCGCGAGGGATGGTAGCATCGCCCACGATATGGACTATACCGCGTACCTAGTCTATATATAAATATATATCCTCGTTCGGTGTTCCATTCATTATTTTCTATCGGGGGCCTTGAATCAGCCATAGGGAACTGGTAGCAATAGCATGTGTTAGTGTTGGTATAGCGATCTACTTTATCCTGTGGACCGAGGAGATATTTCTGTTCTACATTAGACTTGCGTACATCGTTTGAAGTATTTACCACATATTAAAAGAGATTCCAACTATTGTGTAGATCTCTGTGTTGAAATATGTCTTTTCTATGTGGTTGGGTTTGTAGGGAGTTCATATGAATAGGAAATAAATTGAAGGATACCGACCCCCTTGAGGTGATCCCTCTGTTCAGGGTGAGGACAACTTTCCCCAATCCTGGTGTATTTAGAGAACCAACATATACCACACATAACATCGAACCGTGTAAGTATTTCCGTAGAATATCCATGAACCCAGCAGGTGGTTGTGTCAGACTGAGCTCTAAAAACAGCATGTGTTGTTCCTTTCCCAGAATTTTGTCTGACTCAACTTTGTGGAGTGGTGGCGCTCCGACATCGAACGGAGAATGTGAAGCTTTCATGCAATTAAGCAAACATCGGATAACGACAAGCACTGATAGGTATCAGCAAGAAAACGATGCAGTTTAAAGTCTTCTTCTAATTCATGTGATGTCCATCTAATTGGGACATCATTACTAGAATATACGTCCCCTTGGCTCAGTTGACTGTGTGACTCTGTACCCCATTTGGACAAGGTCCTGATGAAGGTGGTTCACAAATTGTGTTAACCCACCGAAACGCGCGTCGATCTCGTGTGTCCAGACCTCTAAATTGTTCAGCTGTGAAAACTGATCTCGTGTGTCCAGACCTCTAAATTGTTCAGCTGTGAAAACTAGTTATATCTGTTTGTTTTCCCATTTATCCGGATGAGTACATGTGTCTTGTATGATTGTGAACGATTGTGTAGAGTGAATGTTTGGGGTATAAGCTTAGGTGTGTTGTGTAGGGGCTATTAAATGTATTTATTTTTGCATTTCATGTTTTATTTTTAACAAAAAGAAAAAGAAATTAAAAATATTGATGTAGGTTTTGTTAATAAATGCAAAATATCATGTTCAGAAAGAATTTTTCTTTATAAAGAAATAAAATGTTATTAAGAACAATAAATTAATTTAAATAATTACATGCATTTTTGATATATCCTGTTTGGTTTTTACCCAGAGTGGATTAAATCATTTTAGAAGAAATACAGGTCAAAGGGGAGTATTTCCTAGTAAAAATATATGGTTGCTTTTCCCCTCTTACTCCCAGACCTCATTGCTTGATAGAGGGGGTCCCTTGTTTTCACAACATGTCTGACCACTCGCCTGTAGAAACACACCTGAAGGGAGTTAAGAGACACTTTACTATGCCTCCCAGAATGGACCCCTGGCTCTTTAAGGATAAGCAGATTAGACACAAAATAGGCGAGCAGACTGAACAATACTTCAGCGACAATGTAGGAACAGTGGAATCATCGTGCACACTATGGGAGGCCTATAAGGCGGTGATGAGGGGGTACTTTCAGGGACTGGTGGGTGGGAAAAGAAAGGAGCAACGTATCCAACAAGATACACTAGAGAAGGAGATCCTGCACCTGGAGGGGAAGACCTTAGACTGTAGCGAGACAGCAGCGCGTGTTAGACAGCAGATCCAGCTCAAGCAAAAAGAGCTGAAAGACATAGAAGAAGAAGCAGCCAAGAAACATGCCAGAGCGACCCAAAGGCGACTATACGAGGTTGGGGACAAGGCCAACAAGCTGTTAGCATGGCTTGAAAAAAGGGAGAAAAAGCGAAGCTGGGTTTTAGACATAAGGACTCCACAGCAGGAGACTACAACGACAGGGACCGACATAGCCTCAGCGTTCGCGGATTACTACGAGGCCTTTTACACATCAACATCCACCAGAACGGGGGAAGATTGCGCGGAGCTGCTAAGAGACCTCCCAGTCCCACGACTTTCAGCAGAAGACAGGGAGGCGTTGGATAAGGAGCTCACGACGGAAGACATAATAGGGGCCATGGGGGATCTACAGTCGGGTAAAGCGGCCGGTCCCAACGGCATACCCATAGAATTTTATAAGGGAGTGGCATCGAAAGTGGCCCCGCACATGCTGGCTATGTATAATGAAGCCCTCAGTGATGGAAAGTTACCGGCAGACCAGAGATTAGCTACAATTGTGGTGCTGCCGAAGCAGGGTAAGCCACCGGAAGATTGTGGGTCATACCGTTCGATATCATTGCTAAACATGAAAGTTAAGCTACTGGCAAAGGTGTTGGCAAACAGGCTTGGGGCGGTTATTTCTTCGGTAATACAC
Source organism: Calotriton arnoldi (assembly GCA_963921515.1). NCBI lineage: Eukaryota > Metazoa > Chordata > Amphibia > Caudata > Salamandridae > Calotriton > Calotriton arnoldi. Next base: position 286,471 of record CAWUFW010010803.1, read on the forward strand.
CCAGACCAGTCTGGGTTTATGCCCCACAGGAGCACTAGGCTCAACCTACGAAGGCTATATGGGATGCTGCACGCTACTAGGGCCGGCTCATGTGGAGACGCGGTGCTACTGTCGCTTGACGCATGCATGGCATTTGACAATATAGAATGGCCATACCTGCTGGCGGTATTGGAAAGGTTCAGATTTGGGCCTAGTTTTTGCGCATGGGTACGGTTGCTGTATGCGGGCCCACTGGCAAGAATACGAGTGAATGGGGCTACTTCGAGGGCAATACAGTTGAATGAGGGCACTAGGCAGGGCTGCCCTCTCTCGCCCATGTTGTTTGCACTGGCATTGGAGCCGCTGGCAGCATGGGTTAGAATGGACCCATTCATCAGAGGAATAAGTGGGGGCAGGGACTGGGACGGCAAGATATCTTTGTATGCTGATGACATTCTACTATATGTCACTAACCCTGCATCCTCGATTGGCCTAGTTATCCATATATTCCACCTGTTCGCAACCTATTCTGGGTACAGAATAAACTGGAACATGTCTTTACTATACATATTGTCTGGCACGGCACCATGCTTACCCTCTAGCGCTCGCGCCTTAGAAATAAAAGAGGAGTTCAAATACCTAGGTATAATAATATCCAAAGGAAATGACCACTTCTTAGAAGAAAACTTGCTCCCTCAACTGGATAGACTGCGCAGGGATATAGTCCACTGGAGAAAACTCCCACTGTCCATAATGGGGCGCGCAGCCCTGTTCAAAATGATGGCATAGCCACGATTCCTGTATGTTCTACAGAACACTCCATGTAAGATACCTCCTAGCTTTTTTAAACAAGTGGATTCTGAACTGAGACTACTTTTATGGGACGGGGACAGGCTAGAATTGCCCTCCACAAGTTGCAGCGCAGTGTTTATGAGGGAGGGCTGGCATTTCCTGATATTAAAAAGTACTACTGGGCAGCGCAACTCACAACCTCTAACGAGTGGGTCTTCGCTGGAAGAGAGGAACCTGCTTATAGAATGGATCGTCACTATTTGGGAGAGGGTGGCTACCTAGCTGTGCTGTATGGCCGAGGCGTGAATGGCACACTACCCCCACATACTAGGGTGACAATACAAGCCTGGAGGGCGGCCACCTCGTTCCTGGGTTGGAAGGTCAGGTTGACTGAACGGACACCACTATGGGTCGGCAACCACCTAAAGGAGGTGGGCCAACTAATAGGATTCCAAAAATGGCAGACTATTGGGCTAGACTACCTGGGAGATATCTGGAAAGGGGGTAAATTGATAAGCTTTGAGGACCTCAAAATAGAGTATCAGATGTCTGATAAGGAGTTCCTACGATACCTGCAGTTACGACATGCAGACAGGGAACAAATAGCAGAATACTCTCCACTTGAAGACAGGCTGCTCATGGACCCCATGCAGGAAAAGGCTTTCTCATTGGTTTATAAAAAGATAATGAACAACTCTCCTGACCCGTTGATGGCTCTTAGGGAGGCCTGGACAAGAGACTTAGAGATGTTGGACGATGAAGATTGGACGGAGGCGATACAGAGCTCGAAGGAGGTGGCGATAAGGGCAAGATTCCGGATAATACAGTTGCGAATATTACACAGATCATACACCTCCAAGGTGCTTCTGCACCGGATCAGGCGCAGTGACACCGACCAGTGCACACGGGAATGTGGGGAGGCAGGCACATTCTTTCATTTATTGTGGTCATGCCCAAAGATACAGCAGTTTTGGAAGGAAGTAGTACGTGTCATGTCAGATGTAATAGCGCTAGAAGTCCAGTGCGAGGCCAAATGGCATATTCTTTGTTTAACGGGTGAGGCACCTTGGCCTAAATATTCTAAAATATGGCTTACAACAGCAAGCATAGTTGCCAAACGCAATATAGCAAGGGAGTGGGGGGCGAGCCAGCCACCGAGTGTGACGAAATGGCAGAAAGATTTAGACTGGTACTGTACTGCGGAGAAAGTGGTGTTCCAGGGGAGGGGGTGCCCAAAATATGGGGAGGCTGTGTACAATACAGAGGACTGGGTGTCGACTAGTCCGCCGTGTGCAGGAGTAAGGGAAGAGTTTATGTACGATAACACACTGAAATGTACTTTGCCTTGCCTTGGTAAGCTGATCTTGTCTAGTATGCAACAGACGTTTAACAAAACAAGAATAAGAAAACAGAACAACGAACTGTGTAATGATGCAAATGTATGGAGTATATTTGCTGACTATCATGCTGCCAGGTTTGTTAATTTAATAAACAGAAGTTTTAAAAAAAGATCAGGAAGCATCATCATATGCCAATTAATACTTGCCCTACAGCCCCCTTCAAATAACCTGAGTACCTGGATTTAAGGAGGCAGGAAGGTAAATTGAATATGATAAAAAGTCTTTGTAAAGTATTCTTTACACAAAGTCATTAATGAGTGGTCTCTGTCCAGTTTATTGGAACTTCAATTGTGATTGAATCCAACTTGCACCATTGTAGACAATCAAATTAGAAAAGCCAATGCCCGGTTGGCACTTAAGATTGAACAAACCTTGCACTGGTTAGGTTCAGGGTTAGTACACTCTGTACTAAGAGAAGATGCTTGCAAAGCTGCTCAGTGCACTGTCCCTAGTGTGTGACTAACGGGAGAACTTTAGTTTTCATTGTTCTAAAACAGGTCATTAATAAAACATTTTTGTGCAGAATAAAAACATAAGTGGAACGAATATTGCAAGAAATCTGGTTCAAATAATGGTCCCCCATGACCACAGTAAAGCCTACACAGATAGTTTTAAAGCGATATTGATTTTCTTCAGTTCTCCACGCTGAGAATGCTGGAGTGCCAACACATTCCGTATTCAATATCAGGAATCTGTTTCCCATTGAGATTATGTTCAATATGAACAGAAAAGCGTAAACACATTTCTTATTAAAGACTGCCCGTAGTGTTATGAAGACAGAGGGTTACTTGATACTCACGTAGCCAAAGAAGTTTGACATCAGATCGAGCTGAGCCTTATGATTATTTTATTTTTTTTCAGAAAAAACTTTATTTCGGTCTTTTACGACCATAAAAGTATACAAGATAGACAACATACAATTCGTTAAAGTAAGAGAATAAAAATGATAAAATAACATCCAACCCTGTAATTCAAAACTGTCATAAATACAATCTAATAGGTTCAGTAACGTGCATGTGCAAATTGTATTCTGTGCAGAAGGTAATATTTCAATATTCAATCCAAATCTATTTAGACGTTTTAAAAGTTATATTAAAAACTTCTAAAAACACAATTCATTATTTAACCTCATAAAAATTCATATATTACACTCCTCATTCCTTTTAACATTTCATAGCCCAATGGCCACATAGAACTATAAAATAGGCAACTCAGTTCTAATCACATTTGAGAAACTCTTTAACTTTTTGTATGAACTTCCCCATGGCACAGGCTATGTCTAAATTAATCATTTCAGTTAGAAGGTTTACTGCTTGCGCCCTGTTTTTAATATCATACTTTTTAAAAATCGGACATAAAAACCTTCATAACTCTAAAACCTTCTGGCAATCCAGTAATATATGTAGGATATCACATGTTGTTCCTAAAGTGCAGGTGCAATTTCCCTTACTGTCTATCATAGATCTTTTTACCCCGTTATTCGCATAAAATGGGTTTACCCCAATTCTTAACCTTAGCACTTCTCTCCTTAACCGACAGCTAGGTAGCCTGTCAATATAGGGAAAATGTTGTTCATTTTGTCATGCTGATGCCATGAAGAGAACTGAGCTTTTCCTCAAGAGGTAATCTTGGTCCTGTGCTCGAGAGATTTCTTTTCCCCGGCCCCTAAGTTCCCTCTTGTCAATCTTAATATGGAGGGTCTGGGGGTGCAGCGTAAGCTTTATCATGCGGCACGCTTTAGGGATAGTGGCTCTGATCCCTTTTGCCCACGTTAGCTCACTCTTTACAATCTCGTTTCTGCACCATTGTGAGATTTTATGATCTTCTCCCGTTCCCAGGCGCTGCCAGAATCGTAATAAGGCCATACAAGCTGTTATACCCCATGAGGTGATTCCCAATTCTAGTCTCACTGCTTGGACCATTGACGATTTGGGCAATGAGAGTAGATTTTTCAGAGTGTTTCCCTCCTCCACATCCCATCCATTTTTGCCACTCAGATAAAGCACTTCTGCACCATATAGAAATTGGGGTGGTACCATTGCTGAGTATGCTTTTAGGACCGGTCTATCGGACATTTCGCCATAAGCACCGTTAAATCTTTTTAATCCCTTCACCGATGCCGATGCCTTCAGCTTTAGAGCGTCGAGATGAGTATGCCATTGCAGGTTTCTCTCGAACCACATCCCCAGGTACCTATATTCTGCTACCTTTTCCAACTTCTCAGTGCCCAGAAACCAAGTGAACCCTATTTTCCTTCGACCAAAACCTAAGATCTTTGTCTTATCCATATTGACCACAAGTTTTTTGACTTGACAGTATTCATTGAACCTGTTTAACTTTCTTTGTAAGCCAATCTCTGTCTGGTCCATAATTACAAGGTCATCTGCATAAAGTAGACATGGGATATATTTCCCATCTTGCTTCGGGCTTGCCCCACTTACATTGCCTAGGGTTGAAGGCAAGTCTGCAATAAACAAGGAAAAAAGCAGGGGGGCCAATACGCACCCCTGCCTCAGCCCATTGCCAATCTGGATTTTTTTAGATAAATTCCCTCCACATCTAAGATTATCTGTGCCCAGTTTTCGGTATGCAGTGCTTGGATCAGCCCTAATAAATTCCTTGGGATATTATACCCAATCAAAGTCTCCCACAGCTGTTCCCGGTCCACCAGATCAAATGCTGCGCGGAAGTCCACGAAGCAGCAGAACAAACTTCCCCTCTGCTCAATTGACTTCCGCGCAATGGACCAGAGCGCGAAACAGTGGTCTACCGTTGAGTGTCCCTCTTTAAACCCTCCCTGTTCCGGGGGCACAATCCGATTTTCTTCTGCCCAGTCCTTAAGTATTCCCAAGATTACTTTGGCGAAGACTTTTTCTCCTATAGCTAGAAGATTTATTAATCTATAGTTTTTTGGGGCATTTACATCTCCTTTTTTATGGATTGGCCTTACGATAGCTCCTCTCCAGTTACCTGGGACAATGCCTGAATTAAGGATCCCCTGAAACATTTTTGCAAAGAACTCTGACCACCACTCCGGCTTAGTTTTTATAATCACTGCCGGCAAATTATCTGGGCCTGCAGCACGGGTTAGGTTTAGGCTAGATATTATTTTCCTAATATGGCTGGAAGTAAAATGTTCCTTTATCTCCTCCCTCACTCCTGACCATGCTATTGTACTTGCTTTCTCTAACATTGGCCATTTCCCATAGATTTCCCCCAAGTAACCCACCCAGTTACCTTCGGGGACCAAACAGTGCAGAGACCCTAATATTTTACCGGAGCTTTCTTGGACCAACTTCCAGAAGCCTTTCACATCTTTGGACTCAATTACAGCTAGCATACTTGCCCAGCAACTGTCTTTATAGGTTCTTTTTTTGTTTCTAATGATCGTTTTATATTTTATCCTTAGTTTCTAGAGGGTAGATAACAGTTCAGCGTTATACCTTACTCTAAGTCTTCTTTCCTTTTGTCTAATACATGCTTTTACTTTGCGGCATTCCTCATCAAACCGGTCGGTTTTTAGTATGGGATCTCTTATTACTGGCTGCCCCGGGTTTACCACATTTAATTTTTACCCTTAGGCATTCCACCAGTTGTCTTATTGTGTTTTCATTCCAGGCATTGTCTACATCAAATGGGGTTTTTCTAATAAAAGAGTCTGCTGGACAGCACTTAATTTTATAACATGCTCCTCTGATATACGGGTTGTAAGCCGCTTTGGGTAGTCCACGTATACTTGGAGAACCGTCTCTCTCTGATTTCTCCCTTTTGCGTATAATTTTGTCTTCAAAGGGAAGTGATCACTACCTTCCACTCTTACTACCTCGAAATACTTAATTAGTTCAAAGCTCCAGGCATGTGTAAACACGTAGTCTATAGGGCAAGGTTGCTGACCTATCGTAAATGTACGCCTAGCCGGCCGATCGGCTTCCATTCTTCCATTTACACATAGCAAACCCATAGAACCCAACAATTGTGCAAAAGTCAAATCTTGGGACGAGATATCTCCACTAGGAAATATCGCAGTCTCTATATTACAGGCGCTTAACAGTTCCTTTCACCATGGATCTATTCTACGGGGGTCTAAGCTGTGGTTAAAATCACCCAACTGCAAAAAGAACAGTTGATGGACAGAATGCAGAACAATGTCATACATTCACCCCAGTACAGAGATCTGGGCCTAAATCCATCGTTTTTTTGCTCACCATGCCATTCCAGTTTGAACCCAGCCATATGCAAATCAGTCTTGACCCTGTGCCTCATGGGAACAGACCAGCCCGAACTGCCAAGCCAGGTCCTCCCTGGACTGGAAACAAGCATCCTAGGACCGGTTTCGGGGTTTCACCCCTCTTCAGCCAGGATAGCTTGATTCCAGTGGCATGGAGAGCACGGGACCCACATCTGGGCATGAATGTATGACATTGTTCTGCATTCTGTCCATCAACTGTTGTTTTTGCATAAAATCACCCAACAACAGGAACACATCCTTCTGGTAGGTATCACATACAGTCTCCATATCCTTTTTTAAATTTCCGAGATCCACCTTATATTCATCTTCCTTTCCCTTCTGAATATACACATTAACGATACATATACCTTCAAAGCATGGGTCAACATTCAGTGGCAACACTCTACTACCTAGCGCCCATTTACATTTTAATTCGAGGGGTTCAATTTTCCTGGCAATTTTTGTGGAGATCAACGTCAATTGACCTCCTGAAGGTCTGCCAAGAGGATTCTTCCTCGCTACTTTCAAGTGTTGGGCAAACCCTTCAATAACTAGGGTTTCGTCGCACAGCCAAGTCTCCTGCAAGCACACAATGTCATTGCTCACAATAATCTTGTTAAAGCTTTCTTGGGACGCTATTCTCTTATACCCATTTATATTCCATGATAGTATGGACAGGCTGTGCGACGACCCTTGCTCCTAGTCGATCTCACTCAGGCACCCATCTTCCTTATACTCTAGGGGTGTAAGGGCTCTATATCTATTCCCAACTAACAGATCTTCTTCACCTCTCTCTATTTCCTTAGAAGCTATAGTAATTTCAAGTTCTTCCTTATTATCCCAGCAGGAATTGATCAATCTTATCTGACGTACTCCCAGCCCGGCGTGGTTCCTGAGAAATGACTTCCCCTGCTTATTATTCAGCATTTCCTCCCTTTTTATTAATCTGATACCCTCTTTTAGCAGCTCATATTCTGAGTTTTCTAATGCTGCTTTTACTAATGCTGAATAAAGGAGGACCTTGGTTACATTGCCCCCTTTATTGTTTACCATGAACCCTACTTCTCTAAGGTCCTCAGAACCAATATAACGTAGGCTTGCACATTTAGATAAGGAAAAAAGGAGTTGGGAACGATTTAGGGGGTTTAGTTTCCTAGCTTTTTTTCCACCTTTACCCTGCCGGCTCAAGGAAAACCCACAGGTCCTGATATCGTTCTAACCCTACTCCCGGTGGATCCCCCACTATAGCATCCTCCCTTCTTCCACTAAATTCCTCATCCTTGCCTCTCTTCCTAAGGCCCCTACTACTGCTAAGATTACTAGGTCCTACAAGTGAATTATTTTCCATCCCACTTTCCTCATCACCCCATTTTTCCTCCCCCAAGGTTTTCCTAGAGTTATCTTTGCTACTCCTAGAATTTCCTTTGTCTTTCTCCCGCCTCCTCTGTTGTTCTAGGTTACTGGTAGATATTCTTTTTTCCGGGATAATTTGCATTTTTGGTACTGGGGGCACTTTCTTTCCTATAAACTCATGTTCTTTCCCTACACCCTTCCCTCTTCCCTGCCGCCTTGGGGTTTGGCCTTTACTAGGGAAGTTCTCCCATCTTCTGGGATGGCCGCTGGTTATACTGCTTGTAGCTCCTCCTTTCCCCCCATCTTTTTACAATCATCGGGTAGCGAGATATGTATACGCTAGGCTCCTCCTTCTGTGATTGGATATCCCTTACCGCTTCTTCCTCCCTGCCAATTTCCCTTTCCTGATCGTCTCCGACTGGCCTGACTATTGAGGGCATTAGGCCTTTAATTTGTATCAGCTCCCCAATCGTAGATTTAAACTGTGCACTTTGGGTTTTTAAGATTTCGTTATTCAGTACTGAAACCTCTAACAGACCTTGCAAAGTTTTTTGAAGAATCAACATAACTTCAAGCATAGAGGCACTAGAGGTTCCAGTGACCTCCAGACTATGCATTGATGGACTCAACAGATCATTTCCTATGACATAAGAACTTTCCGTTCCTTCTTTCTCATTAACGTGGACTTTAGTATAGTTATTGTCCCCTTTGCTCTGTGTCTTGCAAATTGAGACTTCCTCTTCCTCCACTGCCTCAATTTCTTGATCAATCGAGGGCTGGAAGAGCCTTGGGGAAGAGGACAGTTGTGGATCAAGGGAGATCTCTGAGATGTTAAAATTGATTTGATTTGGGGAGTTCAAGTCCAGGGCTGCCGGATCTACAGGTGTTGGGTGAATCTCGACAACACTCAGTTCCTTTTCAGACACATCCTTCCCTTTGAAGTGTTTCCCCAAAAAGTCTTTAATCGAGTTAGAGACTGATGATCCTCCTTTTGCACCCCCTGTCTTTGTTGTCTGTGGAGTTAAATTCAGTGATTGGGTGTTTCTCTGTGCTAGTTTTTTACTTCCAGGAGATACTCCTTTATCACCTTTCACCTCTCCCTTTTCATTCCGAATTTCAGCCATAGCCTTATGATTATTGAAAATGTTTACTCTCTAGTTCTTTGGCCTGAGTGTAGGCATGGACCTAATCCGTTGCCTCACTGTCCCGGCACTGGATATGTGCCCCTGTCAGGGTAGCATGGTGGATTCAGAGTAGTGGGGGAGGATTGCTGTTTGGGAGCAAGAGTACAGAAGAGACCCCACCGCTCCATTTCCCCACTGTGCTGCTGTTAAGGGTGGGGATTCACAATATTGATCTTCTAATATCGACCTGCAACAATATTCACTCCGCGGTGTCGACTTGCACTATATCGTCAAGGTAAGTAGGTGTGGATTTTGAATAGCATATCTACACTTCCTTGTGTATACTTCCCTTGACAAGGTGGTATTAATCAATATTGCGGAGTCAATATTTTTGTAGTTGATATTGTGACATATAACCCTGTTAAGGAGGACATGTGCTACATGATGAATCACCTTCTTGGGCTCCGTCGGAGGACTCCTGTGTTTCTGTGGTGCATCTCAGCTTGATCGTTGCTTAAAGAGGCATGGATCACGCCCCCACAACTCCCCCACCCTCCTCCAGTAGAAGTTTGAAATTGACAGAGGCAGAAGACTTGCTGTTAACCCCCTTTACCAAAAATGTGAGTCCTCTAGGTGCCTTTTCACTGCCCCTCTTTTTCCCAGCTACATTCAGGATTTTTCACCGTCCCAACCTTTGTTAAGCATGGCTGCAGTCAAACATCTTCGCACACGGCCACTGTTAGTGCCTTGCCAATTTTTGGTTTTGCAGTCCACTCTTCCATACAGCTTGAGGGCTTGCCTGACTTCATTTCTTCCTGTCCCTGTAGTGGTATTCAAGGCATGTTTGAACAAAGTCCCCATGCTGCACACTACATACACGATTCCTTTCGGAGCTATGCCCCATCCTTACCCTTCTGACCCTAAAAGGTCCTTTCATGGGTATAAATGGCAACAGCCCTGCTGCCATCTAACTTCAGTGGCAGCTGCTACATAATGAGTGTGGAATGGATGAAAAATAAATCACTTACTTGCAGGCCGGCCGTCGGCTCTCGGTCCTCTTCGATCGTTGACTCCTAGAAGCAGGAAGCACACAGGCTCCCCTAGCCAATCATGACGCTGCTGTCACCAGCATGGCAGCAGCGTCGTGATTGGTCTGAGCACCATGGTTCGGCGCTCAGACAGGAACTGGTAGCCTGCTCATGTTCTCCACCCAGGCTGTGCAGTCGGGTGAAGAACATGCTAAGTTCGCATGACTGTTTGGCCGGCCCAAGACGGCCGGCCAAACCGTCATGCGCACTTAGAGAGAGACCACCACTCCTACCCCTGCTCTGGCCAGCCCATCCCTGCCCTGCACCTAAGGAAGTACGGAAAAATACAATGATAGTAACGTTGCATTATTATCACTTTATTTTTCCTTTTTGAACTGCTCACAGAGCAGTGGGGCGACACTCCTCCGCCTTAGCAGAGGAGCCACCGCTGCCTAATTTACTCCATTCACTAATGCAACAGTCATCATCTTCCCATTGTCCCTTCAGTCTAAACCAGCTTACCCCCTAGTTCATGGTGTTATTTATTCACAGAACATAAAAGATACCAGCATTATAACACGCCCTACCTCAAAGGGAAGAAAGTAAAGCATTGCATAAAAAAGCAAATTCAAATGCTAATTGAAGTGCTACTGAAGAGGACCCGGTAAATAACAAGTCAGTAGAAATGTAGGCAGCAGCGAATATAGGGGCATATTTACAAGCCCCTATCGCCACCGCAACGTCACTTTTAAAGACTTTGGGGTGGCGATCTGGGCTTCACCATATTTACAAGGCAGTGTTAAGCCACTTCTTCCCCGCCGGTCCCCGGTCCACCGCAACTTGTGCTGTTTGAGTGGAGGGACGTGGCTCCGCCCTTTTTCCCTCACTTCCGCTACCGGGGGTTTATTTAATTCGCATGACAGCCCGGACGCGCAGCGGACGCGTGCAGCGGGCGCGCCACTGGCGCGCCAAAGGCAAGCCCGTCTGCGCCCGACAGCGCCCGTTCGTCGCCAGACGCCAGACATGCTGCCAATCTCGACAAATTGGGGTACACCTATGCCCGGAATGAGTTGCTAGCAATCAGGATGCGGGTTGGCAGGTGTAAGCAATCTGGCCTGGGTGGCTTAGAGGGTCCTTTCGGCTGCAGATGCTGTGGCTTCATGTCTGTTATCCCAGCAACTCTTTGCAGCTGCCACCCCCACCAGTAAAAACACAACCATTTTCCACCTAAATTGCCATTCCCTAGGCAAACACTTTGCCGACGTCCATGATCTTCTGGAAGCAGAGTCTCCCGACGTCCTGTTCCTCACGGAGACCGGGCTCTCGGAGGACATGGTCGCTGAGCCAGGGCTAGCACTCCCGGAGGGTTATAACATCTATACCCTCAATAGGGAAACGAGAGGCTGGGGTATCGCGGTTATTTTTAAAACCGGCTACCTCTGCACCTTCATAAAGCAGCCCGTCGCTGGCTGCGAATGTGCCCGTTTTAAAATCACCCTTAATCCTAACTACACTATGACAGGCTTACTAGTTGATCGACCCCCGGGTCCATCAAAAGTCTTTAGGGAAGCTCTTATCGAGACAGTCAGTGCTCTGGCGGTTAATGCCTCGAATTTTACAGTCACAGGAGACCTTAACCTGCACTTGGATAATCACTCTGACTCCGATGTGGCTAATTTTGTGGCCGATCTTGCAGCTTGTCAGCTCGATCAACGGGTCTCAGGACCAACGCATTCGGCTGGCCACCTGTTGGACCCAGTTTTCACAAATATACCTTCCCTTACTGTCAGACCCCCTGTCCCGATGGGATGGTCCGATCACTATCTGGTCCCCATGTCCATTCAGGGCATCCCGCCAGCGCGTAATCTAGACAAAACACTCTCCCTCAAACGCCCTTGGCATAGACTGAACTGGGACCAATTCTTAGCCCACCTCTCCACCACCACTCCAGTTCTGCCGGCAGACCCTAATGAGGCTAACTCGGCCTTTACCGATTGGATTAATCAGCCGTTGGATAGCCTGATCCCAGCTAAGTTGTCCATGAATCGCAAATCAAAATCCAACCCATGGTACAACACTAAATTAGCTGAACTGCGCAAAACCTGTAAAAGGCTGGAGAGAATCTGGAGAAGGGATTTTGACCCGGCCTCTAAGGATTGCTACCGGGTAGCCGTAAGAAGCTATCACAGGGCCATCCAAGTCGAGCGCGCAGCATTCTATGCTCAGCAAATCAGCGAGAGTACCAACCCAGCGAAGAGTATCTTCTCGATAGTCTCCGGCCTTAAAACTCAGAAAGGCGCCGCAGGTCCACTGATCACCTCTGATCAGCAGTGTGAAGAGCTCGCCACCTTCTTTGTCAGGAAGGTAGAAGACATTTATAAATGCTTCCCTACGGACCAAGCCAGCCCTCTTGAGGTATCTTGCAACCACACCAACGTCACATTAGAGGTTTTTCCTCCGATCCCTCCGGATCAATTACATGCTCTATGCTCCAAAATCAAGTCAGGCTCTCCGGCCGATCCACTGAAACCGACCAATTTCGGAAAATTCTACCCACTATCTTACTTCCCTTAGGACAGGTGATCAATGGGTCTCTTAATACAGCGGTCGTGCCTACAGCTTGGAAACAAGCCAGGGTGATACCGCTGCTTAAAAAACCCTCCTTAGACCCAAAAAAGTCAGAAAATTTTCGGCCGATCTCCCTGCTACCTTGGGCCGCAAAGATCATGGAGGCTTACATTAACTCCCTCCTCACGGACTACCTGAACTCCAACAACAGATTAGACCCTTCCCAAAATGGCTTTCGCCCTGGCCACAGCACAGAGTCGGCGCTCCTGGCTGTGACAGAACATCTTTGGACAGCTTTGGATGCAGGGCAGACATCGGCACTGATCCTTCTGGATCTCAGTGCCGCGTTTGATACTGTGTCCCACGCCATTCTGTTGCGACGCCTGGAGGAGGCTGGAATTGTAGGCTTAGCCCTGAAGTGGCTCGCCTCGTACCTTGCTGATAGGGTGTTTCAGGTGATAGCCCCCCCCTTCACCTCTGGCATCTTTCCCATCAAGCAAGGGGTGCCACAGGGCTCCTCCCTGAGCCCTCTGCTTTTCAACCTATACGTACAACCTCTGGCTGTAGTAGCCAAGAGCAGAGGGCTGACCATGGTCTCCTACGCCGATGACACACAGCTGGTGGTGGCTCTCTCAAGCAACTCTAAGCTGGACGCTCTTAAGTTTCAAAGTGATCTTACGGCAGTCGCCGAGTGGATGACCGCCAACTGTCTCCAACTAAATGCCAACAAGTCGGAGGTGTTACTGGTGGGGAAAGACCATGGTTGATGGAATGAGCTCTGGTGGCCCAAGAGCCTAGGCATTGCCCCCTCCCCCAAGCAGGCAGTGAAGAACTTAGGGGTTTGGATGGATTCATCCCTCAACTTCCAGACCCAAACTAAAAAGGTGGCTGGAACCTGTTTTGGGCTGTTGCGAGGGCTTAAACCCATCTTGGGCTTCTTTGATGCCCCTACTAGGCAGATCATTATTCAGGCCTTGATTATGTCTAGACTTGATTACACTAGCTGGGAGCAAACAAGACAGAAATACATAGGCTACAGAGGGTACAGAATGCGGCCGCAAGATCTCTTCTCGGTTTGCGCAGAGCCTGCTCTGTGACAAACGCTATTCGCCGTCTCCACTGGCTGCCTGTAGCCAGGCGAATTGAGTTCAAGGCTCTTTGTATAGCCTTCAAAGTCCTGAAATCTGCCTCTCCTGGTATTTTGGCCAACCTGCTTTTACCTTATGTTCCCCCCCGCCAGCTCCGTTCCATGGGACAACACCTGGAGGTGGTTCCCCGGGTTAGGAGGGTCCGCGCCGGAGGTCGCTCTTTCCGGAACAGAGCGGCCATCCTTTGGAACACGCTGCCTTCCCACATTCGTGGGCTCAACAATTACCTAGAATTCAGGAAGGCCATAAAAACCTTTCTCTTTCCCACTCTGTAGGCCTTCCCTGGGGCCCCTTCCTGATCTTGTCCACCTCTCTGCTGTCAGCGCCGGGACGCCTCTTTGCTGGGGCAGCTGTCGCGCTTTATAAATCCATTAACATTAACATTAATGCTGCCTTGTAAATAAGGCACCCTTTCACGCTATACTTAGCGTGAAAGGGGAGGGCATTGGGTGTTGCTGTGGGTGGTCCACCGCAACACCCATTGATTTTGACGATGCCCCATATTTACAAGGGTGGCATAAATATTGGGCAGCGCCAAAATTAGGACCAGGGAAAACTTGGTCTCACCCTGGCTAAACAAGGAGAAATGTTTAATTACTCCTCGTTTTTTCAGTTTCCATGTGTGCTGTGTTGCGCAGCACACATGGAAACAGCAAAACGCCTTTGATTGTTTATGTGCAGGAAGGTGTCCCTTCCTGCACATAAACGATCATTTAAAAAAATGATGTTTTGCAACTTCTATGTGTGCTGCATTAAGCAGCACACATAGACGTTTCAAATCGCCATTTCAGATTGTTTATGTGCAGGAAGGGACACCTTCCTGCACATAAACAATCACTCCCCTCAATGCAGACACCCTTGCACTATGGTGCAAGGGTGCCTGCGTTGGCGCTAGGCAGCTAAATTTAGCTCCAGCGCAGGGCTGCACCATATTCTTGTAAATATGGTGCAGCCCTGCGTTTCAGAAGTGATGGAGCGTGTCGTTAGCCTTCTTGGCTTAATGACACGCTTCGCCACTTTCCTTGTGAATATGCCCCCTGGTTCTCCCTTATAGGGTGGTCACAGAGAAAGGAAGTAACTGTTTAGGAAGGTTGTGAGAGGAGAGATCTGGAGCTGATGCCTCCTATTTATTCCAGTTACTCTAATTAAAAACTCCAAAACTTGGGGTACTAAGGGCCACTCAAAAAACAACTCATTAGTATGTCATATGTTTATTCATAATATGGTTACCCGAAATATCACATATACTGGCCAGCTCACCGTGGTGAGTAGATCTTGATGGTGAGATAGGGAGGCTGGGGAGAGGGGAAGATACCTTAGGATTGGAGAATTCTACCCTCTATCTGGACACAAGGGTAGGTGGAGAAAGAAGGGCCCACCAGCGTATCAACAGATAACCAGGAAGCTTGGTCTAACCCAATCTTCTCAACTGGTGCGCATACACTTTCGTGAGCTGAGGTGGTGAGAGCTCAGCATGGGGTGTACACCGCCCTCTTTGCCCAGCTTGAGACTTGTCCCTGTGATGACATTGAATAGAGTTGTGTTCTGTGTGGGATCTCTGAAATTAATGTGGGTAATTAAATGACTAGGGATAATGGATGCGATTGGAGGTTTTTCGCATCCGATAGAAGAGAATCACACCACCACTAATGTCTAACCGTAGTCTAATGTGAGCAAAAGCCAGCACCAGGCTTCAAGGTTGTCTGTCTTTAATCCCCAGGCCATACATACCGTCTCCTGGTACTCAAAAAATCTTAGCCTAAGCCCTTCTTCCTGACCAGAGGCATTCGATCTGTCAGGAATGCTACAGAGCTCCTTTATCCTACACTCTGTCCTGTTATACTCTCTGTTCTCTGGCAATTTCTCTCTAGAGCAGGGGTACTCCCAAACATTTTCCCAGGGGCCACAAAGTTTGGCCTGCGATGTGACCGAGGGCCGCATTGAAGTCAGCAGGGTGGCGATCAAGGGTTTGGGGGGAGAGGAGTTGACAGTAATGTGGGTGTAGAGGAACCAAAGCATAGTGTCTGAAATGCACAATGCCAATAATAAATTAAGAGGCAAGTCAGTTATCATGTGCAGATTTCCCAAGTGAACTACTTGAACCAGAATGGACAACTGCTGATAGTCTATGCCCCAAACAGCATCTTTAGAGAAATGAGGATCAGTTCCTCTTGAGAATGATGGGATGCTGCTACAACTGCAAGTGAGTGAATTCAGTCTGATAAAACCCCTCAAGGACAACTTTGCTGGATCAGGAGTAAGCTGGAAAGGGGTGGAAATTTGGGAGGCACAAGAACAAAGGGGACTCTATAGAGTAAGGAGAGCAAGGCAGGAATTGGAACAAAAAAAGTTGTAAAAAGTCTAAATATCTAAGCAGTAAAGGCAGAAAAGCAGGAGCATGTTCGGGCAACAAGGGCAATCTAGTAGTCAGTATCTCATGCTGGGGAAGTTGCTTGGACAAAACCAGTCAGCGGCTGGGCTGTACCTTTTTACAGGCCTTTCCCGGATTGCTAATTGGTTTTAAGTGCTGGGTGTGTGAAAGTGCATAGGGCTCCACCAGAGTGACCCCCACTGTAAAAGCAAACCTGGATTGCATGCTGTTGGTGTGTCTAAGAGCCCATTGCTGTGTGGGTTCTCGCCCCAGATAAAGGCTGTAGTCTCCATTGTACTCTTCCTTGCTACTGAAGCCTGCTATTGCCACCCATTCCCAGATTATATGGGTTAGTGTGTATGCACTTCCTGCAATGGGCTGGTGGTAATGGTGGACCAGTGCCGCTGTGTTCAGCCCTAACACCTGCTACTAATAAGAAAACACCCACCTGCCACTGGAATTCTGATGCAAATGTCACCACTCCTTGACCATAGTCCTACCTGCCCCACAGTGTTCGTCACATGACTTGGCAGTGGCCCATTGGTGAGCTTGCAGCAGTCCAGCAGCAGCCCATGTGCACTCCAACGCAGCCCGCTGGCAGTGTTGTGGTGGCACATCCACAGCCGGTCTCCACCTGAGGGAGATGGACTTGGTGCTACTCATCCGAAGGATGCCAAATTTGGAAGTGGCCTGAGGAAGACTGAAGAAAATGTATTAGCATGCTTACAGGTCCCTTGAAGACAGTCTTCTAAAGCAAAACAAGTCTCTACTATCTCCTCACTGTACAACCATCATCACATGCATGTAATTGGCTTTCTTTTGAAATACCTTGGGTCTGCTCTAGAGGTAGTAGAACTCCTTCTGATTGTGGAAGGAAGGAAGTGCTATCCATTGGTGAAATTTCCTTCACACTATTGAGAGTATAGGAAGGGGCATTCCATCGATGGATACAGGAAAAAGTGGGTCTGACATTTTCAAACTGTACTCAAGATCCCACTTCAGTCTAAGTGCCTGATGTGGCATTTAGTTACATTTCAGTTATGAAAGGACAAATGTAACGGATAATTTACTGGTGTATATAACTTTCACGGAGGGGAGAATGGAACTTGGGCATCAAGATTTCCTTGGCACCCTTAGGTGGCTATGTGTTTTACAAAAAACAATTAACATAACATAACTTCCTCATGGTCTCAGAGCCCTGAACCCATTAATTGCCCCAGAAAGTAACTAAAATTATGGATAGGGGATCTTGACTTGAAAATATTTTTTCTGATAACCATCACCTCTGACAGGCAAATAGATAAAAATCCTGCATATGTCTTTTTTCTACACCATCTTCTTCATCCAAATTGCCCTGGATGCTTTTTTCCAGAAAGAATGGTCGGCTTGGATAAACAGTTGTTTGAAAACTGTTCATTTGACCATTGATAAGCAACATGCTATAACTATACGCATATTGATTGATTTGATAGATTTATAACAGATTCATTTTATATCAACCATTTTGTCAGTATTTTGGGATAGGGATACATTAAGGCAGCAGAGCAATATCCCAGATTGTTAACACGTAGCCAAAAATGATCAGTCTCTGTGCTGATTACTGATTAGTTGGGCAACGACAATCCACGAGTCCAGCTAAAGAATCTGGACAGCTACACACTGATTATTATGTGATATTGACTTATATTGTCATCCCTGCTGAGCACACATATGCTTTGTAATCAGTTCCTATGAATTGTGAACTTGAATGAGCGAAGTTGACCAAAAGGAAATTTTACCTGATGTGTGAACTCCAGTGCTAACTCCATGAACGTTGATATGGATTAGTCTGTACCTCAATTTTTTTTAAAGTAACCAGTGTTGAATAAGTCCCATGGGAATCTTGTTACATATTCTACTCCACTGATGGTATCGTATTTGCATTGACTAGGTTAACTTTCCCTTCTGTCTAGGAGCTTTTCACTCATCCCTTATGCCTAGTGCTGCTAAATTGAAGTCACTGACTCACATGAGTTTGTACTTGGAGAATCTGTCAAAAGATGGAAGGGAAAAGGACTGGTGTCTTGAACAGTACAGTTAGCAATGTTCAGTCATGTGATCCAGTTGATTTGCTGCACACATTTGTTATGAGAAGGGAATAATTGACTAAAAGCAATGTAGTCTCTGTTGATAGAAGCATTTGCCCGTTTCCACCCGTAAAATGTGCGCCAGATCCATATGGTACATAGATTTGTAAAACAGTGAACACACTGCCAAATTTATCAACTTAAATTGGCCTATTCACAAATTTTTCTTTTGAACAGATGGGAAGCTCCCTGGACCTTTTTCAAGATACATTTGGGAACATCTTTGCAAATTTCCTTTTGCACTTAAGCATCTCAAAGATGCTGTAGCCAGTGTGTGAAATTCAATCTAATATATTATGCTTTATTAATTAGGCATCATTTAGCAGAAACTCAGAACACAGTACATGAATACAGCAGACACCATCTTTGTTCAAGGTTGCTTCTCAGATTACTTACTAATGTGCCCATATATAAAGTGCAGACATAAAGTATGGAATTAGCTCTCCAAATTGCAGCGTGCTATGTGCTACAATGCTTTCTACAGTGATCTTTTTGTGACTCAGGTCATAGGAAATTCCAGGAACCATTAAAAACCAAATTAATGTATGAAAATTATGATTAACTATGTACTATTGTATTTGACTGATGATTTGTCCTAGAACAACTTCTCTTGGTCAAGCCTACCATGGCTGGACTATTCAGGAGTTTCTGCGTACCCTGAAATGTGGGGATGCACAAACTCGTCTCCGATCCTTTCCTCATTTAAAGAAGGTAGGACATTTACTCCTGGCAAAGATACGAGTAAATCCCTTCCAAGGGCTGGAACAGATTCAGAAAATCCTCAAAATGTGTGGTGGTGTAGGAGAAGGGATTTCACATTGAGGAAAAAGGTTTCCCCATGGGGTGGTGGGAGAGAAAAAGTAAGCAATAGAATTTGCATTTGTATTCCAGATCTGTTCAACTATAGAATGATGTGTATATGTACATGCAAAAATAGAATTGATAAAATGTTTTATGTATGCTTAGAATCCAGGGCCTTTTGAAGGTTTATAGGTGCTCGTCTTTAGAACTTTGTGAAATGATGAGAATTGTAAATCTGCACCCATGTGAAAGCATAGACTAGTAGGAGCATGGTTTAATTAGTCCCGGTGTATCTGCTGAATACCAGTGGTTGTGCCAGAGCAGCATAAAAGCGCTTTAACATGATGATGTCAGGACGCTCACACAGTTGATGACTGAGTTGTACTTCTCCACACCAGGGAGATTGGGGATGTAGAAAGAACTAAAAGAGGACTGCCTTTTTTCCCGTCCTGATGAATGCCTCAGACCCCTTTGGGCCACAACTCAAAGAGCATGAAACATGTTGAATACAAAGTCTCAAAGGCTGCATCGCACATACGTTATAGCAACAGTTTTTTAATCATGTGACAGGGAGGGAATGGAATTAAACATTCTTACATAGTCATCCTCTACTTCCTGGTACATTTTATAACTGGTCCTCATTTATCTACATAAGGTGTAAAAAACAAAAAAAACCTTGCCCAGAAGACCTCCATGAGGAGCCTACTGTGCATATAGGATGTCACCACAGTGGCCCAAAAATGAAGCATGTCACCTTGGTGAGTGAAGGCCTCTGTCCTTTTTAGAGAAACCCCTTAATGTATGCCCTCCTTTTTCTGGTTTCAGTTCCCTGACTCTAATAAGAGATCCCAGTTGAACACAATTTCTGTGCCAGAGTTTACAGTGAAAAACTTGTATGTGGTGTGCCTTTCCCAGGATCACTGAAATATTAGATTCCACAATTTTGCAGCTGCAGAGTTTTTTATGGCAATTATCATTTGTTGGCTTCCCACATAACCTCTCATCTATTGCATAACTTGTTGATTTTAATAAAAAAATTGTTTCTAGTTCAAATCAATCAAAAGTTTCTAAAATGCTGCCACAATTGGTGTCCTGCAGTAAAACGCCCTTTGTGAACATTAACTGGTCACCTTTCAGTTGCTGATTACTGTATTTAGTTTTAAATTGAAATTAATTAAGTGAAAAGTATGTCTAGATAGTTACCATGTGTAAAAATGTCAAAATAATTAGTTATACTGCCACAAAATGTGCCACCCTACATTGCATAATTTACTTTTTTCTTACTGCATAATTTAGTCAGCCCTAATGCATAATTTTGTGCTCCCCTGCTGCCAGTGCTTAATTTGTAAAAGAATAAGTGCCAGGGCCCAAAGTTTCGTTCACAAGCCTGCAGCTGGGGCTGCCTAACCTCGAGGTTGCCTAAAACCGAGGCTGTCTAGTCTTGATTACACCTTATGTCCTTTCTTTCGTCACTCTCTGTTTATTTTCTCACCTTTGCAGTTTTTTCATCTCTGCTTTCTCTCTTTGTTACCGTTTTCCTGTCTTTTTCTTCTTCCTCCTCTCCCGCTTTTTTTCGTTTTCTTTTTTGTTCGGGGGTCAAAGTCTACTAATGAAAAATAAGTGCTGGTCCCTAAAAAACAGGGCTGGTAGGCCCCACATGCCCCCGGCTCAAATTTGCCACTTCCTGCTGCATAATTCCAGTGGTCCCAGTGCTTTAAATGTAAAAAGAGAAGTTCTGGTACTCACCAAATTGATTGGGGTGGGTCTGAAAGGGGAGTGTCTGGAGGCGTGGCTTCAAGGCAGGCATGTACAATATCAGCATTTTCTTTTCAAAGTAAAGTGCTCCTTTGCCCAAGTTCGGCTCATAGGTGCAGAGCATAATTGGTATTTTTTTGTAGTTTTATATAGCATGAACTTGGCCCGCGGGCATTTAAGCATTTTACATGAGAAGCAGAAGTTATACATGAAAGTGATAGAGCGCTGATAGCACTCTATTTGTATGAGTGCACTATACTCATGGGTAAAACGCACTCTCATGTATTCGTATTGTTTGCTGTGTTTTGATTATTAAGAAACATTTAATTGAATCATTTAATGTTGAACTAGTGGACGTATTTAAGTAGAATTGTGAATGTATTATGATTCCTCCATGCATAATGTGCAGGACAATATTATTTTATATATCATAGTAATGGTTAGTTTAAGTTGTCTGAAATATAGGCCCAAGTTAATGTGTGATTCTCCTTGCTCTCGAGAAATAAATAATTAAATGATTGTTGTGTTCGAAGTTCGAATGTTCTCACCCTGTTGCATGTGCAAAAAGACACATCGTTATTTTCAGAGTTAAGAAGAGATCCGGAATGTCTTTGAAGATAGCTGGAAGCGAGAAGGGAGGATGCCTTGCGTATCGGGTCTGTCTGGAAGCCAAGGCCACTTGAAGAAGATACCATTAATTAAAAAGAGAACCAGCTACTGCATAGAGGTCTAATGGAAAGTTTTAAGAACCAGTGACGCAATGTTAGTTGGATTCCATCTTTTTGTATGATGCGCAGGGACAGAGAGACCAGACTTCTGCTAGCTTTCGGAGAAGAAGGAGCATTTTAGAGCGAGCTCCATAGCCTTAAGCTAAACGACCCATTTGACGTGAGTACTTCTTAGGAAGTCACACGTGCTGACACCATTGGGGAACGATAGAAGAGAGACAGGAAGGGCCCTCATATAGACAGTGTAGGGAAAGATTTTGATTTTCTTTCAATGAGCCGAGAACTGAATATCGTATCTATTCTGTGTTGCGTTGTGATTTTGGAATTTATAATCATCTGCCTTTTGGGCCGAATTACTTATATTCGTAAAATTGGCTCTGTATTAATTTTCCTGTACCTATATACCTTGCTATTGAGATGTATTTACATCCAATTGTTTTTGGCCTTATAATAAATATTCAAACTGCACTTTGGAGTCAGTGATCTTTTCAGGCATGCTGACTTTGTTAATATCTGTTTGAGTTGTTTTCCTCTCTTCAACCACTTAGGTAAAGAAAAGATCGATCGCTTACGCTATACTTAGTAGGGAACGTAGGGGTGCAAGTTAGCGTAAACAAATGGTAGCAGAGGATGGTTTACCTTTAAAGTGGTTTACCGCTAAGGTGAGGGGAGTACTTAGGAGTAGGGTCGAAGGTCGGAAGGTCGGTGAGCTCTGAAGTGGAGCGGAGGAGATCGGAGACTGGCGGACGTTGATGGTGCGGCGGAAACAGTGGTGGCGTGAGTATGAAAGGCATTGTGGTGTTAGATTGCGGTAATGAGTAAGTGGATGATGTCTTGCGGAGTTGGGATGTATGTTGAATGAATGTGGTTTTTGGTTTAAGTTTTGGTGAGCGGACTCAAGAGAAGTCCAAGATCCCGGGATAGTTTTGTATTGTAATTGTCTGATTAAATGTGGGTGTTGTGAAGCGCTATCAACAATCCACTTGTGTTAGGGACCTTTGTGTGAATGAGGAATAGGCCGCGGTAGAAAGCCTCAGGTACCGGGGGTGGACTATAGCGATTGAGTGACCAACGCAGGTCGGGGGTCACTACGGTTGAATGTTCTTGTGAGAGTGTTCTATCGATCTTCAGTGACAGACAATTACTTGTTTATGTGACTGTAAATTATTGTAATTGTGTAGGAACAGTTACTTGGTTGAATAACTTTGGTTATACAGTTACTTGTGGTACGAATGTGTGTGTGAGCGTTTGCGGTAAAATTGTAAAGGCGGGTGAGCCGCTGTAAGGAGTGAGAAGTGACGTCAGGGTGCGCCGCGCTGTGATAGGTTGGTTGGTGTAATGCCGCGCTGGGATTGGTGGAAGTTGGCGCTTGCAATTGATTAATTTAACAATGAGATGTTTTAGGGTATTGCGAGATTTGTGTAGAGGTGACACGGGGTAGTGACTCGGGTAGGGGAAGAAGCCCCGCCAGAGGACACACCGGCACATTACATGGCAACGAATGTAGGACTTCATACTATCGTGTGGCTTCAGAATTGGCACAAACTCACAGAGAAAGAGGGTGAATTGGCTTTCCCTCGATATGGGACTTTCCGTATGGAGGTGCTGACCCAGCTGAGGGGTGTGATGAATGCATTGAAACCTCCCCCTAGACCCACACAATATGAAGCATTAGAAGCATGGAAGAGAGCAGCTCTAGTAAAAAAGAGAGAGGCTTCACATGGAAGGATGAAAAAGGCAATGAAGGCATATCATGACGCTAGATGGGATGCTCAGTTGAAGAGATGGACAGTAGATACTATAGAGGGAGAACGCTTGTACCCACTTCTTACAGTTGGAGAGGGGGCTGAAGGGAAAAAGAAGACAGAGGGGGACAGTGATACAGATGACAGCTTTCTTGACAGATTGCTAGCGGAACGTCCTCCACCGTGCAACTCTAAATCAGAGACAGAGAGGTCGCGCCCATCAGAAGAGCTGTTAAGTGTGGGACAACTGGGTTCAGAGGAACAAACGGCAGGAGTAAGAGGCAAGATTACAATGGTACGCATTCCGAGAGGGTCAGGAGGAAGAAGGTATTCAAACAGTGATCCAGAACCACCTGTAGGAAACATGCAGTTGCCAGATGCTTTGTCGGTACCAGTTACAATAGGGCCAGTGGTTCCGATATATACTCCTAGAGAAAGAACCGATGACAGGCAACAGCACACAAGTGAAGGGGAAGAGACAATGTCTGGAGGGAGCCTTGCAATGAGTGGGACAGGTTTCTGTTGAATACCAGTAGAATCTAGTAATCCACTGCCAGCTACAGCTGATCCCTCAAGAATAGATAGTGGGGTAGAACGAGGACGGACAGGTGCTCTAGCGAATTCTAGGTCTGACCTTCGAATGTGGGTTCAACCAGTGAGAGAATCAATGATGCAGAGGGAAGAGATAAGCAAGAGACAAGAAGCGCCTAAAGTACTGTTTGGGCCACAGGTGATTTGTGCAGGTGACCATTGGAGAAGTCGAAGTTGTGAAAGAGAGAAACGCCCAGATTCGAAGACAGAAGAGGGTGCAGTTCCTAGGAGAACCCAAAGTTGTGATAGGGAAGATACACGAAAAGAGGAAATTCAGAAAGTGTTAAAGAGTGCAATAAAGGTGCCAATGTTAGATGTGGTAAGATTAAGAGCAGAAATAGACGAGGCGATTGAAGGTAACCTGCCCCTGATCAAAATTGATACATATGACTCGAGCGAACTATTGTTCGTAGCAAAGGACATGACAAGAAAGGCTAAACGAGCTTATGATGCCTTGTTGCTTTTGGCGCAAAGATATGAGGTTGATTTGTCCAAGACTAAGCTGACACAGGGTTCTTGCAGATTAAATTACTCAGATAAGGATTTGGAAGAGAAGCGAACGAGTGGATTGAAAGCACAAATTAGAGAACTAGTGATGGGAATGCGGACATGGAGAGATCTAGATAAATGGAAAGAAAAATGGGCCAAAAAGAAAAGCTTCCAGATTGGCATAGGGAATACTCCGCCTCCGGGTGGAGGGACGGGAGCTGCAGGAAATTTCCCCCTCAGGGAGGTACAGAATGGAGGGTATGTACATGTGCCATGGAGCAGGGGTGATTTAGCAGCGTTTACGAATGATTTTCCTCGGCTGAGGGAAAAACCTGCTGAGTGGTACAAGCAAATAGACAGGTTTGTAACAATTTCGAAGGTATTGTGGATTGATTTGAACACCTTGTTTGATATCGTAGTACCGGCGGATTTGTGGGCGGCATGTAAGATTGCCATTGAGTGGCCTACTATACAGCCACCTAGAGATTCAGTGACTTATGGTCCCTCACTTGATGTAATGAGAAAATACGAGCAAGTGATTACATGGCTGCAATCGAAGGTAGCTCCACAAACCGTTGATTGGTTGAAAATTGATCTCACCACCCAAGACTCTAAGGAATCAGTACATGATTATTACGAACAATTGTTGTTGGCTTTTAAGCAGCATAGTGGATTAGATACAATTGAACAGAAAGATATGGGACAGTTTGTCTCGAAGTTTGTTTTGGGACTCAAATCCGACATTAGCTTGATGATACAGCAGCACTTGATATGCTGGCAGAATAAATCAGTGGATGAGATTCTGCGTTATGCTAAGTATTGTAGTGATCAAGTGGAATCGACACAGAAGAAATTGAAGGATAAGTTGATGTTGGTGCAGTTGAGAAACGCTGATATGACGCAAGGGTTTGGAGGAGGTCAAGGTAGAGGTAGAGGAGGTGGAAGAGGAATGGGACAACAGATGATAACCCAACCTGGTCAGGGTAGAGGAAGAGGAATGGATTCAGGTACAAATGACTGGGTAGCTCAACAGAAAAGGGTCACTGCCTGTCATTATTGTCACAAAATCGGGCATTGGAAGTGCGAGTGTAGATCAAATCCAGCAAATCAGATACAGATGGAAGGAGAGGGACAGTTGACCGAAGCTGTCAATACTGTGACACGACCCAGGTTCATGTATGGAGGAGGATATGAGCCACAAGTGCAAGTGCCTCAACCCCCTAGGATACCCATGCAGAATCAGTTATACCATCAGATGCCTTATTTTGAAATACAAGATCGGTTTGATAAACGTCAAGATTCACAGGAGTGCCAGAGGGGGGTGCACGAGGAATGCACTTTAGATGCGATTCTAGAAGTAGATCAGAGTGGGCCGTTTGTGGATGCAGACGTGAATGGATATCCTGTTACTTTCTTATTAGACACTGGAGCTGCTCGCTCCACAGTGAGAACCGAAGTAGTCCCAAATTTAACCCTTTCGGGACGATCGATTCAAGTAGTGGGGGTTAGTAATCAGAAAATGACCAATCCGTTGACAGACGAATTACCCGTGAGAATAGGACCATTCCGGGATAGACATCAATTTGTAGTGTGCAACTCAAGTCCGGTCTGTCTTTTGGGACGAGACCTTCTGTGCAAGCTCAATTGTACTATATCATGCACTCCAAGAGGTGTAGAATTGCAAACATATGATGATGATGCTGATTTCAAAATGGCTAACATGAGTCTGTGTGCAGAAATGTTTGTGGTGCTCACAACAGCAGAATTGCCACATGACTTGAGAGACACAGTTGATCCGAAAGTGTGGGATTTTACGGGCGAGGATGTGGGTCTGATGAGAGGGGTTGAGCCAGTTAAGATACAGGTTAAACCCAATGCTGAATTCCCACGAACGCCACAGTATAAGTTGACTCCAGAAACTGTGGCCGGTATAAGACCTGTGATTGAGACTATGATTGCCCAAGGTATTCTGAAAGAGATAAGAGGAAGTCCCTGCAACTCACCTATCATGGGACTGCAAAAGCCAAGTGGCAAGTACAGAATAGTGCAGGATCTGCGTCGGGTTAATGAAATTGTGATCCCATGTTGTCCTGTGGTACCGAATCCAGCTGTTATTCTATTCCAGATACCATGCAAAGCAGAATGGTTTACGGTCATAGATTTGTGTCATGCATTTTCTCTATAGCATTGCATGAAGAAAGTCAGTATTTATTTGCATTTAGGATGGACGATCGTGTATTAACATGGAATAGAATTCCTCAGGGGTATACGGAAAGCCCCTCCATTTTTAGTCAATGTCTGAAAAAGAATCTTGAAGGACTGGTGATGGCCCACAACTCAGTCTTAGTGCAATATATAGACGACCTTTTGGTCGCTTCAGAGACTGAGGACGCTTGCAAGATTGACACTGTGGCACTGCTGAATCATTTGGCAGAGAATGGACACAAAGTGTCTCCAAACAAATTGCAGTATTGTTTGTCCGAAGTTCAGTACTTAGGTCACCGGATTGAGAAAGGCAAACGAAGGGTGTCACCAGATCGCATAGAGGCGATTCTGCAAATGGGAACTCCGAAAACACAAAAAGAAGTCCGCATGTTTTTGGGAATGGTCGGCTATTGTCGAAAGTGGATCCCAAATTTTTCCTTACAAGCAAAGCCTCTGTTGAAACTGACTCGAAAGGATGTTAGTGATCCGGTACCATGGGATGACGAGTGCTTGAAAGCCTTCCGTGAGCTGAAGGAAAGTATCTGTCGTGCTCCAGCTCTTGGAATGCCGGATTATAACAAAGCGTTTTCGCTCTTTTGCTGTGAAAAGGAGGGATGTGCGTTAGCAGTCCTAGTGCAGACACATGGGGGTGCCCGTAGACCAGTAGCCTACTTCTCAGCTACATTAGACCCTGTAGCTTCTGCGTTGCCCGGATGTCTGAAATCCGTTGCTGCAACTGGTGTCAGCATTGAGAGATGTGAAAGCATAGTGATGGGTTATCCGCTCATTGTTTATGTGCCCCATTCCGTAGAACTCTTGATGACTCGAACGAAAACACAATATCAGACCAACAACAGACTTACCAAGTATGAGCAGGTTATCTTGGCCGCTGATAATGTTACCCTGAGACGTTGTACCACTCTGAATCCTGCTACATTGTTACCTATTCCGCAGGAGGAAGGAGATGAGGATTGTGAAGAGCATGACTGCCTAGATGTCACTAACCTATCCACCAAACCCAGACCTGACATTGTCGATGAACCGTTGCCCCAATCTGATTTGATCCTTTTTGTTGACGGTTCATGCATAAGAGACAATGAAGGGTATTTGAGAGCAGCGTTTGCTGTGTGCACCATCATGGGAGTAGTGGAAGCTGCCTGTTTAAATAGAGTATTCTCTGCTCAGGTAGCCGAAATTGTCGCTTTGACACGTGCCTGTATCGTTGCAGCAGATATCCGAGTGACTGTGTATACAGAGAGTCAATACGGATTTGGTGTGGTTCATGGTTTTGGGCAGTTATGGTCTCAGAGGGGATTTCTAACGTCCTCAGGATCACCTATACGCAATGGCGAGTATGTGCGCCAACTATTGGAAGCTTTGCAGAAACCCAAAGAGATAGCAGTTGTTAAATGTGCAGCTCATGGAAAGGGAGAAAACTTTGTTACTAAGGGCAACAATTACGCAGATGAAGTAGCACGATTCTGCGCTGAACATGTTTGTATTTTCAATGGAGAATATGTAGGCGAGAGCACAGAAGAGACCGAGCTCAGCATGATGTTAGCAATAGCCGATACGTGGGATGAGGTGAAGCGATTGCAGGATGAAGTCCCAGAAGAGGAAGCCACCTCATGGATCAGAGCAGGTTGCACATAAAGAGACAATGGCATTTGGGTGTCCACAGATGAGAGAGCAGTATTACCCAATTGCCTACTAAGCCCAATGGCAAGGCAAATTCATGGAGCAGTCCATCTAGGAAGAGATGCTATGGTACGAGTGTTCAGGCAGACGTGGTTTAACCCACGCTTTCGTGTGTGGGCTGAAACGGTATGGCACAGGTGTGTTACTTGTCAACAGATGAATGTTGGAAAGAGAACTGTGGTTGGAATGAGTCACATCGGAAGATCTGGGGGTACCTTCAATAGGATACAGCTAGACTTTATTGAGATGCCGAGGTGCAATAGGTTGCGATATGTTTTGGTGGTGGTGTGTATCTTTTCACGGTGGGTGGAAGCATATCCAACTAGACGATGTGATAGTCTCACAGTAGCAAAATTGTTATTAAGAGAACTGATTCCGCTGTACGGTTTCCCGACATCAGTGGAGACAGATAGAGGAACTCATTTCCACAGTGAAATCATGAAGTTATTGTGCTCTGCTTTAAATATAGATCAAAGACTGCATTGTAGCTACAGCCCTGAGGCATCAGGTTTAGTAGAGCAGGTTAATGGCACCATCAAGTCAAGAGTGGCAAAAGTGTGTTCGTCCACTTCATTGAAGTGGCCGGATGCGTTGCCCCTGGTGCTTATGAGTCTGCGTAGCACCCCTGATAGGAGAACAGGGCTTTCGCCCCACGAGATTCTGACCGGAAGAGCTATGCGTTTGCCTATGGTGCCAGCTACAGCATTAATAAACATCACTGATGATTTAGTGTTGGATTATTGTAGAGGACTGGCTGATGTGGTTACTTCTGTATCCCACCAGGTCGAGGCTGCGACTGCATCCACCTCGAGAGACCTGCTGCATGATCTTAATGGTGACTGGGTGCTCGTACGTAAGCACGTAAGGAAGAGTTGTCTTGATGTTCGCTGGCGAGGACCCTATCAGGTGATATTGGTCACAAGTACCGCTGTGAAGTGTGGAGGATTGCCGAATTGGATCCACGCTTCCCACACTCGCCGAGTTCAAGCGCCTGTGGAAGAAGAGAGTTCCCTGGTTCCGAGGAGCGTGTGTGAACCTGATACAGACAACAACGAAGGCACAAGCCCAGCTGTAAGGGTTTCGGATGAACCAGAACAGCCAAGTGAGCATGAGAGACGAGAGCTGAATGCTCCTGAACCAAGTCCAGATCCTGAAATAGAGGATATTGCAGAAGTGAGCTGTGCCCCAGATCAAGGTGAGCTGTCTATTGCAGAAAGATCAGATCAAGAGGAAGAAAGGAGAACAGATGCCAAAGCAGAAAAGTGGCCAGTAAGAAAAGAAAGGCAGAATATACGGCTTGCATCTGAGAAAAACCTCACTCCGATTCCTGAAACATCTGAATCAGAACAAAGTGACAATGAAGAAAGACCGGATGGTCTGAGACGTTCCAGAAGAGAAAGAATAGCGTCTCGAAGATACGCATCTCCTGAGTGGACGTACCTGGCTGCAAATGCCGAGTCCAGCGAATTCCGGGAGGTTGGGAGCTGGTACAGTGAGCTACAAAGGGGACACCCTTACGATTGAAATACAGTTGTTGGTTCCAGGTGTAGAGATATTTGGAAAACTAACTCTGCAAGTTCCAAATCCTCCAAAGCTGAGTGGATTGCGTTTTCTAATCCTCAATCAGGTTGTTTTCCCTTCATTTGGCCCACAGCTTACTGCGCAAGAACTAGGAGAAATCCGTGCGGAGATTTTGCAATTTGTTCTCGAAATACTTGGATCAAATATCATTAACGATGAAGCCTGAAGTGTAATCAGAGAAAATATTAGGCCTTAGAAAGAAGATAACCTAGACCCCAGTTTAAGAAGATTTAAAGTTAGGGACTTTCCAGTAGATGATGGAGTGAGGAGTAGGGCTGACTACATCTCTTCAATAGGTTTAGTATCAATCGAAGGAACTTGGACATTAATTGAATGAAAAGAGAGAAGTGAGAAAGATATTGTTCAACCAAAGAAAACAGAAAGAGACTGTGTATTCCCTTTTGTGCTTCGGAACAATCAGTAGAAACCATGGTGTCCGAAAATTCAACACGCAAACGGAAGTGCATCATTGGTACCCTTATTGTAGTGGTGCTTATTGTTATAACTGTGTTGATCGTTACGTCTCTAGTTGGATTTCAGGATGTCAAACAGAACAGAGTACAGGCAACACTCACTACACCGATTTATGAGATGGATGAGGATGCATCCGCAAGGGATCTAGAAATGATTAAGGAAACTAGTCGTAGATTACATGTTGATTTGTCAAAGGGTGATTTCACTTTGAATGCTTATGCTCGATTGTTGTATGAGTATGTGGATACCATGGAAGCGAAGGATTGCTATGTGTGCATGCAACTACCCGCCTCAGTAGAGGAAGGCATTCGATATCATCATTTGCCTGTGACTTATGGCATTACATGGAGTGTGTTATTGAGTATGTTTTACAGCAAGGCACACTTCGAGTACTATTTCTCTAATTATGATGTGGTACTCTCGGAAGTTCCCATTCAGAAATACATGAATAAATATGATTACTATAAGCAAGTAGAGCGAATGTCAAAGTATTTTGTGCCTACCATTACTTTAGATACATCCTATGCCCATAGACATAATTTGACCTGCATGTTAACTGACATTGAAAAGAAATTTATAGATCAGATAGAAGATCGACATAGACAGACACTATTTAGACCAGATCCAAATCACAAGGTTACCCCATGGACCAAAGAAGAATTTGATCATAAAGCAAAGGGGAGTTTTGGACCCATAGCATTAGATTTCCAGCAGAAAGGAAAATTGTGCATTAGGCACCCGACCACATCTTATGATAAGACATTTGTGGGTGAGAGTGATTGTGAGCATGTCTTCTTGATTGAAGAATCAATCAGAAAGGCATTATTGGATAAAATAACAGTAGTGCCCAATGTGTATTTTGTGTGTGGAAAGAATGCCTATGTGAAGTTGCCCAAGAACTGGTACGGCACCTGCTATTTGGCTGTGGTATTTCCTAAGATTTTCCATGTGAATGATCTCTGGCCCCTAGAGAGAAAGAGACCTCAAAGAGGGAAACGTGGTGCGAGTGCAGGAGAGGTGATTGGAGACATATTTGGAGGTATGATACCGAGTATGGGGGTGACTCTGAATGATTTGAAAATTAGAAAGTTGGCAACATTAGTGGATAAGCTCTCCATAAATACAGCTCAGATTCTACTACTCGTAGATGGGGAGATGGTTTCGATAAGGGCCATGGTTTTGCAAAACCGTCTTGCCCTAGATGTGCTGCTAGCAAAAGCCGCAGGAGTCTGCAAATTATTGAGAGTTCAACAGTGCTGCACTTATATTCCTGACAACAGTCGGGATATAAGAAAATACATCAATAATATTTCAGATATACATCAAGCGTTACGTGAGATGGCTGCTGAAGGACTCTGGGAACAAATGGGGAAAGGCTTCGGCAAGATAGGCAGTTGGTTTGGAAGTTTGGGACAAGGAATAATGGAATATATTTTGTATTTTGTATAATCGTCCTATTAGGAGCCGTCAAGGCTTACAAATGGCAAAGGGCACGACATTAGGAAACTGTGTTGAGAAAGCGCGAGCACCAACTTGAGCAGCTGCAGGACAGACATTATCAGCACCTTAAAGGGTTAGAACAATTTAGACAGGGACGGCAAGCTACAGCTCCTGTTTAGGTCGGTCTCTTCTACAAGGAGAAATTACAGAAGAATAGAAAGTTGGTGTTATGACACTAGTCATAAGAGGGGGGAATTGATAGAGCGCTGATAGCACTCTATTTGTATGAGTGCACTATACTCATGGGTAAAACGCACTCTCATGTATTCGTATTGTTTGCTGTGTTTTGATTATTAAGAAACATTTAATTGAATCATTTAATGTTGAACTAGTGGACGTATTTAAGTAGAATTGTGTATGTATTATGATTCCTCCATGCATAATGTGCAGGACAATATTATTTTATATATCATAGTAATGGTTAGTTTAAGTTGTCTGAAATATAGGCCCAAGTTAATGTGTGATTCTCCTTGCTCTCGAGAAATAAATAATTAAATGATTGTTGTGTTCGAAGTTCGAATGTTCTCACCCTGTTGCAGGTGCAAAAAGACACATCGTTATTTTCAGAGTTAAGGAGAGATCCGGAATGTCTTTGAAGATAGCTGGAAGCGAGAAGGGAGGATGCCTTGCGTATCGGGTCTGTCTGGAAGCCAAGGCCACTGGAAGAAGATACCATTAATTAAAAAGAGAACCAGCTACTGCATAGAGGTCTAATGGAAAGTTTTAAGAACCAGTGACGCAATGTTAGTTGTATTCCATCTTTTTGTATGATGCGCAGGGACAGAGAGACCAGACTTCTGCTAGCTTTCGGAGAAGAAGGATCATTTTAGAGCGAGCTCCATAGCCTTAAGCTAAACGACCCATTTGACGTGAGTACTTCTTAGGAAGTCACACGTGCTGACACCATTGGGGAACGATAGAAGAGAGACAGGAAGGGCCCTCAAATAGAGCAGTGTAGGGAAAGATTTTGATTTTCTTTCAATGAGCCGAGAACTGAATATCGCATCTATTCTGTGTTGCGTTGTGATTTTGGAATTTATAATCATCTGCCTTTTGGGCCGAATTACTTATATTCGTAAAATTGGCTCTGTATTAATTTTCCTGTACCTATATACCTTGCTATTGAGATGTATTTACATCCAATTGTTTTTGGCCTTATAATAAATATTCAAACTGCACTTTGGAGTCAGTGATTTTTTCAGGCATGCTGACTTTGTTAATATCTGTTTGAGTTATTTTCCTCCCTTCAACCACTTAGGTAAAGAAAAGATCGATCGCTTACGCTATACTTAGTAGGGAACATAGGGGTGCAAGTTAGCGTAAACAAAAGCATACTTTTTTGTTTTTATGGCACTAAGAGATTTAAGTGATTTTTACAGAATCACAGGATGTTGAGCCGATGCTGGGATTTCACCTCCCTGTGCCATAAAAACAAAAAAGTATGCTTTCATGTAGAACTTGTAATTTCCATGTAAAGCGCTTTAATGCCCTCCTGACAAGTTTGTGCTATATATAACTGCAAAAAATGATCAATTGTGCCTTGGACACATGAGCCGGACGTCGCCGAAGGGCGTTAGGCGCTCTGACAGACAATGGTGAGTGTATTCCAACGCTTCAACCTTTCACTATAACTGACAGCGAGACAGTTCCAATGTCGGGACCTCTAGCCCTCAAGCCACATCTCCTTATTCCTGATGGGCTGTCAGAAAGTAAGGCTGCAGGAGCAACCTGCGCTGGAATACACTGGCCATTAACTGTTGCGTGCCCATACCCCAGAGCCTCACTCCAGCATGCCACTAGGAGCACTAGTACTCTCTTGACATCAGTAGAAGTCCTGGTACTCAATGGGAGAACACAGAAGTGCCGGTCAGGCCCGGACTGGCTGTAGCGGGCACCGGGCATTTCCCCGGAGGGGTGGGGGCCGGTCTTGTCACTGGGGGCTGGTTTTGCAGCAGTGCTGCAGTATCTGCCACCTGTAACAAAAGCGGGGCGGGTGCTTCTTGCTAGCACCCCCCCCAATGCTCCCACCCCTGCTCCCAGGCCGGTCAAGCAGAAATCTGCCTGGGCTGGTTGCTGTTCCCAGTCCGGCCCTGGTGCCGGTACTTAGTACCGGTGAGTACCGGTCCATTTAAAGCACTGATCTGGCCCTGACTATATCTGAGATATTGAGGACTTCAGTTTGAAGCATCCTCTTGTATTGTGAGGGTGCTCGTCCACACAAATTCTTTTTACAAGTTATGCCAGCAATTTTAGGGGATTCTTGGCATGTACAAAAAAGAGCATCTGAGTTGGCCTACGTTCCATTTTATTCTTTCTTCTGACTATGAATCACACACACAAAGCTACAATGGCAATTCCTCGACCTCTTTTGCTCTTAATTGAATTTGTTTCGAGCAAGATGAAAACAAGCCATGTTAGAATGCCCACAGACCGGAATAAGAGTACGACTTTTGAGAACATTTAGATCTCGCCTGAGCTTCCTGGATGCCAGTGGAATTGAACATAATGCAGCATTTGATGATATTGTAGTCAAACATTTGGAGGCGAGCCAAGTTGCATAACAGGATCAAATAAGGACACACGCTATGTGCCTCATAGCAGAAAACTGCTCTTTGACAACCCACGTGCATTCCAGTTTTGAAAGGCTCCAGAGCTTATACAAAAGTTGTAATTGAATTAAGGGGCGACACAGCAAGATAATTATCCAGTTTTGAGAACAGCTCAAAATTAACTAGGTCCTGATACTGTAATTTAGGTGCCTGTCACACCACCATCACCCATGGAACGCCTCCCTGGGGCAGAATAATGCAACACAGCAATTTGCACTGCGTTACGTTAGATTTATCAAGCCACTCAGGCCACACAAGGGGGCTTTGTGTGGCTTGATAAATCCAACGTAACGCAGTGTAAATTGCTGTGTTGCGTTATTCTACCCCAGGGAGGCGTTCCATGGGTGGTGTGTGGCTGTTTCCATGCAACACCCATGGATTCTGACGCATTCCCAGATGTACCATAAGTGGTAGACCTGGGAAAGTGCCAAAACTGCTACGCATCCCAAGGTGAGGTGTAATGAGGAGAAATATATTTATTTCTCCTAGTTTTTTCCTCTTTTTTTGTGTGCTGCATTCTGCAGCACACATTGAAGGAGAAAAATACCTCAGGGTATTGTTTTTGTGCAGGAAGGTTTCCCTTCCTGCACAAAAACAATCCTGCTTACAACACAGGCACCCTTGCACCCTGGTGCAAGAGTGCCTGCATTGGCACTAGGCAGCACATTGTGCGTCCGCGCCGGTAAAAGGCAGGAATGCGCCGTTTTATGTTAAATACGGCGCATTCCTGCCCTTTCCCTATCATGCAGCGCAGCAAGGTTACTTGCTGCGCTGCATGATATAATGATGAATATGCCCCTTTGTTCTGAACATCCAGTGAAAGTCATTGTCTTTCTCAGCAAGGTGCATTTGATTCTTATTTTAGTGGGACATTGAAATACAAACCTATTCATGTGATACAATAAAACTTCATAGAAAAAGATGGCTTCTGAGGCCTAGTTTATCTAAAATTAGCTCAAGTACGAGTTTCTATTACAGTAAAGAATCAAATTCAGAATATTGATGTTACTTTAACCTTTGTTTTTTTCAGTGAAGTTCTAAGGTTTTTTAAAAACAAAAACAGATCTTTTTGTCACACCTAACTATAATGTTACTTTAACCTTTGGCTTTTTAAGTGAATTTCTAGTTTTTAAAAAAAAAGTTAATTTTTTTTTTTTAAAGTATATATATGGTAGAATAACTGAATAATATATCCTGTGTGTGGATATTATTCTGAAAGGGAGTTACTTTCGTAATGTAATTTAACAGGAAAGGGTGCACACTTTGTAAAATGTTTCTAAAAAATGATGTTTGAGCAGTGGCGTAAGAAAAGTTTAAGGGGCCCCCATGCAATGTACACGGAGGGGGCCCCGCTCCAGATTTAATGCGTTGCGCTCAGGCCTAAGTACTTTGCTGAGGGGGCCCCCTGCAGCTCGGGGGCCCCCCCGCATCGCGGGTGATGCGGGGACCTGTGTTACGCCCCTGTGTTTGAGTATAAAACAGAGTAATACCACAATATTTTGTTGAGATTGTCAGTCTCCTCAGTTCTTTTGACCCTCACATTTTTCCAGCAAGTTAATTAATATTGTAGCCTACTTTTCATAGACTTTGCATGTGTTTTTACATTAAAGTCGTAATTATAACTCAGAAAGAAAGCAGTCAGTTTTTTTTAATATTGTATAGTATTAAGTTTCATTATATAAATCTATTTTATAAATGTTTGATTATTTACTAGAGTTCTATATTTTATTTTAATCTACTGTTTAAAGTTCTTTTTCATGTGTTCCTTTATTATTTAATATTAATCTGTAAATATATATATATGTATATATATTGGGTTTTTTAAAAAGGTGGTGACTCTCGCAAGACACCAGCAGGAGTCAAACGCACAATCCCTTGCATGGACTCAGAGGGGGGTGTACCTCCTGGTCGGCTCTCATGACCCACTCGCAAGATCGTACATTTGGGATTAAGGTAAACACAGTGTTTTCCTGTAATTCTGAACACAGTAACAGATCACAGCAGTTTATTATGTTATGATATGTTCAATTGAATATATAAGGCAATAACATTTTTATGACCTCGCGAGAAGCTCGTGGGACTCGAACACACAACCCCCTGTGCGGACTCCGAGGGGGATGTACTTCCTGTTCGGCTCTCGCGATCTACCTGCTAGATTGTGCATTTGGAATTAGCTTAATAGCAATGTTTCCTTGTAATTCTGAACAAATTAAGACATTAAAGATATTGATTAGCTTGGAAAATTTGATTATGAATTGTTCCATGAAATATATAAAGCAAAAATATTTTTACGATCTCGCGAGAAGCTCGTCGGAGTCTTGCGAGGAGTCCAGGAGAGGAAACACACCCTAAGGAAAGTTTGTTCGTATGGATGTCTTTTTTCAGAAGAAGATTTCTCCATTTTTGCTTTATTTCACTATTAGATTTTGGTGAGAGTAGATATATTTGGCTTGCTCTCCTTTTCTGTTTCCTCTCTTCACAAAGATGTCTTCATCAGATTCAGATGAACAGCCAGGGGCTTCTGCACCAGCTCAGCCACCCAGGAGTCCTTAGTGCAGCAATTTTTTAAAAATGAGGCCAAGTAGTAAGAAAGTTTCTGTGAAGTACGTTACCTGTAAACCTTGCAGCAAACAGTTCAGCCAGGGAGGCATACATAAACAATATAGCATGAGTACCACAGGTATGTGGAGACCCCTGAGGTCAATGCATCTGCAAAGGCTTGCAAGAGCAGAGGTGTCTCATATTTTGGAGCTAGACAACTCTACAGGGGCTTCAACATCATTTGCTCCAGGAGATACTGTGCCTGCACCAGTTCTAAGTACACAAGCGGACAATAACCCTGATTTTTTAATAAAGCGCTATTTTACTGCTTGTGTAAGCAGATAATTTTTTCATCAGAGACAAGAAGGTCTGCCCAGGAGAAACTTGTCCAATAGCAATCAATCAATCAATCAATCAATCATGTCACTTATAAAGCGCACTACATACCCGCGAGGGTCTCAAGGCGCTGGGGGAAGAGGGGGGTGGTGCTGCTACTGATCGAAGAGCCAGGTCTTGAGGAGTCTTCTGAAGGCCAGTAGGTCTTGGGTCTGTCGGAGGTTGGTGGGGAGGGTGTTCCAGGTCTTGGCGGCAAGGTGGGAGAAGGATCTGCCGCCGGCGGTCGTTTTCCGGATGCGGGGGACTGTGGCGAGGGCGAGGCTGGTCGAGCGGAGCTGGCGGGTGGGGGTGTAGAAGCTGAGTCGTCTGTTGAGGTAGGCTGGTCCGGAGTTGTGGAGTGCTTTGTGTGCGTGGGTGAGGAGCTTGAAGGTTATCCTCTTGTTGACAGGGAGCCAGTGCAGGTCTCTCAGGTGGGGTGTGATGTGGCTGCGTCGGGGGATGTCGAGGATAAGACGTGCAGAGGCGTTCTGGATGCGTTGCAGCCGTCTCAGGAGCTTAGCCGTCGTTCCTGCATAGAGGGCGTTTCCGTAGTCCAGCCTGCTGGTGACGAGGGCCTGGGTGACTGTTTTTCTTGTTTCGGTGGGGATCCACTTGAAGATCCTGCGGAGCATTCGGAGGATGTTGAAGCAGGATGAGGAAACGGCGTTGACCTGCTTAGTCATGGAGAGGGTGGGGTCGAGGATGACCCCTAGGTTGCGTACGTGGTCGGTGGGTGGCGGGGCTGTTCCCAGTGATGTTGGCCACCAGGAGTCGTCCCAGGCTGAAGGGTTGGAACCAAGGATGAAGACCTCCGTCTTGTCCGAGTTCAGCTTCAGGCGGCTGGTCTTCATCCATTCGGCGACGGCCTTCATTCATTCGTGGAGGTGGTCTTAGGCGGTGTGAGGGTCTTTGGTGAGGGAGAGGATCAGCTGGGTGTCGTCGGCGTAGGAGATGATGTTGAGGTTGTGCTGTCGGGCGACGTGGGCGAGGGGTGCCATGTAGATGTTGAACAGCGTTGGGCTGAGGGAGGAGCCTTGGGGTACGCCGCAGATGATCTTGGTGGCCTTGGATCGGAAGGGGCGAGGCGGACGCTTTGTGTTCTGCCGGAAAGGAAGGATGTGGTCCAGTCCAGGGCCTTCTCTTGGATCCCGGCGTCGTGAAGGCGTGTTCGTAGTGTGTGGTGGCAGACCGTGTCGAAGGCGGCTGATACGTCCAGGAGGATGAGGGCTGCTGTTTCTCCGTTGTCTAGCAGGGTCCTGATGTCATCGGTGGCGGCGATGAGGGCGGTTTCGGTGCTGTGGTTGCTGCGGAAGCCGGACTGGGAAGGGTCCAGGATGTTGTTCTCCTCGAGGTAGCGGGTCAGTTGTTTGTTGACGATTTTCTCGGTGACCTTCGCGGGGAACGGGAGCAGAGAGATGGGTCGGAAGTTCTTGAGGTCCTTGGGGTCTGCCTTGGGTTTCTTGAGTAAGGCGGTGATCTCGGCGTGCTTCCAGCTTTCCGGGAAGGTTGCTGTCTCGAAGGAGATGTTGATTATTTTCCGGAGATGGGGCGCGATGGCTGTACTGGCTTTGTTGAAGATGTGGTGAGGGCACGGGTCTAGCGGTGAACCGGAGTGGATGGTGTTCATGATCTCGCTGGTGTCCTCGTCGTTGATGTTGGTCCAGGAGAGCAGGCGGTTGGTGGTTGTGGGGGCAGTGGTCTCGGTGGTTGCCGGGGCGGTCGTGGTGTTGAAGCTGTCGTGGATGTCGGCGATTTTGCGGTGGAAGAAGGTGGCCAGTGAGTCGCACAGGTCTCGCGACGGCTGGATGTCGTTGGTGTTGGAGCTGGGGTTGGAGAGTTCCTTCACGATGTTGAAGAGCTCTTTGCTGTTGTGTGCGTTGTTGTCTAGGCGGTCTTTGAGTGAGGCCCTTTTGGCGGATCTGATGAGGTGATGGTGACTGCGGGTGGCGCTCTTGTGGGCAGCGTAGCTGTCCGCTGTCCGTTCGTGGAGCCAGATCTTCTCCAGTTTTCGGCATGTTCGTTTGGAGGCCTGGAGGTCTTCGGTGAACCAGGTGGCTTTCTTGCTGGTGTGGCTGTTGGGCGGATTCTTGAGCGGGGCGAGGGTGTTGGCGCAGTCGTCGATCCACTGTCTGAGGTTGCGGGTGGCGGTGTCGGGGTCGGAGGGTTCGGCGGGTGGGCTCAGGGCGAGGGTTGTGGTTAGCTGGTCTTCCGTGACTCTGCTCCAGCAGCGGCGAGGCATTTGTTCGGTGCGGTGGTGCGTGGTGGGCTTCCTGTAGGTGAAGTGGATGCAGTGGTGGTCAGTCCAGTGGGGTTCGGAGGTGTGGTTGAAGGAGACGTGTGGGCTTGCGGAAAAGATGGAGTCGAGCGTGTGGCCGGCGGCGTGGGTGGGTGTAGTCACGAGCTGTCTGAGTCCGAGGGTGGCGAGGTTATCGATCAGGGTGGTGGAGTTGGTGTCCTTGTTGTTCTCGAGGTGGAAGTTCAGGTCCCCGAGGAGGATGTAGTCCGTGGAGGCGATGGCGTGTGTGCTGACGAAGTCAGTGATGGAATCGCTGAACTGTGGTCGGGGTCCGGGGGGTCTGTAGATGAGGGTTCCTCTGAGGGTGGTGTTGGGATCGGTGTGGATCTGGAAGTGCATGTGTGCCACCCTCTGCAGTAGTTTTTTTAAACAGTTTTTTTGTATGTTTTTCTCCTTTTTGCTTTTAATGAGATGCTGTTGGTGTTTAATACTTCAAGTTCCATGTTTTTGTCATATCCTTTTAAAAAAAAAGTAAAATAGCCAAAAACTTAAAAAATGTTAGAAAACACTTTTTTAAAATAGTTTTTGAAAAAAGTAAACAAAAACGGCTCATTTTAGAGCTACCCTATAGTTTCTTGATATATGTTGGTTTTACTATGTTTCTATTAGATTCTTGCAGTGCGTCGTGGTTTGCTCTTGCGAGCCTCTCGCAAGATCATACTTTTATATGTACCTTGAATTTGCACTGAATATATCCTGATGTAGTCTGTATAATGTATAAACACCAGAATAGTAACAGTATGTTTAGTTTAATGAAATGCAATTCATTATATAATTGTGGGAAAAAATAAATCACTTAGATTTATGGAAAAAAACACGTGTTTTATCTGCATGAGACCAACATTGATACATAGCACACACTGATACTCTTTTATTTACTTTAAGTCAATTAATTATTATTAGAAAAAGTTAAATCCCGCAATATCGTAAATTTGCTTTTAGAGGAAGAATTTACACTTACCTTTAATATAGCAGTTATGCCTTATAATCCCCACTGGTAAGGTGTGAGGAGAATGTAGACCCCAATGGAGACCGTTTCACAGTATAACAACAGTGCACAGTAGGGTGTAAGGAGACACACCTTACATCTCACTGACACCTTTCCACAGCCTGACAACTGTGTGTAGTAGGTTATGGGGAGAGACTGGCCTCTCCCGTGAGATCTTGCATGAAGGTTACCAGTGTATAGAGTAGGGTGTAAAGAGACACTTTCTCTCCACTCACAACTTTCCCCAATTCAGCAGTATGCACAGTAGGGTGGGGAAGGCACAAACCTCACATATAAGACCTTACTAATCCATAGTAAGTATAACAAGTACTGGCCTCTCCACTGGAAAATAATCATATATATTAGGGTGCAGGAATGGATTTCACTGTCCAGTCACAGCTCTCCCCAGGATGACAGATATATACAGTAGTGTGTAGGGAAACATTCTCCCATCCACCAACACCTATCTCCAGAACAACATGGAACACTCTCTGTATTGTAATGTGTACCTCTCAAAAGCAATTATTAACACATCTACACCTCCCCAAACAGATTTTCAGTCTGTAAACATAGTGTAGAATAAGTTTACCAACATTAGTACACTTACTGACACTTCACAACAAAGTTGATAAAATATATTATTAAATACCTGAACTTGGAGTTCTTTCTTAAATGCAGATGAACACATCAGTCTATTTCAGCTCCAAATTAAGTCACATCTGCTGATCACAACTCAAAGAGACTTCCTTCTCCACCAAAGCACCAAGAACAAACTGAGCTATTTCTGGTTCTGCAGCCAGTCACATCAGAGCATTTCTTCACCCATGTAATAAGAATGGTAACTATTGTTTGAGCCTTGGTCCTTTATTTTTTCTTCCCCCCTGTAGAAAGCTGACTTTTTATGTGGTGTACCCATATGAGGTACACTATGTAAGTCCACACAACCCTTATTGGCTTACAGGGCTTAAATTAATAATCCCAAATGCTCTCTTTTGTGGTAGTGTGGGCGAGCAGTTAAGGCTTATAAGAGGGTAGTGTTAAGCATTTGTTGTACACACAGAGTCAATAAATGAGACACACACTAAAGAAGAAACTCAAGCACAGGGACATCATCGGTTTCTGTGGACTCAGGCTGTGGGGCTCGGGTGCATAAGTGTTTTGTCCGGTGGGGTCGCACTGTCAAAGGCTCTCACTCAGTTGGAGACCTGGTGAGGGGGGGCAAATAGGGCGCAGGGCAGCAGGGCCACTATCGTTGCTGGTCTCATTGGATCCTGATGTCCCTCTATGGTAGTGTCAGTGTCAGCGTGAGTGGTGTCCGGACTGGACACGCAACAAGCTTGGTTACAGCAACTGCTCCGGTCCCCAGGGTATTGGTGCAGGGTGGCTCCTGGGCATCCCAGCATCTTCAAACTCAGTGAGGAGTTGAATCCATCCTTGTAGAAACTTGCTGACCTTCTCCTGGGAACATGCACCCTCGGTGGACCCGACGGTCAGCAGGACGAGATATCGGACAGCTCCTTTTCAGTGCCTGCAGAGCAGGGAAGTGGCTCCTCCCCTTCAAGGGAGATCTTTCTCAGTTTTAAAGGTGCTGGACGGTCCTCCAGGGGTTTGGGGAGGGTATCCAGCTCTTTGTGAAGTCAGCCTCAGTGACTGGCAAAGTACAAGCAGCCTGGCATGGATTTGCACCAATCTCTGGTGCAGGTCCTCTGTTCTCGCTCTTTTAGTTCTTGTTCATCTTCCTTGGTTCCCAGTAGTCGAAGTCTTGACTTGATCTGTTTTCCTGGTGTCAGGTGGCCATACTCAAATTTGTGGCATTAAGGGGAGTGTAGGGTAGTAGCCAATGGGCAACTTACCACTGGGATCACTACACTCCCTACATGACCACTTCCTGTGAGGAGTGGACATCACCCTGTCCCAGAGTTCCTAATTCCACCACAATCAAGATGGTGACATCCTTTCTTGGCTGTCCACTTCCGGCTGACCACCCTAGGGGTGTTTCCAGCCTGATAGTGCAACTCGCCTCCTGACTGCCTGATTTCCCACCTGTCCTGGTGCCAAATGGGCCTCGGGTCAGGGGTGGCAGTCTCTAAGACTGGGGGAAGCCAGGGTCTCATATCAAAGGCGGCAGAGGCTTTGAAGCCTCCGGCCTTGTTGTGCAGATTCATTAGCTATCTTGCTAGAGGAGGTGATAACACCTCCTGCCAGAGCAGGCATTGTTCCTGACCTCCTGAGAGCGTGGGCTTTCACCTTCAGGGGGTTAGAAGCATGTCTGTGGTGGCAGGCTGGATGAGTTAGTCAGCCAGCACACTAGAAGACTAGTAAGGTTTCAGGGGGCACCTCTAAGGAGCCCTCTGGGTGCATCTCATAATAAATCTGGTACTGGCATCAGTACAGATTTATTAAGACACGTTGTTTGAAACTAAACACCAGTATTTTCAGTGAAGTCATCATGTAGCTGGGGAACTTGCAATTACCAGTGCCCAATACATATACTTAAGATGGCTTCCCTGTTCACTTGTACCATCTAGTATGAACTAGACAGCTCAGGGGCATATCTACTCATTCAGATATGCAGTCACATGTAATATAATGGACCCTGACTTAGGGCTACAAGGCGTGCTGTAGGGGTGACTTACATATATTACATGCAGTGACTTTGGCATGGCACACAGTGAGTGTGCCATGTGGTGTTTTTACTCTTGGTTTGCACCATGACACGCAGTCTGTAATGGCAGCCTGCATGCAATTTGTGTGTGGGTCCCTTAGGGTGGCATAAGACATGCTGCTGCCCTTAGCGACCCTCTTTAGTACTCATGCCCTAGGTTCCAGGGGTACATTTACTAGGGCCCTACAAGGGTGCTAAAGTCCTTGCCAATTGGGTTCCAATTTTACTTTAACTTGTTTTAGGGTAAACAGTCTGGCACTGAGGTCTGGTTAGCAGGTCTCAGTGCACTGTCAGAGTTGAAAACCAGCATCTAGTAGTAAAAAAAAAGGATTGAAGATAATGGTAGCTCTTCCAAAGAACTCTACAAAGTAATCCGCGAACTTTGCAAACCCACCAGTTTGGCGCAAACTATGGCACCCACAATGGAGAACTGCGAGCTAATCAAT
Source organism: Calotriton arnoldi (assembly GCA_963921515.1). NCBI lineage: Eukaryota > Metazoa > Chordata > Amphibia > Caudata > Salamandridae > Calotriton > Calotriton arnoldi. Next base: position 330,075 of record CAWUFW010010803.1, read on the forward strand.
AATTTCTTTACTGACAAAGTGACAAAAATCTACGCGTCCTTTGACAATCCCCCTGAAGACGATAATATTGACTGGGAAAATCTGGCACCCCATCCCTCAGCACAAGCCCATCTCGACACTTTAACTCCTTTCACCGAGGAACAGGTAGCCAAAGCTATGACTGAGGTCAAGGCAGGATCGCCACTCGATCCCTGCCCACATTTTATTTTCTCACAACTAGTGTCAGTTCTATGCACCCATGTCACTAAAGTCTTCAACCAATCCTTAGAGCTAGCCTCTTTCCCAGACTTATGGAAGAAAACAGTGGTCTTTCCCCTACTAAAGAAAGTAGGCCTCGGAATCTACGATCCAGCAAACTATCACCCAATCTCCCAACTACCATATTTATCTAAAGTCCTGGAGCGTTTAGTCAATAAACAACTTACCACTTTCCTCGAATCCAATAATTTACTCGATCCCTCGCAGACTGGCTTTAGGGCCAACAATAGTACCGAGGCCACCTTATTAGCTGTATCCGACAACATCAGATTACTTGTCGATCAAGGTAGAGCCGTAGCATTGATCCTTCTGGACCTTACTGCGGCTTTCGACACCGTTTCACACACTAACCTACTACGAATCCTGCATGAAAAAGGGATCTGCTATAAAGCTCTGTCATGGTTTGCATCTTTTTTGAAAGATCGAACCCAAACAATCCAAATGGGATCTTGTTCCTCCACCGCTAAAAGCATTAAATATGGAGTTCCACAGGGAGCCACTTTAAGCCCCACCCTTTTTAATGCATACGTCTCATCCTAGCAGACATCAGCAGGAAATGGGGCTTTGATATTTGCTCATACGCCGATGACACGCAATTGGTGATTCCCCTTGTAAATAGGCTGACCAATGCTGATACCAAGAACAACCTAATAAACTGCCTCACTGAACTTGCAGGCTGGATGTCTGGGCACTGCCTAAAATGAAACGCCGAAAAGTCTGAGGTCCTGCTTTTCGGGGGTGCCCATACAATTTGGGACAATAGCTGGTGGCCCCAGGCGTTAGGCACCGCCCCAGTACCAAAGCGGGCTGCAAAAAACTTGGGCATCATTTTCGATGATACCTTATCTATGCAGGATCAAGTACGCACATTCTGCGGAAAAGGCTTTGCCACACTGAAACTATTCAGAAGACTTTTCCCCTGGATCCCTCCGAATTGCAGAAAATGGTGACACAGGCTCTGTTTCTGAGCAGGCTGGACTACGGCAATGCCCTTTATGTTGGCATGGCCGACTATCTCTTCTCCCGTCTCCAGGTGGTCCAGAACGCCGCCGCCAAACTAATCTGCAATAAAAATAAATACAGTTCAGCATCCCACTGCTTGAATGAGCTACACTGGCTGCCAGTGCGCCAAAGAGCCAGTTTTAAGCTCCTCTGCTTTGCACATAGAACCCTGCATAAAAAAGGCCCACACATCTTACGAGATAAAATAGAATTCCATGTTCCATCGCGCAACCTGAGATCGCGCCATCAGGCCTTTGCTTCAGTCAAACGTACGACCAAGGTTAGGATGGGCGACCGATCCTTCTCCAAAGCAGCCGCGGTCCTTTGGAACAACCTCCCACTTGATCTACGCCTGACAGACGACTATCTACTGTTCAGAAAGAAGCTGAAAACCACCCTTTTCCCTAGATACTGACCCTGCCAAAGGTCAATCTTAGAGTAAACTGCACTGCATTGCATTCAGCCCTAGCGCCGTGATGTCCCTCGGGATGAATGATGCGCTCTACAAATACCCAAATACAAATACAAAAATGAGGCAAAAAAGTGTGAGGGCAACTGCAACAAAATTCCAGTTTCCTACACCCCCATACGATCTCGCGAGACTCTCGTAAGATCATAAAACACCTCATGGCAAGCCCAGTAATTTTTCATGCGGGTCTCGCGAGAGGCTCGCAAGACCATAAAACACCTCATGGCAGGCTCAGCAATTTTCCATCCAGGTCTTGCAAGTGTCTTGTGGGATCGCAGAAGCCTCATACGGCAAGCCTCACCCCCTGAGGTTTGCACTCTACTCTTACAAGACTCTTGCAGGATCGCAACAGAATTGTAGGGAAATAGTATATGGGAAACACTATCCTCTCTACCAAGAACCCTCTGTTGGATGATGGATGTGCATACTGGAGTATGAGGAAGGTCTACCCTCTCCTTTCAGAACTCTCAGAAGACAGGTGTGCGTAGTAGGGTGTGTGGAGGGACAGGCCTCTCTGCTAAGACCTCTCTCTGTAATAATGAGTGTGTGTAGTAGGGTTTGGGGAGGGACTGGACTCTCCTTTCAGACCTCACGCTCAGATGATGGGTGTACATATTAGGGTGTGTTAATGGACTGATCTCTCCTTTCAGACCTCTCCCTCAGATCACGGGTGTGCATGGGAGGCCGTGTGAAGAGAGACTGGCCTCTCCACTAAGAACTCTCTCTCAGATGACGGGTGTGCATGGTAGGGTGTGTGGAGGGACTGGCCTTTCTGCTGAGACCTCTCTCTGTAATGATGGATGTGCATAGTAGAGTGTGGGGAGGGACTGAGCCCTCCTTTCAGACCTCTCTCTCAGATGACGGGTGTGTTTAGTAGGGTGTGTGGAGGGACCAGCCTCTCTGTTGAGACCACTCACTGTGCTGATGAGTGTGCATAGTAGGGTTTGCGGAGGGTCTGGCCTCTTCTTTCAGACCTCTCAGATGACGGGTGTGCATGGTAGGGTGTGGGGAGAGACTAGCCTCTCTTTTCATACCTCTTTCTCAGATGGCAAGTGTGCATAGTAGGGTGTGCGGATGTGCGGATGAGCCTTAACTCTACTCACAACTCTTCCAAGCCAATGAGCATAAATAGTAGAGTTTGATAAACACCATCTCCAGTAAGACTCCTTCCTACAGTAACAAGTGTGCATAGCAGAGTGTATTCAAATGGATCACTGACAGAATATCGAGTACCAGAATATCGAGTTACAAAAATATCGGGACATAAATATCGTTGTCAAAAATATCGACCTCCTATCTTCATAATGGTAAGTACAAAAATATCGAAAAAATATCGTTGTTAAAAATATCGAAGTACAAAATATCGTATTTTTTATATGTATAAAAAATAATGTAAAATAAATTAAATAATACATTTAACTTAAAAAAAATACTTAGATTTATTTGTAAATTTTAACAATTATAAGTAATAAATTTAATTTAAAAATAAATTAAACATAATATATAAAATGTAATATATATATATATTCACTGAAAAAACCATAGGTTTCAGGCCCGTTATAGTTAGAAATTAGCATTTAAAAAACCTTAGAAATTCACTGAAAAAACCATAGGTTTCAGACCTGTTATAGTTAGTTGGACATTTCACTCATACAAAACCAGAGAAATTCAGCCGTTATAGTTAGTAGAGTTAACTATAACTCGCGCCCCCGCAATGCACTGCTGATGACGTCACATATTACATCACTCATGACATGGTCAGTGACATCACTGATGACATCACTGATGACATCTCAAATGACATCACTGATCAAGGGCACTCAGTGCTCGAAACGCGTCAACAGAGGAGTGAGGAAGAATAAACAACTTGCCTATCTATCCGGTGTCCGTTTCTGTCTGTTCGCCTAAGAGGAGGTTCTGAGAGTCCTGTGGTTTTATTATCTACTAGCGGTCGCCAGTAGATAGTTATAGTTACAACCTTTTATCCATAGGAAATCCGCGACATTCTATTTGAAATAACTCTCTTGCCGGTTGACGTATCTTCGCAAAATTTTCAAACTTTGTGGGGCGCTCCGGTCCGCTCCTACCCTGAAAGTCTCGGGGGGATTTGTCAAGCGGGGGCCGAGAAAAAAGGGGGGTCCCAAAACGCGTTTTCCCCATGCAATTTTCCATAGGAAACTTTAGACACGGCTACAGCCCGAACTGCTGAACGGAATTACACCAAATTTGGCAAAGAGGTAGTTCTTGGTTCAGAAAGAACCCTTTTGTTAAATGGTGTAAATCCGTTCAGTAGTTGCTGAGAAAATCAAAAGTAAAAAGATAGATATATCTATGGCCGCGTCGGATTCGCGCACCCTCCCGATCACGAGCTGCATGCTAATTGGCTGTCAACACTCCAAATCAGGAAGTGTTGGCAGCCATTTTGTCCCTCGGTAGAACCGAGGGACAGAAACAAGTGCGCAAAGCGCACAAAGGGGGCAGGGTAGAAACACCCTGACCCCCTAGGTCTGCTCAGGGGGTCCCACAAGGACCCCCTGGGCAAAATTTTTTTGCCCAGGGGGCGCGTTTGCAGAGTGGTGAAGGAAGGGGGCGGGGCTTGCGTGCCCGATCGTTTTTTTTTTTTTGTTTTTTTTTCCTGAAGGGGGGCTGTGTGGCCCCCCTTCCTTTTTCCTATTTTTAGGCCCTGGGGACCCCATCCCCCAGGGCCTTACCCCTTTTTTTTAATTATTTTTTTTTTAAAAAAACGGGAAGGGGGCCGCGTGGCCCCCTTCCCTGGGCCTGTATTGGCCCCGGGGACCCCATCCCCCGGGGCATGGCCTCTTTTTTTTATTTGGAGGGGAGCTGCGTGGCCCCCTCCTCAGGCCATTTAAGGCCCCGGGGACCCCATCCCCCGGGGCCGGCCTTGCACTTTTTTTTTTTTTTACTTTTTTTACCTTTGGGGAGGGGGCTGCGTGGCCCCCCTCCGTGGCCACTATGGCCCCGGGGACCCCATCCCCGGGGCCTGGCCTCTCGTTGGGGACTGTGGGGGTCCCCACACCCCCACAGTCCCGCCGGCTCCCCGTGTCCTACGGGAGCCGGCATTGCTTACACATGGGGAGCAGCTAACATGCTGCTCCCCATGTGGAAAGCAATCAGCTTTGGATATTGGAAGAGAGAGCAGGTTTCCTGCCTCTCTTCCAATATCCAAAGCAGTTTGCAATGACAGGACGGGAGCCGCGAGGCTCCGTCCTGTCATTGCAAACAGCAGTGTCCCGGGGGTAGGCACCCCGGGACACTGCAGGAGCCGGCCCTGGGGGTGGCGGTCCCCAGGGCCACCACAGGCTCCAGGAGGGGGCCGCGCGGCCCCCTCCTTACATTTTGAAAGCCCCGGGAGGTGGTGGTCCTCGGGGCTTGGGAGTCCAAAACGGACCCCCATTGTAATTTTCTTAGTGCCCCGGGAGGTGGTGGTCCCGGGCGTGTGGGGGCTGGAGCCCCCCACACAGGTTTTTCAAAAATAAAAAAGAAGCCCCGGGAGGTGGCGGTCCCCGGGGCTGCGGGAGGGCTCAGAGCCCTCCCGCACCATTATACATAAAGCCCCGGTGGGTGGTGGTCCCCGGGGCTTGGGGGCCCTAGAGGCCCCCACACATAAAATTAACCCCCCCCAGCATGCCCCGGGACTTGGCCCACCCGGGGGCCAGTGCATCGAAGCGCGGGAGACCGCGCTTCGATTTTTCGGCAGGATTCGCGCACCCTGAGCGCATCCTGCCGATTTTTTTAAAAAAAATAATAATTTTTTTTTGCCCAGGGGGTCTTTGTGGGACCCCTGAGCAGACCTAGGGGGTCAGGGTGTTTCTACCCTGCCCCCTTTGTGCGCTTTGCGCACTTGTTTCTGTCCCTCGGTTCTACCGAGGACAAAATGGCTGCCAACACTTCCTGATTTGGAGTGTTGACAGCCAATTAGCATGCAGCTCGTGATCGGGAGGGTGCGCGAATCCGACGCGGCCATAGATATATCTATCTTTTTACTTTTGATTTTCTCAGCAACTACTGAACGGATTTACACCATTTAACAAAAGGGTTCTTTCTGAACCAAGAACTACCTCTTTGCCAAATTTGGTGTAATTCCGTTCAGCAGTTCGGGCTGTAGCCGTGTCTAAAGTTTCCTATGGAAAATTGCATGGGGAAAACGCGTTTTGGGACCCCCTTTTTTCTCGGCCCCCGCTTGACAAATCCCCCCGAGACTTTCAGGGTAGGAGCGGACCGGAGCGCCCCACAAAGTTTGAAAATTTTGCGAAGATACGTCAACCGGCAAGAGAGTTATTTCAAATAGAATGTCGCGGATTTCCTATGGATAATAGGTTGTAACTATAACTATCTACTGGCGACCGCCAGTAGATAATATATTTACTTAAAAATAACTAATAAATAATAATTTTAATTAATTATAAAATGTTACAAATATATTAAAAATTATAAATAATACATACGCGTGACGAGCTCAGCTCGTCATGCTGCGCGGTAGCGCTGTGCGCATGACGAGCTGAGCTCGTCACGACCACACCCGCGATCGGAATGTCCAGCATACGAGCGGAATTCCGATCGCGGTCAAGGGGTTAACATAAAAATTATGAAAAAAATTATATTATAAAATAAAATATTAAGGGGTCCATCACGATGGCGGGCGGACTTTGTCCGCCCGCCATCACAACGGAGAAAGGGACCGCCCGCCACATGTGCGGCGGTCCCGCTATTCGAATTAAGATGCGCCCGCCACACTGGCGGGCGCATCCCTATACTCAGCATTGTGGCGGGCGGTGCTCACAGCACCGCCCGCCACAATGCTGGAAATGCATGTTGTGCATTTGCATGCACAGGGTGACAGGCACCGCGCGGTGCCTGCCACCTTGTGCATTCAAATGCAGGGGGTACCATAGGTACCCCCATGTGCACCCCCACCCCCCAACACCCTGGGGCCCGCAACGGGCCCCCAATTGTACAATCACCGTATGCCTTTCCATGGCGGCAACGCCGCCATGGAAAGGCACACCTCCGCCAGCATCGTAATATGGATGGCGGTGTCTTGCAGACACCGCCACCATATAATGCCCCTTTCCGCCGGTCGACGAGTCGACCAGCGGAAAAGCGGCGGACGGTTTTTCCGTCCGCCGGGGTCCCCCCGCCATAGTAATATCTCGGGGGGTAAATGTGTGGTGGGCGGAGGGAAATAGCGGGCAGATCGCCACCGCCATACGGGCGGTGGCGATCCGCCCGCTATTGTAATGACCCCCAATAATATTTAATATTTTTTAAACCTACATTTTACACTACATTGAGTACCACAGTAGGAAAAGTGTTGGATAGCATAGGGGAAAAAATTACAATTCCCACTCCAGCGAGTGCAACAGAAGGGAAAGTGTTGGACAGCAGAGAGGAATAATTTACTATTCCCACTCCAATGAGTGCAACAGTAGGGAAAGTGTTGGATAGCGGAGGGGAATAATTTACTATTCCCACTCCAATCAGTGTAACAGTAGGGAAAGTGTTGGATAGCGGAGGGGAAAAATTACTATTCCCACTTCAGCAAGTGCAACAGTAGGGAAAGTGTTGGATAGCGGAGGAATAAAAATTACTATTCCCACTCCAGCGAGTGCAACAGTAGGGAAAGTGTTGGATAGCAAAGAGGAATAATTTACTATTCCCACTCCAATGAGTGCAACAGTCCGGGGGCTCGACTTCACGCCCCGTATTATATTAGAATCCATGTATGCCGATGATGTGACTCTTTACGTAAATCATCCAGAGATCAACCTCGACCCCCTCATTCGGGAAATAACCAGATTCGGAGGATTGTCCGGCGTTTGTATTAACTGGGGGAAGTCAACTATCTTTCTACTCACTGAAGCTACGAGCCTCTTTCAATCAGAATTTCCCCTCAAGTGGGCGACCTCGTTGGTGAAATACCTCGATATCTGGATCAACAGGGATCCCGAGGAGCTGTGGAGGTGCAACTATGGGAAGCTTATGGAATGGCTGGAAAGCAGGCTGCCCCGATAGAAAGCGCTCCCTCTCTCCTTGATGGGCCGAATTGCCATTGCCAAGATGGTGATCTTACCAAAGTTCCTCTATGTCTTCATAAACCTCCCACTCCCTCTCACAGCTGCATTTAAGAAAAGGCTTCGCTCAAACTTGATCTCCCTCGTATGGGCTGGTGGGCAGCCCCGGGTAACTTGGGAAGCCCTCACGCTCCCGTTTGAACAAGGGGGCCTAGGGGCGCCCGACATGGAATTGTACCACAGTTGTGTGCAGGCCCACTTTGCCTTCCACTGGATCTACCCGACCCTTTTCATGGCGTACACCGCCCTGGAGAGCGACTTAGCGGACCCAGTCCCATTACATATGGCACTGTTTCACGAGCAGCGGCGCCCGCGGCCTGGGATAGACACTGTGGGGTGCACGGTGTGGGCATGGCAGCAGCTCCGTTGCAGAGCACAACTAGAGGCTATGTTCGCACCGTCGATCCCCCTTACTAGTCACCCGGCGTTGCCCTTCACGATGGAGGCAGGAGTGTGTCGACGCTTGCGCAAGCTTCAGATACACACCTTTGGGAATGCTTTTCCGGACGGGGTTTTTGTTACTCTGGACGATGCATTAAAAGAGGATCACACTGGACTCCTTGAGAGGTTGACTTATTTCCAAATTCGGGCCGCGCTTCACGCACAACTTCCCTCATTCCTGATAGCGCCCCCAACGTTCCAGGTACTGGAGGCGTTCCTCACTAATCCTTCGCCCCGCAAATTCATTACACGCCTTTACACTGGCATGCAGCGCGACTCTCCTGTTTGCGTGCCCCCCGCTCAGCGTGCATGGGAGGAGTGCTTGGGCACCACGTTTGGGGAGGGAGTATGGGCATACTGCTGCGCTCATTCAAAAGATTTGTCACCTAATTATAGACTGCGCCTAATCCATTTTAAGTTCCTGCATCAGCTGTATAGAACTCCTGTGTGGCTGCGCAGGGCGGGTCTGATTGCGGATACGAGGTGCGTGAGGTGCGGAATTCCCGAGGCCTCCTTTATGCACTTGGCTTGGGAGTGCTTGGAGGTGGCTAACTATTGGATTGATGTGTTCAATGCGCTAAGTGTAATGCTGGACCACAGGCTGGAGCGCTCCCCACTTCTCGCCCTGCTGGGCTACGTAAAGGACATCCCGGTGGAAATTAGGAAACTGGCGGCCATGATGTTGTTGCTGGCCAAGAGGCGGGTGGCTATCTGTTGGGGCCGCGGGCGTAGGCCGCGTAAGGATGACTGGCTTAGGGATGCCGCTTTCTACCATACCCAGTTGTCAGAATTTTGGGAGCTCATGCCCGCACAGTCACGCCCTCGCAAAATCTGGACGCCCCTGCAGGACTTCCTGCAGCTCTACTCTGCTGAACATGAGGCTGCCCCTACACTCGCAGAGTGATTGACCACAACGCATCGCGCCCCACGACCTGTTGTACTCCTCCCTTTGCACACGACCAGAGAGGAAGCCCCTCCCTCCTTGCTCCTCTCCTCGCTACCCCCCCTTTTTTTGTCTGTTGTCTCCCCCTTCTTTCTGCTCTTTCTCCCCTGCTCTCAGCTGCATAGCAATTGCTGCTCTTTGAGATGGAGCACCAGCCTGTAAGCTACATGGCCATCTATGGACTCTATCATTCCCGAATGGACTGCCTACCCTGCAAATAACTGTTATGTCTCTGTTCGGAATTGCATACCTTTCATTATTGCAGGGAGCCTTATATGCTCCCACCCTCGGAGCAGTATGCTGCAGCCTTGTATATCTTTAAATCATAAATAAAGTTTAAAAAAAAAAAATGAGTGCATCAGTAGGGAAAGTGTTGGATAGCGGAGGGGATGAAATTACTATTCCCACTCCAGCAAGTGCAACAGTAGGGAAAGTGTTGGAAAGCGGAGGGGTAAAAATTACTATTCCCACTCCAATGAGTGCAACAGTAGGGAAAGTGTTGGATAGCGGAGGGGAATAATTTACTATTCCCACTCCAATGAGTGCAACAGTAGGGAAAGTGTTGGATAGCAGAGGGGATAAAATTACTATTCCCACTCCTGTGAGTGCAACAGTAGGGAAAGTGTTGGATAGCGGAGGGGTAAAAATTACTATTCCCACTCCAGCGAATGCAACAGTAGGGAAAGTGTTGGATAGCGGAGGGGAATAATTTACTATTCCCACTCCAATGAGTGCAACAGTAGGGAAAGTGTTGGATAGTGGAGGGGATACATTTACTATTCCCACTCCAGCAAGTGCAACAGTAGGGAAAATGTTGGATAGCGGATGGGAATAATTTACTGTTCCCACTCCAACAAGTGCAACAGTAGGGAAAGTGTTGGATAGCGGAGGGGATAAAATTACTATTCCCACTCCTGTGAGTGCAACAGTAGGGAAAGTGTTGGATAGCGGAGGGGTAAAAACTATTATTCCCACTCCAGCGAGTGCAACAGTAGGGAAAGTGTTGGATAGCGTAGGGGTAAAAATTACTATTCCCACTCCAACGAGTGCAACAGCAGGGAAAGTGTTGGATAGTGGAGGGGTAAAAATTACTATTCCCACTCCAGTGAGCGCAACAGTAGGGAAAGTGTTGGATAGTGTAGGGGTATAAATTACTATTCCCACTCCTGCAAATGCAGCAGTAGGGAAAGTGTTGGATAGCGGAGGGGTAAAAATTACTATTCCCACTAAAGAAAATTCAAATTTAAAAACAAACAAAATATCAACTACAATACAAAATATAATAAAGAACCCCAAAACAATACATATATAAAAATATAAAAATGTACAAAACATAGAAACAATTATAATGTAGAAAAAATCTAAAATTTACATAAAAAGATTCATTTTTTTCATTTAACAAAAAATTAACAAACAAATAAATATTTTGGAAAAGAAATTAATTTTAATCAAAACAAATATTTATTACATAAATGTAATCTTTTTTTTCCTACCCTATAACACCACACAATTTACAACACACATCTAAATTAAACAAAAGTGTACCTCCATAATTAACACAATTAATTATCAATTAAACAATTATTAATAATTAAAAAACACATTTAAAAAGTTAAAAATTAATTCACTAACCAAACGTTAAAGCTATAGAACCTAAATCCCCAAACAAAATAAAAATAAACAATTACCAAAAATATTTATCAATTAATAAATGAATATTAATGATCAAGTAATGAATAATTAATTTAAACCAAATTACTTTTCACCCTCTACCCCAATAAACACCAAAACACACACCTAAAAATATTTACACATTTCCATAACTAATTTTACATTAATAAATTAATATCAATTAACAAATCATTAATTAATTTTAAAAAAATTACTTCCTACCATTTACCACTATAAACCCCACAACTCACACATCAAAATAATTACACAATTGCCATATTTAATTTTTTATTAATTAATTAGCATTAATTAACAAATAATTAATTAATTATAAATACATTTTCACCCACCATATTCCCCTATAAATGCTACCACCAATTTCTTAAAACTTGACACAATTAACATAATTAATTAACAATGAATTATTTAATTAATAACAATTAACAAGCAAAATATAAGTAATTATTAATAACTTTATTCACACAATTAACACTATAAAATAAAATTAAATAAATATTATATTAAAAATATTAATAAATGTATTAAAATTAAATTACTTCCCACCTTACTCCCCTATCAGCCCACAACCCGCTCCTAAAAAAATAACACAATTAACATAATTACCAATTGATTAATAATAATTAACAACCAATTAATAAATAATTAATAATAAATTAATTCCCACAATTAACAATATAAAATATTAAATAAATATATATTATTTAATAAAAAATATTAATAATTTAATTATAATCAAATTACTTCCCACCCTATTCCCCTATAAACCCACAACCCGCTCCTAAAAAAATGACACAATTAACATATTTACCAATTAATTAATCAATAAAAACAGCCAATTATTAATTAATTAATAATAAATTAATTTCCACAGTTAACACTATAAAATCAAAATTAAATAAATACTAATAAATAAAAATTAATATTCAATTTATTAGAATTAAATTACTTCCCACCCTATTCCCCTATAAACCCACAACCCGCTATGGAACTAAAACGCAAAATTTAATTAAAATAAAATTAATAACTTCTAAAAATTTAACACATATATTAAAAAACAAATGCAATACTTAGACAAAAAATAGTGCACATACATTTAAAATTCATACTAAAATACATAACACTAACTGAAAAAATGATATTTTTAACAACTATATTTTTGCAAACGATATTAATGACTTCGATATTTTTGAAAACGATATTTCTTACCTTAAACTCGATATTCTTGACCACGATATTCTTGCAGTATATATTTCTGTATCTTGATATTCTGCACTCGATATTAGTGCAAGTCGACATTTCCAACTCGATATTCTGACTCTTTACCATATTCAAATATCACCTACTCCTTCCTATTTTTCAGGATCCCGCGAGAGTCTCGCGACATCGTAACTTTAAAAAAAAACTAACCTTCTACTCATCACAGTTCTTATGTCTTACACACTTTCTCTCAATAACAAGGGCCACCATATGCATCCCTAGCAGGAGAGTGTATTGAGAACTCATCTACTCCTTTTTACTATTTACGATTCCCCAAGAGTCTCACGAGATCGTAAAAATTAGTTAAAAACAATAAACATTTATTTTCTTGACAGTAGTTATCTCTTAGACACCGCCTCTCTAAATCTACGGGGACAGCATGCCTTTCTGCTGCCCCCTTATATACCTATTTTACTTCATTTCCATGACAGTCGTGAACAAGGTTGCCTTGAGCAATCGAAATGCGTTGACTGTTTCTTCACTCGTGTCAATAAAATTATTCATAACTCACCAAGGATTGCCGTCGTATCCCATATCTATATATATGGAAATATATATGGATTTCACTTACCTTATATATACTTACCTTGCGTTGTAAAGGCAATGCGTGGTAATGGATGTGCGGTAAAGGCATGCGTTGTAAACGCATGCGTTGTTAAGACATTCGACTGTCAAGGATCATTAAGGCAGCTCTAGAACGTATTTTTAAGTGTCTTCTTTTTATATTTACTGTTGAAAGTAAGAACTGATAAGGGGCAAAAATATTGGCTTTAGGAGATTTTCCTTTTTATACTGGCCGGAATGTTAAAATACTGGTCATACTGGTAAAAACATGGCCAGATGGCAACCCTTGCCATATGTGTGATTAAAGGTCAGAAATAATGTTTTTCTTGATAAAGAGCCTGGCTCAACCAGCTGGATAAACAAATGATCACAGCTGCTTGGAGGGTAAACACTCAGGGGCTTATTTACAAGCCCCTTGCGCCACTTTTGCGTCACTTTTCCCATGTTAAAAATGACGCAAAAGTGGCGCAAGGGGTTTGTAAATCTGCCCCTCAGTTTTTGACAAATCAAAAGCTGTACTCAGATAAACCAACATCTGGGCAAAGCCACAGTCCTTCTCTGTAGTACACCTGAAACCTATTTTTTGATTACGTAAGGTCTGGTGACAATGCAGCTCTCAAGCCAGATCTAATGAATCTTGTCAATGCTTTATCCTTACTCAAATGAAGCAGCCGCATTTCGAATGTGACTGCAAGTCCGCACTTGAGCAAGGATGAACAATTGGCAAGGTTGATTCTCCCCTCTACTCAGCTAAACTTGCTGTTCGCCCACTTTATTTCGAAGAGGACAAAGCATAGAGTTTCCCTTTCTCTGGTTTGCATGGGTCTTCGTCTCCCAGTTCAGACCCTACTTACAAGCACCACCTCCTTACAGGGTATTAAAGGCTGGCCTTGTTGCAGGGATTCTGCTCAGAGACAGAACTATGCTTGGGACCACAGAACATCAGTATGTAGGGACTGAGTCACCATACCACATCAGTACCTATGGGCCCGAATCCGACTAGCTAATAGTGCCTCACCTACCCTCCTAACCTTTACAGAGAGACAAGTGATTTGGCACCACAGAACATAACACTCTAGACCATCTCAGGGATCGCAGTAGCAGGCCATCACCTTTCATTCTCTCACTCATACATGTCCACAATAAATGAAAAAGAGACACGAAAAAAGCTTACAATATTTATTGTAACTATTATGGATCAACTGCGCTGAAACTAGAAAGCATATGCAGGCCAACAATGTGCTTACATAATTAGGAGACCATACAATATAAAAAGCCCTGTCATATTAGCTGACAGATTTATCTAAACTTACCCTCACTATGGAAAACAAAATAATATATTATAGATCTCTGGGATTAGTGGCGAACCCCGTACCTGACATAGATAGATAGCTGTTCCACATCTCAGCTGGCGCAGCTCTCGCCTCTCAGGACCTTTGCTCTCCAAGTATGTCTTCGCTCTGTGTGTTTTCAAAATGACAAGTACAGAGTTATAGGATAAAACTTATGCGTTAAAAAACAACAGCTGGATTTCTCTATTATGTCTAGGTGCTAGTGTCCAACCATAGAGAATAACAAGAAGCAGTGTTGTTTGACCTTGCATGAGATGTTCCAACTGAATCTCAGGAGAAGAACAAAATACAAAAACATGTGCAGCCTATTCGCAAAATAAGAATGTGGCACAAAAAGAAGATGACATTTTGAAATGTGTAAAATCAAAAGCAGCCTACAACATGCACAGTTAGGTGAACATAGGGAAAATGAGAACACACAAAACCCTCCCTTTGGTCAGGGCAAAGCGTGACAACTAACTAAATAATATGAATGCGCCAACAAAATAAGCAAATTCAAACCATTTCTACTGAGCATGTTATACAAAGATTATAATGATAATAAAAAACCAACATGTCAATTTAGAAAATATAACCAAATTAAGGTGCGTTGGAGGTATCCATTATGTCACTCGAAAATTCAAATGCCAGGAACTCCAAAAAGGAGTCTGTCTCCGCAGAAGATGATTGATCGACAGTCCAGTTCACAAGTTCCAGAGAACAGACATGATTCTCGGTCTCAGCCGATGCTGAGAAAGCAGCTGAGCAACCTGCATTAGTGTTATTAGAGCCTGTATTTAGCGATCCATGTGCCGATGCACATATCTCCTCTGGAGTGGCTCATACCTTGCACTGTGGAGAAGCCACAGGCCCCAGGGACAACTCTGAAAATGGGTCGCTAATGGACCCCTCAGCAGTTCAATGTCCATGGAACCAGGTGTCTGCAAAGCAAGGCAAATATCCAGTGACCATTCGAAGGGGCACCGGAAGCACTGAAACACGGGTAGCAGCCAGGTAAACCAGACAGGTCGTAATGTTAACAACCAATCAAGGTCCAATTCCTGAAGCAACAAGATTCCAAATTATCGAAGCATATGCTCACAACACTGCTGGAGTGGTGGTCAGTTCAGTGGGCTTGCAAACAGAACATCCATTGTAGAGAAGAAAAAATAGGACCAAAATGCCACAAGTGAGGAATAACAGCAGCTGGAATCCTCCGAATGCACTAGAAAAAACTGAATAAATAAAACCCAGTATTATTCCCAAGATTGTTTGAAACTAACTGACTAAGCCAGAGCCCATAATGTTAAAGAAATGTGCATGGCCGGCAGTATTCGATGCAAAAATGTAGTGGGAGGTTTGTGTTCAACAAGGACTGTATCTCACTGGATGTTCTTGCGACTTGCAATTCAAAAGTTTCTCGAGCAGATGCTAGTGCTACTTCCTTTTGAAACAATAGTGCTTTGAGTTGGTTTAGCTTGTTGAACTTGGCCTTCAAAGTTGGAATGGAAGGCCATAACGGGCTATCTATTTCTCCTTGTGTAGGGGAAAACAGGATGTTACTACAACATTTGGACATTGGGGAGTAGGTTTGTCCATGCCTGTTTGAGGACCGCGGCAGCAAACTCAACATTTCCACTGCTGCATATTTAACATTTGGAATCCAAGGCGACACATTTACTGTGTCTCTGTTCCATGCGACAGCCAGCCCTGTACATTTCTTTTACTCCACGCCATGCCTGGGCATCTACTTTCCCCTTGGCCAAACAAGCAATAGTGAAGGGTGTTTTCATGGCAACGCATTCATTGTGTCTTTCTATCATTGTGTAGCCTGTTCTTCTGTTGACAGTCTGCCCTACAGGGCACCTTGTTTGGGTAAAACCTGTTCCCGCAAAGTGCTGAGCAGGACATAAAGAAAAGGGCAAAAACGCGTCGAATTACATCACTCAGGATCAACGCTTATTGAAAAGAACATTATTTATTTGTTGTGACAGACCTATGATAAAAATATAATTCTATGCAATTAAATTGTGTAATGTGCTAATAGGTCTAGTAGCAGTTGCCGTTCTTACCTGGAGATGGCTATTTCTGTGACATTACCACTAAGGTCCATTATCCATCATTGCGGATACCGGGGCTTATTTATGAAAACTGTTGCATCGCTGCATGAAAACAGCGATGCAACAGTTTTCACTGCACCCTCCTTGCGACAGGATGGATGCGCCGTATTTAATGTACTGTGCTCCATGTCGCAAGGAGTTACAGATACGTCAGTGTTTCTGACATATCTGTAGGCACAAAAGTGGCGCATTGCTGGGGTGTGTCTGAAAACAGACACAACTCCAGCAATGTGTCCTTTCACATGGGGCAAGCCCCATGTAAAAGGGCCTGCGTCAGTCTTACGCCTGCTGTGAGGCAGGCATAAGATATTGACGCAGTAGCATCCTAGAAGTGTTGCAGTGAAATCTCATAGATTTCACTGCGCCACTTCTACAACCCTTTATTGTGGGGGAACTCCCACCCTACATACATTATACCTGACGCAGGTATATTGTAGCGCAGGGGTTTACAAAGTGACGCATCTGCTCAGATGCGTCACTTTGTAAATATGGCGCAACGTGGCGCATTATTTACGTCGCTGCAGCGTCACAAAAAATGACGCAACGGTGGCGTAAAATTATCGCAGGCCTTCATAAATAAGGCCTGCACTGTTTACCTAGATATCCTCACTCTGTCAGATTACTTTGCGTTTATATATTTTGTAAAATATGCATACCTAATTGGAATAAGTAAAAATGTTTTTGACAAGAGAATAATTTTACTTGCCAGTGCCTTCTTTTTCTGCAGTACAGCAATGCCACCAGTTCATTGCAGATCACAGGAATAATAAAGATTTATTCCAAAGGGTGTCTAGGACACCACTGAGGTGACAAATAATAAGTCTTCCTCTTACTTGGTCATTGAATCTAACCTACTAGAGCTACATTCATGTTGTTGGTTCATATTTGAGCAGACTAGGCTCTAGAGCATGGGTACTCACAAACATTTTCCCGGAGGCCAAAATGTTTTGTCTCTGATGTGACCGAGGGCCACAATGATGCCAGCAGGGTGCGGTCATGAGGAGGGGGTTCCAGGGGACGGTGACAGTAAGGTTGGTGTACTGGAAGCGAAACGTATACATCAGCTGAATTGCACAATGTGAAACCAGAAAACCTGGAATTAATCCCAGCTTCTCCACTTTACCAAATTGTGTGATCCTAGACAATTGTTTAATTTCACTTTCCCTCCTTTTTCTTCATTATCACAAATAAAAGGATGTTGAAATACATGACTTCAGGATGTACAATGTGCAAAACCTTCTCCTATGTTTAATTTAATAAACTATGATGCTGTTCGTGTATAATAGGAACCAGCCAAAAGAGTGCACTTAACAACTGACTTGCATCTTAGTTCAATATTGACATTGTTGTCAGGGTGGAGGGGAGAATGAATGTAAATTCATGTTTGAAAACTATCACTTTAAAAAAAAAAAAATACTTTTCAATGCACTGATATAATGTGATCTATTAAGGTGGTCCTGTATGTTAATGAAGCATGCTTTTTGAATTTTGAAGAGATTCTATCATATTTTTACACTTGTGCTGCAAGATGTCCATAATAAAAATGGTATTTCTAAAGTTAAACAGTGCAGGATAACCTAGTTACTTCCTTTCTTTAACTTCAATTAACCTCTACACAATGGCTTGCCTGTTTATTTAACTTCTTTTCTATGGTAGTGCTGAGTCGAGAAGACAGCAGCCCACTGCTGCTTTTGACCAGGGGGCCGCATGTAAAGGTCAAAAGCCAGACTTTGAGTATCACTGCTCTAGTGGGTTATATAGGCTCTCCTCTTCCTTTTGATCGCACAGATATTACAACATTTGACGGTTTGGGAAACCAATAAAATGTACAGGATCCCAGCTCGCATGCCACAGCAATCTTGATCGCTTAGCATTAAATAACTTCAATTTGAAAGGACAGTAATAAGTGGGAGTATTGCTGGAGCTGGTATTCCTTTTAGAAAACAGGCCACATTTGCTACCGAAGCATTACATGCACCGCGGACGGTCACGTGTTTGCAAATGAGGGAGTGTCCGACAGAAGAGTCACATTCTTTTTCAGTAAGAAAGACCTCTTTGCGGGCACGTTCACAACGATAAGAAAAGGGGGTGACCATAATTCATGAATGACGCTGCCTCCTAGGTGTTCATATCTACTGACAGGGAAATGTTTCATGCAGGCTGTGAATTTAAATATTGAAATGGGTAACAATATTACGCTGTGTATTAACCAAACAGTTGAAGGTGTTTCGGTGAAACAGGAGCTGTTCTAACTTCTCTAAATGCAACATTGTATAGGTGGCATTTTTCTTTGCCATCAGTTGTTGTTTGCGTGTTAAATTAAAAGGCAAAAATAAGCTACTGGAATACAGATAACGCAAGGGTAAGCACCCATTTTTAAGGGATGGAAGTGTCCAGCTAAACTGCACAATAGATCTAAGCTGACTTTGTTGATGATACAATGTTGACGTGTCACTTTGCATAAAATCAATAACAGATGACACAATGTTATTCAAATTATAAATGCGAGAAGACATCATATTAATGCTATTCTTAACACTGGCATGCACTTTATCCAACTTATCTTGATCAATTTGTTTTAAACGTGCAGCAGCTTCTATTTGTGATAATTTCCAAATTTCATTATAGGTAGCATAAATAATATGGCGAACTAGGGTCTAATAAAAAATCTGATAAATCCATGTCTTCGGACAGGAGAGGAAAACATTTTTTCACTGCAGATAGTGTAGAATGTCCCAGCCATTGTTGACACAATTTCCCCACCGAATAGCTGGTAACAATACCTGAATGTTGTGAGTGGGAATATTGGGGGTTGGATTGGCTCGTCTACTGGCCACAATAACTACCCGTGAGGACCTGAAATAATGGAGTTAAATGTTCCATTCTGCACCATACTATTGAGTTGTTCTTCAGTATAATTTGTCTAACTTTGCCAATTTTCGAAGCGGGCAATGGAAGGAATATCTGGGACATTTATTTCTTTAATTTTAGCCAGTCCCAGACATGTAGTTTGCTGGATAGTGTCATTCAGGAAGATCATTTGTGTTGGGATTAAACATGCATGAAGCAAAGTTTCCGTGGCCTGAACTGCCATGGTTTGATTCTCTAAATTGATTTCAATTCAATTGTGTCCTTCCAATAATCATAGCCTTTAACGGCTAATTGGGTAACAAACAAAGCTGTATATATTAGCTTAGTTTGTGTAAGCATATATTTCTTTGGTGGTGTAGGAAGTAATTTGAAATAATATGATGTTGGATCTGAGGTGTCATGTCCGGAAAAATATGTGAATTTATCTTTGTATGTTTTGGAACTCCCTGTGGGGGAGTCAGACAGTGTTCCCATTGTGTGTAACTAAAAAGTGTAAGTTGAACACTGGCCATAATTAGCAGAATTAAGGTACAGGTCTTCAGATTCAAAAAGAGTATAAAATTCCAGCTCTGAGAGCATGGAGTTTACAGTTTCAACATCCCAATCATCTGAACGTAACCCAGGTACTATTACATCCCCCATAGAGACTTTAAACACATGTGGTATATGCAGGATTTCCGTAGGACCAAATATGTTGAAAGGAACTTTATCCCAAACAATTCCATCAGTTACTGGAATGGCTGAAATGTTCACGAGGGACAAGTCTCTTTTTAGTTTCTGGGAAGAAGAGTGGGGGTCCAACACTCCGTCGACCAGTTCCATAGCAGAACGTTCTGGAAGGTAAGGGTCATTAATTAGCAAGAAACAAACTGTCACAAATCCAATCCAGAGAAAAAGACAAACCCAGGAAAGTGGTTGTGGTGTAGTCCCTATATTACCTATACAGGATCTGCGCGTTTGGATAACATAAACTGTGGGATTGGTGGCGGACTGATTCTGTGCACCCCCACCGGATAGGTTAGCCTGTCTGTATCAGCTAGCTCACAGTGCCACTATAATCTCCTCTTACCAAGGAGAGAATAGATTCTGGCAACCTCAGAACATGACAACCCTGATCCCTCAGAATCGTGGAAACAATATACTACCTTTCGTTCGGTCACTCGTGCTCACCTAGTTTGTCTCAGAGAGATACACAGAATAAACAGGCTGGGCGTTTTCAATAAGTATTAATTGAACAGTTGTTATTCTAGTGTAGAATAGATGAGCTGCAACAACCATTAGACAGTAGCAGAGATATATGATTAGAAGTAATACAAAAGTAAAGGGATGGTAAAGTTCTACCATCTTGCAGAAATCATGAATATATACAAGTACATAAAACACATGATGAAAAGTGCGTACTCCTACAATGCCTCCCTAACTAGATGTACCTAAATGTACCTAGCATCTGTGTAGGTGTTATGCCAAGAATCCCTCTAGGATCTAGTCAACCCCTTTACCTGAGAATGAGAGAATATGGGACCCCGTCCTGGCCTCGAGTTGGACACCCCGCGAGGGATGTTAGACCACTGCGAGCTGGAGTGTCTGCATGCAAGAACCTCAGCGTCTCTGGTCAGTGTGTCAGCCGGAAAGTCTCAGGGGCATATTATCAAGAACGGCGTTAAAATTATTGCCGGTTTAGCGGCAGAAAACTGCCGCTAAAGCGGCGATAATGGGCTTGATAATATGACCTGGAGAATTCCAATTGAAGCCCATGTTCACACCAGAACATGGACTTCTATTGGAATTCTCAAGGGCATATTATCAAGCCCATTATCGCCGCTTTAGCGGCAGTTTTCTGCCGCTAAACCGGCGATAATTTTTAACGCCGTTCTTGATAATATGCCCCCCAGTCTCCTCTGTCTTTCTAAGCAAGATGTGATGTATATATACTCATAGGTCTCCCCAGGGGTCCTACCTTGCTGTGTTACTGTGTCGGCCTGAAGGATGACGTCGGGCCTGAACTTTATACAGAGATATTACACAGGAGATGTTAGTCCTGCTGTGCTTCCAAGAAGCCTCATGCATAATGTATGAGATTCGAACTAGGGGGAACCCCGCGTTCTGAATGCAGTGTTGTATCTAGGTAAAAGGTCAGTCCCTAAGAACCGTTATGTATGTAATGTAGGGAAGAATATAGGTGAAAGGTTGCAATGTTACCTGCACCTATATTGGGTACCTATATGGAATATAACACCCACTCCTCTTCCGACTGGACGACATATGTAACTTATTTACCATACTACTAGCCTAACTAGATATTGGTACGCACAAAGTTTGAAAACATTTGTTTAGCTAAAAACGTTTAAAACTTCTAAAAAATTTCAAAAAATACTTCAAACTGTCTAAAAAAAAATTTTCAAGCCATAGCTCTAAAGTGTCTGAGTTATAGTCCGAAGCACTATAAGCATTAGAAAGCCATGTATGCCCAATAAATGAAAGGAATGTCAATTTTTGTTTTGAGTTCCACATTTGAGCTTGTTTTAAAAAAAAAAATGAATTTCTTCCAGCACACGACGAGCCAAATGAGTCAAATGTTTATGTGTCCTGGCTGGTAGACACAACATTTTTGTTGCTTGCTTCCGCAGTAGACGGCCCCTGTAGCACCTCGCAGGGTAAGTCAATCGAGGACAGATGCTGTTCCACACTGTCCGCAGCCGGTGCTGGGGCAGTCTGTGCGCCGTCCAAAGCCTGGGTGTCAGGAGGAGCAGGTGTCCATACCAACAGGTGCTGTTACTACCTGTGGGGGCTCAAGGAATGCCGCCATCAACATCGGAATACGCTGAGGACACTGCAGAACATGGGCCGTTATCGGGTCCAGTAAAGCATTCACGTCCGGTTGCGCACATGATGGGAGTGTCAAACAAAGGTCTAACACACATTCTTCTCCGCAAAAAAGGCATCGGAGGACAGGTAAGATGCAGTCCATCCAGACTGGTCAAAATGACAAGAACCAAGATGCACTTAGTTCCCTTAGGCGAGGCGTGCCTAGGTGTTGTACCATGCGGTCACTGTATTTACGCTCCAGGAGTGCTCTTTCCATCTCCTTGGTGACTGGGACATCCATTGCGTAGAAAATATAAAACAATCAGGATACATGCTACTAGAAACAGGATGAGCGGAAATACTCCAAAGATGCTTCTGAATACGGAGTGTATGAAGTTTGGTATAACTCCAAGTACCATCTGAAAGGTGCTCAGAAGTCCAGAACCTATGGTCTTAAATTGGTGGACTATGCCTGTCGTATCAGACATGTTAAAGATACGATTTACCATTTCTGCGAAATGGAAAGGGCAGTTTGTATGAATAAGCGCCTGTATCTCTGCCGAAGTCCTTGCGATCTGGAGATCAAAAGTCTCTCGAGCGGAGGTTAAGGGCACAGACTTTTGTAAAAGCATGGCTTTAATTCTGCTTAGAGTATCAAACCGTATTAAAGAAACATTCAGTGAAGGCCATAACAGCATCTCCCTGACTGTATGTGGTGGTGGAAACAATACTTGCATACAACAAGTAACCCTGGAGCTCACGGTTACCAGATATGCGATGCCCGGGAGCATTCTGCAGCATCCTTGACTGTTCAGCATCAAGTAACTCCCATTTGAAAGTAGCCTGAATGCTGGAGTAATCACTGCAGCTGGGGCACCCCTCAATGGCAGGACAGGTTTGCTACCGAACCATTACAAGCCCCGTGCAGCATTATATCCTGGCATATGATTGATCCACTTAAAGCATTCTCACAGTTTGTACCGCTTAGAAACACTTCTCGATCCCCACTCCAGCATCGAAATCTGTATGGTAATACCCATGATTCCTTAATGTATTCCTTACCCATTTCTTCATATCTGCCTGCCTGCTTTTGTTCAAGGCAATACTGAAACTGAAATGTAGTGACCTGCAGAGTTATGTGGCCATGGATTAGCCATTCTGTGGACGGTAATTCTGCCACTGTAAATGCTAATCTATCCAGTTTTTCGATACGCAGCATTGTATATTTTGCTCCCCTTTGTGCCATTTCTATCTGTTTATCTGTTAGATTGTATTCAGAAAACAGAGACGTACTGTTGATATAACGCCAAGGCACATAGCCTGCACGCAAAGATTGCAGCGTCCAGCTTAATAACATAATAGAACGTAATTGAGATTGCCCGTGTTGTAATATGACCAAATCTTGTTCCAGTATGTCTATCGCAGAAGATACAATGTTGCCTAAGGAATATATCCTGGAGGTCAATGTAGTTAACCCATTGTCTACCACTGCTAGAGATTTTTCTAGATTTATACGGTCTAATTCACGTAACCTCTCTGCGGCCTCTTGTTGAGATATTTTCCAAATTTCATTGTAAACAGCATAATAGAAACGTTTCTGACGTGGCTTCCTGGGACCTAGTAAAAAATCCCTGAGATCCACATCCTGTGACAGTAAGGATAAGTGTTGTTTCACCTTTGTGAGTGTTGAAGTTTTTATCCAATCAAGGCACAACTTCCCAACACTGTAGGATGTCACTACCCCTGGATGTTCTCTCTGTACATAACGTGGATCTGGCCTATGGATAGCGAACCCTTCGATTTTACCCATGAATCTCGCCTGACAACTATTAGTGTCTGTGGGCCAAATCAACCATCTCTTCCAATCGGGGTCTGATCTATTGTATTGTATAATTTCATTCAACGTAATCTCTTTCTGTGATGTTATATTACCCTCGGTGTGTGATGGAGTTGGCAGCCGAGGTGTGTTCAAGTCTTTGTAATTGGCTAGTCCAAGGCAAGACGTCTGTTGCACTGTCTCGTTCAAAAACATGATTTGTTGAGGGATAAGGCATGCTCTAAACAAAGCTTCTGTTCCCTGAACTTGCCATTCTCTAGTACCCCAAAATGATTTTAAGTCTATGGTGTCTTTCTATAAGTCGAAACCTTGTTCAGACAACTGGGCAATAAAGGAAGCAGAGTAAATCTGTTTGGTGTTTGTTAACATATTTTTCTGTGCTGATGTTGGTGCAATCTTATAATAATATGATGCTGGGTCGGACATATTAAACCCTGAAAAATATGGAAACTTTTGTGTAAATGTTTTTGAACTGCCTTTCGGCGGTGTTGGACAATGTTCCCACTGCTGGTAAGTGAACACATTTCTAGGATTAGCAGATTTATACAGAAAGTGATGACCATAGTGTTGATAACAATACATTGTTTCGAAATCTGATGTGCTTTCCAATGTTTCACTATTAGAAAATGCAGCAGATTTTTCCAAATCAGACAACATGTTATTTACAGTTTCAAAATCCCAATCATCGGAAAATGTACTTGAGGTAATGATATCACTCAACGATATTTTAAATAAATGAGGAATTCCTAAAAGTTCGGTCGGACCAAATATATCGAAATCAACCTTGTCCCAAACTATACCATCGGGTATAGGAACTGCTGTAATGTTCACTGATGACAAGTCTCATTGTTCTCGATGAGATGATTGGTGTGGTTTTAAAATTAAGTTAATCTTTTGGGCTGCAGAGCTTTGTCTAATGTATTTTCCCTTAACAAGCATGCTAAAAACTATTACTAAGCCTAACCTGAAAAGAAAAAAAAGTATTCCGTGATTACCCATAGTTCTACCCAAGGTGACACCAAGTAAGTCTTTTTAAGAAAGTTCAGAAAGTCTTTAATTTGCCTCTTGCGCGATTTTTGGCTGGCATCGCTTCCGGTTCACTTGTATCCAAAGAAAACGTATCAAAGTTTATGAAGTAGCCAGAAGCAGTTTGATCAATTGTTGGTATTGCGTCAGGATTTGTAGAAATCGTAGTTAGCTCTGGTTGAGGCATGTTGATGTAGACATCTGTATTTGGTCGAATTGAAATTTGTCTTTCATTTTGGTTCTGAATTTGAACTTCAGGTTCAAGGGGAACGAGTTCCATAGCATTATTGCATAGTCCATCATTCCGTGCAGGAGACTCTTCGAACGTGATGAGTCTTTCCGTTTGAACTTCTTGAATTGTAGCGGGAGGAAGGTGTCTGCTACTTTGGAGTCCACGTGGCCTACTACTCAGTATCGGCCACATAGTGTGGTTTGATTAGGTCAATTGAGACAAATCTTTTCTCCTTTTTTCCGGCAAGAGGCGGTAGAAGTACAGTTCTTGTTCCTTCAACTGCTAGGACCTGTACAGGCTTTCTGTATGATGGCCCAAATTCTTTCTTGTCCGCTATTTTCTCTCTGACCAGATCCCCGACTTTTGGCATCCAGACAGGTCTTGCCGTGACTGATTTGACTTCCCCAGTGGCGGTCTGCTTCATATGGACATTACTTTGTTGTGTCCTGGACTCATTTAGATCCGGTAAAACAGCCAAACGATCATGGATGTCAAAAGGCTTTTCATCCGCCACTGCGCCTTCACAATCAAGATCTGGTACCCACATTCTTGTCCCAAATAGGACCTCATACGGAGTGACCCCCCCTAGAGAACTTCTTGGCATATTATTCAATGCTCGCTGCACTCCATACAGATGTTTCACCCAACTCTCACCGGTGCCTAATACTCTAGCTGTTAAAGACTGCTTTAAGTCTCGATTTTTACTCTCCATGACTGAATTTCCCTTCGGGATGTTACGGAGAGGAGTATCGCAATTCTACACCCAATCCTCGCATGGCCTCCTTGTAAGCCTGAGAGCTAAATGCAGGACCCTGGTCAGAATGTAATGTGCCAATTGCGTATGTCCCTTTATAGACTCGCAAATCTTTTATAACAGTTCGAGCGTCAGCCGACCGTTAGGGCCACACCCATAGGAATCTCAAGCAGGAATCCACTGCAACCATGATATACCTGTAAGCCCCATTTCTTTGTAAGGGGCCACAGTGGTCCAAGTAAATACACGCTAGTGGTTTGTCAGATATTAATAATGGTGTCTGTGCTGGACGTGTTACGGTGGAACCTTTCATCTGCTGGCAGATGTCGCATTTCAAGACATAGGGGCATATTCTCAAGAACGTGTGATAACTACCGCAAATTCAGCTTAACGCAACACTTCACATCGCAGTCCATCGCGGGAAAATAACGCCGTGTTAACGTGGTATTCCCAACACGGCGGTACCATGCGATAGTCACACGATAACGCGTCAAATGAACACGTTAAAATCAACGCGACGCCGCAAAAACGCGAAACCCCAACGCGATTATAGTAGCGATGACGCCAATCGCGATACAAAAATCTGCGAAAACCAGCCACAGGCCTGCAATTCCCACGTGTCATGCGGGAAAATGCACTATAAAAGTAGAAAAAAAACATACAAACAAAAGCCAAACAACAGTGAAGCACAATGGAGGCATCCGGAGCAAGTACAGAGGACAACCAGAACCCCACAAGCCCCCCGGAGGACCAGCCTGTGACCTCGGGGTCAGGGAAGGTCAAGGACAAGAAGAGTAGGAAGAAGCGGTTCAGTCCGCAGGAAAACAGGATCCTGATAACGGAGGTGATAGAACACCATCAACCACTGTTCGTCACCTCCACTGTGTCACTGGCAACTAAAAATGGAATATGGCAGACCATCGTGGACAAGGTGAATGCAGTCGGAGTGCTGAGGAGGACAATGGACGAGGTCAAGAGGCGCTGGAATGATGTGAAGCGCAAAACCAAGCTGAAACTCGCAAACAACCGGAAGGCAGCAATGCAGACTGGAGGTGGGAGTCCAGCGCCACAGGAGGAGCTGGACGAGATGGAGGAAATGGTGTCCAGAGTCATCAGTGGGGAGATGGTGGCAGGAGTTGGGGGAACGGACACTGCTCAACATGACCGGACACAACAGCAACAGGGTGAGTAACGAAAAGGGACTGGGGGGACGGGGGAGATGGGCACAATGGCACACATGCACAATTAAGCATAGCACATCTGCGGACAAACCATGCCCCAGACCCCCAACTCCCACCAAGAGACCAATGCACACAGGTATGCAACATCTCAGCACCGCATAAGCACAGAAGCCCGAGGCACACCGCATGTAAGGGATAAGGGGCAGCTAAATCAGAGCTGCAGGGGCGACTCCCCCAAAATGCGGCACACACACATTACATGCAGAGCACATCAACATTGACAACGATGTGGTACAAACCGCAACACGTCCACAACAGAACAGAGGACACAACTGGTGCCACATGTGCGTAGAAACTGGCCAATCACATTTGGCATTGCAGGGAAATGTTAGTTGACAATGTACAAGTACAAACACACATCCGTGA
This sequence comes from Calotriton arnoldi, assembly GCA_963921515.1. NCBI lineage: Eukaryota > Metazoa > Chordata > Amphibia > Caudata > Salamandridae > Calotriton > Calotriton arnoldi. The sequence goes on from CAWUFW010010803.1 coordinate 357,376, forward strand.
TGTAGTCAGAATGTCCACTGTCCTGCATCAAATAGGCAGCTCCCCCCAAACAGTCACAATGTACATTGTCATGCAGTCTGAATGTAAACATGTACAATGCGTCAACATACATGTGAACACAATGTTAAACTGCATCTCCCCTTCACATTGCAGGGGGAAATCCAACACCTCCTGCGGAGCAGTCCGAACCTCTCTACTCTCATGACGAAGAGGACCATCACACCTTCGACTCCGACGCCCTCCAACAGCTCGTGGACAGCCTCCGCAGCCCACTTCCAGGAGCAGGGCAGCCCAGCTGCCACGAGGAGAACCCACCCCCGGCACAGAACACACAGCAGGCAGCACCCACCACCACGGCTGCCTCCCAGGACCCCCACAACGAACACATGGCCTTCCAACGCCATGTGTTGGGGTGCCAGGAGAAGCTGGCTGAACAGGTGCAGGTGGGGTTCGACCGCATGGCAGCCAAACTAGACGCCATACGTGGGTGTCTGAGTCCCATCATGGACCACTCACAGTCCCTAACGGACACCCACAGACCGCTCCATGCTCTCCAACGGACCATGGCTGACATCGCTAGAGTCCTGACTCTGCGACAAGAACGACTGTCTAGTCAGAGTGCCTCCAGCGATCTCGCCCGGGAGTTGGGACACATGTTTGGATCATGGAGAACATGGAGCGGACGCAGGCGGAAAGAGCGGCTGCCACGGCTGCGCACCAGCGAGAGGTAGCTGGGTCCCTCAATGCCCTAAAGACCCTCCTCATGGCATTGCTGCCACAAGGCCTGGCGCTGATGCATGCTGCTGCTACCACCCCATCCAAATCTCCGGCCCCTGATGTGTCACTGCCACACAGTGCTGGAGACAGAACACCACCACCCACATGTGAGGCACATGCAACAGCAGAGGACGAAGATGCGGATGAATCTGCCTTCGTGGTCAGAAGGACGCAGTAGCATTCATCTCCGCCATGTGACCTGTTTCTGCTTGGTTCTGCCCTCTGCATCATCACCTTCCACTGTCCCCCGATGCACTCTGCGACACTCACCTTGGACCTCGACATGGACTGCCATATTCTGTTTGGTCACCAATGACACAGCTATCAGACTGCGGACTGAACTCCTCCTCTCCTGATGTACCTGTCATTCCCTGAAGGACTCTGGCTGGCCCTCCACAGGCCAACAATGTAAAGTGGGGATGGCATGGCCCTGTACTGCTCCAGCTGCAACACTCCACTGAATGTGCAATAAACATTCATATTCACACAGATGTGTCATGTCTATGATATTTCAAGTGTGGAAGTATGGATGAATGTAGGGTCAGTGATTCCCCCTTACGTCCATGTTGCTCATGTTGTGGGACTTTTGTCACAGGGTGAAAGATTGACGATTGCGGTCTGGGTGGCACCGACACTACAACAGAGACACATCCATTAGTCACTTCCTTGTCCAGCCCAGGACGGAACCACGCCCAGAGCTCCGGGGTCATTGTTCACACCCTTACGCTGGACTGGCATACGCCAGGACAGCCCACTCCGCTTACGCACACAGGGGACGACGACAACGCCACATGTCCCAGGTCTTCACTGTAGGGATCTGCAGCTCACAGGTCTAGTTGTCAGCATGCCACAGCCACTCCCTCACGGCTGGTGTACACCCACACCACACCCATCCAGCACAGGCGTCACAGGACATGTGACCCTGCCAATAAAAAGGGGCTGGCGCACGTGCTGGACGCCATTTCCACTCTCTAACTGGGTGTCTCCGTGTAGCTCTCATGTATGCATGAGGGCCTAGGGCCCTGCCACCTCACATTGCCCAGTGCCGGAGGTGACATGATGGCATCCGCACCACGGAACTCAATCATTAAGGGTCCATGGCTAGTGGTGTGCACAGACTTGGTGGCACCGGATACACTGCGGCAGGCACAGGCACACCGCCACGGGACGGTGTCTTGCGGTGCAGTGAGATAGGGGCACCTAAAGTGCTGAGCGGGTGTGCAGCCTGCGATGATGCGCCGTCCTGGCGGTCCGGACTGGCAAGGATCAGTGTGAGCCCTGCTGGACCGCAGTGTAGGCCTGAGCCAGCGGGCAGTGCGGGCCTCCCGCCACGTGGCATTGCCTCGCGGTTCACAGAGTTAGTGGCACCTCAAGCGCTGAGCGGGTGTGCAGCCTGCGTTGATGCCATGTGCACTGATGTGGTCTCTGCCATTGCGAAATCAAGACCCAGGGTCAGGTGTGTGACCTGGTGGCCCGCGGTGCGGGGCTGCATGATGTGGAGGGTGCCATGGTCGCGGGCCCCGGGCTTGGAGATCCCACCGGAATTTGGTGTGCCCTCTTGGAGACACGCCGGTGGCGGAAGGTGAGCAGTGAGGCCTGGTTGCGCAGGGGCGGGCAATCACCGCTGGGCGGCGGGAGGGGCTGGGTGCAGCAGCCTATGTGCGCAGGGGCGGGCAAGCGATGATGGCGTGTGCAACTGTATGGACTCTGCCATTCATGTCTCTGGACACTGTTTCAGATAAGGGACCTGGGGGACTGCAGTGTATACCGGCACGTGGTTGGAGACACACCGGTGGCAGCAGGTGAGCAGTGAGGCCTAGGTCCGCAGTGTCGGCACTCTCTCACCCTCTCTTTCTCTCTCCCTCTCTCTCGCTCTCTTCCTCTCTCTCTCTCTCTTTCTCTCTCCCTCTCTCTTTCTCTCACCCTCTCTTTCTCTCTCCCTCTCTCTCTCTCTCTTTCTCTCTCCCTCTCTCCCTCTCTACCTCTCTCTCTCTCTCTTTCTCTCTCCCTCTCTCTTTCTCTCACCCTCTCTTTCTCTCTCTCCCTCTCTCCCTCTCTCCCTCTCTCTCTCTTTCTCTCTCCCTCTCTCCCTCTCTCTTTCTCTCTCCCTCTCTCTTTCTCTCTCCCTCTCTCTCTCTCTCTCTCTCTCTTTCGCTCTCTCTCTCTGTACTTTGATGCGCATGGCACACCTTCTTATCCAGATTTCTGTTTTGCAGGCTGTGACTTACAGAATGTCCTGAGAAGACCCGCCATGCCTCTTCAGAATTGTTGTTTTTGGTTTATTCTGTAATAAACGTATTATTTGGATATTATGATATGAATGTATGATTTCCCTTTTTCTGACCACACATGTATGTTAGGTGTTGTGATTGTGCGACTTCAGGCGATTTGTTTGGTTCATGATTTCGTGGAGTTGATGTGCAATATCTTTGTCGAAAGGGGGGTGTGGGGGTGCCCGGGGTGGGGCCCGGGGGGGTGAGGGTGGTGGGGTCCTGGGGGTGGTGGCGGTGGGTGTTGTTGGCCTATTGGGGCTCCGGGCTGCATGATCGGTTGCTCCAGGGCATCTGTTGTTCTTCATGTGTGGCTATGAGCTGTGCTCCCTTGTCTGGTGCTGGTTGTCATCCGACTTTACACCAGGTAAGAGCAGGTGTTAATTTCCTGCTGCTAACGCGCCTTATCGCATGTTTTGTGATCTTATCGCCGATCTGGCTGGTCGTTGAGAATGTTGTGGAGTGGAGTTGTCGCGGATTTTTGCACGGGAACGCCTACTCTGCATATCATTAGCGTTAGTTGCCGGGGTCATCTGTGGCGATGTTTTTTGCGACTGCTTTCGCAGGTAAACTGGTGTTATGGGCTGTTAGCGCCAGCTTGTGAATGGGGCGATGAATTTATCGCGACTTTGGCTGCGATAAAGTGCCGATAACTCGGCGATAGATCCTTGAGAATATGCCCCATAGTCTTTAGTCTGCTTAGTTAACCCAGGCCACCAATAGCGTTGTTTCAGTAAAGAAACAGCTGCCGTAACTCTTGCATGTGCAGAACCTATCCCTTCGTGTGCTGCTAGAATTAAACCTAACCTACAATCCATGTTTGGAATTACTCTATCCCCCACTCCAGGGATCTGAGCAAATGGGATGTTATTGGCATCTAACTTGTAGGAGTACTTGAGTGGAAACCTTTTTGGTACTGCTCCGCTGTTTTTGCGAGAATCATTCACAGCCACCATAATCTCAAAGTCTATTCTCGTTTTAGAACGAGTCATTGCAGCTACGGAAGCCGTGCGTACAGCCCCCTTTGCGGCTTCATCAGCCAATGAATTCCCTTCAAAGTGAACGCCATCACACTGATGACTCAGTGTATGTAGTATCACGTGAGCTCTCGGTAGTTCGGTTTTCAACTCCACTACCTGTTCCCATAGCATTTTATGCTTAATTGTGCCACCTTTTGCATCTTTGAACCCGTTTTGAACCCAGTGCTGCAAATATTCATTATATGACTGTACACAGTAAAATGAATCGCACACAATTAGTGTGGGGAATTCTCGATCTGTATGTACCAGTGCCAGTATCAAGGCTTTTAACTCTACCAGCTGTGCCGTGCAGTCTCCTAGAGATTGCGTTTTTGTGCAATTTGGGTGGAACTTTCCATCCCGCATGCGACCTTTAACGATTGCGCATGCCGCGCTATATTGTTGCTTACTTACTATGGCCGGTTGAGCTGATCCGTCAGTGTAAATTATATATTCATACTGATCTAGAGGCATTACTTCGTTTGGTAGAGGATATTCTTGTTCGTATTGCAGAAATGCTTGTGTCTTTAAATTTTGGTCGTACCTGTATTCCACAGCTGCTGCAGTGAGAGAATTAGCCCATTGTATCCATCTTGGATGTAAGGCTTTAGCGTTAGGAACGCTTGCCTTTGTCGCAGCCTCTAAGGCTGGAACCGGAGTCACTACTATTATTTGTTTCCCTTGTGCCAGTGCTCTTTCTCTCACTACAGCAGTCTGTACTGCTGTCAGAATCTTTTCTGTAGATGCGAAGCGCATCTCAGCATTTGTGTACAAATGCGATTTATATGCAATTGGTACCGTTTCACCTTCATTATATGTTAGATAGGTGTACCCAGATTGACCCGCAACTATACGGATCACCAGGTTGCGTACGTTTACGCGTGTCTGTAAGTGTTTGGAAGCTATCATGTCAGCTTGTAAGGAACGAAGGATATCTGTGTGTTCCTGTGTCCATTGTCTTACTGAAAAATCAGGTTTTATTAAATCGTAGAAAGGTTTTACTCTTTCTGCGTAATCCAAAATGTATGTTCTGCCAAAGTTCAGGAATCCCAGGATTGATTGTAAGTTTTTCAATGATTTTGAAGGTTGGAGCAGCACGCATTTTTCAAACAAATTGGCTGCCAAGCTTTTCCCTTCACTTGAAAGCTCATATCCTAAAAACAGGACACTGAGGTGGGCAATTTTTGATTTTTTAAAGTTGAATTTGTAGCCCTCAGATGCAAATCCCAAAATTATGGTATTCACTCTGTTCAAGTGCTCCTCTAGGTCATCGTCCGTTAGATAAATATCATCCACATAGGACAATGCCTCTTCATTCAAATTTTGAAGTAACTCAGTTACTCTGGCTGAAAACAACCCCGGGCTGTTCTTATACCCCTGGGGGAGTCGACAAAATTGACGCTGGGACCCTAGCGCTGAGAATGCTGTTAGATACCTGCTTTCAGGCGTTATATTTTGGCAGAAAAATCCATTTTAGATATCTAGCGTTGTTTTGTATTTTTTCCGCACAATGTTATTCATTAATGCGGCACTGTGTGCATTTTGAACTGCAAATGTCTTAGTGCAAGTGTTTAAATGTCTATAATCTAAAACTAAACAATATGAATTGTCAGGTTTCATGACCGGAAACAATGGATTATTCATCGATGAGGTGCAATTTTCGATCACCCCTTGGTATTCAAGTTGATCTAAGATCTCCCTGACCTGTTTTTTAGCTTCTTGCTTTATTGGATACTGCCTCTGTGCAGTTGGAGTATTTTTTAAAGGAATTATGTGGTGGGTTGAATCCTCATCCCATCCAACATGGTTTTTGTATAATGCAGGGGCTTGGGCTACCACCCACTCCTGCGCATATGTGTGTTTTAGGTGCCTGGGAATATGGTCTGAGAATGCCGGTAAAATTACCGTTTCTCCTTTAGGGAAATCCATGACGAATGCTGGCGGGCAATCTTGTTCAGCTAACAAAATGTCATAGCCAAATGACAGATTCTCCCAAAAGAGACCTCTAACTGTCCTACATTTGTCCCCCTCCATTTGGAGTGTTATTTCATATAACTTATGTGGGACACTTACCCTAGTATTGGGTGTCTCTACCGTGATATAATCATTCAAGTCCGCTGTCACCAGAAATTCCACCAGGTTCTGGTGAGCTATTGTTACTTCTGCCGCACTGTCTAGCATCGTCAGAGCCCATTCCCCGTTCAGTAGTCGAGTCCTCAGAATTCTGGGCATGTCTGATCTTTAGACCTGCAACCTTCTTCTTTTTGAACTGTGGCTTTTGCTTTGGTTTCTCTTCTTTTTTAGAAGTGTAATCTTGAGCGTGCTGCTTGTCTCTGGACTTTGTACGCTCTTCTTGTCTGTCTGACCGTCCTTCCCTCTCGGAGTTTTTCGATGAACCCTGAAAGGAACAAGAGGAACGTGATTCAGTATCCTGATACCTGTCAGGTTTCCTAATATTATCCCTATTCCTAAGGTTATACCTCTTTTTGGAGGGCTCCTGTGGAGGAGATCTACCTCTGGATTGAGATCTGTTTCCTTTAAAGTTTTGTTGTTTTTTATTTTCCCACTTCTTCTTTGTTGAAGCAGGTATCTGCCTAGAAGTGTCCTTTTCAGGACTGCCCATCAGTTGTGGTTTTAAAGCTTTCCCACCCAAACTGTCTCTGCCTAATTCTGCATATGCAGTTTCAATTATTTTCGGTAGTTCATGTTCTTGTTCTAAAGGACTGAACTCCCTTAGGCGTTGGCGGATAGCCACTGAAGCTGCTTCCCCTTTAATGTTAGCTAATATTATGGCTGATACCTAGGCATAGTTACCTAGTAACTTCCTCCCTAAGTTCAGAGCAGGCTCTGCTCCGTACTCGTTTTGTATTTGTCTCAATACATCTGGTACTACTGCTAATGACGGGATACCATGAGTTCTGGTATAAGTGGCAGCAAAGACTGTACCCCAAGTGGTACAATCCTTTATTTGTGGTGTTATCCCCATGGGCAAGCAGATTGTTAGCATTCTGTGTTTTTCATACAGGGTAGTATTCAGGAATACTGCCTCTAGCTGTGTTATTTTCTGAGCTACCCAGAATGGCATTTGTTCACGTTTTGTGGACATTTTACCCATTACCGTGTGTAATGTTTGTGGTGTGATTTTAGTTGCTGTACTCTGAGCTTGAGTTCCATTTGTTGCAACTATTGCTGGTTGGACTGTAAGTGTCCTCATGACGAATTGCTTCAAGTTTCTGTCGATTTTTATTAATTCTTTGTGTTGTGTGAGTAAGTCTCCTGGAGGCATTGTTTCAATGTCCGGATGTGGTGTGTAGGCCGCTAATATTGGCCATGTTGCCCCTTCTCTTCCGAGTGGGCCGAGTCTCACTCTTCTTCTTATATGGGGTAGGGCGCCTTTAAACCAGTATAAGTGTTCCTGGTATGTGAGCGGAACCTCAATGTCCTCAAACAGACAATATTCCGCTGGTGCATCTCCTTCTGTGTAGGAGTGAAATGTTTTTGTTCTTGCATTTGCTGCTGGGAATGTAACCCACGAATAAAATACCTCTGTTCTATTTGATTCGTGTGCCTCAATCACGAAAGCTACTATGCCACCCCTGGATGTTACACCATGCGCAAGTAATTTCAGGGTGACTGTATTTCTAAAATTTTCTGCAATCGGAATTGCATCCGCATTTTTTTCTTCATCTGAGAGGTGCAAACTATGCACAACTCCCTCCGTGTTTTCCACGCTTTCAGTCATTTTTTAGAGGAAGAAGTATTTCAAGGAAACTAAGATAAGGTGTTTTGCACAATTTTAGGAACACTGTGTCCTTCAAGCTTGATTAACCAACAGCCAATAAATAGGATTTTTTAGCCTACTCAGCTGTGGCGGAGTTTGTGCCCACCCACTCCAGACGTCTCTGGTGTTTTGTGAGTAGGGGTCTCTGAGAATAGCACAACTGAACTACTCAGATTCTACTCTTAAATAAGTACCCAACCAACGTTGGCGGTGCCATGTCGTGTAGTTCCTACATTACCTATACAGGATCTGCGCGTTTGGATAACATAAACTGTGGGATTGGTGGCGGACTGATTCCGTGCACCCCCACCGGATACGTTAGCCTGTCTGTATCAGCTAGCTCACAGTGCCACTATAATCTCCTCTTACCAAGGAGAGAATAGATTCTGGCAACCTCAGAACATGACAACCCTGATCCCTCAGAATCGTGGAAACAATATACTACCTTTCATTCAGTCACTCGTGCTCACTTAGTTTGTCTCAGAGAGATACACAGAATAAACAGGCTGGGCGTTTTCAATAAGTATTTATTGAACAGTTGTTATTCTAGTGTAGAATAGATGAGCTGCAACAACCATTAGACAGTAGCAGAGATATATGATTAGAAGTACTACGAAAGTAAAGGGATGGTAAAGTTCTACCATCTTGCAGAAATCATGAATATATACTAGTATATAAAACACATGATGAAAAGTGCGTACTCCTACAATGCCTCCCTAACTAGATGTACCTAAATGTACCTGGCATCTGTGTAGGTGTTATGCCAAGAATCCCTCTAGGATCTAGTCAACCCCATTACCTGAGAATGAGAGAATATGGGACCCCGTCCTGGTGTCGAGTTGGACACCCCGCGAGGGATGTTAGACCACTGCGAGCTGGAGTGTCTGCATGCAGGAACCTCCGTGTCTCTGGTCAGTGTGTCAGCCGGGAAGTCTCGGTCTCCTCTGTCTTTCTAAGCAAGATGTGATGTATATATAGCCATAGGTCTCCCCAGGGGTCCTACCTTTCTGTGTTACTGTGTCGGCCTGAAGGATGACGTCAGGCCTGAACGTTATACAGAGATATTATACAGGACATGTTGTTCCTGCTATGCTTCCAAGAAGCCTAATGCATAATGTATGAGATTCGAACTAGGGGGAAACCCGCCTTCTGAATGCAGTGTCGTATCTAGGTAAAAGGTCAGTCCCTAAGAACCATTATGTATGTAATGTAGGGAAGAATACAGGTGAAAGGTTGCAATGTTACCTGCACCTATATGGGGTACCTATATGGAATATAACATGGTATCCAAACAGAAGTCCAAGGTGGGACCAGATAAGTGCGTTTCAGCCATGAAAAGAAAACACAGATCCTTGCAGGAGGAGTGTCTAAAACTGAAGACCTGTCAAAAGAAAAATCATCCTGATCAATGTAATACCCACAAGCATTTAGTTGAAAAATTGGTGACTCATGCTCTGTAACAGGACTCAAAAAATCCAAGAGAGGTGGATCCACCAAAGGTGGATCTGAATAAAGAGCATCAACTGTAGAAGACGCAATAGTAACAACCGTGCTTACTTCAGTCATGGTGCTGTTTGCGGAAGCAGACATAAATTGTAGTGCATTCTCCACCCCCCGCTCAGCTGGGGAGAAACAGCTTTGGTGGTGCTCACTAGCTGCAGAGGAATGTCCCGTATGGTAGTGAGGGTTCCTCGATGTCTACTGTTTAGAATCGGCCACATGGTGTAATTTCACATGCTCAATGGAAACAAGACAATTGTCTTTAGAACCAGGAAGTGGTGGCAAGACAGCAGTTCTTGTTCCCTGAATGTCAAGGACTGGCACTGATGCTCAGTATGAGTGGCTGAACTCCTTTTTGACTGCGACCTTCTCTTGAACAAGATCCCCAAGCTTTGGAATCCATACGGAAGGTTGTGGTTTCTTCATGATGCTCGCAGAGGGAGATGTTTTCAAATGTTTGTTGGATTTGGTGTCACAAAACTTTTGTAGATCCTGTAAGACAGCACAACGATTATCTACGTGAAAGGCCACAATGTCTGTACCGTCAAGGTTTGTAATATACATTTGGTGGCCAAAAATTACTTCATACAAGGTCCGCTCACCCAGAGATCTTTTAGGGAGGTTAGTAAGTGCTTGTTGAATCCCACATAGGTGGTGGATCCAACCACGCCCTGTGCCTAATACTCTAGCTGTTAAGGACTACTTTAAGTCACAGTTCATCCCCTCCAAAACAGAATTGCCCTCGGGCCGGTATGGAGAAGAATAATGCACCTGTACACCCAGGGATGCCATAGTATCCCGGTACGCTTTAGATGTGAAAGCCGAGCCCTGGTTCAAATGGAGTGTACTGCATGCAGGTATCCCAATAAAGACTTGCATGTCTTTAATAACAGTTTGAACGTCAGCTGAATGTTGTGGCCAATCCCAGAGGAACCTGGAGCAAGAATCAACTGCAACTAAAATAATTTTAAACTCAGTATCGGAAATAATAGTACCACAGTGGTCGAAATAAATGCAGCTGAAAGGCTTGTCAGACATCAATAGGTGTGCCTGAGGTGGATGAGACAAGGTGAAATCTTGGCCTACTGATATAAGCTGTACCTCCAATAACATTGATGTAGCGAGGAAATTGTGGCTGCCACACCATCATGTGCAGAGGCAACACCTTTGGGTGCCACTATTATTAAAGCAAGTTTTGATTGGGACTCAAACGAACGTCAACCCCAGGAATAGTAACAACAGGGATGTTCTGGACCAAAGTGATAAGAATATTTAGCAGGAAAACCTTTAGGTAATGGGGTGCTGTCTTTATTTGCATTAACGGCAGCCAAGATATCACTATCTATCCTCATTTTAGAATGAGTAATTGCAGCAACAGTAGCAGTCGCGACTGCAGATTTGTAGTCAAGCACATAGAAGTCCACACAGTAGTCTTCGAAGTTGTTCTTCTTTGCACTTTATTCCATATCTTGTTTGTATATTAATCAGTACTCCAATCTTCATCTACAACAAATAGCCACAGATTAAGCCAACACGTGTTTCGTCTTTATGGGTTTAACCAAAGACTTCATCAGGGCGCCTGTAGCAATATATAAGGGAATTCTAGAGTAGTGACATCTGTCAAAAAACCTTCATAAATTTCTCAATATTCCAAACGTATCCTTAAAGCAGCTAGTAATCCTACGTAGAGTACTCTGCGTGTTTCCATGCATTTGAAGGTCTTTCGGAGGATGCGGAGGGTGTTGAAGCAGCTGGAGGCGACGGCGTTGACCTGTCGGGTCATGGAGAAGGAGGAGTCGAGTACGATGCCGAGGTTCCGGGCATGGTCGGTGGGGGTGGGAGGGGTGGGAAGGCTGCAGAGGGCGGTGGGCCACCAGGTGTCATCCCATGCAGAGGGGGAGGGTCGGAGGACGAGGACCTCTGTCTTCTCTGAGTTGAGTTTCAGGCAGCTGTTGCTCATCCAGGATGCGACGTCCTTCATTCCTTCCTGGAAGTTGAGTCTGGTAGTGGTGGGGTCCTTGGTGAGGGAGAGGATAAGCTGGGTGTCATCTGCGTAGGATACTATGCTGAGTCCGTGCTGACTGACGATGGCGGCGAGGGGTGCCATGTAAATATTGAAGAGCGTGGGGTTGAGCGATGATCCTTAGGGAACTCCGCAGTTGATTTCCGTGGGTTGGGTTCGGAGAGGAAGGGAGGTAGTCTGATTCTTTGGGCTCTGCCGGTGAGGAATGAGCGGATCCAGTCGAGGGACGTTCCTTGTATGCCGGCGTCGTGGAGTCTGGCGGTGAGTGTGCAGTGGGAGACTGTGTCAAAAGCTGTAGAGAGGTCGAGTAGGATCAGGGCCTTGGTCGAGGAGGGTGCGGATGTCGTCTGTGGCGGCGAGTAGAGCGGTATCGGTGCTGTGGGTGCTGCAGAATCTGGATTGGGAGGGGTCGAGGATGGAGTTTTCTTCGATGAATTTTATTAGTTGTGCATTGACGGTCTTCTCTGTGACTTTGACCGCGAATAGGAGGAGGGAGATGGGCCGGTAGTTCTTGAGGTCCGTGGGATCAGCTGAGGGCTTCTTGAGCAGGGGTCTGACTTCTGCGCATTTCCAGTCATCGGGAAAGATGCCGGTCTTGAAGGTGGCGATGATGGTGCGTCGTAGTTCTGGGGTGATGGTGATGGCGGTGGCGGCTCTGTGGAAGATGTGCGGTGCGCAGGGGTCTGTGGGGACCCCTGTGTGGATGCCTTTCATGGTCGAACTGGTGTCTTCGGCGGTGACCGGGGTGCAGTAGGAGATGGTGGGCTGGCTGGCGTTGCTGGAGAGGAAAGTGGTTTCGGAGTTGGGTGTCTGGTCGTTGAAGTTGTCATAGAGGCTCTTGATTTTCAGATGGAAGTAGGATCCGAGCTTGTTGCAGAGGTCCTGGGAAGGGGTGATGTCCTTGGTTTTGCTAGCAAAAGATACACAATTGATGGACGGAATGCAGAACAAATCAAAACATTCACCCCCAGTCAAGAGATCTGGGTTAAATCCATCATTCTTTTGCTCACCATGCCACCCCAGTTTAGACCTGGCCATATGCAAATCAGTCTTGACCCTGTGCCTCATGGGAACAGTCCAGCCCGAAATGCCAAGCCAGGTCCTCCCTGGACCGGAAACAAGCATCCTAGGACCGGTTTCGGGGTTTTACCCCTCATCAGCCAGGATAGCTTGATTCCAGTGGCACAGTGAGCCCAGGACCCACGTCTGGGCATACCTGGCACACTTAGGGCGAGAAAGCAAAAGACACACAATTGATGGACGGAATGCAGAACAAATCAACACATTCACCCCCAGTCAAGAGATCTGGGTTAAATCCATCATTCTTTGCTCACCATGCCACCCCAGTTTAGACCTGGTCATATGCAAATCAGTCTTGACCCTGTGCCTCATGGGAACAGTCCAGCCCGAACTGCCAAGCCAGGTCCTCCCTGGACCGGAAACAAGCATCCTAGGACTGGTTTCAGGGTTTCACCCCTCATCAGCCAGAATAGCTTGATTCCAGTGGCACAGTGAGCACAGGACCCACGTCTGGGCATACCTGGCGCACTTAGGGCGAGAAAGCACAAAACACACAATTGATGGACAGAATGCAGAACAAATCAAAACATTCACCCCCAGTCAAGAGATCTGGGTTAAATCCATCATTCTTTTTCTCACCATGCCACCCCAGTTTAGACCTGGCCATATGCAAATCAGTCTTGACCCTGTGCCTCATGGGAACAGTCCAGCCCGAACTGCCAAGCCAGGTCCTCCCTGGACCGGAAACAAGCATCCTAGGACCGGTTTCGGGGTTTCACCCCTCATCAGCCAGGATAGCTTGATTCCAGTGGCACAGTGAGCCCAGGACCCACGTCTGGGCATACCTGGCGCACTTAGAGCGAGAAAGCAAAAGACACACAATTGATGGACGGAATGCAGAACAAATCAAAACATTCACCCCCAGTCAAGAGATCTGGGTTAAATCCATCATTTTTTTGCTGACCATGCCACCCCAGTTTAGACCTGGCCATATGCAAATCAGTCTTGACCCTGTGCCTCATGGGAACAGTCCAGCCCGAACTGCCAAGCCAGGTTCTCCCTGGACCGGAAACAAGCATCCTAGGACCGGTTTCGGGATTTCACCCCTCATCAGCCAGGATAGCTTGATTCCAGTGGCACAGTGAGCCCAGGACCCACGTCTGGGCATACCTGGCGCACTTAGGGCGAGAAAGCAAAAGACACACAATTGATGGACGGAATGCAGAACAAATCAAAACATTCACCCCCAGTCAAGAGATCTGGGTTAAATCCATCATTCTTTTGCTCACCATGCCACCCCAGTTTAGACCTGGCCATATGCAAATCAGTCTTGACCCTGTGCATCATGGGAACAGTCCAGCCCGAACTGCCAAGCCAGGTCCTCTCTGGACCGGAAACAAGCATTCTAGGACCGGTTTCGGGGTTTCACCCCTCATCAGCCAGGATAGCTTGATTCCAGTGGCACAGTGAGCCCAGGACCCACGTCTGAGCATACCTGGCGCACTTAGGGCAAGAAAGCAAAAGACACACAATTGATGGACGGAATGCAGAACAAATTAAAACATTCACCCCCAGTCAAGAGATCTGGGTTAAATCCATCATTCTTTTGCTCACCATGCCACCCCAGTTTAGACCTGGCCATATGCAAATCAGTCTTGACCCTGTGCCTCATGGGAACAGTCCAGCCCGAACTGCCAAGCCAGGTCCTCCCTGGACCGGAAACAAGCATCCTAGGACCGGTTTCGGGGTTTCACCCCTGATCAGCCAGGATAGCTTGATTCCAGTGGCACAGTGAGCCCAGGACCCACGTCTGGGCATACCTGGCGCACTTAGGGCGAGAAAGCAAAAGACACACAATTGATGGACGGAATGCAGAACAAATCAAAACATTCACACACAGTCAAGAGATCTGGGTTAAATCCATCATTCTTTTTCTCACCATGCCACCCCAGTTTAGACCTGGCCATATGCAAATCAGTCTTGACCCTGTGCCTCATGGGAACAGTCCAGCCCGAACTGCCAAGCCAGGTCCTCCCTGGACCGGAAACAAGCATCCTAGGACCGGTTTCGGGGTTTCACCCCTCATCAGCCAGGATAGCTTGATTCCAGTGGCACAGTGAGCCCAGGACCCACGTCTGGGCATACCTGGCGCACTTAGAGCGAGAAAGCAAAAGACACACAATTGATGGACGGAATGCAGAACAAATCAAAACATTCACCCCCAGTCAAGAGATCTGGGTTAAATCCATCATTCTTTTGCTCACCATGCCACCCCAGTTTAGACCTGGCCATATGCAAATCAGTCTTGACCCTGTGCCACATGGGAACAGTCCAGCCTGAACTGCCAAGCCAGGTCCTCTCTGGACCGGAAACAAGCATTCTAGGACCGGTTTCGGGGTTTCCCCCTCATCAGCCAGGATAGCTTGATTCCAGTGGCACAGTGAGCCCAGGACCCACGTCTGGGCATAACTGGCGCACTTAGGGCAAGAAAGCAAAAGACACACAATTGATGGACGGAATGCAGAACAAATCAAAACATTCACCCCCAGTCAAGAGATCTGGGTTAAATCCATCATTCTTTTGCTGACCATGCCACCCCAGTTTAGACCTGGCCATATGCAATTCAGTCTTGACCCTGTGCCTCATGGGAACAGTCCAGCCCGAACTGCCAAGCCGGGTCCTCCCTGGACCGGAAACAAGCATCCTAGGACTGGTTTCGGGGTTTCACCCCTCCTCAGCCAGGATAGCTTGATTCCAGTGGCACAGTGAGCCCAGGACCCACGTCTGGGCATACCTGGCGCACTTAGGGCGAGAAAGCAAAAGACACACAATTGATGGACGGAATGCAGAACAAATCAAAACATTCACCCCCAGTTAAGAGATCTGGGTTAAATCCATCATTCTTTTGCTCACCATGCCACCCCAGTTTAGACCTGGCCATATGCAAATCAGTCTTGGCCCTGTGCCTCATGGGAACAGTCCAGCCCGAACTGCCAAGCCAGGTCCTCCCTGGACCGGAAACAAACATCCTAGGACCGGTTTTGGGGTTTCCCCCCTCATCAGCCAGGATAGCTTGATTCCAGTGGCACAGTGAGCCCAGGACCCACGTCTGGGCATACCTGGCGCACTTGGGGCGGGAAAGCAAAAGACACACAATTGATGGACGGAATGCAGAACAAATCAAAACATTCACACACAGTCAAGAGATCTGGGTTAAATCCATCATTCTTTTTCTCACCATGCCACCCCAGTTTAGACCTGGCCATATGCAAATCAGTCTTGACCCTGTGCCTCATGGGAACAGTCCAGCCCGAACAGTCAAGCCAGGTCCTCCCTGGACCGGAAACAAGCATCCTAGGACTGGTTTCAGGGTTTCACCCATCATCAGCCAGGATGGCTTGATTCCAGTGGCACAGTGAGCCCAGGACCCACATCTGGGCATACCTGGCGCACTTAGGGCGAGAAAGCAAAAGACACACAATTGATGGACGGAATGCAGAACAAATCAAAACATTCACCCCCAGTCAAGAGATCTGGGTTAAATCCATCATTCTTTTGCTCACCATGCCACCCCAGTTTAGACCTGGCCATATGCAAATCAGTCTCGACCCTGTGCCTCATGGGAACAGTCCAGCCCGAACTGCCAAGCCAGGTCCTCCCTGGACCGGAAACAAGCATCCTAGGACCGGTTTCAGGGTTTCACCCCTCATCAGCCAAGATAGCTTGATTCCAGTGGCACAGTGAGCCCAGGACCCACGTCTGGGCATAACTGGCGCACTTAGGGCGAGAAAGCAAAAGACACACAATTGATGGACGGAATGCAGAACAAATCAAAACATTCAGCCCCAGTCAAGAGATCTTGGTTAAATCCATCATTCTTTTGCTCACCATGCCACCCCAGTTTAGACCTGGCCATATGCAAATCAGTCTTGACTACATCGACCAAGATGCCCAGAGGTAATGACGCTGAGACGTGATGACAGTGCCGCCTGAGCTGACGAGATTGGGAGCGCCTGCATGCCCTGAGTGGAATTATGCCTGTGAAAATTAAGCGGCAGCATGTCCAGCAACCTATGACCTTTTCCCTACTGATGACGGAGAAATCCAGAAACACGTGTCTAGGGATACGCGATAACAAATTAAGGCATTAGCCTATTATTACTACGAACTTTGCTCTGAACTGAAAATGCTGCACTACATCGACCAAGATGCCCAGAGGTAATGACGCTGAGACGTGATGACAGTGCGCTCCTACCCCCTTTCACTGTTTAAAAGGCTTCCTCGAGCCGCCTGAGCTGACGAGCTTGGGAGCGCCTGCATGCCTTGAGTGGAATTATGCCTGTGAAAATTAAGCGGCAGCATGTCCAGCAACCTATGACCTTTTCCCTACTGATGACGGAGGAATCCAGAAACACGTGTCTAGGGATACGCGATAACAAATTAAGGCATTAGCCTATTATTACTACGAACTTTGCTCTGAACTGAAAATGATGCACTACATCGACCAAGATGCCCAGAGGTAATGACGCTGAGACGTGATGACAGTGCGCTCCTACCCCCTTTCACTGTTTAAAAGGCTCCCTCGAGCCGCCTGAGCTGACGAGCTTGGGAGCGCCTGCATGCCCTGAGTGGAATTATGCCTGTGAAAATTAAGCGGCAGCATGTCCAGCAACCTATGACCTTTTCCCTACTGATGACGGAGGAATCCAGAAACACGTGTCTAGGGATACGCGATAACAAATTAAGGCATTAGCCTATTATTACTACGAACTTTGCTCTGAACTGAAAATGATGCACTACATCGACCAAGATGCCCAGAGGTAATGACGCTGAGACGTGATGACAATGCGCTCCTACCCCCTTTCACTGTTTAAAAGGCTCCCTCGAGCCGCCTGAGCTGACGAGCTTGGGAGCGCCTGCATGCCCTGAGTGGAATTATGCCTGTGAAAATTAAGCGGCAGCATGTCCAGCAACCTATGACCTTTTCCCTACTGATGACGGAGGAATCCAGAAACACGTGTCTAGGGATACGCGATAACAAATTAAGGCATTAGCCTATTATTACTACGAACTTTGCTCTGAACTGAAAATGATGCACTACATCGACCAAGATGCCCAGAGGTAATGACGCTGAGACGTGATGACAGTGCGCTCCTACCCCCTTTCACTCAAATCAGTCTTGACCCTGTGCCTCATGGGAACAGTCCAGCCCGAACTGCCAAGCCAGGTCCTCCCTGGACCGGAAATAAGCATCCTAGGACCGGTTTCAGGGTTTCACCCCTCATCAGCCAGGATAGCTTGATTCCAGGGAGAACCTGGCCTGGCAGTTCGGGCTGGACTGTTCCCATTGGGCGCAGGGTCAAGACTGATTTGCGTATGGCTGGGTCCAAACTGGAATGGCATGGTGAGCAAAAAAACGATGGATTTAGCCCCAGATCTCTGTACTGGGGTGAATGTATGACATTGTTCTGCATTCTGTCCATCAATTGTTCTTTTTGCATTTGTCACCCCGAGTGGGACGGGTATGCCCAGATGTGGGTTCCGTGCTCTCCATGCCACTGGAGTCAAGCTATCCTGCCTGAAGAGGGGTGAAACCCCGAAACCGGTCCTAGGATGCTTGTTTCTAGTCCAGGGAGGACCTGGCCTGGCAATTCGGGCTGGACTGTTCCCATTAGGCGCAGGGTCAAGACTGATTTGCATATGGCTGGGTCCAAACTGGAATGGCATGGTGAGCAAAAAAACGATGGATTTAGGCCCAGATCTCTGTACTGGGGTGAATGTATGGCATTGTTCTGCATTCTGTCCATCAATTGTTCTTTTTGTATTTGTCACCCCGAGTGGGACGGGGGTATGCCCAGACGTGGGTCCCGTGCTCTCCATGCCACTGGAGTCAAGCTATCCTGGCTGAAGAGGGGTGAAACCCCGAAACCGGTCCTAGGATGCTTGTTTCCAGTCCAGGGAGGAGCTGGCCTGGCAGTTCGGGCTGGACTGTTCCCATTGGGCGCAGGGTCAAGACTGATTTGCATATGGCTGGGTCCAAACTGGAATGGCATGGTGAGCAAAAAAACGATGGATTTAGGCCCAGATCTCTGTACTGGGGTGAACGTATGACACTGTTCTGCATTCTGTCCATCAATTGTTCTTTTTGCATTTGTCACCCCGAGTGGGACGGGTATGCCCAGACGTGGGTCCCGTGCTCTCCATGCCACTGGAGTCAAAATATCCTGGCTGAAGAGGGGTGAAACCCCGAAACCGGTCCTAGGATGCTTGTTTCCAGTCCAGGGAGGACCTGGCCTGGCAGTTCGGGCTGGACTGTTCCCATTGGGCGCAGGGTCAAGACTGATTTGCATATGGCTGGGTCCAAACTGAAATGGCATGGTGAGCAAAAAAACGATGGATTTAGGCCCAGATCTCTGTACTGGGGTGAATGTATGACATTGTTCTGCATTCTGTCCATCAATTGTTCTTTTTGCATTTGTCACCCCGAGTGGGACGCGTATGCCCAGACGTGGGTCCCGTGCTCTCCATGCCACTGGAGTCAAGCTATCCTGGTTGAAGAGGGGTGAAAACCCGAAACCGGCCCTAGGATGCTTGTTTCCAGTCCAGGGAGGACCTGGCCTGGCAGTTTGGGCTGGACTGTTCCCATTGGGCGCAGGTTCAAGACTGATTTGCATATGGCTGGGTCCAAACTGGAATGGCATGGTGAGCAAAAAAACGATGGATTTAGGCCCAGATCTCTCTACTGGGGTGAATGTATGACATTGTTCTGCATTCTGTCCATCAATTGTTCTTTTTGCATTTGTCACCCCGAGTGGGACGGGTATGCCCAGACGTGGGTCCCGTGCTCTCCATGCCACTGGAGTCAAGCTATCCTGGCTGAAGAGGGGTGAAACCCCGAAACCGGTCCTAGGATGCTTATTTCCACTCAAGGGAGGACCTGGCCTGGCAGTTCGGGCTGGACTGTTCCCATTGGGCGCAGGGTCAAGACTGATTTGCATATGGCTGGGTCCAAACTGGAATGGCATAGTGAGCAAAAAAACGATGGATTTAGGCCCAGATCTCTGTACTGGGGTGAATGTATGACATTGTTCTGCATTCTGTCCATCAATTGTTCTTTTTGCATTTGTCACCCCGAGAGGGACGGGTATGCCCAGACGTGGGTCCTGTGCTCTCCATGCCACTGGAGTCAAGTTATCCTGGCTGTAGAGGGGTGAAACCCCGAAACCGGTCCTAGGATGCTTGTTTCCAGTCCCGGGAGGACCTGGCCTGGCAGTTCGGGCTGGACTGTTCCCATTGGGCGCAGGGTCAAGACTGATTTGCATATGGCTGGGTCCAAACTGGAATGGCATGGTGAGCAAAAACGATGGATTTAGGCCCAGATCTCTGTACTGGGGTGAATGTATGACATTGTTCTGCATTCTGTCCATCAATTGTTCTTTTGCATTTGTCACCCCGAGTGGGACGGGTATGCCCAGACGTGGGTCCCGTGCTCTCCATGCCACTGGAGTCAAGCTATCCTGGCTGAAAAGGGGTGAAACCCCGAAACCGGTCCTAGGATGCTTGTTTCCAGTCCAGGGAGGACCTGGCCTGGCAGTTCGGGCTGGACTGTTCCCATTGAGCGCAGGGTCAAGACTGATTTTCATATGGCTGGGTCCAAAATGGAATGGCATGGTGAGCAAAAAAACGATGGATTTAGGCCCAGATCTCTGTACTGGGGTGAATGTATGACATTGTTCTGCATTCTGTCCATCAATTGTTCTTTTTGCATTTGTCCTTGGTTTTGCTGGCAGGCTTGGTGAATTCCTGGATGACGCTGAAGAGTTCCTTGGAGTTGCTGGAGTTAGCAAGGATCTTGTTTTGCATGAAGGCTCTTTTGGTCGATCTGATGCGTTGGTGGTATTCCGTCATGGCGTTCTTGTAGGTGGTGTGGTCTTCAGGCGTTTTGCTGTTTCTCCAGTTCTTCTCGAGGCGTCTGCAGGTGCGTCTGGATTCTTGGAGGTTGGTGGTGAACCAGGTGGCCTTCCTGGCGCGCTGTCTGTCGGGGCAACGTAGGGGTGCAAGCTTGTCTGCGCAGTTGGAGATCCATCTGTGGAGTTCTTTGGCTGCGAGGTTGGCGTCCATCGAGGTTGTGGGGGCGTCGTTGTTGAGGGTGGAGTTGAGCTGCTCCTCAGTGACTTTGCTCCAGTTCCTTCGTGGAGGGCGTGGTGCGGGTTTGGGCGGCGTGGGTTTGTCAACGTGGAAGTGTACGCAGTGGTGGTCCGTCCATGGGGGTTGGGTGGTGTGGCTGAAGTGGATGTTGTTGACTCCTGCGAAGATGGGGTCGAGGGTGTGTTCTGCCTTGTGGGCAGGCATGGTGACGAGCTGTTTCAGTCCGATGTTGGCGAGGTTGTCCAGGAAGTTGGTGGAGTTGGGGTCGTTGGGGTTGTCGATGTGGAAATTCAATTCTCCGACGAGTATGTAGTCCTTGGAGGCGATGACGTGGAGTGCAATGAGGTCGGTGATGGTGGTGGCGAACGGAGCGCAGGGTCCGGGGGGTCGGTAGACGAAGGTGCCATGAAGTGTGGTTCTAGGGCTGGTCTGGACCTGGAGGTGGAGGTGTTTGGTGGTGGAGACGGAGTCGCTCGTGGTGGAGGTGGAGAGTCGGAGGGAGCTCTTGTGTGTGATGGCGAGTCCTCCTCCTGGGTGGTTAGGGCGGTCCTTCCTCTGTATTTTGTATCCGTAAAGGATGGCAGTGGTGATGTCAGGGGCGGAGGAGGCGTTGGTCCAGGTTTCTGTGAAGAAGGCGACGTCTGGTGAGAGGGTGTCGAGGAGGTCCCAGATCTCTACGGCGTGTCTGTGCAGGGAGCGCACGTTGAGGAGGATGCAGTTTAGGGCTCCGGGGGTGTTGGCGTTCGTCGTGGGGGTGGTGACTGCGGGGGCATGGTCGGAGGCGAAAGTCTGGCTGCAGTGGCGGCAGGAGAGCTGGCTGTGGGTGGTGTTTGGCGTGGACAGCTGGCAGTTGTTGTTCCTCCCTGGGTTGAGTGCGAGGAGGGCAGCACGGTCGTAGCGGTGAGTGGTCGGAGATCCAGGGGTTCTGGCGCTGGTCGCAGTTGGATCGCGGACGGGCGCAGAGGGGCTTGCCTTTGGCATGCCTAAGACGCGCCAGTGGCGCGCCCGCTGCGCGCAGCCGCCATTAAATAGGGGAGGGGGAGGGAGGGAAGCGCAGCAGGGGGGCAGGAGTGGGAAAACCGGCAGGGGGGAGGGGCCGCGGGGGCAGCAGTGGCGGGCAGGAACCGGGCACGGGCACACAGCAGGATATAGAGCAAGCAGCAAGCAGGGAGAGGCACAATCACAAAAATAGAAGGCACAATACCAACACAATCACAAAAACAAAAATTAGAAGGGCACAATACCAGTACAGTCACAAAATTAGAAGGGCACAATACCAGCACACGGACAATACGGGCACAATCAGTGAAGCAGGCAGGGGCCTCGAACACCCACAGGCAAAGGTGACGCGGGGTCAGCGGCGGCGGCTTAACTGCGGAGCTGCTGAGGGAGAGAGTGGGTCCCTGGCTGGGAGGTCAGGTGTCCTGCTCATGCTCCCTCGCAGCGGCAGCCATTACATAGGGGAGGGAAGCGCAGCAGGGGGGCGGGAGCGGGAAAACCAGCAGGGGGGAGGGGCCGCAGCACCGGGTGGAACCGGGCACACAGCGGGATATAGAGCAAGCAGCAAGCAGGGAGGGGCACAATCACAAAAATAGAAGGCACAATATCAGCACAATCACAAAAATTAGAAGGGCACAATACCAGCACAGTCACAAAATTAGGAGGGCACAATACCAACACACGGACAATACTAGCACGAACGGGCACAATCAGTGAGGCAGGCAGGGGCTTGAACACACACAGGCAAAGGTGACGCGGGGTCAGCGGCGGCGGTTCAACTGCGGAGCTGCTGAGGGAGAGAGTGGGTCCCTGGCTGGGAGGTGCATAATCTGGTATGTATGTTCTGCCAAAATTAAAAAATCCCAGCAGGGACTGTAACATCTTTAATGTATTTGGAGGTTGCAGTTGTGCACAGTTCTCCAAAAAATGAGGTGCAAGCCTCTTTCCCTCATGTGTAAGTTCATATCCTAGGAAAAGGACACTCATAAAAGCTATATTAGATTTCTTGAAGTTGAACTTATAGCCATGTTCAGCAAATCCCAATATTATGCGATCTACTCTGGCCAAGTGGGGATTTAATTCATCGTCCGTAAGGTAGATATCATCTACATAGGAAAATGTGTCTGGGTCAATACCATGAAGAATTGACATTATGCATGTCACAAATAGTCCTGGGCTAGTCTTATAGCCCATTGGGAGCCTTTCTGATCTCATTTGAAAGCCAAGCGCCGAGAAGGCTGTCTAATCTCTGTTTTCAAGTGCTAGATGGTGACTAAAGAAACCGCTGGATAAATCCAAAGCTGTGTTATATTTTTTACGGACAATATTATTGATCTGTGCCATACTTTGTGTGTTTTGCACAGCAAAAGCGCGTGTATGACTGTTTACATTTCTGTAGTCTAAGACTATGCGATAAGAATGATCCGGTTTCATAACAGGAAAAAGAGGATTATTCATCTGAGAGACATAGGGATCAATTACTCCCTGCTACTCCAATTGGGAGAGTATTTCTCTAACAGGTGCTTTCACATCCTGTTTCATAGGGTATTGTGGTTGCACTTGCGGACTGGGCCATAAGGGTATAACATGATAAGGAGATTCATTATCCCACCCGACATGATTGCGATATAGCGCAGGGGCTAGTGCAAGAGCTCATTCTGTCATATAAGCTTGTATGACTTGTTCAGGGACAAGGGCAGAAAAGGAAGGGGGGTTGTTTGAACAAACTGTGGGGGCAATCGACCTCCAGCAGAAGGATGTCATAGGACAAAGTAAAATTTTCTAAGGATATTGCCTTAATGGTGCCCTGTATGTCACCCTTGATCTGAATGTCTAGATGTTAAAATCTATCAAGAGGGGCTAAGTACCTGTCTGGGGTCTCAACTGTAATAAAAGTATCAGTTGCTCTCGTGACCAGAAACTGCTGGAGATTCAGGCACATTATGGTGACTTCAGCCGCGTTGTCGAGGAGACACACTGCCCAACTCCTGTTCAGGAGGAGGGTTCTTATTGTCTGTGGCATATTTAGCTTTTCTAGCCGCAACTTTCTTTTTCTGAAAAGGGCCTTTATATGGAGGAGGCCTGTCTTCCTTCTTTATCTTCACGTCAGACGAGCATTGTGTCTCCCTTTTTGGTTCACGTACTCTTCTTGTCTGCGTTCAAATCGCCCTCCTCTGTCATACTGCTGGTCAGACGATTCCTGAAAAGGAACGAGGAGAACGTGTATCAGGAACCTAATATTGACTGGAGTCTTAATTTCAGTGCGATCACGAAAATCGTACCCCGTATCAGAGGACTCCGTGGATGGAGAACCTCCACGAGGTTTACCTTTCTGAGGTTGTTTAAATGTATCCCACTGTTTTTTAACAAACTCATGGGTCTGCTTGGCTTCCTTGTCAGTACTAGGCTTGCCAAGAGATGGATCCCTAATTATTATGTCCTAAGGATGTATACACATCAGGATAATTATGGGCAACTCACATTCATGGTCGGCTTGTGCAACCACTGTGAGCCGCTGGCGTATAGCCAGAGATGCTGCTTCACCTTTAACGTTAGACAATCATTGTGGATACCACATGAAAGTTTCCCATTAGTTTCATTCCCAAATCCAGGTCAGCAGCTGCCCCATGTTCGTTCTGTATCTGTTTGAGTATGTGTGGCAAGACAGGCATTGAGGGACTGCCATGACAAATAGCATAGACTGCGGCAAAAACTGTCCCCCAGGTGTTGCAGTCTGCAATACCAGGAACCATCCTTTTGGGTAAGCACATAGTCAAAATGCTGTGCTTGGCTTGTGGTACGTAAGGGGAAACAGCTTCAATATGATCGATTTTTGGGATGATCCAAAATGGAATTTCCTCACAATTAGTGGGTCGTCCACCCATTACTGAATGAACAATTACAGGACTTACTGTAGGCAGTGCAGGCAACTGGGCTTGCCCTTGCAGGCCAACCCTTGCTGGTTGCGCCAACAAGGTGCACAAAACAAACTGAGTTGAGCATCTGTATAAGGTAACCAGACTATGGTATAATGCTTGTGATTGCACAAGATTTTGATTTGCCATATCAGGGTATGGTATATATCCAGCCTGCGCTGACCAGGTTGCCCCATCCTTACTGAGGGGACCCATGCAGACTGGTGTGGCTACGTGTGGGTGGGTGCCAAGGAACCGAGTATGGTGTTCCCAATTAGACAGAGGTATCTCCATAAGCACATGTGGTCTATATAGATTTGGAACTGGAAGTGTAGTGTATGTACGGAATGTGTTTGAATTAGTATCCACAGCTGGAAAATCGACCCAAGAATAAAATACTTTAAAGCGGTAAGCAGCATCCGCTTCTACTACAAAGATAAAAGCACCACCAGCATTAGGAAGTCAATGCTGCTTTACGGTGCATGGACTGCAGGTCTGCAATTAACAGGAATAACAACAGGCTGTGCAGCCATAGTATAGCAGTATGGAAAAGAAAAGGGCAACACAAAAATAGGTATAGTCCTTTTAAACGTTCAAGCTTGAAAAACCAACAGAATAAGGTGCTTCCTAAACACTGTGGAGGATTAATTCCTAACACCACGGACGTCTCCCGTGGTAGCTGTAGGTAGGTTAAGCTAATATAGGGAAAATGACAATGGGATCCATAGGGAACACACGACAGCCTCACACCAACACTTTAAGGGTACCCCCGTCAATAAATGGAAATTCTCTCATTGCTCCCCATTGCTCCATCTTGGAGAAGGTAAACAAACTCTTAGTAGCCCAAATGAAATGGCCACCAGTTAAAAAGTATAAGGGAGGTGACTCGTCCACTGCCCTCCAGAAATGAAAAGCAAAAAATGGCTATTCAAGTTGAAGCAGGTGTCAAAGGTGAGGGTGTTGGCTTCTTTGTTCCTTGTCCACACCTCCTCTACCACCATCTATTGTGCTACGGACACTTGTATAGGTTGCCACAAGACACAGCAGTGCCCCTTTCGGCACCACTATCCCATCAGCTGCCTGTTTTCACTTTAGCATGACAGCCCCATTAGCACCAATTTGATTACATGTTGGGAGACTGAGGTGGGCATGAGTGAATGGCCTTGTGGAAGGGTATACACAGTCAGTTCTTTAAAAAAAAAAACTATTAACCACCAGGCTCTATTCTAAAGACCACCACAAAGTACTGATGGAAACTGACTGGCACTGTCAAGCCTGGTCACTACAGATAGTAGTTAACCTGTAAAAGAAAACAGGTGCAAGCGGTGAACTTGTGACAAAATCCCTATACTAGGTGTGAGGCTGGTTGCATGCAACAATATGCATTGTTGATTTTTGGGAGACAGTTGCACTCTCAAGTTCAGCTTCTGTTGAAAACCACAATCCAGTACCACAGCCATTGCATTTGTGTGTCATCAGGAAACAAATATCACGTCATGGCTGATCAAAGAACCCTATATTGACTGCTGGTGGCAGCCATAGTAAATATCAATGCCCCTTGCCTCGCTTCTTTAACCCCTTCGCTGCTAGGCCTTTTCCCCCCCTGTGCTAAGCCTTTTTATGGCTATTTGGGGTAGTTTGCGCTTAGGCCCCTGTAACTTTTTGACCACATAAGGTATCCAGGCCAAATTTGCGTCCTTTTTTTCCAACATGATGGGGATTCTAAAGGTACCCAGGGTTTGTGGATTCCCCTGGAGGGGACCAAGAAATTAGCCAAAATACAGGTAAATTTTGTTTTTTTGGGGAAAAATTGGAAAAAAGGGCTACAGATGAAAGCGTCTGGCTTTTTCCCTGCAAATGGTATCAAAAAAGGGATTGTGGTGCTGAAATCACCATCTTCCCAGCTTTCAGGGACAAGCAGACTTTTATCAGAAAACCAAAAATTTTTACACAGTTTTGGCATTTTTCTGGGACCTAGCCTATTTTTGCTATTTTTTGTGCTTTCAACCTCCTTCCAGTTAATGGTAGAAATGAGTATAAAAGCAATAATGGATCCTGGAAAAGCTATACATTTTAGAAAAGTAGATAAAATTCTGAATTCAGCAAGGGGTCATTTGTGTAGATCCTTCAAGGTTTCTTTATAGAAACTAACTGTTGAATATAGGAAAAATTGAAAGTTTGTTGAAAAAAACAGTCTTTTGAGTCAACGTTTTCACCTGTAACTTCTTCAAATTATGACAACTGTTTGGAAGCAATATACCGTTACATCCGCTGGACCTTTCTGGTTGTGGGGATATATAGGACTTGTAGGTTCACCAAGAACCCGACAAACCCAGAGCCAAAAACTGAGCAGTGTCTTGCAATGGTTTTTTATTATGTACCGGGTATATAGCAATTCATTTGGGAAAATATATACATGGAAAAATCGGTATGAGAGACACCTATGTATTTCTGAAATTGGATTAAAATATAGAGTTTAGAAACAGTAGATATTTGCACATTTCTGAAATTGTGAGTACCCATACTAGCATGAGAATTATAGGTCATTTTTGAAAATGACTTCTTTTTTACACATTGTCTTTCATTTGGAAGGCAGAAATGCATCGAAAGTCAATAGGTAATAACAGTTGCTCTACAATTCTGTGTTACCCTAATTCTCCCGTTAAGAAATTTCCTCACTTGTGTGGGTAGGCCTAGTGCCCACGACAGGAAACGGCTCAAAACGCAACATGGACACACCACATTTTTACAGTGAAAACTGACCCTTTTCTTGCAAAGTGCCTAGCTGTAGATTTTGAACCCTAGCTCTGCTGGCACCTAGGGAAACCTAGCAAACCTATATATTTTTGAAAACTAGACACCCAGGGGAATCCAGGATGGGGTGACTTGACTGGCTCTCACCAGGTTCTGTTACCCAGAATCCCTTGCAAACCTAAAAATTTGTCCAAAAAAACACATTTTCCTCACATTTCTGTGGTGGAAAGATCTGGAATCTGCGTGGATCCACAAAATTCCACCAACCCCGCATTCCCCAAAGTCTTCCGAGAAAAATGATACCTCACTTGTATGGGTAGGCCTAGTGCCGGCGACAGGAAACGGCCCAAAATGCAACGTGGACACAACACATTTTCACGGTGAAAACGGACCCTTTTTTTGCAAAGTGCCTAGCTGTAGATTTTGAACCCTAGCTCTGCCGGCACCTAGGGAAACCTAGCAAACCTATACATTTTTTAAAACTAGACACCCGGGGGATTCCAGGGAGGTATGGCTTGTGTGGATCCCCCAACGTTTTTTACCCAGAATCCCTGCAAACCTGAAATTTAGCTGAAAAAATCACTTTTCCACACATTTTTGTGGGAAAGTTGTGGCATCACCGGGCTGACACAAATTTCCTAACACCAGCGTTCCCCAGGTCTCCCGATAAAAATGGTGCCTCACTCTTGTGGGAGGCCCAAGTACCCGTGACAGGCAAGGGCCCAAAACGTATTGAGGCGACATCAAAATTGCCTATCACAAATTACCTGGTTTTGCAAGGGGGGTCACCTGGGTTTTGGCCCCGTGCTCGGCGGCCAGCTAGGAAACCTACCAAACCCACACATTTCTGAAAACTAGACACCCGAGGATTCCAGGGAGGTATGGCTTGCGTGGATCCCCCAACTTTTCTTATCCAGAATCCCCTGCAAACCTCAAATTTAGCTGAAAAAATCACTTTTTCCACACATTTTTGTGTGGGAAAGTTGTGGCATCACCGGGCTGACACAAATTTCCTACCACAGCGTTCCCCAGGTCTCCCGATAAAAATGGTGCCTCACTCGTGCGGGAGGCCCAAGTACCCGCGACAGGCAAGGGCCCAAAACGTATTGAGGCGACATCAAAATTGCCTATCACAAAACGACCTGGTTTTGCAAGGGGGTCACCTGGATTTTTGGACCTGTGCTCGGCGGCCAGTTAGGGAAACCTACCAAACCCACACATTTCTGAAAACTAGACACCCGGGGGATTAAAGGGAGGTATGGCTTGCGTGGATCCCCCAACGTTTTCTTACCCAGAATCCCCTGCAAACCTCAAATTTAGCTGAAAAAATCACTTTTTCCGTGGAAAAGTTGTGGCATCACCGGGCTGACACAAATTTCCTACCACCCAGCGTTCCCCCAGGTCTCCCGATAAAAATGGTGCCTCACTCGTGCGGGAGGCCCAAGTTTCCGCGACAGGCAAGGGCCCAAAACGTATTGAGACGACATCAAAATTGCCTATCACAAAACGACCTGGTTTTGCAAGGGGGGTCACCTGCGTTTTTGGCCCCGTGCTCGGCGACCAGCTAGGGAAACCTACCAAACCCACACATTTCTGAAAACTAGACACCCGGGGGATTCTAGGGAGGTATGGCTTGCGTGGATCCCCAGAGGTTTTCTTACCCAGAATCCCCTGCAAACCTCAAATTTAGCTGAAAAAAATCACTTTTTCCACACATTTTTGTGTGGGAAAGTTGTGGCATCACCGGGCTGACACAAATTTCCTACCACCCAGCGTTCCCAGTGCCTGTCGCGGGTACTTGGGCCTCCCACACAAGTGAGGCACCATTTTTATCGGGAGACCTGGGGGAACGCCGGGTGGTAGGAAATTTGTGTCAGCCCGGTGATGCCATAACTTTCCCACACAAAAATGTGTGGAAAAAGTGATTTTTTCAGCTAAATTTGAGGTTTGCAGGGATTCTGGGTAAGAAAAGTTGGGGATCCACACAAGCCATACCTCCCTATAATTCCCAGGTGTCTAGTTTTCAGAAATGTGGGTTTGGTAGGTTTCCTAGCTGGCCGCCAAGCTCGGGGCCAAAAACCCAGGTGACCCCCTTGCAAAACCAGGTCGTTTTGTGATAGGCAACTTTGATGTCGCCTCAATACGTTTTGGGCCCTTGCCGTCGCAGGTACTGGGCCTCCCACACGAGTGAGGCATCATTTTTATCGAGAGACCTGGGGAACGCTCGGTAGTAGGAATTTGTGTCAGCCCGGTGATGCCACAACTTTCCCACTCAAAAATGTGTGGAAAAAGTGATTTTTTTCAGCTAATATTGGAGGTTTGCAGGGGATTCTGGGTAAGAAACGTTGGGAGATCCACACAAGCCATACCTCCTGGAATCCCCGGGTGTCTAGTTTTCAGAAATGTTTGGGTTTGGTAGGTTTCCCTAGCTGGCCTCCATGCACGGGGCCAAAACCCAGGTGACCCCCTTGCAAAACCAGGTCGTTTTGTGATAGGCAATTTTGATGTTGCCTCAATACGTTTTGGGCCCTTGCCTGTCGTGGTACTGGGCCTCCCACACGAGTGAGGCACCATTTTTATCGGGAGACCTGGAGAGCGCTGGGTGGTAGGAAATTTGTGTCAGCCCGGTGATGCTGCAACTTTCCCGCACAAAAATGTGTGGAAAAGTGATTTTTTTCAGCTAAATTTGAGGTTTGCAGAGGATTTTGGGTAAGAAAACGTTGGGGGATCCACGCAAGCCATACCTTCCTGGAATCCCCGGTGTCTAGTTTTCAGAAATGTGGGTTTGGTAGGTTTCCTAGCTGGCCGCCGAGCACGAGCCAAAACCAGGTGACCCCTTGCAAAACCAGGTCGTTTTGTGATAGGCAATTTTGATGTCGCCTCAATACGTTTTGGGCCCTTGCCGTCATGTACTTGGGCCTCCCACACGAGTGAGGCACCATTTTTATCGGGAGACCTGGGAGAACGCTGGGTGGTAGGAAATTTGTGTCAGCCCGGTGATGCTCACAACTTTCCCACACAAAAATGTGTGGAAAAGTGATTTTTTCAGCTAAATTTGAGGTTTGCAGGGGATTTTGGGTAAGAAAACGTTGGGGGATCCACGCAAGCTCATACCTTCCTGGAATCCCCAGGTGTCTAGTTTTCAGAAATGTGTGGGTTTGGTAGGTTTCCCTAGCTGGCCGCGAGCACGGGGCCAAAACCCAGGTGACCCCCCTTGCAAAACCAGGTCGTTTTGTGATAGGCAATTTTGATGTCGCCTCAATACGTTTTGGGCCCTTGCCTGTCGCGGGTACTTGGGCCTCCCACACGAGTGAGGCACCATTTTTATCGGGAGACCTGGGGGAACGCTGGGTGGTAGGAAATTTGTGTCAGCCCGGTGATGCCACAACTTTCCCACACAAATGTGTGGAAAAAGTGATTTTTTTCAGCTAAATTTGAGGTTTGCAGGGGATTCTGGGTAAGAAAACGTTGGGGAATCCACGCAAGCCATACCTCCCTGGAATCCCCCGGGTGTCTAGTTTTCAGAAATGTGTGGGTTTGGTAAGTTTCCTTGGGTGCTAGCTGTGCTAGGACCCAAAATCCAGAAGTAGGCACATTCCGCAAAAAAGTCTGTGCCTAGTGGGCGTTCTGCCGCCCTGGGGAGGGAGGAAATCGGGGGCTATTGCCCCGATATGCCCCCAAGAGGGGCAGAAGGACTGGCTATTTTGTTTGGGTGGGTGGGGACATTGGGATGCCCATTCTGGGCAGCCCCCACCCCTACATATAAAAAAAGCCAGCATAATCGCTGCCGCCTCGTGGGCTCTCTGCCCCCCCCCCCGGGGGGGCAGATCAGAGGCTTTTGCCCCTATCTGCCTCCTGAGGGGGGGGGCAGAAAGACTGTGGCATTTTTTGTGGGGGTCGGGGCATTGGCATGCTCATTCTGGGCAGCCCCCGCCCCGAACATTGGAAAAATAAAAATCCCTGGTGCCATGCGCGCAATCATCATTGCAATAAAATACAAAAATATGCCTGGGGAGGTTGGGGAAGCTCTTCCCCACCTCCCCAGGCAAAAAAAAAAAAAGGAAAATCCCTCTGCTGTCTGCAGCAGAGGGATTTCCTGAGCATGTGCTCATGACGGTATGGTTCCGTCATGAGCACACTAGAACTTGTGCTCATGACGGAACCATTCCGTCATGAGCATGGAAGGGGTTAAAGCACACTGAAGCTTTGTACTGAGGCATGTGCGGAGATTCAGCAAAATGCCATGGGTGGCGGAAGTGATATCACATACCCTTTGAACTTAATGACATCACAGAAAGTGACATCAAATGACCCTTGACTTTGATTTTTTCCATTAAGGCATGTCACATGACCCTAACCACACCAATTGACATCACTGAAGCTCCATAATAACTGAATAATTAGTATAAAAATATAACACAGATAAATATCTATTTTAGATACCTCCTATATTATGGTGCTAACTTGATCTTCGAAAGTTCTGTGGCATAGTACTTGCCCCGAATTGTAATCAGCGAGTGAAGCCATTAAGCCATACTTCTTCTAGGGGTTTCTCCCCCAAAGAACAATTTGAAAAAAATGAGGTGATGTAGTGCATTTTAAAGTACAATTTTCACATAGGTTTGCTAAAATGCCATTGGTGCTGAAATGTCACTCATTAAATATTCAAATCCTTTCATGATGTGCCAGGCCAGTGACACCTGATGTTCCCCAGGAGTTGGCCCCATTTTTTTCAAAATGTGCTATAGATGCCCACATATGTAAAAAATGACCTTCATTGTCCCAGGGCCATCATTTTGTATTTGTGCCCCCCATATTCCATGGGTGCCCCGTATATCAAAAATGGCATAAAATATGCAGATGTCAGAATTTTGAAATTTATGCCTATCAAATACCATCAGCGTCCCTTATGTGAACAAGTATTGGAAATGCAATAGGTCTTGCATTTGTTGGAGTTGGAGCTCTTGGCATTGTAAATGGCAATGTTTTTTACTTATGCAATAGGTCTTGTATTTGTTGGAGCTATTGGCATTGTAAATGGCAATGTTTTTTACTTAAGTTTTATGGAGTGTATGTATGTGGTGTGTTGTGGAATTATGTGGGTTGGATTGGATTAGTTAGTTGTGTAATTGTGTGGCGTGGAATTGTGTGGTGTGGAGTGGATTTGTGTATTGGAATTATGTGGCATGGTGTGCTGTGGAATTATGTGGATAGTAATTATGTGGTACTGTGTGTACTGGAATTATGTGGAGTGGGATTGTGTGTTTTGGAGTGTACTTCTGTGGAATGGTATTTTGTGTTGTGGAGTGGTCTGTAGTGGAGTTTTACAACTGAGCCATTCACTGAGCTCACAGCACTAAGGGCCGAATATCCTATACTTCTGAGCTTTGTGTGCCAGGGTAACGTAGGAAGCTCTCCAAGTGGGCCCCAGTGTTCTGTAAACAGACTGCTGCCACTGTGTTCTGTAGCCAAACTGTGGCGACTCAGTAGGTGTCGTAGACAGATACCATAGGGCCTCTGCCCCTATTAAAGGAAGGGAAACTTCTATAGCAATATAAACAAGACAAACAGCATTAGAGGCCTTAGGATGCCCTCTTGTTAACAGAAATCTGCGTTAATCTTCAAAAAGACTGGCACAGAGTTAAGGGCTTTCGTGTCTACATTTACTACTTTCTCTCGAACAACACCAAAATTTTCAGTAAGATGAAAACTTTTCTGCTTTTTTACGCACAAGATTTTATGATATTCCCAGCTGCATTTCTAATTAGACGTGGAAAGAGTTGCTTTATGTGCCAATTAAAATGTCCTGGAAATGTACAAACAATTCCTTCCCATGGGCTGCGCCATCGGTGCGACTGCATGGGCAGGGTTGGAGACTAGGGGGCAGATGTACAAGCCCCTTGCGCCACCCGTACATCACTTTCCCCATGTTAAAAATGATGCAAAAGTGGCGCAAGGGGCTTGTAAATAAGCCCCCAGGTTTTTGGAGCTCCAGTGCTGTGTGCCAGCATCCCCGTCGGCCTCGGAACGGTTCTACAGCTTGTGTCTTCTTCAGAGTCGGACAAGGCTGCTGTATCAGACTTCACAGCATCTCACATCACCTGGCTGCGCAGAGGTCTGATTGAATGACGGCCATTGCACAGACCCCTTGGCTGGTTGTCGACGTGTGCACCCAATAGTGAGCAAGCAAGAGGCGCGCAGCAGATTCTAGTGGCTTTGGCATATGGCGGCACCAGCTTCTTGCCTCGGCATGCCTTGTGCGACGCCTGTGTGCATAACACCAAACACCCTTACAGTCTGTGAAACGCAGCAGTGGCCTCGGTCTGGTAACGCAGTGCTCCCCGAGATAGGTGGACTCCTTTGAGATGTCCTAAGAAGCCTTTTTTCAGTCTAAAATGTACACACTCGCATAGTGCTTTGACCACCGCTGTATGAATAGGCTACTAACCATGGCTAAAAATACCCCACAAAGTTCGCTTCTGAGGCGACTGGGTGACTTCAGGCTATCTAGATCCTTTCAGGAGTGTTTGAGTGCCTGCTGGGGTCGGGGGGGGGGTGTGCTCGAAAGGGTCGTCCATGCGTGCTTTGTTCACTTACTAAATGCACACCTGCTCCCTTTACAAGAACAGTACACTCCACAATATGGGACAGTGTTTTCTCCAAAAGTTCCCAGTGCTTACCGCATGCTCTTGCAGTTCGGTGTGGCCAGAGACTTTTAAAGCAATCGCGGCACCTGTGCTTTAGCTTAAGATGTTTTAATACTAAAGCTTGGGTGCCACGACTGTGACAAAAGTAAATGTATAGTAAATAAATAGAAAAAAATGGCAGCCAGGTGCTTTTTTTTTTTTTTATTTACTTTTATTACAATGGCGGCACCCGCGATGTAGCTTTAAACATCTTAAGCTAAAGCGCGGGTGCCGCAATTGCTTCAAAAATAAAGAAAGAGAAGAAAAAAATTCAATTTTTTTTTCTATTTCTTTACTTTTGAAGCAATTGCGGCACCCACGCTTTGGCTTAAGATGTTTAAAGCTAAAGCGCGGGTGCTGCCATTGTAACAAAAGTTATTAAATAGAAAAAAGGTATGCAGCCGCGTTCAGTGCCGCATATAACAAAAGAAAAGTGGGCCGCCATTATATCAGCTGAGGCATGCCGCGCAGAGTAATTAGAAAAAAAAAGCATTGCAGGAGAGCGTGTCCTGCCTGCAGCAGCAGGAAGGAGAAAGACATTGAAGAAAATAGTGCTCCGAGGTTGTAATTGAAATGTACCGAGTAACAACACATGTAACAGGGAGTGTCCTCATGGGAGGCTCAAGAAGTGAGAAAAGGCAGTATTAAGAAGGGACTACTAAGCCTATTGACCAATGAAAAGCCAACATTTACAAAGAACAGTGACAGGAGCCAATTAAAAAGATGGGTGGAAAGTGGGCGGAGCTTCATGCCCATATCCTGAATACAGCATGTCTCGAAGAGACAGTGCAATCGCTACCTAGGTGAGACCTAAAAACTACCTCAGTATGTCAGGGCTAGCATTTTGTCATGGTTGCCACTCTTCTAAATGCCAGGTTGTCCACCTCTATGCCAAGAATTACCTTCAGCATACTAGTACCAGCATTTTGCTGCTGATGTCCACATGCCAAGCACTTCCTCAAGTATGCCAGTACTTTTTCATGGGTGCCCTATATGCAATGAATTACCTTGAGTATGCCAGTACAAGTATTTTAACATTGGTGCCCTTTATGGCAAGAATTACACTAAGTGTGCCAGTATTTTGCCACAGGCATCTGTCATGCTAAGAATTGCTACAAGTATAACAGAATAGTATTCACTGTTTGTATGATAAACAAGCATTGGCATAGCCAATAGGTCTCGCCTTTGGGACCTTATAAATGTTTAGCCATGCAACAGTTGCATAACTAAATACTTATAAGGTCCCAAAAGCGAGACCTATTGGCTACACCATTATAATCGCGGCACCCGCGCTTTACTTTTAACATTAAAAGTAAAGCGCTTTAACATTAAAAGTAAAGCGCTGGTGCCGCGATTATAGCAAAAGTAAAGAAATAGATTTTTCTATTTCTTTACTTTTGCTATATCAGCGGCACCGCGCTTACTTTAATGTTAAAAGTAAACGCGGGTGCCGTGATTATAGCAAAAGTAAAGAAATAGAAAAATAATCTATTTCTTTACTTTTGCTATAATCGCGGCACCCGCGCTTTAGGTGCCGCGATTATAGCAAAAGTAAAGAAATAGAAAAATAATCTATTTCTTTACTTCAAAGCCGTGAAAGTGATCACGATCGCGATGCACTTAATGACCCGTGACGCGCGTGCATGCTAACGTGAACGCAAGCTGGTCGCCAGCAAAAGCCACTGCTGTTTGCACTTCCAAAACCCGCTTACTAAAACTCTCGCCCAGAGCAGCGCTAAGCGCTGGCTCAGGCGAGACCTAAAAATGGAAAGAAAATAAGGAATGAGGAGCTATCCCTGTGCTCTTGGCACTTATTTTGCCCCTCTGAAGCCAGGGGTCACAAAGGCAGGGCCAAGGGTCCCAAGGGGCCAGACAGGGGGGTCGCATCTGCGACCCCTGGCGAACTCTTAATGTCCTGCATTTACTGAGGTATGTTCCACTACAGAATTTTTTTTTTTTTTAACTCAAACATGCACCTATCTTCAATATATTTTTGTATTGTACATTTATATAGCACTTACCGCCCCATGTGGGTCGCTGAAGCACTTACCTAAATGGAAACCAAGTTACACCGTGTATGATGTGTCGTTAGTTAGAAGGGTATTGTTTTTGTTTTGAGCCTTTGGAGTCTTTTCATGTAATGTATGATGACCACTGAGGTGCGTTTATGATGTTATGGGATGCAGCTGCTAGTAGGGTGATGGGCGAGGGAATGTGAGAAATAGACACGCAAATTATCATTGTAATAAGGACTGATCGGCTGAGCCACAGGGGCAACATAATACTGTGTGTCCATACAACAAAAAGGGAGGTAATAAGCCAAGGTCCAGTAATCCATATACTGGGTTATAGGGCCCAGTCGTTTTATCAATCATTCTCAACCCTGCCCTTCCCAACACTGCTTCACCAATGCCATTTCAAGCAAGCAGTTAGAACAGGGCCAGCTCTAGGGCGGTGCAACCGGTGCCACCGCACTGGGCACTGACTTTGGGTGGGGGGCTCCGTAATTTATGGTTTAAAAACACCTGCTGCTGCGTTCTTTGCCTCAAGCAATTTGCAGGCACTAATAAAAATTTCAAGACAACTCTCTGGTGATAAATGTTCTTCCTGGAGAGTGAGAGATCGGAGTTTTATCTAGTGGAAGTTTTGGCTCACCGTAAGGTAGCGCAGAGGGCGTGTACCATGCAGATCACAAAGTGCATGTAATGAAAATAGGCCCATAGGTTACTGCTTTTGGCAGAGAGATCCTATAGTTACTTGCAGTTTATAAGTTAAAATCCTAGTGTAGAACAGTGAGCTATTAACTGTCATCAAAGAGCTGCATGAAAACTGCAAAGTATAGGTTAGAGGTTAGGATTTTTCCCCAGTCTTTCATTATCTTAATGTTGCAAAATGGGTTGATTTAGGTAGAAATCAATTCGTATTATTAAAGAGAATCCCCAACCATGGTATTGCGTTATAAATTCTAAGTTTGTGCTTCTCCAGACCAAGCACTCTTAAGCTATCCTGCCTACAAGTATGGATGACATGTGACTCCTACACCTTGTAGTCCTCTGTCTTACGTAACGTTTCCTATAAGCTGATTTACACATGTATGGTTGATTGTCTCTGTGTAATATGTATGTGATGTAAAGTACTCTGACACCCTACACTGGTATGATTGGTGCTATAAAACTAATTAAAAGCATCTGAGAGAGCTGGTCACTGGGGGGGGGGGGGTGCGCCAACAAACATTGTGGCACCGTGCGCCACCTGCGCTAAAGCCGGCCCTGGGTTAGAAGCGCGTATTTCGACTGCGTCTATTGCAGCGACCACTCACACTACAACAAAACGTAGTTGCAGATGGAGGACGGAAATACTAACCAATCATCTGCGCACTAATTGGTTTGGAGCAGTCTAGGTCTCCAGGGAACTGTCCGAGAGCCAGATGGCGGTCCTTCTAATGGTCTCCGGGGCTCCCAAGATCCAGTTTCTGGCAGCGCTAATAGACACTGCTTTCCCGAGCATGAGGGCAAAATGACAGCTTAATCAAATCTCTTCAGTCATAAGTAAAAGATAATGTTTCCTCTCCCCCAGAGATTTAACCCGTTTTGAAATTTCGAGCCTACGTCACTGAGGCTGGGGCGCCATATCTTTATCTCCCCGCATTATGGGACCCTTGTACTTTTTTTTAGATCGGACAAAGGTCGAAAAACAGATGTTGGATTATCTCGGGATCCGTCTCTGCTCATATTTTCGAGAACCAGGGTGAGGGGGCTATGAAACTGCACCTCCCCTGAAGGCCCTGGCAAGACACCAGACCGATTTTTAATATTTTTCCTGTTCAGAAACTGCCTGCTAAGCGCTTAAGGGCTTACTGTGGAGTCAAAGAAAGGCGATTCAGATGAACACAGCACGTCGAGGGTGGACAGCAAATGCAAGAAAGCATAAGCGAGAACTTCTGCTCTCGGGGCCTTTCAAACACAGAAGTGTGGCCGCTACGAACAAGGCCCATTTGTGCTGCCAGTTTTATTTTCTGCAACTACCACAGTCCTTACTTAGAGCCAGCTGTTATGTTGCGCTCCAACAAGCCGACTACGTATTTTTGATATAGCATTAATAGCTTAATTAATTAATGAATGTATTTATGTATCTTTTTTTTAATTTTTTTAAAACAACTCAACCAA
Organism: Calotriton arnoldi; assembly: GCA_963921515.1. Classification (NCBI taxonomy): domain Eukaryota; kingdom Metazoa; phylum Chordata; class Amphibia; order Caudata; family Salamandridae; genus Calotriton; species Calotriton arnoldi. Next base: position 395,434 of record CAWUFW010010803.1, read on the forward strand.
GGAGGTGACAATATCCAGCGTCTCTGTTTCTTTCTCTTGTCCCATTCCATTTCCCCCAGGACTACTGCATTACTCCATTAAAGTCGTTTGGAGTTAGCCATGAGCTTGACAAAAGGTACCATTGATTGTGTCAGATCCAGATTTCCTAATTAGTGCGGCCTGACGCACACATGTTGCAGCTGTCTTGCAAGGATTTTTGTTTAAACTAAAAGAAATAACATTAGAGGGTGGCTCCTGGACATGAATGCACATGCGAGGCAGCCATCTTGTATTGGTTTTTTTCATCTAAAAGAAAAATGATTACAAGATGGCTGCTACACACGCCTGTGCATCAGCAACAGCTATCTTGTAATGATTCCTGAAACTAAAGGAAAAGCCAGTACAAGATAGCCCCTTTGTGTGGGTGTGTGCATGAATGCCCAGGCTTGGCAGCCACCTAGGAATGTATTTTCTTTTATGTTCAGAAAAATCCTTCCAAGATAGCCACTGAGAACGCATGGGTGGCCAAATTGTAAAGGTTTAAAATCCATTTTAGGATAGCTGCGCACTTTGACATTGGCGGGTGGCACTTGGGTAGTAAGTGATCTGGGGGCAAGCATCCTCTGGGAAAGACCTCTTTTTTAATAATAAGAGCATGACGGGAAAAAATCCAGTGGGTAAGGGCAGAAAGCATCATGGCACCTGAATAAAGCTTTGAGGTTGAACAGTGGAGGGCCTGATGAATCAGAGGTATAGGAATTCCTTGGTTCAGATGGCCTATAGGTGAGTTGAATATTACTTTTAGGTCCTCATTGTAAGTGATCCGTTAATTCTGATGGTGCTGGTAACCCGAGTGAATGGTCCAATTGAGATGACAGATCCCATGGGAACACCGCAAGAACCACATGTCAAGAGTATTAGCCCAGACAAATGTCTAAGTGAAAATCCAGCCAAAATGGAGACTAACATGCAAAAATCTGCATAAAGACAGATTACAACTATAGGTGCTATTTATCGCACCTGGTAACCAACGATACCACTGGGTTAGTTGTTTATTAGGTGCGATAAATAGCACCTATTACGAGTTTTTGGGGACTAACATGCAGATTTTGTTTTTTAACGCACCATAATCTGCATGATACAGTAAATACTGCATGCTTTTCCTGGTTAAATTTCAGCAGGTTTGACCTGCTGAAATTGAACTAATGTTGAGTTATTTAACTCATTCAATAATTATCAGATGTGTTAAATAAAACCAAACTCGCAATTCCGACCCATGTGTAAACAGGGGTTTGCACATGGGTCTGAATTTAGCGAGCAACTCGTAATCAGCGCCATGATGTTCATGCATGTTATTCCTTATTCCAGGTACTCATCTGTAGCGTCCTTCCCAGCCCATAAGCATGCAAATAACCAAGCCACACACGGAGCTCAGCAGTGCATGTCTTTATCCTTCAGAGTGCAACATTTAATTGCATGAACTGCATCATAAACTTTATTAACCACACCCAGACACACCCAATCGATTATGTCATTCTCCTAAGGAATCTGTTAGGGACCAGAGAGTCCTGCTATTCATATTCACAAGACACTACATCTTCCCCTTTGTTCAATAAAAAGTACAAATATTACATATATACATCATAGTTCCTCAATCAGTCGTCGAGGTGCTCAAACCAATCTTCCAGATCCCGTCATGTGCGGTTGATGAGGCGTAGATAAGAGGCCTATCTCGGGTACAGGTGATGCAGAGGCATGTGTATGAGTTGGGCTTTCCGAACTCTCATGTGGACATGTCTCACTTCTAACATCTGGAGACGATGAATATCGAGGCAGGTGCTTGAAATGTGACGAGCCTCTAGTGATGGACTTTCCTGGACATTGAGCGGTCACCATATGTCTTTTGCTTGTCACAACACTCAGTGGGTCAGCATCAAATGGAGCGTCAGACTTGTGTTTCTATTTTTGTTTCACAAAGACCTGGTCTCCTTCATTAAAAACAGTCTCCAGAGCACATCTGTGTTTTTCAGCATGGGGTTTCATTCTGAACTTGTGAAAGGAATCCATTGTACGGATCTCATCAGCATCTGTTGACCTATTAGAAGTCCATTGAATTGTATTGTATTGCAATTGCATTTATATAACACCTTCCTTCACAAAAACAATCCATGGAGGCATTTTCCTCTTTCTTCTGCAGCACACCTAGAAAAAGGAAAAACAAGGAGAAATAAACATATTTCTCCTCGTTATGCCTGCCCAGGGGAGGCGTACAGTTTTGACACATTCACAGGTTTGCAGATCCTTGTAAATCTGGGAATGTGTCAAAACCCATGGGTGTTGCGTGGGAACACCCACCGCAGCGCCCATGGAACGCCTCCCTGACGCAGTGAAAAGCAACGCAGTGACTTGCGCTGCATTGCCTTACAATCAAATCTACGAGGCCATGAAAAGCCACACCAAGTGGCTTTGCTTGGCTTTGTAGATATGGGTCTGCACTCTGCGCCACGGAGCATCATAAAAAGTGACGCAACGGCAGCCAAGGGGCTTGTAAATAAGCCCTTTAGTCTTTTATATCTGAACAAACCAACATGGGTCGAAAAGGTAGTAATGTACCTGCAATTTTCTTCTAGTTTGAGTTGATCATACCCCTTGTTCAGATCAAGGCGGAAAAAGACCTCGGCGCCATTCAGCTGTGTAATCATGTCTGCAATGTGGGGACCTGGATGTCATTCTCTCTCGATTGCCTTGTGAGCTCGACGCAAATCAACACCAATGAGAACGGCATCTCCACTGTCCTTTCTAGGCACTACCACTGTGGGCAAAACCCATGGCGTCAGTCCAGTAGATCGTTCAATGATATCATGCTTCAACAGCGTGTTGAGTCCTTTCTCAACACTTTCCTGTAGATGGAAAGCAATTTGACAATGTGGTAGAGCAACAAGACGAATGTCCTCATTAATGTGAAGTTGCATTTGCAATGTCTTAGGTTTTCCTAGATCATGAAACAACAACGGGAACTGACTCACTATTTCAGCATGTGAATTCAGGTTTTAATTGATAGAGATCATCTTCATGTCAGTAGCAATACTGAAACTCAGTTAACATACACTCGATGAAGTACCTTGAAACTCATGAATTGGCACCTGTACTTTCGTCTTCCTGTGTTGCATGGTTTCTACAAATGATCCTTGACTTTGCAATGGCGTGGAGGCAGCCCCTGTATATACCTTAGTCTTCGAGAGTTTGAAACGGGGCACCGGAGACAGTTAGTTGTATTTTTCTGCCAGCATGATGTGTATCGATGCACCTCTGTTGATTATAAAGGGTATGGAGCAACCATTCACCTTTAGCGTGATCTTAGTGCACTGTCCAAATTAATTTGGTTGTTTCATGTGGCAATCTCTCTTGGACTTGGGCTCTTCTCTGCATGCGGCCAAACCTACATGTTCACGTCGTTCAGTGGTTGACATCATCATTGCACAGTCATCTTCTTCACTGTCGCTCGACAATGACGTTGAAGAGCCTTTAGAAGACGACTTTGATGATGGTCGATTTCATTTAGTTTCTACTTGCCTCAATTGATGTCACCATTTGGCCTTGTGTGCGTGGCTAGAGTGCTTCTGGAATTTCCTGGAATCCATTTTATCTTCTTTATGTGTCGCAGTTGGTTTCTCTTTCGCTTTGCAAACCGCTATGAAATGTTTTTTCTTTCCCGCAGCCTTTGCATATTTGTCCAATGGCGGGACATTTACTTTCGTGTGGGAAGGAGAATCCACATCGGAAACACAACTTCTTTGTCCTCTGAGATATCACTTTATGGCCCTCGACCATGTGTCTCTGCTTACTTTTCATGTTCAATGGTGATTCGCTCTGGGCTATACTAGCTTCCATATCAGCAGCTTGTCGATCAGCACGTTCCTCTGCTCTCGCAGCCATGAGCACCTTCTCCAGACTGAGCGCTCTCTCAGCATACATCATCTGAACGAGTCAGACAGGCAACCATCAATCACTCTGAGACGAATGGCTTCTTCAAAATTGAATTCGTTGAACTTGCAATGCTTGATGAGGGTATCAAGTGTTTCAAAATACTCATCCATCATTTCAGCATCTTGCTGTCTTGCCTGGTTGAAAATGTATCTTTCATAGTCGACATTCAGCATTGGATTGAACTTTGTTTCTAAAGCCTCCATAATTTGACGGTAAGATATTTCATCAGCTAGTGGTATTTTCTTTATCACTTCTTTCACTCAGTCACCTGCAAGGTTCTTTAAATATTTGATCATCTTTTTATCATCTGCTTCTACCAGCGCGTCGATGAAATCATTAAATATTTTGATTCATGCAGTCCATCTGGCACCAATATTCTGCTTTTTGGCGGTATCGAATAGAAGCAGTGGTTTCAGGAAGACGGCGGCATCGTAACTAGTGGTGGACCTGTCTGACGTTGATAGCAGGGCTCACTCCACTGATTTCTACTGCCCACTTGGACCTACACCTCCTTTAAGCACTGGCCAAGTGGTTACATCAGTGTCGTCGCAGCCGATCTGTTGTCGTTGGCCTCTTTTGCATCTTTGGCAGTGAGTGATTGTTTTGTCTCTTGTATATGGTTATCACCATTCTCAACCTTCTTCATTGTACCCAGTTTTCACTGCCTTTAGTGTTTTTTTGCGCCTGGATGCTTCTACTTTGGGTGCACTTTTGCACCTGGCTGTCGCTACCTTCAGTGCTTCTTTGTACCTGGTTTTCGCTGCCTTTAGCGCTGCCGTTCTGTAGATATGATGGCTCTGTGGCATATTGGGGCACGGGACCTCTTATTTCGGCCTTACCAGCAGGTTCCTGGCCGACGGTGACTAGTGATGGAGCAGGGTAAATGAAAAAATTTTAACCTCCTAATATTTTCGTAAAATAATTATTAAACATGTTCGTTTAAGTAACTAACCAACAATGTATGTTACATGTTAAGGGTTAAAGGTAACACGCTATTCCGTGTGGAAAATAATCAACTTATAATTGTTTACGTGTCTAACATAACATAATATTTGCGTACTAATTACATAATAAATGCATGATCTGTGCTTTTAAATAAAACGTGTGGTTGCAAAATAAAGCGATGGTAAGTAAGGGACAGCTTTATATGTTGCTTTTTGCTAGGTAATACCTAATTGGGGTACGTAGAAAGACGGGAGGGAAACGAAAGGGTTTATATTTCTTTGTTTTAATAATATTTTGTTTATCTTTGAAAATAGTGCGCTTAGGCCTGTCGAGCAGCGATATAAAATGGCCGCCAGTTGCTAGAGTACGCATGAGCCGGGGACCATGTGATAGAGGAGAGAGGCGGTGGAAAAGGAATGATCACGTGCTGATGCTGAGAGGCTAAGATGGAAGTATGGTCAAGGCTGTTGTGACCTTTCTGAGCAGATGTGTGCCAAGATGATCAGCAAGAAGCGTGAGAAGTCCAACTGAATCAATAGACGGAACTGTTAAACCCAAAATGTAGCAGAAAAAGATACAATTTGGACTGATCGAAACGGAGGAGCAATTGCATGAACTGTGGGAAACGATGCTTGCATGGACATTCCACAAGGAACTGGTTAAGACCAGGAAGTTTGATTAAAATGTATATGGGCCTGAGTTTTGACCAATGAGAAAGAGTCACGCCATGAAGAAGAAACATTTTATGCTGTAAGCTAGAATTAGGGTATAAGAAGACCTACTCTTGGTGGGAAGGATTAGATGCTGGAGAGTAGATGCTGCGGTAGATGCTGGAGAATAGATGCTGCGGTAGATGCTGCGGGAGAGGCTGCGGGAGAAGTTGCTGGAGAGCAGATGCTGGAGAAGTTAGATGCTGTAGATGAGTGAAGTTGCGGTTGCTGATGCTGACGAGCTGATGCTGCTGCTGCTATTTTTCTTTTCCAGTTGAGTATAAGATGCTGCTTGAGGAGAATTTTTCCTGATAGATTTTTATTTTAGAACTATTAGATTTTCCCCAGATAGATAGATTTATCTTTAAGAGTTCTTACTATGATAACCTTATTTTTCCGTCTAATAAAAATGCATTGCAATTTCAAGTTATTCTTATATTGATGATAAATGTAATGATCTGAATAATAAGCTTAACCTCATTTCCTGCATTCAAAACTTTATATAAACTTTATTATTCTTTAAACAAATGACTCAGTGATTCTTTAGTTCAATGATTAAAATGAAATATTAAAGAGTTTATTGTGATTGAGCTGGTCTTAATCACCATCAACTGATTCCTACTAGTTGGTCCATCGACCAATGAGCGGAATACCTTAAAGCAAAGAGAAATATTATGCCATGTTAAAGAGGTATCCCGTCTCCTTCCAGCGAATCGTTTTCTCCTAGGTTATTGACGGAAGAAATCCAGGGAACAGATGAGTAAGTGAATGTATATGCGGTGTTATGGGCCCCACCGACATATGGATATAGTGTGTGTGTTAGAGGAATAGTTGCACCTGGATGACCAAAGCATTTAAGGAGAATTATTTTTATTGTTAGCGCTGGATCAGATTTCTTGGTAGCAGAATTATGGTTTCTATAGATTAGTTGGTGATTATTGATTATTGATAAGTTCATGTCTAACACTTTTTGTTGAGTCGCGTTATGTTATATGTAAGTTTTCAGGCTTTCGGGAAGTAGGAAGTGGAATACGTGTGGCAAGAGAAGTCACATGGAATTGTACACTGTCTGAGTTCATTTATGGTAATAACACAGGTTGTGTTATAATAGGGACATTTTGCGTATAAAAGGTGTGTAAGTGAAATAGTGATCGGTTTTCTTGTGAAACTTTGGCCTTAATTCTCAGGAGCAGTATAGTCTCCACATGTGTTTTATCCCCAGAGAAACGGGTTTACTGATTGCTTGAAAGAAGGGTAAGGTAGAGGGAAGTACTACTTTATCGGCGAAACTAAAAATTCTGTGGTAGGGTAGAGGTAAGCGCTGCCTACTGGAAAATACAGAATTCTTGTGTAAATGGTCAAAGCTATCTCTTCGGTTTAGCGAATCAGACAATGGAAATGTGTTTTAAGTGTTGTAACTAACGAAGAATTTGTTGAAAAAGAAATTGCCGATAAATTTTGTAAAGGAGGGGTCAAGAGCAGAAGTGACGTAGACAAGAGTCGCGCTGGGATTGGACAGTGCGCTAGTCACATGAAAACAGGAGCAGAACTGATGTAGACAGAAGCCGCGCTGGGATTGGTCAGTGCGCAGGTAGACAGAAATCGCTCTGATTGGAGCTGTTGGTGTGAGTCGCGCTAGTATTGGTTGAAATAACGCATAGAGAACAGTGTTGAATTGCGGATCATTTAAGGAGAAAAAGGTTGTGAATCATGTTGTACTATGAGTATGGTAAAGAGAAAACGTCATGGATGTCGAAAGTTAAGAACTTCTTTAAGAAAGACAAAAAGGTAGTGACTAGAGAGGGACAAATAATTCCTCCGCCGAAATCACCAGCTTCACATATGATGCTGAAATATGGATATCATACATGCATATGGTTAGAAAATTGGACAAAATACACCAAGAATGATGGAGCATTGGCTTTCCCTGAGAATGGTTCATTTAATGTAGCTATACTACGGAACTTGAGAGAAAAGATGGTAATGTTAGAACCTAGACCTAGACCGACACAGTTTGAAGCTTTAACGGAATGGGAAGATGAGATGTATGAGCGAGAGAGATTCAGAGGATTAAAGAATCATGAGTTTCTGCCTGGAAGGTTATGGGGAGTAAATCATGAGGACAGACTAAAGCGTTGGAGATATGCTAACATGACAGGAGGTTTGTCTCCAGCTTTTACAGTTGAGGAAGAAGCAAAGAGAAAGTGTACAGAGAAAAAGAAGCATTTAGTGGTAGAAAAGTATGTGTATGGTGGTAGTGAAACAGATGACGAATTGCTGGAAGATATTTTAAACAGAAACCCACCTCCATACCAACAGACTTCTGCGGTGGTGACACCTAATGCACCGCCAATGGAAACTGGGAGGAATAAAAAACCCGAACGAAGACATGAAACAAATAGGTCACAAGATCAATTTAAAACTTCACAAAATGAAGAGATAGAAAGTGACAATGCAACTGAATTAGCAAAAACGACAAGAGAATTGACTGAGAAAATAAGAGAATTGACAAAGAATATGGAAGCTGTAACTGTACCAGTAACGATAGGTCCAGTAATGCCAATTTTTGAGAATCAGAAAATTGATGAACGTTCCTTAGTGATTCCCATGAATTCACATTTGCAAAGAAAAAGAGAAGGGATGGAAATGAATAATGAAGGTGCACACAATTTGGCTAGTACCTATAGACCAAACCCACCTACAAATTTGACGATAAATGAAAATGAGATCAGGAGAATGCCTATGGTGACAGAGTCTGCATCAGGAACACCAGAAAGAAGTAGCAATTGGATAGAATTAAATAGTACACCTGTAGGTCCGACTCCAGATGAGTTAAATGAATGGATGAAAGCGCTAAAGACAAAAGAACCAGAAGAGAAACCATTAGATGTAATTAGGTTGAAAATAGACATGGAAGAATTGATTTTGGGAACAATTGGAACAGAAAAATAAAAAAATTATCAGGATGATGAGATTATGTTCTTGTGCAAGAGTCTTACTTGGAGAGCTAGAAATTTACATGACAAATTGGAAGAGACAGCAAGTGAACTAGGAGTGGAATTTGTTAAAGTGAGAACGTTGCAGAAACCATACAGAGTAGATTTTTGTGAGAAAGACATAGAGAATTTGAACACATCAGGAAGACTGACCCAAATAAAAGAGTTAATTGTTTTATTGAGAAAATGGGGTGATGTGGATAGATGGAGAAATAGATGGTCAAAAAGGAATGAGAAAACAACAGATAAAGCATCTTTGGCTTTTGCAGTGACAGATAGGGAACCAGTTGTTAGGGAATACCCGATGAGAGAAACTCCAGGTGGTAGTTATGTGCATGTTCCATGGACCAGACAGGATATACTGTCATTTACAAATGACTTCCCCAAATTGAGAGAGAAACCAGTAGAATGGTACAGACAAGTGGAGAGATTTGTTAAAGTGTCAAAAGTGCTGTGGATAGATCTGGATGGATTGTTTGATATAGTAGTGCCAGCTGATTTGTGGACAGAATGTAAGATTACTATTGATTGGCCAACTGTAGAATATCCAAGGGACGCTAAAACAGGAGCGCCAGGACCAGAACTGATGAGGAAGTACGACCAAGTAATTACCTTTTTGAAGAATAAAATTCCACCTAAAGAAACAGATTGGGTAAAAATAGACAGAACAACGCAGGAAAGTAAAGAATCAGTGCACGCCTACTATGAGAGATTGTTGTTGGTCTTCAAACAGTATAGTGGTTATGAGACACTGAATGAGAAGGATATGAGTCATTTTGTATATAGGTTTGTATATGGATTGAGACCAGAGATAAGTGAAATGATTAAGCAGCACATGATTGGTTGTCAGAATAGCACAGTCGACGAAGTTTTGAGATATGCTAAGTATTGCAGTGATGATATTGAGAGTAGACAGCGTAAATTGAAAGAGTAAGCCATGTGGGCGCAGGTGAAAGTTGCAGAGAAGCAAGAAGCTCAATTGAGTAATACTGGTAATGAAACAGGACAAGTTAAAGCCCGACCTAATATAGGTAAAGGAAAAGGACAAATGAGCATAGATGAGGCAAAGAAAATGTGGCCATGCCACAACTGCGGAAAGCTAGGACATTGGCGAAACAAGTGTAAATTTCCTCCAAAACCTAATGTGGAAAATCAATCATTAAATTCACAGGTGGAGAGTGAGGTAGTTACTCAACAAGGTCAGGTGCCACAACCACCACTTCCCAAGAGTGTTAACCAACAGAAATACAGTGCAGAAACAGGATTCTACGGAGGAGAACAGGTAACACAGTTGCCGCGTGCAGCTGCAATTTCTCAATATTGGTTACGACAGGATGAGGATGACACGGATGAAAGTTCCTGACGGTGCCTAGGAGAGGGGGAAGAGTGCGTGTTTGGCGCAACTCTAGAGGTAGATTAGTCTGGTCCATTTGTGGATGGAGAAGTGAATGGTGCAAATGTAACATTCCTTGTTGACACTGGAGCTACCCGTTCTACTGTTAGGTCAGTGGAAATTCCAAACCTTCCTCTCTCAGGTGAACATATCCAAGTAGTTGGAGTTTCAAATCAGCAAATTAAAACGCCTCTTACTAAATTAGTGAAGGTAAGAATTGCTCCATTTAGTGAAATGCACCGATTTGTGGTATGCGATTGTAGTCCCGTGAACCTTTTAGGACGCGATTTATTGTGCAAGATGAACTGCACTATCTATTGTACCCCAGACGGAATTGCATTTCAGACTCCAGATGAGGATGTGCTGTATAAAATGACAATGGTGAATTTAGAACCAGAAGTAAATGGTTTGTTTCCTGTATTTGATGCAGAGAAAATCCCAATTGAATTGAAAAAGACAGTGAAAGAAGAAGTGTGGGACTTTACAGGAGAAGATGTAGGATTAATGAAAGGAGTAGATCCCGTTAAAATAACAGTGAAAGAGGGAACGAGTTACCCAAATACGCCCCAGTATAAATTGACACCAGAAATAATTGAAGGAATAACGCCAGTAATAAATAAAATGATTGAACAAGGGATTCTAAAAGAAATCATGAGCAGTCCATGTAATTCGCCAATAATGGGACTGAAAAAGCCAAACGGAACATATAGAATTGTACAAGATTTGAGGAAGGTAAACAAAATTGTTGTGCCTTGTTGCCCAATAGTACCAAACCCTGCTGTGATTCTATACCAGATTCCACGTGAAGCAGAATGGTACACAGTAATTGATTTATGTCATGCATTTTTCTCTATTCCACTGCATCCAGATAGCCAGCCATTATTTGCGTTCCGGTTTGGAGAGCGTATTTTGGCATGGTGCCGAATTCCTCAAGGGTACACAGAAAGTCCCTCAATCTTTAATCAGATCCTAAAGAAATCATTGGAAGATTTAAGAATGCCAGAAAAGTCAGTGATGGTTCAGTATATTGATGACCTACTGGTGGCATCAAAAACGAAAGAAGCATGTGTCAATGATACAATTGCTTTGCTGAATCATTTAGCAAAAAGAGGACATAAAGTGTCCCCTTCAAAATTGCAGTTTTGTCAACAAGAAGTCCAGTATTTAGGGCATAAAATTGAGAAAGGAGTGCGAAAGGTAACGACTGAAAGAATAAAAATGATTCAAGGAATGAGAGCTCCAATGACACAAAGAGAGGTAAGAATGTTTTTGGGAATGGTTGGATATTGTCGACAATGGATAAGCGGTTTTTCACTGATTGCTAAACCATTGCAGAAACTGACAAAGAAGGATGTTTAAGATCCTTTTGAAATGAATGATGAAGAAATGAAAGCATTCAGAGAGCTGAAAAAGAAATTATGTGAGGCTCCAGCATTGGGAATGCCTGACTATGAGAAAGATTTTGAGTTGTATTGCAGTGAAAGAGATGGATGTGCATTTTCAGTTTTGGTACAGAGACATGGAACTATGAAAAGACCAATTGCATATTTTTCGGCTGTTTTAGACCCTGTAGCGAAAGCATTGCCTGGATGTTTGAAAGCAGTTGCTGCTACTTGTGTGAGTCTGGAACAGAGTGAAGGCATAGTGATGGGGTATCCATTGAGAGTGTATGTTCCCCATTCTGTGGAAATTCTCTTGACAAGAACGAAAACCCAATACATGACACATAGTCGGCTGACTAGGTATGAAAAAGTAATTTTGAGTGCAGATAATGTGACCATTGACAGATGTATGAATGTGAATCCTTCGACTTCATTGCCAGATGAAGAGAGTGTGATTGAAATGGATGAAGTAGATCATGATTGTCTGAATGTGCTCGAATACTGTACAAAACCAAGCTCTGACATTCGAGATGAGCCTTTGAAAGAATCAGATTATATTCTGTTTGTGGATGGCTCATGTTTGAGAACAAGTGATGGAGTTCTAAGTGCAGCATATGCAGTTTGCACAGTAGCAACTGTAATGGAAGCATCTTGTCTGAAAGGTGTACGATCTGCCCAAGTTGCTGAATTAGTAGCTCTGATTCAAGCATGTAAGTTGGGAAGAAATGTACGGGTTACGATTGTGACAGATAGCCAGTACGGCTTCGGGGTGGTGCACGACTTCGGTCAGATTTGGTCACAAAGGGGTTTCTTGACGTCTGCAGGAACGCCCATTAGAAATGGAGATTTTGTGAAAAAGCTGCTTGAGGCGATACAGCTGCCTAAACAGATCGCTGTTGTGAAGTGCAATGCACATAAAAATGGGGAAGATTACATAACTGTTGGTAATAAATATGCTGGCGAAATGGCACAGTATTGTGCAAAGAATGTGGTTTCTTTAAACAAATGTCGGGAAAGAGAGCATATTTCTTGTCCTTTGCTTTTTACTAACTCTATTGAGACATGGGATGAGGTGAGACAGTTACAAGAAGCTGCAGATGATGAGGAAAAAGATACATGGATAAAAGCAGGATGTAGAAAACTTTTAGGTGGATGGGGATTCAAAGGGGGAAAAGATCCAATATTTCCAGGGATTTATTATGTTTGCGGAAATAGGGCTTATTATAGGTTGCCGGACCATTGGTATGGGTCATGTTACTTAGGCCTGGTCTTTCCAAAGATTTTTCATGTGGATAGAAAAGAAAAGGGAACACACAAAATGATAAATACCTTTACACGTAGAAAAAGGGAAAGTTTTTCAGAAATAGTAGGTGATATTTTTGGAGCATTGATACCAGCAGTGGGAATATCTTTGAATGCATTTAGAATTCGAGATTATCCACAGTGGTAGATCGTTTATCTACAGATACTGCTGGAGGGTTCTTGATGGTAAATACCGAGATGGTTGCCATGGAGAGCTATGGTGATGCAAAATCGACTTGCCCTTGACATTCTTTTGGCAAAGAGGGCGGAGTCTGTGGAATGCTGAAAGTCCAACATTGTTGCACTTACATTCCAGATAAAAGCGAAAATATACAGAAGTATATAACAAATATTACAAGTTTGCACAAAGAACTTGTTCCACTGGAGGTTGAAAGTGCATGGGGAAAACTTGGTAAAGGGTTTTCTTCAGTAATAAATTGGTTAACAAGAATGAGTGGATTAATAATAGGGAAAGTTATAATAATAGCAACCGTGATAATAATAATAATATTAGTACTGAAGCTTGCAATAACATGTATAAAGAGAAGAAGAAGGCAGAATAAGATAGAAAAAGAAAACATGATAAACAAGGAAAGAGAGAGAGAAATGGGTGAAATAGAGTTAGAAGAAATAAAAGAGAACATGTACAAGAAAACGAAGAGACAAGTTGAAAGGGATACAGTTGTGTAAACTAACAAAAGCAAATGGATAAAAGATATATGCTGTCTGAGAAAATTGTATAACTTGGGTTTGGTGGTGATATTAAAAATCACCAAAGGGGGAGTTGATGGAGCAGGGTAAATGAAAATGTTTTAACCTCCTAATATTTTCGTAAAATAATTAATAAACATGTTCGTTTAAGTAACTAACCAACAATGTATGTTACATGTTAAGGGTTAAAGGTAACACGCTATTCCGTGTGCAAAATAATCAACTTATAATTGTTTACGTGTCTAACATAACATAATATTTGCGTACTAATTACATAATAAATGCATGATCTGTGCTTTTAAATAAAACGTGTGGTTGCAAAATAAAGCGATGGTAAGTAAGGGACAGCTTTATATGTTGCTTTTTGCTAGGTAATACCTAATTGGGGTACGTAGAAAGACGGGAGGAAACGAAAGGGTTTATATTTCTTTGTTTTAATAATATTTTGTTTATCTTTGAAAATAGTGCGCTTAGGCCTGTCAAGCAGCGATATAAAATGGCCGCCAGTTGCTAGAGTACGCATGAGCGGGGGACCATGTGATAGAGGAGAGAGGCGGTGGAAAAGGGATGATCATGTGCTGATGCTGAGAGGCTAAGATGGAAGTATGGTCAAGGCTGTTGTGACCTTTCTGAGCAGATGTGTGCCAAGATGATCAGCAAGAAGCGTGAGAAGTCCAACTGAATCAATAGACGGAACTGTTAAACCCAAAATGTAGCAGAAAAAGATACAATTTGGACTGATCGAAACGGATGAGCAATTGCATGAACTGTGGGAAACGATGCTTGCATGGACATTCCACAAGGAACTGGTTAAGACCAGGAAGTTTGATTAAAATGTATATGGGCCTGAGTTTTGACCAATGAGAAAGAGTCACGCCATGAAGAAGAAACATTTTATGCTGTAAGCTAGAATTAGGGTATAAGAAGACCTACTCTTAGTGGGAGGCATTAGATGCTGGAGAGTAGATGCTGCGATAGATGCTGCGGGACATGCTGGAGAAGTTAGATGCTGTAGATGGGTGAAGTTGCGGTTGCTGATGCTGACGAGCTGATGCTGCTGCTGCTATTTTTCTTTTCCAGTTGAGTATAAGATGCTGCTTTAGGAGAATTTTTCCTGATAGATTTTTATTTTAGAACTATTAGATTTCCCCCAGATAGATAGATTGATTGTTAAGAGTTCTTACTATGAAAACCTTATTTTTCCGTCTAATAAAAATGCATTGCAATTTCAAGTTATTCTTATATTGATGATAAATGTAATGATCTGAATAATAAGCTTAACCTCATTTCCTGCATTCAAAACTTTATATAAACTTTATTATTCTTTAAACAAATGACTCAGTGATTCTTTAGCTCAATGATTAAAATGAAATATTAAAGAGTTTATTGTGATTGAGCTGGTCTTAATCACCATCAACTGATTCCTACTAGTTGGTCCATCGACCAATGAGCGGAATACCTTAAAGCAAAGAGAAATATTATGTCATGTTAAAGAGGTATCCCGTCTCCTTCCAGCGAATCGTTTTCTCCTAGGTTATTGACGGAGGAAATCCAGGGAACAAATGAGTAAGTGAATGTATATGCGGTGTTATGGGCCCCACCGTCATATGGATATAGTGTGTGTGTTAGAGGAATAGTTGCACCTGGATGACCAAAGCATTTAAGGAGAATTATTTTTATTGTTAGCGCTGGATCACTAGGCTTATCCATAGGACCTTCGCCTTCTTCAAAAACCTTGCACCGGCTGGAGAGGCACTTTCACTCCACATTCCTCAAACTTAGACTACTTCACTTCTACTGAGGCGCACGTGGCACGCACAGGCAGTTTGCGGGACCTCAACAAACTCTCAGGGAGAGCTGTCTTGTTTTTTCAGGGCACATTTCCCACCTTCGTCGCAAGTTGCAGCGTCTTCCCCAGCCTGGTAGCATGCAAATGACCTCGCCACACACAGAGCTCTGTAGAGCACGTCTTTATTCTTCAGTGTGCAACCGTTAACTGCACGCACTGTGTCATAAACTTTATTAACGACACCCATATACACCCAATCGATTAAGTCATTCTCCTATGGAGTCCATCAGGGTCCTGCTGTTCATATTAACAAGACATTACATCATCTAATAATGGTATCTTACAGTTGAGGTAATACCGAGTGGTATCCAGCCGCGGTCCGTGCAGGTAACAGCGGTGGGTCGGTGGGGCCGCGTGGGGGGGGGGATTTAGAGGGACGATGCAGAGGGAAAATTAAATAACTAATTTATTTTCCCTCGGCATCATCCCTCGAAATCCCCCCCCCAACGCGGCCCCTCTGCCCCACCGCTGTTACCTGCACGGACCGCGGCTGGTGGTATCAGTAATACTTCACCTGGTATTACCATGCATTTTTAACAGGCACTTATTATGTGGGCCTCAACCCTGACTACAATCCCATCCCTGTTACTAACAACATAAACATTTTACTAATGTTATTGACAAATAGACCCATAAAACCCTTTCACTCGTACCTTTTTTCCTCAAGTATTCTTGCTCTTCTGTTAAGAAATAACAGCCTTATATCAGTGTATCATAAATGGCACAAAAATGTCTGTGGGTTAACCACATGCGTAATAAAAATTGACCACTTTTTTTCATCACCCCAAATAAAACTTATCTTTTATGTTCAGTCAGCCATGATGCCAGTTCTGTTACAAAACAAGAGTCTGTTCTAAAAATAATCTTTTTTTTCTATGGTCACCACTGGAGAACTGCACTTTGGAACTATTAGTCGTCTTTTTTTCGGAGTGCAGTCAAGTTCCTGAGAGGCCAAAGTGTATATCAATTTTTCTGCATCTTCTTTGAAAAATATAATTTTATACTACGGTTTTAAAAAAAACAAATCTACGAATTGCCTCACTCTGATTTAAACAGCAAAACAACAACATTGTTGAGTTTGTCATGACGGAATTCGTTCTCATCTTTGTCCTCACATAGTATCACCCTTTGGAGTTCTCAAACTCTGGAGCATGTTCACCGTCTTCAAGTTTTTATTTACATTTCTATATGTTTGATTTGCTCGGATGATTATAGAAGGGTAGATTTGGAAACAGCCCATTCTCTCCAGCTTTCAAATGTAATAAAAATTCCAGTAGTTGAACCAAAGTGATTATGCGCTGTGACCTCATGTGCTGTGGTTAACCAGTGTGGGAATTTTCAGTGTCGTAAAACTGAAGTTTCCACAGGATGTGACACTCTGGGGGATTAACTACCAAAACACAATGTGGTGCTCGGAATTCCGAGCCGGATTTGATCATTACTCATTCAACCGAGTGCAGAGATGTCAATTTTTTTCATGCAGAATAAAAACCCAACCTTTCACACTAGGGGAAAGTTAAGTACTTTCTCGAGCAACGCGGGGCAGCCACCAAAGTAGCATCAAAGCAGTGCTTAATTTGTAAAATAATAAGTGTCAGGGCCCTGACCAGGAGACCACTGCAGCTTGCACCACCCATCGCCCCTGTCGTTGCTGCTAAAACAACTGCTAACCATCTCTCTCACCTGCAAGTGCGACAGTTCAGATTATTCCCGGTCCCCAAAGCTGAAGTGATGGCTGGAGAGGCAGGTATTAGTAATTTTTAATGTATATTGTATTCATAAACAACCGTTGTTCTGCTCATCTCTAAATTAGATGAGCTGCGCCACCATGTGGTAGACTCTCTTAAGTGCGGTGTTGACAATTAAGTGCCGGTGCCGAGCACCGGAAACCAATCAAGTGCCGGTTCTGAGCACCGGAAACAACCAGCTCAAATTAAGCACTGCATCAAAGGGAGCGCTCTCCACCAGCACTTGCGCACTTTAGGCTGCCATGCACCGACACACACACCCTTGCAGCATAGTGCAAGGGTGTGTGCGATCTCTCATGCATAGGTTTTTTTACTGGAAGGGGGCACTCCCAGTACAAAAACTAGCAGTGCTTTTAATACTTTCCGCACTTTGCGTGGGGCTTGTACAATGTGGCACAATAGAGGAGAGGATGTGGAGTTATGGTCAGAGCTTCCGACTTTGAAACTGAGGGACCAAGTTTGAGTCTCAGCGTCGGCTCAATTTCCTATGATTCTGGGAAAATCTTTTAATCTCCCTGTGCCAAAAAATGAATGTGACCTTGTGTAATGTAACTAGTACTCTTGTAAAACGCTCCAATACCATCAGGTCAAGTGTGCACTATATAAAATTGCAGGAAAAAACATGAAAAATATGGCGAAATTAAAACATTTTTCCTCCGTTTCACCAGTCTAAAGGAGCAGAAGGTCTTGCAACAAATCCCTGTCTACAGTTGTTAGTAGATAGGGATTCAGGTACCACCCATAGAATAGCGCCTTGACGCTAAGTAATGTATACTTTGCATTTCTTTAGTCAACTGTCCTAATCTTAATTTGCATTGGAAAGTAGATTCCAACACAATCCTATTTTGCTCTGGGGTTGTGTCACTTTTGTATTGTTCATACCATAAATTTTTGTAATGTACGGTACAGTATTTGGATTTATAAAGAGCTTCACACTGCTGGCAAGGCACAAAAGTGTTTTAACAGACAGATTGCATGCTACCCAGTAGGGAGTGCTTGGCTGGAAGAGTTTTCAATTACAACATGGCCCATGCGGAAAGTATTTTAACATATACTCCTTCAGGGTTGGCTGCATGGTCACATACCTCTCACTTTGGTTGTTGGAAACAATAAGGTGATTTTTTCCTATCCTGTGATTGATTCGTTCAAATAAATAAATTCATGAGGATTGCAGGAAAGGTTCTGTAGGCCTCGTATTTTTTTACATGTTCTTCTGGCAAAAAGTTTGTTTATCAACTGTGTTAGATGGAAGTGTCTTTTTTGAGTTTGAGGATGGTTTATGCCCTATTCCACCAGAGATCATTGGCCATTTACATTAGTCTCTGAAAGTAAATTATGCAATTCTTTTATGTCAAATAATAAACCCAATTATTGTGCAAAATCAATTCAACCACATTATTAGTCACCTTGCACAAGTAGTTCAGTGAAATGGAGTCCAGAGACGTTTAGCCAGTGCACCCAAATCTCTGATTATCCCTCACCATGCAGGGTTTGAGTATTCCCCTTGTAGGACCTCATGCCTTAACACTTTACTGGTACCCACAATCCTCTGTCAGGTCTGGCACTG
Organism: Calotriton arnoldi; assembly: GCA_963921515.1. Classification (NCBI taxonomy): domain Eukaryota; kingdom Metazoa; phylum Chordata; class Amphibia; order Caudata; family Salamandridae; genus Calotriton; species Calotriton arnoldi. The sequence goes on from CAWUFW010010803.1 coordinate 414,003, forward strand.
GGCACAGGCCTACCACCACTCTCAGTGGTCTCTATGCCAGACCTCTGGGTCTCCAGAACCTGCCTTGCTGTGCCATGGCCCGATACACAGCTGCCTTGCTTGTTAGCCAGATCCCGAATCTCCAATCGTACCTGTGGTTCCACAACCGGGTTATCCCTTTTTGTCAAAACCCTGGTTCACCCTTCAACTATCAGAATCTGACCTCTGAAAGTGGAGCCCTTGACCCAGTGTTGCTAGCGCCATTGGGTCACAATACATCTCATTTTAAAGGTAATGTGAAACACAATACCTTAATTGGGAGACAAAGCAGGTTACTTTCTGGGAGAGTAACTTTGGAACAAAGACATTAAGGAATTTGTATTAGAATCTCATTGTATTTTTGCTACATGTTCCATTCAGTATATTATGTGATCTCTTCATTCTCCACTGATCCCAAGCAGTACAGTTTGTTCGCAAAGAGAAGTAGTTTATTATACCAAAATCAAATATTACACAAAGTAAAATACCCATGAGCACATGGTACAATATTAGGTGCCACAGGTAACAGAGGCATACACATCTCAGAATTAGAATAATCTCACAGGAGCATGCTCACTTTAAATATGGTAAGTAGACTACTGTGGGGGTAGACTGTTGGCCGGTCCTTAATGCACCAGTCACCGGCAAACCCAACATAGTTTTTCCTAAAGCTAGAAGAGTCCCAATGTCTGGTGAGCACAGGTTCAAAGGTGCAGGAGTTACCTGAGCATAGCAGTAGTGAGGGCTCCCAACAAAGGGCCTGTCTCTGGAGTGCATGAACAACAACCGCAGCTGTTCAGGAGGTCCATGAAAACGTTGACGAGTCAGAGGGTGCAGTTATAGGCTCCAGCGGGGAATAGGACCATAGCAAAAGCACCCATCCCACAAAAGTGAGGAGTCCTCACTCCAGTTCCAGTATTACTCTGGTCTGCTGCAATCACCTACTCAAGATCAGGCCACGGGCGGCTGTCTTTGTAGGCCACAGCCATGTCCTTCTTCTTCTCCTTGGTTGGTGCAACATGCCGGTTATGGTATATGTGGTGATCAGGGGGCACGGAGACCCACTCTTGCACTCTGGCTATGTCTTTCATTCCTCTCTCTCCTTCTTGGGCTCAGCACACCGATGATGATTTAACCATGGTTAGGACGGCAGTTAGAGCTACTCTAGCACTTGCATCGGCTACTGTGTCACTCTCATTCTAGTCCGCGCTTCTCGGCTGTCTCTTCCACTCAGACACAGTTGCTAAGTTTCTCTGGGTAGTCACCTGCTGCTCGGGTGTCTTCCACTTCTCTTTCTCAGCAGTCCAGACTGGCTCTAGTACCAAAGCAGTCGCACAGCTTCTCCTGAAGCAACTTGCATATTTCCCTGTGATGTCCCATCACTTCTCAGTGACTGGCTGCCAGAGACACCAGCCCTGGATCTCAGAAATTCCTTTGGTACTCTGCAGAGTGCCACAACTTTGTTCTTCAAGAAATCTGCAACCAAGTGGGGAAGTTGCTGTCCCTCTTTTATGGTCATGTTCCAGACAGTCACACACTTGCATTTAAAATAGAGTCACACTACCCATCATCATTTGTACTTTCCATGCACACACCACACGCTCAAGGATGTCAGTTCAGGGTACAGGCCCATCACGGTAGTGGAAATTTTCCTGAATGAGGCCAGTGGACATCTCATTTTTAAGAACATAAAAAAGACAAGTCCTGTGCTACAAATCAGAAAAACTGTATGCTGTCACCACCACTCTCCATGGTTATGTCCTGGGACATGGACAGCAGTCCTGTATCCTAAAAAGCCAGGCTTGGTACAACTCTCCAGACCACACCCGGAGCCTCAGAACCTCTCACAAAGTCTTGGGCTCAGCACTTGCACATGGTTATTATGTGCGCTGACCATGAAAAAATCAAGCTACCAGTGAAAACTACATAGGTCGTATCACAACGGCTCTGCTCAGAGCTGAGCCCCTGGGTTTTTTGTGCGTGAGGTGTCTAAAGCTCAAACATATAACGCAGAATATCTTCAAGTTAAGGCCTGAATCTTAGACAGAGAAAATCTCCGCTCACTGTTTCCAATTTGTTCTGTTTAAAGTTCATGCATCAACTTGGAGAACGTTTGAGTTATGTTTTTGAACTTTAGACTCCTCTCATCCAAAAAAGTTGGCGCTCGGTCAATCCTAATATGCACCACTTGAGTTATTCAGCGCAGGGGTGCACGTTCATACAACCATGAAGTGGACGTTTCTGTCCCAACAGCTACCCATTGATCTTCCAAGTAATTCTTTTTGATATTTTGTATATTTACTGTGATGAAAGTTTCTATTGCTTGACTCTACTTTTTGTACAAGTACATTTTTAAAAATTCAATTAAAAAACCAAAGTTAGAGCTACAGTTACTTTAGGGCACACGTTATAGTTAATTGAGAAAACTTAACTGGTGAATTTCAGTGGTTTTGTTGGTTTAAAACAGTATGTTTTAACTGACATTTTCACCTAACTATAACATCCCTTTAATCTTTGCTTTTTTCAGTGACTTTCTAAGCTTTTTTTTTATATAAGGTAAGATATTATTCAGTGAAGGGGCGTAAAAGTTGGGTATGATTTTTATGTAGCTAGTGAAGTGATCAAGCTTAATGGACAAATGTGTGGTTCGTGGGGGCCTACTCCTGAGAAAAAAATGGAAAAAGATTGCCAAATGGTGCATTTTAAAGCAAATGAATCTAATAAGAACGCAAGGTTTATAAAGCAGTGGAAACATATAGGGGCCGATTCCGATTCAGGCCGGAAAACGTACCGACCGACTCGGTACGGGAAGTTAGTCCGACCGACACGTACCGGCGCTGCCCGAACCGCCTAGTACGATGCAATGCATGTGAATCACGACCGACTCGGACGGAACACAAGCCGAGCGACCGAAGCGCACGGAAACCAGCCATCCGGCCGGAAAATCACGCGAATCGAACCAACCGACACGCTCCAGGAATGAACCCGACAGAAACGTACCCGCGAACTCCGACCCGCGCAGTACGATGCAATGCGTGGGAAACCAGACCGAGTCGCACGGAGCTCAAGCCGTACGACCGACACGCATACAAAACCGAGCCGAAGCAAACCAATACTCCGCGACCGACGCGTACGCCGCACATAAAACACAGCAGAAACACAGCTTGAAAGACTCGGAGAAGCTCGCACGAGCCAACTGCAGCGTCCGACTCCGTCAGAAGAACGTCTCCTACATGCCCAGAAACTACAAAGGGAAAAATACAAAAAAAAGGGCCAAACAAGCAATGACAAAGTCAATAAGTACTGGGGGGGGGAATGGAACAAAGACACACCCACAACTCCACCCATATAAAGGCCACAAATCCCTACCATGATCCCTTGCAAATTCAACTGACCTGCCAGCACAGAACACCATCAGACAGCAACCACAGACACACTCACAACTCATCCATCACACAAGCCACACACCATTAGCACTTCCCTAATAGCACCCTCACATACACCCAGCAAAACTGACACTCACCCACCCTCACTTGCACACTCACACACACATCAATCCCCACCACCACCCATCACCATGCCCCCAAAGAAGAATCCAAAGTTCCTAGACAGTGAATTGGAAGTGCTGGTAGATGAAATCCTAAGAGTAGAGCCACAGTTGTTTGGTACATTGGTCCAACAGACCCCCATGTCGCAGAAAACCAAGATGTGGGAGAGGATCGTCGACAGGGTGAACGCACAATCACCATGTTTGCGCACAAAGGAAGACATCCAGAACAGGTGGTATGACGTGCGCAGGAGGGTCAAGGCCCTACTCAAGAAGGATTACACCTTGAGCCATCGCACCGGCAGTGGCCCTCCTGCCAAACCAGTATACCTCAGGCCCTGGGAGGAGAAGGTGCGGGCCATCCTACCACCAGAGAGCGTACATGGACTAACAAACATCCCAGAGCCTGGTGAGTACACAACCAATATACCCAATATCGTGTGACAATACACACACATCACTGTCAAGGGGACAGTGAAACCATGCACTGTTAGCAAAGCCACAGTAACCAAAACAGAATCATCCCAAGATGTGTATGTTAGTTAGACAAACACAATACCTGCCATCCCATAGTGATATGTAACTGTGTCATGACATGTACAAACCCAACAACAAATAGAGCAAGGCAGCGGCACAAATCTAACCAACAAACACTGTCAGACATTTTGCCACCACTAGAACACCACCTCACAGGGAAGCTCACTGAAAGGAAGGAATTCTGTGTATGCTGGTGAAGTCAGTGTAGCCAGTAGCATGATGGGAGTTGTAGTCACAGATATTGCTCACCCTCACAATTGGCCCATCAACACCACTCTGAACCATGCTCACATCACAGGGAGTGGAAAAGAACTGACAAGATGGCTGACATTGGCTACTGCTGTGGGGAGCACAAGGCCCTGCTGGGAACTGTGCACCAACCAACAGCAGGACACCACTGTCTGACATCCTGAAAGCAAACTTGCACTCCCTGCAATGGAAGCACGTTCCATGGTGGGATATCTGGCTGGGTGGGAAGGAGGACTGACAGCACTGACCATAGTTAACAGCAGCTGTTCCCCACACACCCTTAACACAAACTCCACACAACTCACCTGGGAGAATGCATTGCCTCACACTCTAATTAAATATCCCACAAAGAAACACCACCCTGGGTTATGCTGTGTGAAGCACAGGGACACTTCTGGGACTTGTAGCCAGACTAACGCCAGGACAACACTGTCAGCCATCCTGTCAGCACAAGCACACTACCCCACAGGGAAGCAGAGTCAAAAGGAAGGAAGTATGGGCATGCTGGGAAGGGGGGTGTAGGCAATAGCATGATGGGAGTGGTAGTCACAGCTCAACATCCCCCACCCACATGGCCCAGCAAGCTCACACTGAAGCATGCACACCTCACAGGGAGTGAAAAGCCACTTCAAAGATGTCTGACACTGGTGCTCTGTTGTGGGGAGCACAAGGCCCTGCTGGGAACTGGGCACCAACAAACAACAGGACACCACTGTCAGCCATCTTGCCATTGCTGTCACACTCACACACAGTGAAGTCCACTCAAAAGGAAGGAAGTATGGGCATGCTGGGAAGGGGGTGTAGGCAATAGCATGATGGGAGTGGTAGTCACAGCTCAACATCCCCCACCCACATGGCCCAGCAAGCTCACACTGAAGCATGCACACCTCACAGGGAGTGAAAAGCCACTTCAAAAATGTCTGACACTGGTGCTCTGTTGTGGGGAGCACAAGGCCCTGCTGGGAACTGGGCACCAACCAACAGCAGGACACCACTGACTGACATCCTGAGAGTCAACCTGCACCCACTGCAAGGGTGGCATGCTTCATGGTGGGATGACTGGGCTGGAGGGAGAAGGAGGTCCGGATGTCAACCAAATACCACCAATGCTGGCCATGCACACACCTCAACATCCACATTGAAATGCTTCATGTTGGCAGGACAATGTGCTACACCAATACCAACCTCTGACTGTGACAACTTAGGACAATGCAATGTACAGGCCCGCATCCAGAGGTACAGTCACAACTGTCAGGTGTTTGAACCATTGATGCCTGTAGAAACATAACATACAATGTGTGTCTCTTCCAAAAACAGGTGATGATGGGGACACAGCAGCAGACGATGAGGAGTCCCTGTCCCAGGCTCCGGGGGACCCTGAGCTCTCTGGTGTGGAACAGCCTCTGCCCTCCTCGGATGGCGAAGACCTACCTGGCCCCTCCGGTGTGAGTCATCATGCAGCACCAGCAGGACCACCATCTGCACCCACTCCTCCAACAACTGCCAACACACAGACCACCCCCGCCGACACGGACAGACCAAGGACCACCAATGACAACAGCACAGGGACCCCGGCCCACCGTGAAGCAACGGACAACAACTCCAGTACCAACCCCCAAGGGGGCCTAGGGTCACCTGTGCGTGCCACCGCAGGTCCCGCACGTGTGGCCAGGGGTGGTGGGAGGGGTGGTAGGCAGAGGTCGCTGTTTGTAGAGGGGTCTGGACTGTATGATGACCCACAACTGGCACGCATTGCTGATGCGTACCAGAATAGCACCGGAGAGGTCAGCCAGGTAGTGGGGATCCTCAAGGACATTCAACAGCAGCAGGCTGCCCATCATGCCCGCTTGGACTCACACATGTCCCGTGTGGAGACACACATGTCCTGTGTGGAGACACACATGTCTGGCATGGAGTCCAAGTGGGACACATTGGAACAACTGACAGCGGTGCAGAGGGACATATTGACATGCCTCCGCCAGATTAGCACCAACATGGCCACACCTCCCTGTGTGCCCACAACATCCGGTGCCGCAACAACTGCAACTGCCACAGGGAGGGAGGATGACTCTGGTGGAGAGTCCTCTGCACCGCAGCGGCCTGCACGTGAGGGTCCCCCAGAAAGAAGAGGGGCCGTCCGAGGAAGGACAACTGAGAGGCCGATGGCCATGTACATCCCCCAGGAACCCAACACCTGTTCGGGAAATTCTCCTTTGTGTGCAAACTGTTCACCCTGTCAAATGCAACACAACTCTCCCACATGACATGGGGAGTTTAAGTTGGACTAATGCATCAGATGACTGTGGACTCTACTCAGGACATTTCTGCTACCAACACTTCCAACTCATCTGGGAACTTCGGATTCCAATCCCAATGTACAGCAACCACCATCCTGTGCACTATCCTCACACATGTATGTAAATAAACTCACTAATACACCATACTTGCCTCTGTTGTGATTCCAACGTGGTTTTTGTCATGGAGATGATGATCTGCTAAATGACACTGTGCATGCTAACTGCTACAGCAAGTTCAACACCGTCATGTGAGTCATGGAGACGTGACACATATGAGGGAGACACACCACTAGGGCAACACAACACATACACACCAGGGCCATCTGACTCATCGCCTACACTGATGTTGCCAGGAAATACAGTGGAATGCACAGACACCACACCTATGCACAGTCTGTGTTAACTAGCCCACAGGTGCAGTAAGCAAATGTCAGTCAGATGTGTGACCACAGACAACGCACATCCCAAAGTGAAGCACAGGTTTATTACACATTTGCAACATGTTGTTTCCACTACAGATGCAAGGTAATCCCACGTGGCAGTGGCCACACAGTCAACAATTGTAGAAGAAATAAAGTCCAGGGGTGTGGGGCACATCACCTGTAGGGAAACGACTGCTTCCACCCTGGAAGTTGAACCATGGTGTCGGGGGATCCGAGTGGACCAAACAACTCTGAAAGCACCCTGTGAAGGACAGACATGACACACAGTCAAAAGCACTGAAGAACAGGACAGAACTGCAATACTCATGCCCAAAACATGTCACAAGATACCTACACAAAACCAAGTTAGCATGTCAACACTGTTGGGGAGTACAGACTACCGGTAAGGACACATTGCTGCACGCATACAGTCAAGTAGCACATGGCCACACTCAAACAGCAACAGAGCACCACCAACACATATCATGCTAACTCAAATCATTGACATGACACCTCTGGATACTCACATTCAGCTGAAGAAGTTGGTGATGAGCTGTGTGCGGACATCACCATCATCATCATCATCATCACTGGCATCGTGGCCCAGGCCAGGATCCTCCACAGGTGGCGGATGTTGGTCATCGTCATCCAGGATGAGAGGCAACTCCTTCCGCACTGCCAGGTTGTGTAGCATGCAGCAGACGATGAAAATCTTGCACACCTTTGCAGGGGCATATGGGAGGGCCCCTCCTGTCTTGTCCAGGCAGCGAAAGCGGCTCTTCAGGAGACCAAATGTCCGCTCGATCACTCTCCTGGTCCGACCATGTGCCTCATTGTAGCGCATCTGGGCTGGTGTCACAGGGTTCCTGAGGGGTGTCAGCAACCACGGCATGTTGGGGTATCCGGAGTCACCTACATACAGACAATTGCACATTAGCTGAGTTGGGTAAAGAGGGTGGAATACAACATTGCAGAACACACACAATGGTAAAAAGTCAGTACACACCGACAAGCCAGGCACGCTGGTTCGGCATCTGTGACATCATCCTCGGGATGCGACTACTCCTCATCACGTAGGCATCGTGTGCAGAACCGGGGAAACGTGCACACACATGTGAGATGGTCATATCTGCAAGACATACCACCAGAGCATTGATAGAATGGTAATGTTTACGGTTCCTGTATGCCTGCTCATGTGCCTGTGGTGGTACCAAAGCCACATGTGTCCCATCAATGGAGCCAATGACATGTGGCATCCTCCCCAGGGCATAGAAGTCACTCTTGACGTCAGTGAGTTGTTGACGTTTAGGGAAATAGATGTACTGGTTCAGGTATCTCAACATTGCCTCCAAAATATCGCGTAGCACACGGCTGAACATGGTCTGTGACATCCCACCAGCAGACGCCACAGTGTGTTGAAAGGTACCGGTGGCAAAGAAGTGTAGGGCTGCCATCACCTTCACCTTGGGGGTCAGCGCTGTAGGGTATGTCCGGCCAGGTTGCAAATGTGGGGCCAAACGCACCGTCAATTCCTCAATCAGCGGCCTGTTGAAGCGGTACCGTCGGATGCAGTCACGTTCGACCATCGTTGCAAGGTCAGGGAATGGTCTATGGACAGCTGGGGCCCTGCAGTGCATAGGTGAACAAAGAAAGATTGTCAGTCACTCCACATATGTGGCATTGGCCATACTCAATATCACATGATACATCATTACAAGATACAAGTACTTGATGTGTGTGCCGTTCTGTATGGACATATATGGCACCTACATGGCCAACATCAAACATCACAGTTCAACATGTGTCGACAACAAGTTCCAGGTCGTGCTATGGGAAATCATTAGGCTGTGTCACAGTACCCATGTACTGCTGTCACGTTCCAAACACACACCACAGTGACAAGTGAGGACAGATGTGCCACAGGCATCACAGCTCATTGACAGGTAGATTCCCAGGGACCCTGTATTGCCACATGGACATTGGCATGACATGGCATATCATGCACACGTCAGCAAAACAACCATGACTCCCACAGGTTGTGGCCCCTGTCGCCTCTGCAGGACAGACATGGACGTCTGTGACACACAAACGCACAACATCAAAGTAGATGCACAAACAACGTGGATGTGGAGACTGTCTCCCATTGTGCACATTGAATCAGAGACATCTGAAACACAACATGCACACAGACTGTGGAGGGCCATCACTATTGTGGCAATGGGTCACCCTGTGACGTACATACCTTCCCACATGGGACTCAGGGTGTATGTGACATGACATACACATACACAACCTGGAAATGTGACCATGCCACATGCCCTGAACTGAACAGTTGCACATCACAGTGGTCATGTGCACAACACACAAAGGATTCTGTCCCCATGAACACGTGCACAGCCTGGGAGTGGCTGCTCCCAAGTGCCACCAAAAAAACCACATGTTGACCCCCATACACACACAGGTAATGCAGCCTTACATGCCTTAGGATACAGTGTGGACAGGCTGTGGTGTTGTAGGTGTGCCCCTGAGTCCCTGGCAAGTAATTGTGGCTGGCATACGTTCACCACTGACAACCATGGTGACATATGCCAGTGACTTGTCCAGGGACGCGTCGTACAGCAATGGACCGATCGGTGCGCACGCATTGGCCATTGCATATGATGTGACCGGGTACGCGTTGTACAGCAATGGACCGATCGGTGCGCACGCATTGGCCATTGCATATGATGTGACCAGGGACACGTCGTACAGCAATGGACCGATCGGTGCGCACGCATTGGCCATTGCATATGATGTGACCGGGTACGCGTTGTTTAGCGAAATACGCGTTGTACAGCAATGGACCGATCGGTGCGCACGCATTGGCCATTGCATATGATGTGACCGGGTACGCGTTGTACAGCAATGGACCGATCAGTGCGCACGCATTGGCCATTGCATATGATGTGACCGGGTACGCGTTGTTTTGCGAAATACGCGTTGTACAGCAATGGACCGATCGGTGTGCACGCATTGGCTATGGCCTGGCATGGCAACGGACGCGTTTTCGAACCTTTAACGAGTCTGATGCTGTGAATTCAGTTGGCCACCCACAACAATGTTGCAAATTCATGGGTGTCATGAAGTTGAACTTTTGAAGGATGCTGTGGGCGTGTGTAAGTGGTGCAATTCCATGGATTGGCCAGATTCAGAAGATGCAAACGACTTGGACCTATCACTTTGGACACATGGGACAGTATCTGCCTCTGCAGCACACATATAATGCTGGCTGTTCCCCTGAGAGCTCACTTGCCTGCACTACATGCTCCAGGACGACTTCTGCCACCACCACTGCTGCTGTATATGCATCCTCTGGCTCCTGCAATGGCACGTACTGTGGAGAGAGCCCCAGCCTTCAGCACTGAGGAGAACCAGGCCCTGCTGGACAGCCTCCTTCCACAGTACAGCAAGCTGTATGGGAAACCAGGGGAGCAGGTGAGTGTGCTGTCCACTGCCTTACTAAATGTGCATGTTGTCTGACTAGCAAGACTTACAGTGTGCACGCCACTGGCTAGCATGCTCACTGAGTAGTTGTCACCCCCATAGTGTGTAGTTACATGCACTGAACAGGTATAGTGCAGTAACAGTGCATTCCAACAAGGTTTTACTTCCCAGGCAATGATACCATGTAGTAACTGCTGGCAAACTGTTCATAGCCATCGTTGCACTGCCTGTGTACATCATGTGCCCCTGTGATTGAGACATGTATATCCAAATGTGTGATGCACGGATATGTTGCATGTGTAGTAATGGCCTTTTCACTTTGTCATCGTCACAGGTTGATGCCCACCAGAAGCAGGAAATCTGGCTGACCATCGCCTGGGCAGTAAGATCTGTGGGGGTCTACAAGCGCCGGATCCGCAACTGCCAGAAGAGGTGGCAGGACCTTCGGGGCTGGACCCGGAGGATCGCAAGGGTCCAGCTGAAGCTGTCGCCTCCTCGCAGGAGGGGCGGACACCGGACCCTGACCCCCACATGCTCAGGATCCTGGCGGTGGTCTTCCCTGACCTGGATGGGCAGCTGAAGGCCAGACAGCAGCAAGGAGGGGGTGAGTCCATGACTGCACTGTGAACTTTGTCTGACATGCTATGTGCCCTCCTCTGGCCTGGTTAAACTTCCACAGTACATCAGTCTTGTGGTCCAGGACCCATGTCCCTCAATTGTGACATGCCCACTCCTCATCTGATACCCAGGTGTGGCCCTTACAGTCAGGAAATTGTGTCACTTGGGTACTGTGTCCTTACATTTTGCTTAGCTTAAGGCGGGGGACAGCATTTGTTCCCGTTACTTTGTGGTGGGCTTCATGAGTGGGTCCATTGCTTACACAATGCCTGAGTTCTGACATGTAATCTGCGTGTAACTTTGATATGTGGTCCAATTGCTGATCTGACTCACCACATGTGCCTGGGGTATTTGGCACACACCCATGCTGCGGGTGGGAACAATGTTTGGGCCTCAGGAGTATGTATATCAAGTGTGTCACACATACTTAGCCACCTGCCTACTGTCCAGGGCTCATCCCTCTTTCACGTGGAGCAGGACAGTCATGCCTACTCCAGGCCATACAATACACTCTGTACTCCCACTGCCGTGTATCAGCTGACACGTTGTGCTCAGTGAAATATTCCCTCAGGTGTCTGCCTCTGTGTCATTGTGCTGTGGCTCCGTTGTCAGGACTACTGGGGTGTTTATCGGTTAGGGCTCAGCATGCCACCTGAGATGTGACCATAGGAGACGATACTTGTGTGACATATAGGTGTTTGATCACTTGACTGTGCAGACTGGGGTATGCGACTCAAGTTCAGGCAGCTGTTTCCCATTCACAGCAGATTGTGAGGTGCTCAGGTTCAGAGGGTTGTGTTTCATGTCTCCCATATGTCCAATTGGTATGACGTGGACAAATAAGAGTTCAGATGATGTGGTTTGTGGGGGATGGACATGTGCACTTGTCAGCTACAGAACTTGCATTCCCCATGACCTAGGATTGTGACACAGTGCAGACTGTTGTTGGCTGGCTGCCCTGCCCATGTGACTGGAGACAGTGATGTATGACTTTGCAGGCATGCCTGTGCCATGGCATTAAACTCCCTAAGAGTGATCCTGCAGGTGAGTGACATGTGCTACATGCACCCCATTGTGGCATTGACTATCAGGACATGGGTGCATCATGGTGTCTGGTGCTGGTATGCATCACATGCATTTCAAAATAGACTCTGGCCATCCCTTTATCCGGACACCTGTACTGACTCAGTGGCAAGAGATGTGATGTGTGCATGTTCACATACTTCACCGTGTTCTCTGCACTGTCCAACTACTGTGTAGGTGGTGCATGTGTCCACACTGGGGTATTGCCATCCGACAGGCACCAGACAGATGGGTGCAAGGCCAGGAGGGATGTGAGTGCCATGGTTGACCATCAGACTGACAATTGGCTTCTCCTACTCTGTTTGAGCACTTTTGGCAATGTTCAACTAAGGATGCCAGGGCTTGCTCTGTAATGTGCTGTACTTACTGTGGTGTGTGCGGTCAGTGCAGGTGACTGATGTTTGTCTGTTTCCCTAATTGTTTGCAGATACATCCACGGCCACAGGAGGGGACAGCTCCACGGACCAGGAGGAGCCGCAGAGCCAGACTGGGTCAGCAGCCGATGAGTGGTCGGAGGGACCCAGTGGCACGGAGGGCGAGGGGAGCCACACCGAGGAGTCCTCAGCACCATCCACCTCAGCTGAGGACCACAGCAGCTCGGAGGATGACTCCCTTGTGGAGGCGGGTGTCAGCAGCCACCACACCCCAGCTAGTATTGCTGTCCCCGCCACCACCACCACCACCGCCCTCCCATCGGCTCCCATTCCAGAGGTCCGTGGAGGCTCCCGTGTTCGGGAGCATGTCTCCTTCGTGCCAGGCACCGCACCCCCTGCCCCTGTGTCCCCTGCTGCCCTGAGTGAGGAGTCTGTGTGCCTACTTCGCCAGCTCCATGTAGGGCAGACAGCAATGCTGAGTGTCCTCCATGCCCACACCACTCTGTTGACACAGCTGGTGTCGTTTATGGAGGGCATCTCATCGGGCATGTCTGCCCTACAGAGGAGCAATAGGTCCATGGACTCCTCCCTGACGGCAGCAGTGTCCCTCCTCCAACAGTCCCTCACCCCTCCTACCTCTGCCCCATCCACACTTCCTGGCACCCTACCTGTCCCAAGCACATGCACACCTGCACAATCACCCAAACACACAGACACGAGCAGCACAGGAACACCCAAAACAAAAACAAAACGTGCACGCAAGCATCCTCAGGGGACTGATACCACACCCACAGGGGATGGGGAACAGACACACACACAGGCATCCACAGTCACTCCGCAGTCCTCCGATACCTCTCCCTCCAAGGCCCCTTCCCTTGCCTCACCTGCAACCCCACCTACAAAGCAGCTCTTCCTCTGTGACCTCAGCCTCTTCCCCTCCAATCCAGCTGATCCAGCATACAGGGGGAGAGGAAGTCCACCCACACAGAGGGGAGTGCCCCTCACCCCGGACACCCTCCCCAGGCACAGACAGACTGAGGCCCCCATCCGCAAGTCCCCCCGGACCCGGAAGAGCAAGACCCCGCCGCCGCCCTGCAGCTCAACCACCAAGTCTCCTTCCTCCATCCCTCAGGCCCCCACTCCACAGGTTCCCCCACCACACCCTGCCCCAGGTTCCCCCACCCACAGATACACCATCCCCAAAATGATCCGGCCTTCTCCCCCTACCACTTGCTCTTCCAGCACCACACCCCCGCTGCGCATGTCTGTGCCACTGGTGTGGAGACCGTGTCCTCCCCCTCTGTCCTGCCCACCTTACCTGAACCCCATTCTACTCCCCTGGAGATAGGCACTGCAGTGGAGTCCACTACCACCCCGTCTGACTTGGGCACTGCAGTGGGGAACCTGTCCACTCCATCTGCCCAGCCCACTGCAGTCGTGCCGGCACCCACACCATCTGACTCATGCCCCCCAGTTGTGCCGGCACACACCATGTCAGACACCTCCACTGCAGTTGTCAGTGACTCTCCAGCACCCACCACCCCTTCCCTGCCTCCTTCTGGTGAGCCCTGATCCTGTCCCTGCGGTGCCTGGCCTGCCCCCCCGTATGCCCCTCCGAGGGGAATGTCCCTGGTGTGTAGCAGTGCAGGCATGCAAAGGGTGACATCTGCCACTGTCACCCTGTTTTGACTTTGATAATGGACTGGCCATTGGCCTTTGTGTTTTTTCTGGACTTTCACTTTTCAACACACACATGCTGAATAAAGCTACTTTCTGTTCTCTAGTGGTTTTGCTTCTGATGTACATGATGTTGATGATGCTAACCATGCCCTTGCTGCAGTGATGGTGATTTTTGATATCAGGAAAATGAAGTGTTACTGTGCAGGACCCCATGTGGTCCAGGGGGAATGTGTCCTATACTGGTGTGTATCCATGTCATCCTTTGCAGCAATATGAGGGTGTCATGTTTTCAATATTTGGCAATGGGATTTCCTACTTTTATTTGCATTATCACATCTGTGGCTTACACCCCTGCACATCTGTTGCGCTTGCCATTGTTCAATTTGTCTATTTCCCTGACCGTGTGACCATCTCCACTGGACATGCAAGTTTGGGCATCAATGGGGAAGGACTCATCTGTGTTATCAGTGCAACTTGCTATACATGTGTGTTGGATCTGTGCAGATGATTTCGGTGACACTCCCATGACCAGGCTGATATGACGAGAGCCTTCATTTTGTGCTAATTGTTGACTGAGTGACCAGGTGTTCTGCTGACATGATAGAGCCCTACAGAGACAACGTATGGCACAGCTTTCCTTACACAGGAGTGGAGTCCCCTCATGGCAGTGTGTAATTCCGTGACATTGCCTCAGCCCAAGGTGTGTGTTGTGTGAGCATGTCTGTGTGTGTTCACTTCCATTTTGCTAGGCAGGCTGGGATCCCTAGTGAAGTTCCTGTTTGTGATGTTTGCTGAGTTGACCTATGTTCCCCCAAAGTCTTCTCCCTGGGTTCTCTGGGATGTGGGTGCATGGCACATTACTGGTCATCAGGGTGTCACCCATAGGTGTGTATGCTGTCAGGGCTGAGTTTGTGGGCAAACGCAGATGAGACAGTCAGGATTCCCCTTGGCACTTGTTGGTTACACCAGTCATGTAATTTACAGTTTGTGTTAGCTTTCAGTGATTGTGACACGTTGTGTGTGTGACTGCTGCCACTCCTCAGGGTCAGAGCTGCAATGTTGGAAGTTGTCTATGTGTGTTCTTTGTGGGTGACCTTGGCTTCTTCATTGGTGTGTGACTGTGGCCGGGATCCCATTGGTTGGTGTGGATTTGAGGTCATGCCCATGTACGGCGTACTGTGCAGTGTGTCAGACATTCAGGAGTCTTGTTGACTGGCCATGTGTGATGGGTTTCTGCACCTTAGTTCCCACCACCACCCCTGGGATTGTCATGGGTGCATGTGCAATGTCACCAGTCCATGTGAGCTTCACTGCTGCACATTGGTGGAGATCAAGGTGTGTGGTGTTGAGTGTGTGCAAATGAGAGTTGTTGCACGGCTAGACCCCTGCCTCCATATTGGCCTTGGCTGACAGGCCATGCTGATTGATTTGTGCTTGTGTAGGTGTGATGGTAGTTTGTTGCTCAGGACACATGACTGTGGTTCACAGTGTGAACGACATCTAGCATTGTCATCACAGTGGGATTATCATGCAGGCCAGTGTCACCACAATGTGGGGTCCCTGGGGGTAGTGCTGTGGTGGGTCTGTGTCTTGCTGTGTTAGTTGCTGTTCCTACAAGCTTGTGTGACATGTGTAATTTGGGCTCCCTCTCATCTAACAATGCCTGATTGCCCACATAGGGAATCCGATCCATGAGTTACTTTTGTGTGGCACTGTATGCACATCTGTGTAATTGGGATTCAGGCCTCCTCATGTGTTGTGTGGTTGCCTGGGGACACTGGCACACCCCCCCATCATCTGTTGTGTTTGATATGCAGTGTGGGGCTGCCTGTTTGTGTTTGTGCATCTGCACCACTGCATTGGCATATCTTTACTGTGCCATTGGCTGTATGTTGTTTGGTGGGTTTCCCCTGCTGTCCCTGGGACTCCTAGGTCATCAGTCAGCACAGTGATCATGGTTTGTATGTCCCATTGCTGCCATGGTATGGTATTTGTTCACCTCACATCTACAGTCTCCACAGGATATCTACATTTGTGTGCCCATTGGTGCAGATATGTGGCTCTGCATTATGATGGTCACTTCTATCATTGTGTTATTGATGAATGTTGACAATGTCAGGCCCCATGGGTGATGTTTGTCTGCACATGGCCAAAGGTATGTCTTATTTGCACTGCACTGTTTGCCTCACCCAATCTAGGTTGCTGTGGGACACAAGCACTACTATGCCACTGATGTGTTTGTTGTTCTGTGACCAGGAATCATCCATGCTGTTTGGCATTTGCACCTTTTTCCATGACAACACTTACATTTTGGTCACTGTGATGATGGGGGTTTAGACCCCATTGCCACAATGTTCAAAATGTGCTTCAGCTATGGACCCCACACTTACCTTTTGGTCACTGTGATGATGGGGTGGTTAGACCCCATTGCCACAATGTTCAAAATGTGCTTCAGCTATGGACCCCACACTTACCTTTTGGTCACTGTGATGATGGGGGGTTAGACCCCATTGCCACAAGGTTCAAAATGTGCTTCAGCTATGGACCCCACACTTACCTTTTGGTCACTGTGATGATGGGGGGTTAGACCCCATTGCCACAGTGGTCATGGTCTGCTTGCATTGTGGAGGCCACACACATTTATGTGTGACACATGTGATAGGGGGTCACATTGTATGTTCAATGTCATGTTCAGTGTTGTGGGCATTTGACACAGTCTACACACGCTTCTCATGGTGTTGGGGGGATGTGTTTTTCTGACATTCCTTATGTTGGAGTATGCTGGTTGTGTCATGCATTACCCGTCCTATGTGTAGGGGTGGTGTTGGTGGTAGGCATCCATCCCCCTATGAGTGGGGATGGTAGTAGTGACAGGCATCTAGCACCCCCTGAGTAGGGTGGTGGTAGTGGTAGGCATCCAGCACCCATGAGTAGGGGTGGTGGTAGTGGGAGGCATCCAGCCCCCCCTGAGTAGGGGTGGTGGTAGTGTTAGGCATCCAGCACCCCATGAGTGGGGATGGTAATAGTGACAGGCATCCAGCCCCCCCTGAGTAGGGGTGGTGGTAGTGGTAGGCATCCAGCACCCCCTGAGTAGGGGTGGTGGTAGTGGTAGGCATCCAGCCCCCCCTGAGTAGGGGTGGTGGTAGTGGTAGGCATCCAGCACCCCCTGAGTAGGGGTGGTGGTAGTGGTAGGCATCCAGCACCCCCTGAGTAGGGGTGGTGGTAGTGGTAGGCATCCAGCACCCACGGCATCCAGCACCCATGAGTAGGGGTGGTGGTAGTGGTAGGCATCCAGCCCCCCCTGAGTAGGGGTGGTGGTAGTGTTAGGCATCCAGCACCCCATGAGTGGGGATGGTAGTAGTGACAGGCATCTAGCACCCCCTGAGTAGGGGTGGTGGTAGTGGTAGGCATCCAGCACCCCCTGAGTAGGGGTGGTGGTAGTGTTAGGCATCCAGCACCCCATGAGTGGGGATGGTAGTAGTGACAGGCATCCAGCCCCCCCTGAGTAGGGGTGGTGCTAGTGGTAGGCATCCAGCACCCCCTGAGTAGGGGTGGTGGTAGTGGTAGGCATCCAGCCCCCCTGAGTAGGTGTGGTGGTAGTGGTAGGCATCCAGCACCCCCTGAGTAGGGGTGGTGGTAGTGGTAGGCATCCAGCACCCCCTGAGTAGGGGTGGTGGTAGTGGTAGGCATCCAGCACCCATGAGTAGGGGTGGTGGTAGTGGTAGGCATCCAGCCCCCCTGAGTAGGGGTGGTGGTAGTGTTAGGCATCCAGCACCCCATGAGTGGAGATGGTAGTAGTGACAGGCATCCAGCCCCCCATGAGTGGGGAAGGTAGTAGTGACAGGCATCTAGCACCCCCTGAGTAGGGGTGGTGGTAGTGGTAGGCATCCAGCCCCCCATGAGTGGGGATGGTAGTAGTGACAGGCATCCAGCCCCCCATGAGTGGGGATGGTAGTAGTGACAGGCATCCAGCCCCCCATGAGTGGGGGTGGTGGTAGTGGTAGGCATCCAGCCCCCCATGAGTGGGGATGGTAGTAGTGACAGGCATCTAGCACCCCCTGAGTAGGGGTGGTGGTAGTGGTAGGCATCCAGCACCCATGAGTAGGGGTGGTGGTAGTGGTAGGCATCCAGCCCCCCCTGAGTAGGGGTGGTGGTAGTGTTAGGCATCCAGCACCCCATGAGTGGGGATGGTAGTAGTGACAGGCATCCAGCCCCCCATGAGTGGGGATGGTAGTAGTGACAGGCATCTAGCACCCCCTGAGTAGGGGTGGTGGTAGTGGTAGGCATCCAGCACCCCCTGAGTAGGGGTGGTAGTAGTGGTAGGCATCCAGCCCCCCATGAGTGGGGGTGGTGGTAGTGGTAGGCATCCAGCCCCCCATGAGTGGGGATGGTAGTAGTGACAGGCATCTAGCACCCCCTGAGTAGGGGTGGTGGTAGTGGTAGGCATCCAGCCCCCCCTGAGTAGGGGTGGTGGTAGTGGTAGGCATCCAGCACCCCCTGAGTAGGGGTGGTGGTAGTGGTAGGCATCCAGCCCCCCCTGAGTAGGGGTGGTGGTAGTGTTAGGCATCCTGCACCCATGAGTAGGGGTGGCGGTAGTGGTAGGCATCCAGCCCCCCCTGAGTAGGGGTGGTGGTAGTGGTAGGCATCCAGCACCCCTGAGTGGGGGTGGTGGTAGTGTTAGGCATCCAGCACCCCTGAGTGGGGGTCGTGGTAGTGTTAGGCATCCAGCCCCCCATGAGTAGGGGTGGTGTTAGTGGTTGGCATCCAGGCCCCTATGGGTGTATATGGCATTGGTGATAGCCATCCCGCCCCTATGGTTCTGCTGTTGCTAGTGTAAGTCATTTCTGCATCCCTATGTGTGTGTGTTATGTGTCGGGTACGTGTCGTTTGTTTGTGTAGTGGGTGTTTAACTTACCTTCTGCGCCGTACGCGTCTGTACCTGTTCCGGTAATAGATGTAGAGTATTGGTAGGCCCTGCGCGATGGGATTTATGGTTGGTTCGTCTCGTTCGGCTTTCTTGTTGCTTCGACTCGTACTCGTGGCTGGCGTGTTCGTCTCGTAGCCGTGGATCGTCTTGTGGCACGAATCGGAGCTTATGTGCGGCTCTCCCGGATGCTCTGACGTGCCGGACGTAGCGAGGGGTTCGGCACGTACGGAAGGCGCATCGTACTGGTCCGGCCGGAAGGTGCTGTATTTTGGCTTCCGTGCGACTCGTTTCTGCGTTTACGGATCCAGCACGGGTGGGGAACAGGAGCTGGATTGGGTAAGTACGGCTGGGTCGGGATCTGGGCAGTTATGCGCATCGTACTTGCTCGTTCGTACGACTGTTCGAATCGGTCGGGAAACACGCGTTCGGCTCGTTTTTTTTCCGGACGAATAGTGTTAGGTGTGCCTCCGCCCGAGATCGGAATCGACCCCATAGTCTTCAAATATTAAACACATTAAAAACTGCCCCATATCTTACTGCATTAATATGTTCAACAATTACTGTAATGTGCAAATTGTACAGCGCAACACCTTCAGGCCATTTTAAGTGTGTGCTTGCCCAGTGTCTTGCACTGCATGCAGCATCAACTTTGGCAGAAAATGCTCTAACCAGGCTTCAGGAAGCACCCACAGCTGCTGGCTGCAATCAGTCATATAGAAATATGTGCAGACAGGTCTTTAAATGGGATGAAAAAAGTGGAGGTTCTCTAAAAGGGATCATGTAAAATATATTCTTGTGATTCCCATAATGTGACACCCGACCAGTATTTTGGTTTCTCCTGAGATATTGTGGTATCCAGATATAGAACACAACAACTGACATACACCTAACACCTGCCAGTACTACAGGCTTTGTATAAATGAATAACAACAATGATTTGTTATAAATAATTAACATTGGAAATGTTTCAATTCTGAAATTGATTGTCAGACTATGAATGAAATATTATTGAGGCCTGTGGAAGGAGTATTGGCTTCCAGTTATGCGCGCTTTATGTTAGATATGCATGCTCTTTTTCTCTGCACATCTCGTCCATTTACACATCTTCAACCTCATCTTTTTCCTCTTCAGCACCCTCTTTTCACTCTCCCCTGAGTGCACTTCCTCGCCTCTCCCTCACTTCACACCCGTAAACATACACTGCACTCACTCACATTTAAGCACTTTATTTTCTTTTACCTTTGCCTTGTAATTATTTCGACATCTGTGTATCCCTTTCACACATATTTACACAGAATTTCAATTGCAACTGGAATACATGACCAATCATTGTTCTGTGTGCTCTGCAGAGAGGTCAACCGACTGACAGGCCCTTTGTCTTCAGCCTCAGCACCAGAGCTCTCAATCAACGCCCCTCATAAACAAATGGCACGACTCAAAATATGCACTACACAAGAGTAATAAGATGCAAGAAAAAATACAGAAACACAGCATGATAAAAAAGCTAACATTAATGGGGAATGCAAGATTAAGTAAGACGTGATATAAAAGAGTAACTAAATCGCTGACATGTATTACCTTAATGTTCTTAACTGTCATTATTCATAAATCAATCCATGTTTTTGGCATTAATGTTAAGGGCACGAAGACAGGGCCAGTTTTAATGCCATACAGCATGTAACTGTCTTTACTATAAGCATATATTTCTCCCTTAGCGCTTGACTCAGATGTTTGCATCAACTTCGCAAAGGAACAAAAAACCTGCTCGCCTCAGCACAATATACATAACACAAGATTAGCATTCTAACACTTATGATTACCGAGCACAAGGCTCCAAATCACCCATGCTTGCATCCAGTCCTACTGTGTGACGAATGGGGAAAGGTGGGATCTATGCCTATGAATGATGGACGTCTGGCCTCACGCAGGGATGCAGACTCTGATGCCCGAAACCGTCATGAGCCTACAGTGGATACTACCATAGACTACAATGGCAGTAAAGGGCGTTAGAAAGGTGAGCCCTGCGTCGTGCATCACATTGCTGAAAGTTGATTTACTGCCTGGCTTCTGTCTCCTCCTTCAGAGCGAGGTGGGGCAGGAAGCCTATGACAGACAGCCCATACTTAAATACTTGATTTGTTTACAGATATGATTGTATCTCTAAATAAATCGATCTATTTAATATTTTTTGAGGTAAACATGTAGGAATTTCAGAGGGGCCAGCCCCAGAGCCCTAATGGACAAAACCGCATCTGATATTATTACAATTCCTAACTATAACATCCTTTAACATTTGGCTTTTTCAGTTAATTTCAATTTTTTTTAATGTAAAGTAAGATGTCCATCACTGTGCAAAGCATGCGGTTGGTCAAAGGGCATGGCCTATGGTCAGGCCATTAGTCCATCCCACTGTTGGCACCCAATGGGCCGTAGCGCATGGCCTTTGGCAGTGTGTGCCATCGGTTGTGCGTAGGGCCTGGCCTGTGGCCAGGCTATGTGCCCTACCCCCCACTGCACACGACCTTTGATCATAAGCAGCTTGGGGTTAGGCGCACAGCTGACTATGTGACCTAACACTATAAAGGGTAGCATTTTAAGTAATGCAGACCTACTAGCTTTGCAAAGGGTCAGAACACCAAACTAGAACAAGCATTTGCAATGCATTAAGTCTCGGATTTACGAGAGTTTAAACTATGGCTATTATTTTTGTTTTTTAAAACATAAATAAAAGGCATTGTTAATTACAATGCCAATGGCTTAAACTTGCGTAAATGTGAGACCTATTGCATTGCAAATGCTTGTTTCTCTTTGTATTTAGAGCTTTTTTCCTCCATCCCGAGGCTGCAGTTTGGAATAGAAAAACGTCAGTAAAAGGCTACATTCACAGGGGAACAAATGAAAGGAAGGAGAGGAGAGGGTAAGGGTGATTTGTTGAAGGCGTGGTTTTCTGCAAGTGAGAAGAAGCTAGACAGAAAGAAGGAATAAGAGCAAATAAGTTAAAGCCATTTGCTATACAATACCATTAGCAAAGCAAATGGCTTTAACTGAATCAAAGGCGAGACCTATTGCATTTCCAATGCTTGTTTCCTGTGTGCAGGTGTCCCATCACTAATACTAACAGCCAGCTCTTCACTCATGAACCACACTGCATCTCAGCACAGACATCTAAGACGTAAGAAGTAAGTCTGTGCTCTCCTATCATCTAAAGAGCACTGACGCACACTGGCAGCCAGCTGCCAATACTCACAAGGCTGTGCAAAATGCTACTGTTCTCACTATAGGACCTTCTCACAATCAATGAACTTACAGACAGGTCTTGAGGTAGTACTCACGCCCCCACCCACCAGAGCAAGGCTCTACCCGTCAGTCCCAAATTTCTCCAACATTTCCCACAAAAATGTGTGAGCTTTGGGTCACATGGCCAAAGTCTTCTAAACTCAAATAGTGTGGCCAGAGAAATATACGTGGTTACCAAACAAATTAAATAAATACGGTTTGACATAGCAGAACTAGGGTGGAAAGGTGTAGGTGCTAGTAACATTTCAGGAGTAAACTAGTTGACAGTTAAAAGATGTATTTTAGGCTCCTGGAATACAACATAGGCTCTTCTGGGCAGCTGTGCACCAGTCAAAACACAATTAAGGGAGTAGGCACTTTACCTCACCTCTTCTTGTACAACACCCTACGGCACTACAAACTCCTCACATGTACAGACAAACAAAATGCATTCCCCCTCCAAAGTTACATGAATAAGAAGTGTTGTCACTTTCATAATATGCGATGCCGCAGGCATTGTAACACTTTGAGAAAACAGACAAGGAGCCCAATTCACCTATGCATAGGCGACATCAAAGTATGTGGCAAGTACACTAATCCACCTGTCCAAAAGGTTGAGCACCCATCAGCCGACTACTGATTGTTCTGTCAACCATCCAACGGAACTAACAAGGACAGAATGCTACGTAACTGGTTCGCAAACTGAGAGAGCTCTGCAAAGCACATGCAACACTCCCAGACAAGCACGCCAAGCAAAATTACAGCCTGACAAAAAGGCCAGTGACAAGTAAATGCAGGAAGCGAGCCCCTTGAAATACATGAGTCCAGCATGTGCTCTGTACAAATAACTCTTGCGTGCATGATTTAATAGATTATTAATGTTTCTCCAAACGCAATAAGAATCTAGGCCACGCAGGATGCACATGACAACTGACTTGCATCTTAGTTCACTAATGGAATCCTCGTGAGGGTGGAGAAACGCATTGTGTTAACCTCGGAAGGAGAGAAGTCTGAGTCAACCCTACCAGAGTTGCGACCTCTGACCTCAAGGTTAGGAGTATCTCAGCAGAGGGCATACAACCACTTATCTAGGCCTTCAGCTATTAAGGGCTGCAACATTTAATGAATCCCCAGTGATTGAAGCCTGGCCCGCACGGTTCACCAGTGTTGAGTTCTAATAAAGTGTAATGATATTTATTGTTCTAAATAATTGGTACATCTTGGGCTGAAATAGCACCAGCTTCTCCGGGGCGAGCCCTCGCTGGCATTGGGCCTTTCAGGTTTCATCAGCCAAGGTGTTCTCAGGGCTGCGCGGCACTAACTTCCCATTCACCGCATCTTCAGCTAATTAACTCTCCTGATTACAATAATTAGAATTGATTAACTCCGGGCTGACTTCCTGAGCATTGAGGCCCAATCTGCACGCGCTGTAAAGTTCTGGATATGAATATTAATGGTGCGCTCTTGCTTTGTTTCAGAGCCCCAGACGTGGACTATGCAATCCTATACACTTCAGTTGCAAAAGTGAACACACTTCAGGTTTGAACTCACTGAGCAGATGCGTCAAGAAGCACATTATGCGTCATTAGACTTGTATGCAATCATTCTTTCGATTATAGACTCCTTCCTAGAGCACCTGAGTAACCCATTGGGTGCATAAAAGCGCCGGTGAAGCGCAGCATAACAAGCAGTAGGCGATTTCAGGCTGAACAGCCTGCTGAGTGGTGATCAGTCTGCTTCTAAACACACCGAATTATGTCAGTCAGGGGTATTGAGGGCCAAGTACATGGACAGACTTGCCCATGATCAAGAAGCTTATATGTCTTCTGGTTCCGAAGTTGAGACGCATCCCCTCCCTGGACGTCACGTCCACGAGTTGTATAGGAGGATTGGGGCAAATCAGTTTTATAAGAATTATTTCACTTCCCATCTGTATTTCTAGCTTGCTCAAGTCCCATGCTTGCATCCGTTCCTGCCTGCTCCTTTTCCCTATTTTCTAGACCTTAGTCAAAGGCTAACTGTACCTGCTGCAGCCAGTGCTAGATTACCCTCTGGATCATCTCCTAGTCTGGAGATGGGAAAAGTGCTGCTGCATTTACAGGCAGCTAGGACTGGAAATGATGGCATGAGATGAAGGAGATCCCTGAGCAGGTAGCCGGACCCTGGAAGTGTCAGTAACGTGAGACGGACACACTGGGACTGTGGGGTGGCACGAAACAGAGGACAGCCCCGAGCTGATAGCTGGAGCGTGGGTACTCACGTGAGTAGGAGACCGTTGTCTCCCGAGGCAGGTGTCCGGACCGGTAGATGCAAAGAAGCTACCGGGTGCCGGTGTTTAAATTGTTTGAATGACCGGAAGGCCGCGGAGGACGCTGGGAAATGTGGTGTCATCCCAAAGAGTGCTGGGAGCTGTAGTACCAACGCCCACAGCATGAAAAAGAGTCAGGCCGCTGGGAATGTAGTTAAATCCCAAGGTGTGTGAGGAAAGAAAGTTCCAACAGCCGCAGCATAGAAAAGAAACAAAAGGAGCCGCACGAGACCAGCAAGTGGAAAGTGTGGTCTGGTCTCAAGGCGAATGGGACAAGAAGTCCCTTTGCCCGTAGTTATGGAAACCGGTCATGTGTTAGACCGTCGGCGGCATAGAAGAAAAACCGGCCCCGGAAAACCCGTAAACGGGAGTGTGGTAGTTACCCCTGGGGGGGGAGAGAGATCGCGGGGGGCTAAGAATGGTTGCAGGCAAACTAAAAAGAAAAACGTGCGCACCAAACAAACATAGGCAAAAGTGAAATCTTTATAACAAGAGGCAGACTTTTAGCGCATGCGTACGATGTATAGCATTGCACGCATGCGAGAGGGACAGGTCAGGCAAAAGGAGTGCGAATGCAGCCAGCCAATCAGAGGGGAAAAAGCATTTACAAATGCAATAGGACTCGTATTTTCGCGAGCCCTATTGCATTGTAAACAAAACTGCGGTTGTGCAAGAAGCCAGGAACGGGAGTGGGTGGGGGGTTGTGGTGGGCAGAAAAGTGACAGACTGCGGGAGGGAACGGGGGAGGCAGGGAAACAGAACTGTTTTGAAAGTAAAGGGGCCGATAGCCATGGAGGGATAAAAATGACGTCATGTCCTTCAGGAGGCGGGACTAACTTGCTGAGCACCAATCAGAATGCGGCATTTACAATTCCAGCCAATTAAAAAGATAGCCGGAAAGTGGGCGGAGCTTCCCCCACTATACTGTATACAGCATCTCTCAACCAGACAGCGCATGCGCTGCCTAGTCCGAGACCTAAAAAGCAGTCCTATTGACTTTCTCAAAGGGTCAGCACAGCAATATATATAAAGCAGACCTCTTGTCTTTGTCAGAAAGTCACTAATAGCCATAATCAAATGTATATTTTATCCATTCACACATAACAAAATGTTATAAAAGTGATTGCCATAAGGTATTTTCAATCAAATCTTTTTTTAAAACATCAATCTGTATTTGAGTTTTTTTTTAAACATTTTTCAGGCCATAAAATGCAGCCATAGAACCATCCACAAAAGGTCCCTGCGCTCCAGCTGAAGTAGACAAAGCTCTAGCTTGGAAAGCTTTAAAGAAATATGGTAAGCGCTCCTGTGGTCAGGAATTCAATGACCCAGGAGGCTTACTGTGTTTTTTATTTAATGTTGCTAGGGAGCTGCTGCACTCCGTGCAGGTCTCCACTACAATAAAAAAATGCCTGGTGGTGCCCCTGCCTCTCCTAGAGGCATAACGAGGATGCAAAATACATTTTTTTTAAAAGCCCCTGCTGAGCATTATGGGGTGGTCTCTAGCTAGAGCAATGAATGTGAAATAAGCAGCTATTCAGCTCATTTCACATTCACAGTGTTTTTATTTATTTATTTTTTTCTTAGAAGAGGGAGTGTGCAGCCCCCTGCTCCTGAGCCTCGAAAGGGGGGACCCCATTCCCTGGGGCTGATTTTTGTTTTTAGGGAGGAGGCATGGGGCTCCTCTCCCTGGGTCAAGTAAGGGCCCCAGGGACCCCATCCCAAGGGGCTGATGCTTTTTTTTAGGAGGGGGGAGTGAGGCCCCAATACCTGAGCCATCCAGTGGCCCCAGGGACACCATCCCTCGGAACACTGCAGTTACCTGCCTGCAGAAGTACAGGTATGGAGTATTTCAACTGCCTGCCCACACTCTTGCAGGCAGGGAACACTTGTCTACTACCACCCAGCGGGAGGAAAGAAAATCTGCTTCCGCTGGGCTGGAGCAAACAGATGGAGCTGGCTCCTACCACACTGCGATGGGTGTAGGCTGGGGAGCCGGGAGAGACTGTAGGGGCCCTGGGTCAGCCGTGTTCCCCACCCCAAATCATGCATGGTCAAACGCTGTGTGCAGAGGGGGGTAGGGAGCCCGTGGGGTGTTGGGTACAGGGCCTGCCAACGCACAACCCCATGCCAAGCACTGCCAAAGGCCTTGCACTGCGGGCGTTGAGCGCTGAGGGTGGGTTGGAGTCAGGGCCTGGCGACAGGCCAGCACCTGCGCCCAACCTCACGTTGTGCAGAGTGATAGGCATCTTACTTTACGTTAAAAAAACATAGCATTCACTGAAAAAAACAAAGGTTAAAATGAAATTATAGATAGGAATATTAATAATATCTTACTTACCTATAATAAAAAAAACTTAGAAATTCAGTGAAAAAACAAAGGTTAAAGGGACTTTATATTTATGTAAAAATGTCAGTTAAAACATACCATTTTAAACTAACAAAACACTGAAATTCAGCAGTTATAGTTATCTCAAGTAACTATAATGCGTGCTCTAATTTAACTATAACTCGCGCCATGCACTGCTAATTATCTCACATATTACATCACTCATGACATCATCGAAAACATTACTGCAACATCTCAAATGACATTGATGACAACACGGTGCATGTTGGGGGTGTGAGTTATAGTTACTTTAGGGCACAAGTTAAAGTTATATAGTTATGTAACTGTATAATGTGACCTGTAATTGTCTTTAACTACAGTTTAACTCCTGCACATGGAAAAACAGCATGACATGAAGCACATTTCAGATGCGCTGAGTGTAATGTTCTATTGCCGTTGCTGAGGAATATTAATTAATTTAATATATCTATTCAGTAGTTTCTAAGCCAGTTTTATAGGTGTTGAGTGAGCTTAGAAGAGTAAATGAGAGTTGTCCTTTCTATATCTTGACCGTTAATTTGTGGATCCTTCTCAGATCTACATCCTCAAATCTTTTAAGAATAATACATTTGAAAAATAAACAACTCCAACTGGAAGAGGGAGCATTTATTCCCTTAGCCCAATGTTGGCTTTGTGGATCTTCAGAGGATTCTAAGATCCAGGTGACCTAAGTCGATAGCAGCAACAAAAAATATTTGTTGTGATGTCCATTACAGGACGGCAGGTACCAAACAAAGCCTGCTCCCTCAGAGGTAGATACAGCCTCCGAGAGAAAAAAACAGTGGGCCGATCTATACATTTATGAAAACTCATATATATTTTTTAGAAAAATAATTAAAACCACAAAAATAAATCACAGTGCAACTGTGCATGTGAAAGGCCATGGACAGTGAGCACTGTGGTCAATGGTAAAAGCTAAAGATCAGACTATAAGCCAGGCCCCATTCACACAGCACACAGTGATTGGCCAAAGGTCCTGCACAGCTGGTTCAGTTAAACGGGGGCTGGTGCAGGGCCTGGCATTAACCTAAATCCTACTATCAGAGCCCATTATGGAAGGCCAAGGGCTGTGCCCAGCTAGTTTAGTTACATGGAGGCTGGCACATGGCCTGAGCATCCTGCACACCTATGAAGCTATAGACAGTTGGTTCAGTGGCCTGGTGGACTGTCCAGAGCCTGCACTTAGAGCCTGCGACATATGGCTGAACGCATACGCAATCGTTACACAGAGCAGTGGGGGGTTGATGTGCAAGAGGTTGGGTTGAGACCTGAAACCAAATCCCACTGAACAAGCCTGAAGCAGAGATGGGTGTGCAGGAGTTTGGCACACGGGATGTAGGGCACAGGGTTTGGTCATAGGCCAGGTCCTGTGGCCAACCCCCAGTGCTTAATTTGTAAAAATAATAAGTACCAGGGCCCTC
This sequence comes from Calotriton arnoldi, assembly GCA_963921515.1. Classification (NCBI taxonomy): domain Eukaryota; kingdom Metazoa; phylum Chordata; class Amphibia; order Caudata; family Salamandridae; genus Calotriton; species Calotriton arnoldi. The sequence continues at coordinate 442,632 of CAWUFW010010803.1, forward strand.
GTCAGCAGGTCATCCCAGCTTGCACCACCCATTGCCACTGCCAGTGCTGCCAATGACAGTACCTAAACAACTACTAACCATCACACTGCTACAAGTATGACAATACAGACTGTTCGTGGCCCCCAAAGCTATATGAATGGCTTGGGCTTCAGATATTAGTTGTTTTTAATGCATATTGAATGAAAAAACAAGTGTTGTTCAGCTCGTCTCTAAATTACACAAACAGCACCACCATGTGGCAGCTGTCATAAGTGCGGGTGCTGACAAATAATTGCCGGTGCCAAGTGCCGGAAACCACCTGCTCAAATTAAGCAGTGCCAACCCCCAGGAACATGGTTGAGGCCATGCACAGCCAGACTTCGGTGCACAGGAGGTGGGCACAGGTAGTGATCACGGCCCGACCCGAGGCTAATCCCCACTGCACTAGATCTAAGGCCAGGCACTGCATGTTTGGTCACAACTACAGCAACTGTTTTTCCCACAGTTTTATTGGCATTTCAATTTTTAGGTTACATGGAGAAGATTAAGTATACACATATGTTTCAAAGAAGTATGACTAAGTCATTTATCTATTGGTTAAATCAAATACATAATGATATTTGAAACAAGGGTCAATAAGCAAACGACTATAAGTAATTGTAAAGCTTACGTGTGTGTTGTATATGTATATTAATCAGCAAGTGTTTCTGAAACCATCTTGTGACATCTAGCAGTGCTGTAGCAGGCGTAAAAATGAGTAACATCTAACAACATATCAAAGTGTGTGGGTGGAGCTGTTTAATGTTCGAAAGAGTCTATTGTTTCATGTTGCCACTGAAGTTGGGGGTAGGTTGTCACTTGAAGTAGAGAAAGGATGGGGAAGGTAGGGTCTGCTCACTGCATTGTCTGTATGGTTTCTCTACCTGTTCAGATCTGTAGTTACAACCCACCCCCCCCCATTCTATCAAGTTCCGTAATCATGGTTGCTGTAGGAAATTGGGTTACTGGTTGAGGGGGGTGAAACCATACTCAAGCAGCAACCACAATCCTTGTCATGGTGAAACACTAGCAAACGCCAAAGTAATCTGTGCTAAACCCAAAGGTACCTTGGCACAAAGCAGTCAGGCTTAACTTAGAGGCAAATGTGTAAAGTATTTACGCAGCACTTCAAACAGTAATGAAGTGAAGACACAATACAAGAAATACTAGAAAAACCCCACATCAAGTTCGAAAAATAAAGTAAAATTGAATAAATTGAGACCAAAATGACAAAAATCCAATTAGTAGAACTGGAGTATGCAATTTGAAAGATTTAACTGTGTTTATCTGGTACTTCCGGACTCGGGCAAAGTCACAAATTCCGACTGACCGTGATGGAGCACGAGCCGGATACAGGGACCAAGTTAGGCCCGCTGAACACAGTACCTTAAATCCTGGAACACAGTCTGTGCAGCGCGGCTATGCGAAGCTTCGGGTCATCTGGCATCGGTTTCGAGGGACAGCGAGGACCGAGATGTGACATCCTTCATTGGGTTGTGCTACGTCGTTCGGATGAAGCTGCTCGGTGAGACATTGTGAGGCTTTGCATCGAGTTGTGTCAGTTCCGATGAGGCTGGCAGCTGGGCAGCGAGGCTTGGCAAGGCTTTGCATCACTAGGCGCCAATTCCGTTGAGGCTAGTAGCTGTGCAGCGAGGCTCTGTGGGGATTCACGTCGCTTGGCGCCAGTTCCGATGAAGCTTGTAGCTGTGCCGTGAGGCTTTGCAGGGCTTCGTGCCGGATTTAGGTGAAGACCACAGCTGGGCTATCATGGCACCTCTATCACCACTTCCAAGGGTCCAGAACTGGAGGGGCACCCCTTGGGTGGTTGGACTTACAGCAAGCAGAGTCCAGATGCAGGGTTCAAGAAAAGTGGAGCCTTTTGGGTTCAAGAGGCAGTTCCAGTCCTTTTCCCTCAGGCAGCAGGGCAGCAGAGTAGCAGACCTTTTTGCAGCAGAACAGCACAGCAGTCCTTCTGAGTCTTCCATAGGTCGAACGGTGTAATGAAGAGTTGGGTCTGAGGGTCCACTATTTATCCTTGGTGCCAGCTTTGAAGTAGAGGTTTCTAGAGGGTTACACCCCCAGGGGTGCTTGGGATTTCCTGCCTCCCTACCCTGGCCCAGCTTGTCTGGGGGCACAAAAGACTAGTGTCAAACCATTTGTTAATGTGTTGAGGCAGAGGCATTGTGATGTGCAATTGTGATAGGTGACAGCTGCCCCCCATCAAGTCATAAATTGCCCATCCTGCCAACACCTATTCCCCATTTTGTCTCACTGTCTGGGAGCAATACACAAAGAACAACTGCCAGCTACACCTAGCCATGTTACCCAGGATACAGGCACCAAATGGTTGGGACAAGAAAATGCCAACTTTCTAAAAGTTCCACAAAAAGATACCTGCCTCTTTTATAATTTAGTGCTAAATTGCTTTACAGCTTTTAATCAAACAACCAATTTGTAATGTCTGATTATAGTTATTTATTTCAATTTATTAAAAAAAATTATATTTGTTTTCATCATTTCAAAAAATAGAAAAAAGGATCACACTCAATAATCAAACAAATAAAACATACATCACTTTGTCAATAAATAACATGCACCATTTGGACAAAAACAACGTACAAATACAGTACATCAATAACAAATAATCAACAACACATTATCACAAAAGCAATTCGTAGTCGTTTGCATCACACTAAATTAAACACATGGCTAGCCTTCAGACTTACAAATAGAGCCATCAAGTAAGGCAATGCCTGGACAAAGGGAACAACAGTTATTCAAGTTGGGAAAACAAATTAATTACACCAACATGTATTTTTCAAACGTTCCACAATGATGAAACAGAAATGCCAACGCGTTTCAAAGCGCAGGCTTGCTGGACTGCGCTTATCATCAGGGCCTCTTAATTGTGTAGATATCCCACAATAATCTAAAAAACAAACGATGCAAAAAAATCTATGAAAAATGATAAACCTAATCTATAAAGCTTTTATGTAACACATACTCCCTTACAACTCCAAAGTTTCGGAACACAACTGCCAAGCCAATTACCTGTAATGCTTTATTTTGAAAACGTTATGCGAAACTGATCGCAAAATCGCGTGTTGTGGTGTTTCAGGGCAGACCACTCACGGCTGAACGAATACGATATTCAACCCGTCCTGTTACTCTGTAAACACAACCGGAAAGCTAGTAAGCATATACGGTCGCTCATTAAAACTTGTACACCTTAACAACAACAAAGGCCAAAAAAGGAAGGGGGAGGGAAGGGGAGACACGCATACCTTCGGACCGAAGGAGAAGTCGCGCATCAAGCGAAATTGAATTCGAACACTTCTGACGAATCTACAACAAAATTAATGAAAGTTACCAACAGTGTAGATCGCCACTGAAGTAACACCATAAGCTTTTTGTTAAAACAAACAATTGAAGTAATGATATTGAACTCACTTCAAGAGCTACTTAGTTGCTCGTTACTGCCGTCATTCGAGCGGGAACATTTCCTGCGGGAGCATCAAAGCATCATTCGGCGCTAAGCCTCATGGGACTTATAATAAAACCCAACAGCCAATATAGTGGCTGTCTGTACCTACCACGAAGGGGGCATTCTGGGACATGTAGTTTAGCCGATAAAGAACTATGTACGAGATAACTCTGACATCCCATTGAGCCCAGTCACTATACAATTAAACTTAAGAATAAGATATGCCTCTTTCTGGATCAAAGCTGTGTCTATATCAACCATTCGTTGTGTAGTATTCAAAACGAAAAGCACTGTCCACTTCATATCTTTTTCAGAATGAGATTTCTCAACAAAGTGTTCAACCATGGGCGCTGTCAGTACTTTCTTTTTGATACGAGATCGATGCTGTGTAATCCGTTGGTTCACCTGCTGGTTGGTCTTACCAATGTATAGCTTCATGCATGGACACATGATCGCATATACGACATTTTTTGTCTTACAATTTGTGAAATCGGAGTGATACCATTTGATAGAATTATGCATAAATTCTGATCCCTCCATGGTGAATTCACATACTGAACAATTTCCGCATTTGTGATGGCCTGTAATGGGTTTCAGGTGCCATTGTGATCGGAGACTCCTTTGACCTGGGGTGGGAAAATGTCAGCCCTTACTATATGCTGGCCAATGCTTTGATTCTTTTGCATGGCAAATAAAGGTTTGGGGAAAGGGCAGTCCAAATTTTCCAACAAATGCCAATTCTTAAGAACAATTTGCTTGAACTTATTTGAATCAGGGCTGAAAGTCGTAACACACACTAACTTCTCTAATGGTGGTTTCATCCTCTTAATCAGCAATTCCTCACGTGGTGTATACCAGGCCCTTTTTATAGCATGTTTTAGCAGTTTTTTAGGGTACCCCTGGATACCATTTGGTCGCGAAAAATAGCTGCATGGTGCTCGTAATCACTTTTTCTTGAACAATTCCGACGGATCCGCAATAGCTGTCCGTACGGAAGATTTTCTTTCAAGCTTCTAGGATGGGCACTCCTATGATGTAAAATCGTATTTTTATCAGTTGGTTTTCGATGAAGGGAGGTAGTCAAACAGTTGTCTTCAGGTGACACATCCACATCCAGAAATGTCATACAGGTCTTACTTGTGACCAAACTGAACTTAATGTCTTCATGTCGGCTGTTAAGCCAACCATGAAACATCTCAAGGTCCTCTTTGGTGCCTTGCCAGAGGCACCACACGTCATCAATATACCGTAGCCACTGCAAGATTTTCTCTTTGAAAGGATTGTTATTAAAAACAAATTTCTCCTCGTACTGGGCCATAAACAGGACCGCCATCTCAGGTGCAAAGGGACAACCCATAGCTGAACCTTTTACCTGGATAAAAAATGAATCTTCAAATTTGAAGTAGTTTTTCCGAAAGGCCACCTCAGCGAGTTGGACAATAAATGAAGTAGGTACCCTATGGGGACGTGGTCTACCTTCCAAATATACCTCAATCACTTGTAATGCCTCATCCTGAGGTATCTGAGTGTACAGTGATGTAACATCAAACGACACCATCCACTGGGTTTTCTCATCAAATTCTTGCCCTTCCACTTTGGTAATAAAATCAGTAGTGTCTCTAAGGTAAGATGGCACATCAGACAAAAACGGCTTCAAAAAGAAATCAACATATTTTGCAATTGGTTCCAACAAAGAATCACACCCAGAGACAATTGGTCTCCCTGGTGGATCACTAAGTCTCTTATGAATCTTCGGCAAAAAATAAATGACTGGGATCCTTGGAAATTTCTTATAGAGATAGTCAAATTCTTGCGGTCCTACAAAACCACTGTCAAAGCCTGCTTTTAGTATTCCCACTATGAGTACCTGTGTAGATCTCGTGGGTTCATCTCTCACTTGTCGGTACCATTCCTGGTTGTAGACTTGAAGTCTACCTTCCTTAAGGTACATCTCCCTGGGCCAAATGACGACTGCCCCACCCTTGTCGGCTTGTTTTATAACTACTGATGTATCCTTCTTCAAATCATTAATGGCCAATTGTTGTTTAGCCGATATATTTCTCTTAAAGAACGTTTTCTTTTTTTCCAACTGATTAAGGGCTGACAAAACCACCTGTTCATAAACCACAATTTCTTTGGGAACAGTTTGAGGTAATGGTACAAATTTAGATTTATTAGACAAACCTGAAACTTCCTGATTATTTTTAAAGTCTTTACCAAAAAGAAAGCTTTAAGGCGAACCTTACGACAAAATTCAATTGCCTCTAGTTTCAATCTTGTAAAGTCCGTTACTTTATTTGGAACAAATTTCAAACCCAATTCCAGCACTGATTCTTCATCATGAGACAGTTGTTTTTGGGAAAGATTCACAATAGATGATGGTTTTATGATTTGTAAAACTGGCGGCGAGTCCGCATCTCCCATGGCTGGGGTTTGAATCTTCCGCGGGGCTTTTGATTGCCTTTGTCTAAAAAAGCCACCTGCCTTTTGGACGTACCTTCTCTAGGGTCTAAGTCTCCAGATGAATCTGACGACGATGTTTCTGAAAACGTGAGGAACCTATTCCTAGACCGTCCCTGATAACTGGAAAGGGGTCAAAAATATACCGGTCATATTCACTGATGACCCTGAGTATAGAAAAGGTTTTAGCTTTATAAACACTAAATGCAGTCGAGACTTAATGGTCCATACGATCGAAACTGCACAAAGAGTGTGTAAGAAAGAAGCTGATGAACTTGAACTACTAATACAGGCAGTGAAGGATAACCATACAGTTTTAGAAGCAAAAAGTCTCTTGGATAAAATAGAGAAAGAAATTCTTACGTTTAAGGATAACACCAATGCGTTTAAATCACAAAAGTTTGAGAGGGATACTAAATCTTTTAATATAGATCAGGTATACCCATTTCTTAAAGACGAATTCTATACTTCTACTGACTCACGTCGAGCCCTTTCCAGTTATCAGGGACGGTCTAGGAATAGGTTCCTCACGTTTTCAGAAACATCGTCGTCAGATTCATCTGGAGACTTAGGGGCAGATGTATCAAGGATTGCATTTGCGATTCCTTAATAGCGAATTTTAGCGAATTGCTATTAAGGAATCGCAAAATGCTATGTATGTAGGAATCGCAATAATAATTGCGATTCCTTAATATTCCTTAATTGCGAATTGCAAATTGCGATTCGCAATTAAGGAATACCTTCCCATTCATTCCTATGGGCGTAGAGGCCCATAGGAATGAATGGGAAGACATTCTCAACTATGCGAATCGCAATTAGAGAATCGCAAATTGAGAATGCATTTCAAGGGTGCCAGGGTGTCCTTTGACACCCTGTTGCACCCTGAAATATGTATGTGTGCACATGTGGCGCACATACATGCCCTAAGGGCATGTATGTGCGCCACATGGCACTTACTGAAAAATGCTAAAAAGTGCATTTTTCAAAGAAATCGCATATTACCACCAACTTGAAGTTGGTGGTAATTTGCGATTCCTTAAGGCCAAATTGCACTTTTTTGGTGCTTCTTACATTGGATTTAAGGAATCGCAATTTGCGATTCCTTAAATGCAATTGCAAAATAGGGAATCGCAAATTTTGCGATTCCTTATTTTGCGAGGCAGTTTTGCCTTAATACATACCACTAAGCAAAATTGTGTTCGCAAATGCCAAAATTCTGCGAATTTCGGCGTTTGCGAATGCAATTTTGCTTGATACATCTGGCCCTTAGACCCTAGAGAAGGTACGTCCAAAAGGCAGGTGGCTTTTTTAGACAAAGGCAATCAAAAGCCCCGCGGAAGATTCAAACCCCAGCCATGGGAGATGCGGACTCGCCGCCAGTTTTACAAATCATAAAACCATAATCTATTGTGAATCTTTCCCAAAAACAACTGTCTCATGATGAAGAATCAGTGCTGGAATTGGGTTTGAAATTTGTTCCAAATAAAGTAACGGACTTTACAAGATTGAAACTAGAGGCAATTGAATTTTGTCGTAAGGTTCGCCTTAAAGCTTTCTTTTTTGGTAAAGACTTTAAAAATAATCAGGAAGTTTCAGGTTTGTCTAATAAATCTTGACCTTGACTGGTAGGTCGCTCCCCCACCACACAGCTCCGTCTGTGTGCCCTGCTGCTGCCCCTGATTGTGCTCGTTTTTTCCTTTCTGTGCCCCCTTGCTGCCCCTGATTGTGCTCGTTTTTCCTTTCTGTACCCCCTTGCTGCCCCTGATTGTGCTCGTTTTTTTTCCTTTCTGTGCCCCCTTGCTGCCCCTGATTGTGCTCGTTTTTTCCTTTCTGTGCCCCCTTGCTGCCCCTGATTGTGCTCGTTTTTCCTTTCTGTACCCCCTTGCTGCCCCTGATTGTGCTCGTTTTTCCTTTCTGTGCCCCCTTGCTGCCCCTGATTGTGCTCGTTTTTTTCCTTTCTGTGCCCCCTTGCTGCCCCTGATTGTGCTCGTTTTTCTTTTCTGTGCCCCCTTGCTGCCCCTGATTGTGCTCGTTTTTTCCTTTCTGTGCCCCCTTGCTGCCCCTGATTGTGCTCGTTTTTCCTTTCTGTGCCCCCTTGCTGCCCCTGATTGTGCTCATTTTTTTTTTTTTCCTTTCTGTGCCCCCTTGATGCCCTGATTGTGCTCGTTTTCCCTTCTGTGCCTGTTTCCCGCCGCTGCGCCTGCGGCCCCGCCCCTCACTGCCCATTCGCTGCCCCATTCCCTGCTCCTCCCTCCCACCTCCCCATTTATGGCGGCCGCTGCGTGGTGAAGAGAGCGACCCCTGACCTTGACTGGTAGGTCGCTCCCCCACCACACAGCTCCGTCTGTGTGCCCTGCTGCTGCCCCTGATTGTGCTCGCTTTTTCCTTTCTGTGCCCCCTTGCTGCCCCTGATTGTGCTCGCTTTTCCTTTCTGTACCCCTTGCTGCCCCTGATTGTGCTCGTTTTTTTTCCTTTCTGTGCCCCCTCGCTGCCCCTGATTGTGCTCGTTTTTTTTCCTTTCTGTGCCCCCTTGCTGCCCCTGATTGTGCTCGTTTTTCCTTTCTGTACCCCCTTGCTGCCCCTGATTGTGCTCGTTTTTTTTCCTTTCTGTGCCCCCTTGCTGCCCCTGATTGTGCTCGTTTTTTCCTTTCTGTGCCCCCTTGCTGCCCCTGATTGTGCTCGCTTTTCCTTTCTGTGCCCCCTTGCTGCCCCTGATTGTGCTCGTTTTTTCCTTTCTGTGCCCCCTTGCTGCCCCTGATTGTGCTCGCTTTTCCTTTCTGTGCCCCCTTGCTGCCCATGATTGTGCTCATTTTTTTTTCCTTTCTGTGCCCCCGTTGATGCCCTGATTGTGCTCGTTTTCCCTTCTGTGCCTGTTTCCCGCCACTGCGCCCCTGCGGTCCCGCCCCTCACTGCCCATACGCTGCCCCATTCCCTGCTCCTCCCTCCCACCTCCCCATTTATGGCGGACGCTGCGCGGCCGCGCCGCCGGCGCGCCAAAGGCGCGCCTAAGGCAAGGCCGTCTGCGCCCGTCCGCGCCGTGACCGCGCCCAGCGCCAGACCCCCTGGTCCGGGCATCCCCCGCGCCCGCCACATCAACAGACGCCGATACGACGCCAGCACCCTCCACGCACTCAACCCCGGAAAAGATCACGCCTGCTACCAGGCCACCCCGAAGCGCACCCAAGGGCCCTTCACCTGCCGGAACTGCAGCTTCACCAGCACCCGCCCCGCCAAACCACCGCCCAGGAAAGAACCCAACTACCTCAGATGCATCCTCCTCAACACCCGCTCCGCCCGCAAACACGCCATCGAACTCTGGGACCTTCTCGACTCAACCTCCCCAGACGTCACATTCCTGACGGAGACCTGGCTGAATCCCGCTTCAGCCCCCGACATCGCCATTGCCATCCCGGACGGATACAAGATCACCCGCAGGGAACGCACCAACGGAGTCGGAGGAGGCATCGCCATCGTCCACAGGAACACCCTCAGAGTCTCAACCAACACCGACGACACCCTCAGCACCGCCGAACACATGCACTTCCAGATCCACACCGATCCCAACACCACCCTCAGAGGAACCCTCATCTACAGACCCCCGGACCCCGACCACAGTTCAGCGATTCCATCGCTGACTTCGTCAGCACACACGCCATCGCCTCCACGGACTACATCCTCCTCGGGGACCTGAACTTCCACCTCGAGAACAACAAGGACACCAACTCCACCACCCTGATCGACAACCTCGCCACCCTCGGACTCAGACAGCTCGTGACTACACCCACCCACGCCGCCGGCCACACGCTAGACTCCATCTTTTCCGCAAGCCCACACGTCTCCTTCAACCACACCTCCGAACCCCACTGGACTGACCACCACTGCATCCAATTCACCTACAGGAAGCCCACCACGCACCACCGCACCGAACAAATGCCTCGCCGCTGCTGGAGCAGAGTCACGGAAGACCAGCTAACCACAACCCTCGCCCTGAGCCCACCCGCCGAACCCTCCGACCCCGACACCGCCGCCCGCAACCTCAGACAGTGGATCGACGACTGCGCCAACACCCTCGCCCCGCTCAAGAATCCGCCCAACAGCCACACCAGCAAGAAAGCCACCTGGTTCACCGAAGACCTCCAGGCCTCCAAACGAACATGCCGAAAACTGGAGAAGATCTGGCTCCACGAACGGACAGCGGACAGCTACGCCGCCCACAAGAGCGCCACCCGCAGTCACCATCACCTCATCAGATCCGCCAAAAGGGCCTCACTCAAAGACCGCCTAGACAACAACGCACACAACAGCAAAGAGCTCTTCAACATCGTGAAGGAACTCTCCAACCCCAGCTCCAACACCAACGACATCCAGCCGTCGCGAGACCTGTGCGACTCACTGGCCACCTTCTTCCACCGCAAAATCGTCGACATCCACGACAGCTTCAACACCACGGCCGCCCCGGCAACCACCGAGACCACTGCCCCCACAACCACCAACCGCCTGCTCTCCTGGACCAACATCAACGACGAGGACACCAGCGAGATCATGAACACCATCCACTCCGGTTCACCGCTAGACCCGTGCCCTCACCACATCTTCAACAAAGCCAGTACAGCCATCGCGCCCCATCTCCGGAAAATAATCAACATCTCCTTCGAGACAGCAACCTTCCCGGAAAGCTGGAAGCACGCCGAGATCACCGCCTTACTCAAGAAACCCAAGGCAGACCCCAAGGACCTCAAGAACTTCTGACCCATCTCTCTGCTCCCGTTCCCCGCGAAGGTCACCGAGAAAATCGTCAACAAACAACTGACCCGCTACCTCGAGGAGAACAACATCCTGGACCCTTCCCAGTCCGGCTTCCGCAGCAACCACAGCACCGAAACCGCCCTCATCGCCGCCACCGATGACATCAGGACCCTGCTAGACAACGGAGAAACAGCAGCCCTCATCCTCCTGGACCTATCAGCCGCCTTCGACACGGTCTGCCACCACACACTACGAACACGCCTTCACGACGCCGGGATCCAAGAGAAGGCCCTGGACTGGACCACATCCTTCCTTTCCGGCAGAACACAAAGCGTCCGCCTCGCCCCTTCCGATCCAAGGCCACCAAGATCATCTGCGGCGTACCCCAAGGCTCCTCCCTCAGCCCAACGCTGTTCAACATCTACATGGCACCCCTCGCCCACGTCGCCCGACAGCACAACCTCAACATCATCTCCTACGCCGACGACACCCAGCTGATCCTCTCCCTCACCAAAGACCCTCACACCGCCAAAGCCCACCTCCACGAAGGAATGAAGGCCGTCACCGAATGGATGAGGACCAGCCGCCTGAAGCTGAACTCGGACAAGACGGAGGTCCTCATCCTTGGTTCCAACCCTTCAGCCTGGGACGACTCCTGGTGGCCAACATCACTGGGAACAGCCCCGCCACCCACCGACCACGTACGCAACCTAGGGGTCATCCTCGACCCCACCCTCTCCATGACTAAGCAGGTCAACGCCGTTTCCTCATCCTGCTTCAACATCCTCCGAATGCTCCGCAGGATCTTCAAGTGGATCCCCACCGAAACAAGAAAAACAGTCACCCAGGCCCTCGTCACCAGCAGGCTGGACTACGGAAACGCCCTCTACGCAGGAACGACGGCTAAGCTCCTGAGACGGCTGCAACGCATCCAGAACGCCTCTGCACGTCTTATCCTCGACATCCCCTGACGCAGCCACATCACACCCCACCTGAGAGACCTGCACTGGCTCCCTGTCAACAAGAGGATAACCTTCAAGCTCCTCACCCACGCACACAAAGCACTCCACAACTCCGGACCAGCCTACCTCAACAGACGACTCAGCTTCTACACCCCCACCCGCCAGCTCCGCTCAACCAGCCTCGCCCTCGCCACAGTCCCCCGCATCCGTAAAACGACCGCCGGCGGCAGATCCTTCTCCCGCCTCGCCGCCAAGATCTGGAACACCCTCCCCACCAACCTCCGACAGACCCAAGACCTACTGGCCTTCAGAAGACTCCTCAAGACCTGGCTCTTCGATCAGTAGCAGCACCACCCCCCTCTTCCCCCAGCGCCTTGAGACCCTCGCGGGTATGTAGTGCGCTTTATAAGTGACATGATTGATTGATTGATTGATTGATTACCTCAAACTGTTCCCAAAGAAATTGTGGTTTATGAACAGGTGGTTTTGTCAGCCCTTAATCAGTTGGAAAAAAAGAAAATGTTCTTTAAGAGAAATATATCGGCTAAACAACAATTGGCCATTAATGATTTGAAGAAGGATACATCAGTAGTTATAAAACAAGCCGACAAGGGTGGGGCAGTCGTCATTTGGCCCAGGGAGATGTACCTTAAGGAAGGTAGACTTCAAGTCTACAACCAGGAATGGTACCGACAAGTGAGAGATGACCCCACGAGATCTACACAGGAACTCATAGTGGGAATACTAAAAGCAGGCTTTGACAGTGGTTTTGTAGGACCGAAAGAATTTGACTATCTCTATAAGAAATTTCCAAGGATCCCAGTCATTTATTTTTTGCCGAAGATTCATAAGAGACTTAGTGATCCACCAGGGAGACCAATTGTCTCTGGGTGTGATTCTTTGTTGGAACCAATTGCAAAATATGTTGATTTCTTTTTGAAGCCGTTTTTGTCTGATGTGCCATCTTACCCTAGAGACACTACTGATTTTATTACCAAAGTGGAAGGGCAAGAATTTGATGAGAAAACCCAGTGGATGGTGTCGTTTGATGTTACATCTCTGTACACTCAGATACCTCAGGATGAGGCATTACAAGTGATTGAGGTATATTTGGAAGGTAGACCACGTCCCCATAGGGTACCTACTTCATTTATTGTCCAACTCGCTGAGGTGGCCCTTCGGAAAAACTACTTCAAATTTGAAGATTCATTTTTTATCCAGGTAAAAGGTTCAGCTATGGGTTGTCCCTTTGCACCTGAGATGGCGGTCCTGTTTATGGCCCAGTATGAGGAGAAATTTGTTTTTAATAACAATCCTTTCAAAGAGAAAATCTTGCAGTGGCTACGGTATATTGATGACGTGTGGTGCCTCTGGCAAGGCACCAAAGAGGACCTTGAGATGTTTCATGGTTGGCTTAACAGCCGACATGAAGACATTAAGTTCAGTTTGGTCACAAGTAAGACCTGTATGACATTTCTGGATGTGGATGTGTCACCTGAAGACAACTGTTTGACTACCTCCCTTCATCGAAAACCAACTGATAAAAATACGATTTTACATCATAGGAGTGCCCATCTTAGAAGCTTGAAAGAAAATCTTCCGTACGGACAGCTATTGCGGATCCGTCGGAATTGCTCAAGAAAAAGTGATTACGAGCACCATGCAGCTATTTTTCGCGACCAAATGGTATCCAGGGGGTACCCTAAAAAACTGCTAAAACATGCTATAAAAAGGGCCTGGTATACACCACGTGAGGAATTGCTGATTAAGAGGATTAAACCACCATTAGAGAAGTTAGTGTGTGTTACGACTTTCAGCCCTGATTCAAATAAGTTCAAGCAAATTGTTCTTAAGAATTGGCATTTGTTGGAAAATTTGGACTGCCCTTTCCCCAAACCTTTATTTGCCATGAAAAAGAATCAAAGCATTGGCCAGCATATAGTAAGGGCTGATATTTTTCCACCCCAGGTCAAAGGGAGTCTCCGATCACAATGGCACCTGAAACCCATTACAGGCCATCACAAATGCGGAAATTGTTCAGTATGTGAATTCACCATGGAGGGATCAGAATTTATGCATAATTCTATCAAATGGTATCACTCCGATTTCACAAATTGTAAGACAAAAAATGTCGTATATGCGATCATGTGTCCATGCATGAAGCTATACATTGGTAAGACCAACCAGCAGGTGAACCAACGGATTACACAGCATCGATCTCGTATCAAAAAGAAAGTACTGACAGCGCCCATGGTTGAACACTTTGTTGAGAAATCTCATTCTGAAAAAGATATGAAGTGGACAGTGCTTTTCGTTTTGAATACTACACAACGAATGGTTGATATAGACACAGCTTTGATCCAGAAAGAGGCATATCTTATTCTTAAGTTTAATTGTATAGTGACTGGGCTCAATGGGATGTCAGAGTTATCGCGTACTTCGGGGCATATTAACAACGAGGCGATAGACAATTATCGCCGCTTTAGCGTCCGTTTTCGGACGGAAAGCGGCGATAATTCTATCGCCCTAATCAGCAAGGTCACGCTATCGCGTGAATCCCTGCACTATCGCTCCTTTCCCCCAACGCCCATCCTTGCATCTCTAATGAGATGCAAAGTGGGCGTTACTGGCGTACCCCAGATGGGCTACGTTGTAAATATCGCCGATGTGCACATCGCGATATTTACAAGGCAGCTCACAGGATTATAGCAGACGTTAGATTTTGGCAAAAACTGCCGTTTTCGCCAAAATCTAACGTCTGCTATAATCCCGACTTACCTATGTTAGCCATAGGAGGTGGATTCTGCTGATACGACCCTGTGGGTCGTATCAGCAGAATATCGCCTTTTGCAGGGAACATCGCTGGAAAACCAGCGATGTTCCCTGCAAAAGGGCGATAACATCGCTATCTCTGGTATTTTTATCGCCCTGGAGTAACGCGTTGTTAATAACGCGCTACCAGGGCGATAAATGCCAGAGATAGCCAGCGATAATATAATTATCGCTAAGCACGGCCAGCGATAATTATCGCTGGCCGTTGTTAATATGCCCCTTCGTTCTTTATCGGCTAAACTACATGTCCCAGACTGCCCCCTTCGTGGTAGGTACAGACAGCCACTTTATTGGCTGTTGGGTTTTATTATAAGTCCCATGAGGCTTAGCGCCGAATGATGCTTTGATGCTCCCGCAGGAAATGTTCCCGCTCGAATGACGGCAGTAACGAGCAACTAAGTAGCTCTTGAAGTGAGTTCAATATCATTACTTCAATTGTTTGTTTTAACAAAAAGCTTATGGTGTTACTTCAGTGGCGATCTACACTGTTGGTAACTTTCATTAATTTTGTTGTAGATTCGTCAGAAGTGTTCGAATTCAATTTCGCTTGATGCGCGACTTCTCCTTCGGTCCGAAGGTATGCGTGTCTCCCCTTCCCTCCCCCTTCCTTTTTTGGCCTTTGTTGTTGTTAAGGTGTACAAGTTTTAATGAGCGACCGTATATGCTTACTAGCTTTCCGGTTGTGTTTACAGAGTAACAGGACGGGTTGAATATCGTATTCGTTCAGCCGTGAGTGGTCTGCCCTGAAGCACCACAACACGCGATTTTGCAATCAGTTTCGCATAACGTTTTCAAAATAAAGCATTACAGGTAATTGGCTTGGCAGTTGTGTTCCGAAACTTTGGAGTTGTAAGGGAGTATGTGTTACATAAAAGCTTTATAGATTAGGTTTATCATTTTTCATAGATTTTTTTGCATCGTTTGTTTTTTAGATTATCGTGGAATATCTACACAATTAAGAGGCCCTGATGATAAGCGCAGTCCAGCAAGCCTGCGCTTTGAAACGCGTTGGCATTTCTTTTTCATCATTGTGGAACATTTGAAAAATACATGTTGGTGTAATTAATTTGTTTTCCCAACTTGAATAACTGTTGTTCCCTTTGTCCAGGCGTTGCCTTACTTGATGGCTCTATTTGTAAGTCTGAAGGCTAGCCATGTGTTTAATTTAGTATGATGCAAACGACTACGAATTGCTTTTGTGATAATGTGTTGTTGATTATTTGTTATTGATGTACTGTATTTGTACGTTGTTTTTGTCCAAATGGTGTATGTTATTTATTGACAAAGTGATGTATGTTTTATTTGTTTGATTATTGAGTGTGATCCTTTTTCTATTTTTTGAAATGATGAAAACAAATATAATTTTTTTTAATAAATTGAAATAAATAACTATAATCAGACATTACAAATTGGTTGTTTGATTAAAAGCTGTAAAGCAATTTAGCACTAAATTATAAAAGAGGCAGGTATCTTTTTGTGGATCATTTAGTATTACGGCCCTACCTGCTTCTTGTTCAATGGGCCTAACCCCTCTTGTGGTTCCAACTTTCTAAAAGTGGCATTTTCAGAAATGCGACTTAAAATCCGACTTTATCGTTGAAGAGGTTTTAAATTATAATTCTTTAAACACCAAACCCGACATTTCTACCAGCTTCCAAATGAAAGTTATTGCTTATTATATGTAATACAGTAACCCAATGTTACCTATGGAAGAGGCAGGCCTTGCAGTAGTGAAAAACACATATAAGAGTTTTTCACTACTAGGACATGTAATAGTTAAAAGTAAATGTCCAACTTTTTAAATACACTTCAACCTGCCCTTTTAGAGCCTACCATAGCGGTGGCATATGTATTAACAAGCATTTGCAATGCAATAGGTCTCTCATTTCAAGAGTTTGAGCTATTGGCACTGTAAATGACAATGCCTTTTTTATGTGTTGTGAAAATCTGCAAGCGTGCATAAACACGCACTTTGTACTTATAGTCCTTGCTTACGAGAAGCAATTGCAGTTACTGCCAGCCTTGCTTCTCGTAAGCACCTACTATAAGTACAAAGTACGTGTTTACGCACTGCTTGCAGATTTTCAAAACACATAAATGCATTGTCATTTACAATGCTAATAGCTCAAACTCTCACAAATGCGAGACCTAATGCATTGCAAATGCTTGTTTGTCTAGGTATGTATTTGTTCATATAGATGTCAATAAGAACCACTTGAAACATCCTGCTGTTATGGAGAGGAATTCTGCAAAAGGGATCCACAGAAGGCTGTGTTGTTCAAGCATAGTATAAAAGAGGCAAAGGTTCAGCCAAGACTTGTTTTTTTTTCCCAGGCAGTGAAAAATGAGAGAGGCAGAGGATAGGTTCAAAGGTATGAAATGTTACTGTAGAGTCAGACAAACAGTACGATAAAAAGAAATATGGCAGTGAAAATAGCACACAAAGACATATAGGGGCAGATCTACAAGGAAGTGCCGCAGCGTGGCACGCAAGCCCTTTGGCTGCGCCACGCTGCGGCACTTCCGAAGCACAGGGATGTGACATATTTACAAGAATATGTCGCATCTCTGTGCTTCCCCCTGCGCTGGCGCACAAACTGCTGCCATGCGCCGACGCAGGCACCCTTGCACCATGGTGCAAGGATGCTCTGCGTCGTGGGGAGATTGTTTTTGTGCAGGAAGGGGCACCTTCCTGCACAAAAACAATCACTACAGGCATTTTCCTTCTTTCAATGCGTGCTGTAGAATGCAGCACGCATTGAAAGAGGAAACGAGGAGAAATGAAAACATTTCTCCTCGTTGCGCTCGCTACGCCACCTCTAGGGTGGTGTAGCATTCAGACGCATCTCCAGATTTACGATTTCTCGTAAATCTGGAGATGTGTCTTAGTCTCATGGGTGTTGCGTGGGAACACCCACAGCAACACCCATGGAACGCCCCTTCCACGCACAGTGCTGCGTGTGAAGGGGCCGTATTTACAAGGAGAGGAAAAGTCACGCAGGGTGGCTTTTCCTGTCCTTGTAAATATGAAGGAGCCCCCTGCGCCACCAGTACGTCATGAGAAGTGACGTACTGGTGGCGCAGGGGGCTTGTAAATCTGCCCCATAGTTTTTATTACTACATTGAGGTAGAAAGCTTGGAATTGAGAAAAGTGCAAAAATCGAAAGCCCTAAACTTTAAATCAGCCTTATTTAACTTTGCCATGTTCCATATGTGATAAAATGTGGCATTCCCCCTTTATTACCAGTTCAATACTGAAGTTTTATATGAAACTTTACCTTTGGCAGTGTTATTGCAGGATCATATTTTGGTCCCAGAAGAAAGATTGTGTGCCCTCTTCGCACAACACCGCTGAATACTGTAGCAAATGCAATGAAAGATTCTTTGTTGTCAGGCTGCGGAATATCAATTAAGGAGATATGAGAAGGAATTCAGTAAGGCTGACGGAGCACAAAGTGAGAGAACACATATGCCTGCTGCATTTGTGGAATGGAAACTTGGCAAAAGTAAACAACACACCATAAAGATTTGTCGTTTGAAGGGTGTTATGGTGTTATAATAAAAATTACAAATGCCAACGTTTTGTACTGAATGTCAGGCCGAGTAGCTGCAGACCGGGTGAGGCAGATAGATAAAACAGCCTGGAGCAAAGTTCCAGGCTCATAACGTGATGGGGTGCAAAGTTCCAGGAAGCCTGCACGGTGCGTGGTCAGACTACCGTAGGACTGTTTCTGCTGCATTTGTGCTTGGCTGGCCACAAGAGAACAAACCCGAATCACACTGTGATTACTATAGAAACGCTTGGAAGTCATACTGTGCACTATAAAATGGCGCCGCGATGCTGCACCAATAGCAGTGTGGACGCTATACTGGTGCTACTTAATAATAGCATTTCCCTTCGCATTCTACCTATGACAAAGACTGTGAGAAGTGCATCTTGTGAGAGGCACTTACACAAAGACTCCACGCAATACCGAAGACCCCCTCCCAACTTCCATCTCCAGTGAACGCTTTTGTTTATTCAACTTCAGAGCTCTTTTCAGAGAAATGGAACTGGTAATACTGTGTTTACCAGAAGAATTTTAGGGTTTAGGAGGCAGGCAGTATGTAGGAGGCTGGCTTAGTATATGGTGCTCACTTATGTAAGTGTAGCACCCTGCACTAATCCAGACAACTCTTATGATGATTTTAGAGGTCTTAGACAACTTTAGAAAGCTCTCTAAGTGGTAGCTGTGGGGAGCAGTCTTCAGGCTTAGTCAGGAGTGTAAAACAGCTTGTTTTACCAGAACGTAATCTTATTGGCATAGATTAAGTGTAAAAGAACCACACAGTGTATTTATAAAAATATGTATTTATTATAAGACCAAACCATACACTAAAATAGTGGGATGAGAACCCCGACTCAAGTCAAGACTGTACCTACCCAGAAGACGTAGAAGTGCTGGGTACCCAAGGAACCACCCGAGGTAAGTACCCAGGAACCTCACCCAGGCCGTGTGCAGAGTGGAAACATGACCGCGTGCTCAATTCAAGTCAATGGGTAAGTCGCGGTTGCAATTTTCAAGAAGAAAGGCCCTTCCCAGTGGACCCTGAAGAAACCCCGTGGAAGACAGAAGGTTGGAGAGCGAACCCACCCGTGGATACCCTAGGAAACAGGATACCTACACCAGGGAAGCCAGGTGCATAATTGCGAAATGGCTTCAAAAACTGCCTCAAACTCAATGGAGGACTTCAGGAAGATGCCGCTGATGAAGAAGGTGAAAGTGTCCAATGGAACCCAAAGGTGGATATAAGATGAGAAGTACCTGAAAGCAGAGGGGACAGAGTCTGTGCCACTCAGGTGTGACCAGGAGGCACGGAAGACGAATGCCCACCAATGTCGGGTGATGGAGGAGAAATGACGATGACCTTGGAGCTGCAGCTGTGTGGACCCGGCGATGCTGTGGAAGACCAGGAGCTGTTCACGAGTTGTCCCACGTGGGATATTGAGAGTTGAGGGGTCGGTGTCCGTCGGGAGCACCAACAAGCCTTGGCAACTGCAAATAACGTGGCAAGTGAAAAAGGTGCAGGGTTGGACCATCAAGGTCCAAGTGACTCACCACAAGTAGGGGAGTCAGCGTAGGCCCTGAGCAATCAGTGGAGCCCACTGGAGTCAAAGAAGACCCTTGAGAGGACCCACAGGCCGGAGGCACAGGAGTCACAAGAGGACCTCAAGCAGCTCACCAAAGATGCAGGCCCACGGTGCAAGGGATATGGTGAGGACAATGATCTTTGACTACAGGAGATGCTTGAGATTTGAGATTCTTGGAGCCCGAAGATCTCTGAGGAAGAGAGTCAACAAGCCCTGGCAACAGCAAGTTGACGTGGTGCACAGGGGTTCTGTTCCAGTGGTTCAGACGAGGGATACTGGCCTCAAGCTTGGTGAGAAGACAGTGCAGGCCTCGAGAGAGTTGTAGAACCATCACCTGTGTTGCTGAGCCTTTCGGAGTCCGTGGGAGCCCAGGATCAGCAGTCTAGTCAGCTGGGTTGCTGTGCCTGCAGATTCAGGGAAGTGACTCCTTCACTTCAAGGGAGATTTCTTCAGGTGTCTTGGATGTCCACAAGCCTTGTGAGGATCCTGTATGGAGCAAGGGCACATACGTTGCAGCAGACTAGCAGGACGACGAGACCAGGAGCAGCAGGAGTCTTCACAGTTGCAGTCTCAGTGCCCAGAGCAAAGTCCAGCGAAGTCCAGAGTGCCCAGACGGTCGAAGATGAAGTGGTGTCTGATCTGAATCTTGTCCCACGACGAATCTAGGAACCCACCCACAGGTAAGCCCTTAAGTACCCTAAGGAAAGGGTTGGGACGATTCAGGGGCCCCTCCCAGAGGAGGGGCTGGACAGTGGGGTGGATACTCCCATGTCCTTTGTCCAGTTTCGAGCCAGAGCGGGAGCCAATGGCTCCCTGAAGGGGTTTGAACTGGAGTATGCAAGGAGGGCACCAAGGGTGCCTTCAAGCAGTCTCAGTGGCGCTGGCAAGTGCCCCCAACCTGCCCCAATACACTAAACCCTGTCTGGGAGGTGGTCACACCTCCCTGTGACAGAATATCTATTGTTCTGCCTTCGCCTGCTCGAGCTTGGCTCAGCAGCAGAAGGGCAGAAACATGTCTCTGGTCGGCAGCAGCCCTAGCTTGCTGTCAGGTTCTGGAAGCCTGGTACCGGGAGCACCGAGAGCCTCCCGGAGGAGCTTTATAGTGCATGGTGTGGGGGTATGATTCCAACATGTTTGATACCAAACATGACAGGGTTCGTTACAGCCAGTTTAGAGATGGTCATCGCGTGATGACGCATGGCCACTCTATATATTGTAATGGCTGATGCACTTACAACCCGGGAGAATGACACCCTTACACTTAGAACCAAGCACCCTGCCTTTAGGACTGAAAGGCCTGCCTTAGAGGTGACTTATAGGTTTGAAGTGCAGTGACCTCAGATATAAGGAAACGTATATCTGTCGTAAGTGGTGCTAGCAATAGCTTACATAGGCTGCAATGGCAGGCCTGTAGTCACAATTGCAGTGGTCTCCCATGGGTGGCATAATACATGCTTCAGCTCACGGGGGACCCCTGGTGTACCTATGCCCTGGGTATCTTAGTACCCTATACTAGGGACTTAAAAAGGTACACCAGTAGGCAATCTGGGGTATACCTAAGTACTCACCATATCCTATTTAGGGGAGAAAGCACAGAGACTGGGGTCCTAGTTAGTAGGATCCCAGTCAGACTAGTCAGAAACAGCATAACACCAGGCAAAAGTGGGGGTAACCACGCAGAAGGATCCTACCTTCCGACACAGTACAAAGGTGGATGCGGTGCAGCCCCTCTTGAGAGGTAGGTAATATGTGGGGCAATGTGCCCCCTCATCTGCCGGGGTGATGAAGAGGGGGATTAACTGCCGCTTCCTGCACCAGATCCCATCTCTGAAGAGAAAAACGGAAGGGATAGAGCCAGGGAGGGTAGGGGCCAGGCATTTTATGAGGAAGCAAAGGGGATTTTAAGCCTCCCTGTTGCTTAAATGGACCCAGTAAACCCATTAAGAAAGCAGATTAGTATCATTTTTCCACTTACCTTGTACTCGGAAAGCCCAAAATAAATACAGCACTAAAACATAAAACAAGGAATGTTAAAAAAGTAAAATACCATGTGTGTTTTAAAAAATGAAAGAAACATACCGTGGGTGTTTTTAACATAAAGATGCCACCAAATAAGCGAGTTGCAGTCTGCAACTCCAAAATAAATATCGTTTGAAACATGAGCCGAGGAACGAAACCAAAACAAACATACCCTGTGTTCGTAAAGCGCACAGTCCTCCTTCTTCATCCGCCTGTCTCTGTTGCTCTACTGTGACATCGGCGTAGGCTGGAGCCCGCTGGCTGATTGGAAGAGAGGGGGAGCCAGAGCAGAGACAGCGGTATGGAGGGGCAAGGGAAGAGTCTAGAAACGTGTCTTCTGTGTTTTATAGATTTCACAAACCTTAACGGTGGAATTCTGCATTAAAAACAGTAGCGCTTGTAAAAAGCACAAACTATGTTAAAAAAAAAAAAAAAATTGGTCGCTAACATCTCGCTAAGCAGGCAAATGAAAGACACTGGGCTCTGCATGGAAGACACGAGCAGGGGCTGCACGGAAGACACAAACAGCCTAAAAAAACAAGCTGCAATGGTGCAGAAAGGGACATTTAAACAAAAGAGTTCTCCAAAACTACAGACAAAGAATGCAAGCGTAATTAGACTGTACGTGGCCGGACCTAGGATTTCCATAACCTTATAAAGGAACTCGGCCTTCGGCCTTGTTCCTCTGTATGGTTATGGAACTCCTCTGTTACTTGCAATATCCTTATAATGTACTGCAGGGGGTACTTTATCCCTCATATCATGTACAGCAGGGGGTACTTTATTCCTTATGACCATCATCTTTCCCACAAACCACTTAAATCCTGCGTGCATAGATCTTTCATATGAAAACGAGAGCATATTTGCAAACATGAAGAATAAAAATAAAACGCTTAGTGCAAAATCAAAAAGGCTGTTAGACATTTGTTGTAAAAAGATATTAGAATACTTTTAATACAAATTTTTTTTTTTAAACAGCTCAGTAGCTTGGAATGTGTAGAAACATGCAGAAAGATTGTAACTTTTAAAATATTACATAAGGAGGGCAAAAAGAAGCATGTAGCCATAAATATGTCTTTTCTGCTTGCTACTGTACAGCTAGAAAAACAGAGTGGAAAAAAGAAAAGCAATGTTTAATTTTCAATCCTTAAACAGCTGCTTTAATTATGCTATGTGGCCTGACCTGCCTTTCTCTTTGGATGCTGGCTCTGGCAGCAGGCATTGTGACGTCAGAACTCAACTGTAGCAAGTTATTACAGTTGAGCGGCTACGTCTTTTCTTTATAGTAGGCGACTGGGTGTGTCATATAATATACAAGTCACATAATATAAAGGAATTAGAGACAGGTTTTTATGAAGAATTCAATGTATTATTTTGAAATAATACATTTGAACAATTATGGATGAAATATAACTTATACAAATCTACAGGACCCATGCTTAAAACTTCTGTGGGATAATTTACCTCAACCTCCAGGAGCAGACCCTTAAGACTTCGCTCTGAAAATAGGGCACATAGCACACACCAAACCCTTGACTGGGGTGAGGTGTTGTTCTTGCCCTGACAACATGACCAGTGTTCTGAGCCCACAAACAGCATCATCATCAAAGATACCTAGCCTGGCACAGTCAAATGTTACCTCACATCTGGTCAGGACCATCTTTTGTTTCCCTAGTCACTGAGCAAACAATCTAAGTTGCAGTGGTGCTGCTGCCAGGAATGGTTTAGAGTCAAAACATAGAATGACCTGCTCATTTTCCACACATCCTTCTCAAAAGGGAATGAGGCTTTCAACTTTTTGAAATTACACAGTGTTTTGACGTTGTTTTTGTTTTTACTGGGGCATACAGGGAATATTTAAAAAGTATTAATAGTTAAACTCTCACACTTTTACACTATCGTTCATGGAGGGTCTATGATTCCCCCACACCCACAGGCAAGGATATGCATAAATGTTGCATCCCCAGTACCATCAGAAGAACTTTTGTGCTACCTAAGGAAGAACAGAATAACCCCAGACCTCCTGTCTGTGATATAACAATTGCCCTGTACAACTGCATTTGCTTACGGTATACCATGGACTAATAAGGGACCGCAATGTTCATACGACTTAGCCACTATTCAAGCTACAGGGACTCAATAAGGTACAAGTGTTATTTTCATTAAAGAACACAGTTGAGATGTGCTAATAGGACCTGGCGTTGACCCTGCTGGTGAACTTTGCTCTAGTGATTTTTTTACCTCAAAGTGTTCTGTACAATGTCATGAGTCCCTTTCCTGTGTCAAACTTCTGCCCTGAAAACGCTTGAACTTGCTAAATGTTTGTCTCTCCACACCTCTAGCAGACCAGTAAATGTCATGCCAACAAAGTTCACCCAATGTGCGTTGCTGTTGAGATCAACATTAAAATTTCTCATGCATGCAGTTTTGTATTCACCCCCCCCCCCCAAAAAAAAACCACAATATTCATGTGAAACTCAATGAATGGCTATCTGACATCATGGAGGCATACTCAGCCACAGCCTCCGTCCTTGGCTCAATGAAGATTTATTATTTTCATTTTTTTAAAGTAATCCCAATATCCACATTCTGGTCTGTTCCCACATTGTTTACATATTACACCTGCAACACATTCCTCTATTTATAATTTTTACAGTATCTGTCTACCACAACTCCTTTTCCTGCATTTTCCATTAGCACTTTTTGCCTTCTATGATAATTTTATTATTATGCAAATATTATTTATTGCTCACACCAGTGTCTAGATTTTTGTTGTTAGTCAATTTAGATAATAAATCTCACATGAATCACTTATTTTAGTGCTTGTTTCTAGTTATTTACATTTTAGAGTAATGTTTATACAAGTTTTCACCTACCTTTTTTTAGATAACTTAAGTCTGTGTGTTGCGTGCCAGAGCTATGAGGGAGTGGTGTTCATCTGTAGTTATTTAGGTTATTGCTTTGCCATGACAGGCGTTTTTTAAACTATTTGACGTGTGTTAGGATTCGCTCTAAAGTATTAATCACATGTATTACACACATATAAACAATGTAACATACGAAAATAATAATGTTTAAGATGAATATGTAAGAAGATCGGGGACATATTGCACATTATTCATCTTGAACACATAACATGGAATCTTCTTGAATATCTAAGATACACAAATAATTAATGTCAAATTGTAAGTAAATATACCTACAACCAAGAATGAAGACACCATTCTTTTAATCACTCATATATATTCACACACAAACTAAGTATACCTAACACTAATATCTTAAAATTACTATAAAATCCTAATTATCACACACTATAAAAATTAATACATATTCTATTAAAACTCTAACTCCCTTCAAAAGATCTAAAATATGCTCAAATCTAAAGACACATAAATCTACACTACACATATACTAATCAATTTATTAACTAAGACAGACTAATACATATTCCTCTCCCTCTAATCCCCATATATAAACCATCTACTGTAAAATCTAAATAATCTAAGTACTAAAATATAGCAATCTTTATAAAACCAAGTTACTAAAAGATTCAAATCTACCAACCCCATCATCAACACAACAGCTGAAAAATAAATGTTAACATAGTCCATAGGATGCTTCAACTTTGTTGCGCTATAGTGTATAGAGCCTCCTGGCAGCCATGTATTGTAATAATGCGTTGCCTCAACTGTTTGTTTATACTTTTACTATATTCCTCTGGGTGTCTTAGTATTTTTGAGTTGCTCTTCATAAGTCGGTAAGGCTGGTGATGTTCATCCTTCTTCTTCAGACTTCTGCTATGACAGCTAGAGAATCATCACTTCCCTAGAACCAGGAATAAGTGTCTTAGACAATCTGAGCCAGGTCTTGTTTGGGCTCTGACACCTTTCGACTCCTTCAAGAGTGTCTGACAGTTTCTCCATCTCCTTCTTGACTTCTTCCAACAGGCGTAGCTGCGTCCTGTGTATTGTCATTTCAAAGGTGACTTGAGGGTCATCATCATCATCCATAGGAGCACGCAGAGCAGATGTTGATTGGGAAGAAGTATGTTGAGGTTATGTTGGAGACACTGCCACACTGTCATCCCTCTTCAAAATGGGAGGAGAGTTGTCCAAAACATCCACGAGGGCTGCAAATGTTTCATCATCCAAGAAGGGCAAGGTGGGATCGAAGGTAGCAAACATGCCATTGTTGGACCTTTCCTCAGAGATGGATCTTCCACCTCTGAAATATAATAATAATACATTTGTAATGCTAGAATTTGAATAAAAATGAAATTGATTATAAAGCAAATTACTAAAAAAATATTCTTCACCAATTACCTTTATGGAAAAAAGTTTGAATAATAATGTTAACACGTACAAAAATTTGACATAAATATAAAATATATTAAGCATAGAAATCTATACACAAATGACATTACATGTGCAATGGAGAAAGAGAACAGACAGAGCTTTGTGTGTAAGGTATGAACTATGATGGTGTTTGCATTGGTCAGTTAATGAAAGGGTATGACAAATTAAGAGATTGAAGTCCAATGCAACACATGGGGCACATGTGTTAATTACTTACACATATCTCAATGGGAACATACAAAATTGTAAATACCTTCATTGCAAAACAACGTGTCACTATTTAGAAGCGTGCAGGGTAAAAAACAAATTATGAAGTTAATGTTCAAAATTTGGTTGTAAGTAACTTTGTGGACCAATAGATTCAACCTTGCCTGACATGAGCTTGGAAAACATGATATGAACAGGGTCACTTTCAATAGCATTGGCCGTCAGTGGTGGGTTCTTGTGATGTGTAGAAGGTTATAGATATCTTGTAATGATCTATTAAGAATATTACAATATGTAGTAGCTCCAGCGACCTGTGTGTACATATTTGTAATTGGAAATCATATTACTATGAATACCTGACAGACCAGCAATGTATTTGAATAAAGTCAGTATTCAGTCTGCAATAGCAAATTATGTATACTTTATAGACTTATTTGAAGACCACAGCCGCAAGTATATTTCTAATCAAAAATATACACAACAAAAGCACCACACACAGCAGATTCGGCACATCCGTGAGGCAGAAAAGTTTCATAAAGCAGCATAACTTTTTCTGACACAACGCAGTGCTGAGTCACTTTTGGTAAATCTGGGTCCAAGGACATAGTGGCTTCTGCATATCCAATATCTCCCAGATACGATACTACCAGTCTCTAATCTCTGGAATTCTTTCTCTGGGAGTAATATAATAGCTTGTTGTGCTGGGCACAGCTCATTTGTTTGTCTCTCAAGAAGCACTGAAGAAATGGTTGCTCATTCGAATGCCCCAACACTGTTTGCCGCTGCTTTGCGTTACTTTTCTATACAAACCAATGCTAATGCCAATTAGCGTTGGTTTGTTAATCCCCAAATAGGTTTATCGTTGGGATAGCATTACAAAAGTAAAGTTAACCAGATGCTAAACCTTTATGAATCTGGGCCTGTGTCTGCTGAAAATCTCAGAATCAACACCTGAAACACCTCATCAAGACCCTCCAGAACTTCCTTCCAATATGTCTACAGTTTGGGGCACCGCCGTAAAAGATGGGTCAAAGTACCAGTCTCCCTATATCCCTGCCATCACTTCTCCATCTTTCACTTTTCCCCATCGTTTAGTTTGCCAGGCCTGTAATACCAATAAAAAACACTTTAGACATAGCCAGTACTCTTGGGAGAGATATTTATTCAAGTACACATATATCTCCCCATATCTCCTCTGAAAAGGTGCGCCCCACCTCAGCCTCCAATCTTTTTGCCGTTGCTATTTCTCTGCATTTCCTGGGATATAAAGGCACCAATTTGCCAGTTTCTAGTCCCCATATTTCCTAAGCTATTTCTCAAATGAGTTCAATGTACTAGCTACATGAGATTTAACAGACCTTCATTACGTCCTGGGCCTAAACTTACCATAGTGGTTTCTGTCACAATCTGGTATGGAAATTCTCTTCAAACGGTCTCAGAAGAATTAATGCCCATTTGGTTCAAATAAGTCAACCAGCTTAGTTCAAATCCTATTTGTCGATATGGAAAATGAATTCCTACCCATGGTGAGTGTAAAGCTTGGGTTACATGCCATGGAAGTAAATGGTGAGGGGCAACACTTTTTTTTATTGCGCAAACCAAGGTTTTGTGCGATTTCTGATAGGATTTCCATCCTAAATTTCAATTTGCAAAATGTAAATCTCTCTATTGATGCAGTTTTTCACAAGAAAGGAGGAAAATCAAGGAGTAGACATGGCACTTGCTGTAAAGACAGTAGCAACTGCCTCTTCCTGACTCTTGCTTGGTGATTGCCTGGTCATTTTGATTTTGGATACTGCCAGGAAAACATCAGTAGCGGCTGCTACCGGGCAGTAGTGGTGAGCGGGGAGGTGGGGTTAAAAAAAGAAAAGGGGAAAAGAAAAAAGGAAAAAAAACACTTACCTTCCTGGCGGCTGCCTCTCCTCCGCCCTCTTCGGTCGACGAAGCAGGAAGCACCCAGGGTCCTGTCTCCCCTAGCCAATCACTACGCTGCCTTACAGCGGCGTTGTGATTGGTCTGAACGCCATGGGTCGGCACTCAGAGAGGGACTGGGAGGCTGGGAATGTTCTCCACCCAGGCTGTAATGCAGCCTAGTGGAGAACATGCAAAATACAAATGATGGGTTGGCCGGCCCAAGACGGCCGGCCAAACCATCATGCACACTTAAGAGAGTGCCACCACTCCTCCCCCTGCTCTGCGGGAAGCACAGCCCCACTCGCCCGCCCGCACCTTTACATAGTCAGTAATGAAAAATTAAATGATAATAACATTGTTATTATCATTTTCTTTTTCCTATGGAGCAAGGCTCCTCTGCCTTAGCGGAAGAGACACCCCTGGCAAACACCAAAGCACCCATTGTTCCCATCACCACCTGCATTTTTTGAACTGTCAAGAACGTTTGTGGTAATTGATACTATGCTTCCATTTAAAACATTGATATGATTATTCAATATGTTGTTGCTGGAGGAAACGTATGCATGCATGTGCTGCTGAGCAAGCCCATGTCAAAATCAGTGCCTGATGTGAAATGTCAGTGAAATATTTATTGTATTACACTCTACTCTCCAAAAAGGGGTTGTTTCTGGCATGGAATATTGACCGATTGCTTTCTGGCTTTTTTGCTGTTGGTTTAATGAGTCAATCTGTGATCATTTAACAGCATTGTCTTGCATCAATTATGTTTAATTGTTTGATGGGACGGTAGCCATTTTGAGTATCTATGGTAAGTAGCTTCTTCAATTTTTCCTTAAAGGTTGTGACATTTTCCACTGTTCCTTCTGAGGTCCTGGGAGTTCTAGGGGCCACATGGCAGCCACAGACATTTGCCTGAATTTTCTACAAAGGTTTTTCCTAGGTAATTCTTCTCCCAGGTCTAGTATCTGGGAAAGGTGCATGCACACATACAAAATTAAGGTAAATATCTCCCTGTTGGAAAATGAGGCTTTATTTGTGAGGCCTGCACAAACAATATGTCTACATTTGTCCTTCACTGGGAACCAAACACCCCATTGTAGCGCTTGACTCTCAGAGGATAGCGTTGCAGAGCAGTCTAAGGCCTACTCAAGGGAGGTGGTGTGGGCTAGTACTCGCCATTTACAGGTACGCAGAAATAACATTCAATAATTGATTGTCCAGTCTGTACTTTGCTTTATAAAAAGGAAGAGTACATTTATTACACACACACTACTCAGTACTATGCATCAATTTACAAATATACATAGGCTGTTGGAAAGACTTCTTGACATTGCGTAACATCCCCACCCCTACCGCAGTGGGGGTCTAGTACCACCACTCACATGTATGAACATCATCTTGCCCCCAAATGCAGTGGGTTGACCATAACCTGGAGCGAGGGCCCCTCCCACTGGCACCATCCCAGTGGCGACCCACCCCATTATCTCAACAAGCATTTAAAATGGGAACACCTGGCATAGTGGCACATAACCCTGACTGAGCAACTCATACTGACCATACAATATACACACTTAAATCACAGTGGCTGACAGTCGGGTTGTTCAACTAACGCAGTAGCAAGAATACATGTCTAGGCATCACTTAGAATGACAGTACTTTTCACATCTGATAACAGATATAATGCAAGTCAATTACAGCCCCTAAAAAGCATCACATTTATAAACACAGAATTATGCCATTACAAGCAAACACCCTGGCAGGAATGCCTAGCAACATATTTTGAAATTACTTCTCATTTCACATATTACATGTGACTTCCAGTACCCAAAAAAGAACAACCACACATAAAAACACCCTCAGTGCAATTACACCTTTCCACCCCTAGGGTGTGTCACCTCTAAGGGATATCTTTTCAAAGATATCCCCAGTTCAGACTCTCACACCTTTGAGCAGCCTTGAACATTAGCACCACTCTGTAGAACTAAAGTTCTACCATTAGATTGGCTTCAAAACATAGCTGAACCCTTGAGGGGTTATTTCCTTCAAGTCTCCAGTGACTTAGGATGGGGACTTTCCTATTTTGTGCTGGGGGAGTCTGCATTGCTCCTGCAGTTCCCCCTACACCTTTGCGAGCAAATGGCGGTGGCCCCATCCTCCTGGGGCCACCACACACCGAAACAAACAGGTTTCCCTACAGGCTTCACTATGCCCTGCAAGGCATTATGGGGCGCTTTCACACTTTGCGTGAATATTTGAGTAGCGGCTCTCCGGCTGCTCCGGAGAGAGCCGCACTGCCTCGCTGGCGGCCTCACGCCGCATCCGCCCTTCTTCGGGGTGCCCTATCCCACCCAGGCACCCCGCATGTAGGTAAGTTGGAGAGCAGGTCGGGGAGCCCACCCCCGGCTGCTCTTGCCGGCTCCCAGACTGGCCAGCACCCTCGTGTGCTGTCGCGGGAGCCGGCCTTCCATTCTGGTCTACCCGCTCCTGCGGGCAGACTCGGAGGCTGCAGCCGGTCGGGCGGGGCCTCGGGGGAGTGCAACAGCACTCCCCCCTCCTTGCTCCTGCCACAGGGGAGTGCGGCAGCCCTCCCCCTCTTCTCTCTGGCACCGAGGCCCAGGAATGGGTCCTGGGCGCCACCTCACCTTCACGGGGAGCGTGACGGTGCTCCCCGACTTCCGCTTCTGTGGGGCCCGGGGTTGGGGGTCCCGGGCCTCAGGAATATCTTCACGGGGAGCGCGACGGCGCTTTCCGGCTTTCGGGCACCACTTCACGGGGGCGTGACGGCGCTCCCCGACTTCCTTTGTCGACAGGGGCCAGGGTGGGCTCCTGGCACCATGGGGAACCCTTTCAAGGGGAGCGCAATGGCATTCCCCGACTTTGCTTCATGGGGGGCCCAAGTTGGAGAGCCTGGGCCCCGTAGGCACCTCCCCGGGGGGGGGACGTCGCTCCCCTGCTTCTCCTTCTTCTGGGGCAGCCCCCAAGACCTGACCCACCCCAGGGGCACATCCAAGACCGGCGGTGGAGCCCCACGTGCTTCGTTGTTGGCCTGATCAGAGGTCAAAGGTCGCCTACCTTTTGGGGGGCATATCTCAGCCCCCAGGCAACCGATTTTCATAATCTTGGCCTCTCCTCGCTCCTGGTGGCCAGCCCTAGCCACCTAGAGTACTTTTTGCCACCCTCCTGGCCTCCCAGAGGGTGACCTCAGCTGGGAGCTGTCTTCACTGGCTCCCTGCGCCAGCCTTTCACCTGGCTCTCCTTCTGGGCCTCTCTTCTCCTTGCGCAGAGGCCCAGGCTTCCCCTCACTGGCCCTGGACTCCCTCAAAGGTGCAGTCCAGAGTCCTGGGACAGTCAGGGGGTTCCTCCTTCCAACTGCCCATGGCGCCAGGTTCCAGCAACAGTCTTCCTCAGCAAGACCACACCCCAGAGAGAGCTCCTCTTCCTGTGCAAGACCTTTTAAGAGAAATTGGAGGGGGCTGGCAGGAAGGCACTTCTGCCCTATCCTGCAGCGACACATCACCCCTCTGCCCCTACTCCCTCCTTCCTGCACAGGCCTCTGGGATACTTCAAAATGGCATCCTCCAGGGGTCTCATGCCACATGGTCTCTGAAAAGCCCCCTTCCCCCCTTACTGACTTCACGGCCCGGGCCCGGAGCAGACCTGGTGCCTGGCACCAGGTGACAGCTGCTGATGGATAACCTGCAGCTTCACACCCATCTCTCCCTCCTGGAGAGAAGACCTTCGCCCTTGGGAATTCTTGCAGTGAAGGGCTAGGCCTCTGATGCTACAGCATGGGGAGGAAGGAAATTAATCTAGCCTGGCAGGATCACACCCGGCCAGGCTCTGGTTATGAGCTGAGTCAGAGGAATATGACATTTCTGGATGACCCATAAGCAGTACAGATATGGCTTTGGACTCAGCAGAATACTTCTTTTTACACAACTTACAGTGTACTTTGGTGTGTGTCTCGAATTTGCAGGCCCTAGGGAACTGAAACTACCCCATGTGGTCTCTGTCTCCATGGGAGAGTAATGGAGTGTTCCTACAGTGAAATAGTAAAGCACACTGACTTTCCCTTACATGCGTCTCCCCACATTATAAAGCCTATTCCATGTCACCACCCAACTCTGCATAATCCCTGCCACACCATTCTATCTGTATCAGCTCCTGGGCTGCGTACAACAGGAATCTCCCCCGCGCAGCCCTTACATGGGTGCACACACATGTGCACACTTGTCCACATGTAACCAGTCTAGTGCCCCTTACCCTGGCTGCAGCGCAGCGGCCTTATCTTACAAGGTGGACACCGGTGAAATCCATATGCAGTCCATTTCATCATGAGTTCATGGTGGGTGAGTCCCAGCTTATGAGGCTCCCCCACAGTAAAAGCTCAAAAATCAGATGTTCAAAAAGTGAAAAATCCGGGCGGCTCAGATGGTCAGAACCACCTTCTCACACTCCCTTAATGCAAACCTGCTGCAAAGGCCCAGGTCTACCATGCCACTAGACTGTGACGCTTTTCTGTGCCCAGTGAACTTTGGTGGGTTGCAGGGACATGGAGAAATGGGAAGGTGTAGTCTGGTGCCTAAATGACCAAGGAGGGAAGGAGAGGAAATCTTTAGCGAGGACCGACACACATCCATACCTGAGAACAATTCATAAATATGCGTAGTGTGCTGTTCCGCCACACCACTGTACTCAGAATCGAAATGATTGAGTCAGCATCACCATTTGGCCATGAAAGGCCCCAGTCTTGGGATGCAAACACCCTCACCCACTAGGGTGGCATGCTTCATCATCAGGCTTGCTCCTAAATGAGTGAGCACTACAAAACCCAGTGGGTCCCGAAGTTGCGGCTCTTTGTCAGAGATCTTTATACTCGATCCTTGCCTGGTTTTTGCCACAGCACAGCAGCGGCGGCCGGGACAGGTAAGCGCGGTGAGGTGGGGCGGGGCAGGGGGAAGCCGACAGACGATGGAAAATGTATTATTTATTTATTTAATTATACCTATTCCGTCGTCTGTCGACTTCAATCCCCCTCCCACCCCACCACGCCCCTGCCCCACCCCACCGCGTTTACCTGTGCCTGCAGCCGCTGCAGCACAGATGCCCTTCGATATGGGTTGAATGGGGAAGTGGTAAATTGGGTGGTGGTGTGGTTAGAATTGGCTACGGGAAATCCCTATTCTATACATTTTATTCCTGGCGAATGTCCATGCCAAGAATAAAAACAAAACATGAACCAAGTGGGCATAGAAATGAGCTCACGGTTTCACCCTGTGGGCAATAAGTTTCATGTCCTAGTTGCCCAGAGGGTCAGAGGAATTTCTTCAGGACCAAAGGTAGCCTCAGGTTGCAAAACATGTGTAATAAAAACAAATGTTAAATTTTCAAAGATTTCCATGTTGCTCCCATGACCAATTTGGGTAACTCGGAGCTGCTAGCCCTCAAACCAATTGGGTGCATAGGGAGCGGAGCGGGACAAGGTCCCTCGGCTGCCATCTTTGGGAGAGAAGGAATCCTTATACGAAGCAAAAGGACTGGAAATACTCGACATTTACATAAAATCCTAACTTGTGTAACATTAACCGATCTTCTACAGTTTGTTTTTGTTATTCTTATGTGATCCTCTTTGTGATTCTGCTTATGCAAGCTGCTTGTGTATTGTACGAACCTGAGCTCATGTAAAGTACTCTCATACCCAATTGAGTCAATTCAATTCTATTCTTTATTCGATCCAAAAAGTAAGATCATAAAAGCACAAGTAAAAACAAAATAAAACAGTATAAAATTCCAATTCATCTTACATAAAAATCAGTAACTACCAATTCCTTTCACATGTTATAAGATTATTTTTTAAGAAAACCTTCAAGGGACATGATCTAGTAAAAAAAGAAAAAGGGCTAAAGTGCATTTGCATATTTGCTGCATTATAAAAGAACCAGTGCTATTCACAACCCCCCTTCCTCTTTATTATACAAGCCCATAAAAACGTGGCTGCCGAGAAACAGACTAAAGAGTCAGACAGCGATTTTAAAAAATAAAGTGCAACCCGGCATTGTTTAAAATTTTGCCGCTTTAAAATCGGGACAATATAGTCATTCTTTTCCTTCTCGTAGAGCCCGCAGAACAATACTAACTGTAGCTCAGTTTGAGGGGAAAGGGGCACAAAATCAAATCTGAGTGGTTATATGTTTTTTCTGGGTAACCTAACATCAGCGGTATCATATTCATACGAAATCTTAGTAATATGAATTTATGTTGTGCACTGGTGACATTTACTAAATAGGAATACCCTCCCTCTATCAAAGGCGGGTTCAGGCGGTAGGTAAGGAATGCCTGTTTGACCCGGTTCTTTTCCATCCGGTAGTAATCTACCCTCAATAAAAATGTATTAGTTAACTTTTGTTTTGAGACCTTTCTACATGCTAATGGATCCTTAAATAAATCAGGGATCCCAATATCATTCAGCACTGACTCAACATAGTTAAGCCACCTAATCCTTCTGTAGTCACGTTTCCTGCATTCTGTGTTTTGGGCCTGCCTGGGACCACAACCCCCGCAAATACTTGCGCGCGGACACGCATAAAAACAGCACCATCGGCCCGCGGCGGGTGTAGCCACGTTTCCTGCATTCTGTGTTTGGGGCCTGCCTGGGACCACAACCCCCGCAAATCCTTGCGCGCGGACGCGCATAAAAACAGCACCATCGGCCTGCGGCGGGTGTAGCCGCGTTTCCTGCATTCTGTGTTTGGGGCCTGCCTGGGACCACAACCCCCGCAAACCCTAGCGCGCGGACGCGCATAAAAACAGCACCATCGGCAAGCGGCGCGGGCCAGTCCATGCCCGTCGGAGCCCGGAGGAGGCTGGGCTGGGCCCCCCCCTCTAACAACGCTGACTCCACTAAGGTACTGTGCACTTCAAATATACTTAACTCTAGTACCCCCATTAAAATGATTAAGCGTAAGGGTCAGAGCGACCAGGCGGGAGGAGGAATAGCTGGAGCCCTTGACGCATTTTTAACAAGGGCTGCATCTGTTCTAAGTCATGAAATAGAAGTGACGGAACGACGTCTATCCTGGGAGCCTACTTTCCAGAAACGATCTTCCTTAGGAGGCCAAACTATACCTAACGCTCCTACACAACCTCTCTTATCTGATCCAGGAGTGCCAATGGACCCTACCCCCCAAGAACCACCGCCCCTAACGTCGTCTAGCATGACAAAAATATCCACCAGGGGTATGGGGCTGAAAAAACATCTGGCCGCTAACCCCGAACCACCAGCAAAGAGAAAAGGGGCGGCGTCTCACAAAGTCAGAAACCGGGGAAGGTCTCTAGATCGACCAAAATAAGGGGGGCTGATGAAACGGAAACTGGTCAAAGTGGATTAAGCGCCCGGGTACCCCCATCTTTGTTACCACTATCGAGTGATGGTGATGCATGGCAGAAACTTGAAAATATGGTCTCTGTCATGCTGAGTCCCATCTTATTGAAGTTAAATCTGATCGAAGAAAAGTTAGCCCAACTAGAGTCTCAGACCACAATTAATTTCCGCTCTCCTGAGGCATTGTATGCTAGAAATGGCCCGAGCATTGGCCCAGAGGTACATTCGCAGGCGGGGACCTGCAGACCCGAAATGAGTCTTGATCCTCCGAATATAGATCATGCCTATGCCAACTCGGCCAACCCCGCTTACCCCAACCCTGACGCCCATATTACCACAACCCCCCATATTCGAAAATCTTTTCAACAGTCTAATGCTCATTTGGAGATCTTAACGGGGGAGGCCGTGCAAAGTCTGCATTCTAACACCGTTCCAACAAGCCGGGTTTTAACCCCGCTAGGGCCGAGGAGGAGGGATGACCACCCGAGGGGCGAAAGACACAAAGCCGGAAGTATGATCACTGGACTTCAGACTCTGCACCTCCCCCCGGCAGCAACCCCACTAGTATTGGTGTTGGCGAACGTACCATCTTTGAGGGAGGGCCAAGCAGAAACGACTGGTCAACTAATGTCTAAAGCCCTTCACTGGCTGACACGCCATCTGGGCGAAGCGGGGGGAAGAGGCAGTTGTCTACCAAATCAAATCATCATGGCCAGAAGGATAGGCTGGTTGGGCCCGTCGAGGAAGACAATTCCAGGAGACTGTGTGGAGATAAATTTTAACAATGAACTCGCGGTTATATACCTTCTAGCGTTCATAGCTAAAGCTCCATCCAAGGAATCACAGATTATTGTGTTATCATTGGAATACTTTTATAGACCACTTCTTTTGTCAGTCGCAGGAATTAGACCTCATCAGAGGAATGCCCAGACATGGCTAAACCCTTCAGGAAACTTCGAGGACCCGGGTTTGAGGTTGGAGAATAGATTTGCCCCCCTCTCCGATTTATAATCATGCGACTGACTACTCCCAACAGAGATAAAACTTGTAGAAGGAGGTGATACTCAGGATATTCCATTCCTTGATATCCAAGAGAGCCCAAAGATAGTTAATTCACAATTGGGGGCAAATAAAACTACTTTTAAAATAGCATCATGAATGTGGTGGGTATTGTCTCAAAATTGGGAGATGATAACTGGCAAACATACTGGCAAGACCATGACATTTCATGTTTTCAGGAGACATGGTCTATGGAGCCTATCTTTATAAACGGATATCGCTCCTTTCAAACACCAGCTAAACCTTCACTCTCAGGGAGGGCCAAGGGGGGGCCTTCTGACCTTAATTCCAAATACCTTACCAGTAAAAATAAAAAGTTTGAACCGTTGAATCCACATTTTCATATGTTGACAATAGAGGTCATCATCATCATCATCATCATCAAATAGCTTTATTCGACGTTTTCAGTCATAAAAGCACACAGTTATACACAAAACATTAGAAACAATAAAACACCATTAGATAATGCATAAAATACCATAAAAACGTTAATTACAATTTTAGTTCTTGACATTTCGTCAATATATGTCGAAAAGAACCTCACGCTAAACATACTATAAGTTTCGAGACCCAAAACATTTCCCTGACTTTAAAAACTACCATTATTAAAATATTTACCAAAATACAAGCTTTAGTAACAACCGGCTTTAAATTCATAGTAATCTTGTTTACCCCCACAGTAAAACTATACGATACACCCGTCCTGCCTATCAATTCAGTATCTTTTACTAAGCCTTCTAAAATCACACATCAAATTTTCGTTGCGAACAAGCCCTGATTATCCAAGCCCACCCCAGGAATTTAGCCATTGCTATGGTTATTGCTTCCTTTGTATCACTTCTTAATATTCTGACTGCTTGGTTCGCACCTCTTATTCCCAATAACTTGCATATAGGGCGCAGCCAGGCCCGGCGTGGGGCATGGTAACCTGCACATTCAAACAAAAAATGGCCCATTGTTTCCTTTTTAATCATACAAACTGGGCACAACTCACTATGTGCATTAGACCACTTGTTTGTGAAAACTCTTATAGGTAAAGTACCTATCCTGAACTGAAAATACAGTTTCCGCTCTAGGGGTTTAAGAATGCAGTCCCAATAATATTCAAACTTCGGCATTGGTTTATGCTCTAGAAAAAATCCCGTTAGGGATGAGGAATCAAACCTGGCTTCCGTACAGTTAAGGACCTTTTCCCAGTATTTAGCCTTTAAAATCTTTTTGGGTGGGAAAACATTATTTTTCGGGTCCTCCCATAAATGGCTCATGCCAAGTTCCACCAGAGATCGTTTTAACTCCCTGAGCCATTTTATCTGGTGCTGCGTGTCTGCCTTAATTACGTCTAAAAATCCAGCTGCATAATCTGCTAGTTCTGGTGTGGACCACAGCCTGCGCCAATACAAAAGAGGGCGAATTTTTGCTAGATGTGCTATAGGCTTCCTCCCCAGATCATACAACAATGGATATGTGGGTGTACTTTGCGGCATTCTAGTAATGTGCCTAAAAAACTTGTTTTCGGAGATTGAGAGTTTAGATAAGTCCTCATATCCCCAGAGCTCAGCACCATACAATGCAGAGCCCATTACCTTCATATTATATATTTCTAGCACTGGACTTATTGGCTTGTGAAAGGAGGAATTGAATTCTCTTTGGAGTGCTCCTGTTAAATGCCGATGTTTTAGGGTTGAGATATCAAGTTGGTGCGCCCATTTTAACCCTTCCTGAATGATCACTCCCAAATAGGTAAATTCCTTGACTTGCTCTAGTAGGAGATTACTCATATTTATACCACCCCTAAAAACCCTATGCGGATTAAAAACCATCATCTTTGTCTTTGACACATTGACCTCCAAGCCACGCCTTGAGCAGAACTCCTCAAAGATGGTAAGTGCTCTTTGAGTCCGCTTGGTGTCTTGGAAATGATCAATGTGTCATCCGCAAACATTAATATCGGCACTTTTACTCCTGCTAGAGTGGGGGCATCAGTTGGAGTCGCCAGCATGAAATCCACTATCCCGTCAATATATAGACTAAATAGTGTTGGGGCCATCACACAACCCTGCCGCACCCCCTTTCAACTGGGAAGGGTTCTGTGAGCTCTCCCTGCTTACCCCACCTAATCTTGGCAGAATTAGTCTCATGTAACCGGGCCACTAAGGTCAATAGGTCTAGGGTAGGCCCATCTCCTGCAGCACCTGCCAAAGTTTTCCACGCGGTACGAGGTCAAATGCCGATCGGAGGTCGACAAAGACCGCATACAGACTTCCTTTACCCAGCACAACTGTCTTCCAAAAAAGTAAGGTGAATCTAAAGACCTGATCAATTGTGCTGGTGGAGGATCTAAATCCAGCTTGAAAAGAGGATAAAATACTAAATTCATCAATCCAGCACTGTATTTTGTTTAGGACCAACCTACCCATAATTTTTTGAGCAGCATCTATCAAACTTATTGGTCTGTAATTACCTGGACGCGCTCTATCCCCTTTCTTAAAAACGGGAATAATTTCAGCCTCGGCCCAGGAAGTTGGAACAGCAGCACCCCGGGCTATAGAGTTTGTTAGCAGGTAAAAATACATACCCCAGCTCTCAATATCATAATGGAATACATCCCCCGGGATGCAGTCTGGGCCCGATGCCTTACCAATTTGGATAGCTTTGAGCACTTGCTTTACATCTTGCATAGTAAAATATATCTCCTTAAAAAACATTTAGTAAAACTACAATGTGAGTCTCTCACTTCAACAGCATACTGGGGCTTAAAATAGTTAACCCACTCTTGCTGGGCAACATAATTCGAGGGTGCTGCAGCACGTCCCCCACTGCCCCATTTGTAGACATCCCAGAACTGTTTAGTATTTCTCCCTGCACAAGCGACCCGGAGTTCCTCCCAACGACTGTTATCCCAGGTCTTTTTTGCCTTAGCTATTGCTATACGATAACTAGCTCTTGCTTCTTGAACTGACAACAAAGCACCCGCTTTATGGCCCTACCTACTGCTACACGTGCCTCTTTACAGTTTTTATTATACCATTTATGAATTTTTTGGGTAGGTGCCTTACTAGCATTACCTCCCTTAATAAAATAAGATCGTAGATGGTTAAAAAAAATGGCATGTATATTGGTAGAATCATCGGGCGCCCCTGGTTCTCAGCACACACCCTCAACTTCTGGAGGGCACAAGCCAGCTCTTTACCAATGCTATCTAGTACATCAGGTAGCTTTGATATACTCGCCCACTTAAGGCGCCTCATATCGTTCGACTGAACAACCTCTGCGGTAGCATACATCACATTTGTTTTGTGCCCAGTCTTGGACTCTAATAGGTCCCAGTCCAAGCATAACGGATTGTGATCACTTTCCATTCTAACCTGAACCCGCATATCCTTTATCCTACCCCATAGCGTCAAACTTACCAACACATAATCTATCCTGCTACTGCTATATCCATTATCGTAAGTATTAGTTCCTGTTTTATCTGATGGCGTACGGCCATTTACAGCCCGTAGGCCCTTCTCTATACAAATGGTGTTAATTTGTATCACTACTTCAGTCCATCTTTTTATTGGTTCAAGCTCAAGTCTCGGTATATCCCACTTAATATCTTCCTCTTCCACGAAATGACCTTCCTCCCACAAAAGGGGCTCAAACGTCACATTCAGGTCTCCCCCTATCACAATATTCGAAGTCATTCTACTATCCTCTAAAATGGTATCTAGGGCGGTAAGAACACCTGACCTTTTCCCCTGGTACCACGTATATAAATGTTAAATAAATTCAATAATACCTTTTTCCCTCTAGACAGTTGCACCCACTGGATATCCTTATTAACTGTCGGTATATCTTTTACATTCAGTCCTAGGTTCTGCTTTACCCATATTATCAGACCCCCAGACGGTCTCCCCTTTGGTCCTTTTGATGCTGGGATAAAGGAATTTAAATAACCTAAACAAAAAAAGGGCTTTCTGCCCAAGTCTCCTGAAAGAGGCAGATATCGAAAGCTTCAATAAAACTATGCCAATCTGGGCAACCCAGTTTGGATCCTAGTCCTGCAATATTCCAGGATAGTAATGTTCCCTTCAAATCCACAACCTGGGGTTTACCGCACAATGTTTGATCCTTACCCATCATATTCGTGTCCTGTTCATTGGATGCCCTATCCAGGAGATCTAAGTCATCCTTTGATAAATAAACTGGTTGTGGCATACTCTCTATTATCTCCCCTAGATTTATGGGTTCTGGGTGCAGCCATTCTACTCTTTGAGGGATTTATTAAAGGGTAGACCTTGTCAATAAGAGTTTGAACGGGCTGTGGTTGTCAGTCGCACGCGTCCAAGCCGGAAAGGGGGGCAAATCTATTCACACATCCAGGGTTATAGACCCTGGGTAAACAACTAGAATCCCCCAAGCCTGTGCCCTTGGACTCAAACGTAACTGTAATGGTCCCAACACTTTAGGGAATATTGGCCTATAAAAAAGGCCAAGGGTAGAACTATGATCTTAGTTACAAAGTTGTTAGAAAAACTACCCAACGACTCCAGTAGGTGTTTGACAATAAATTCATTATTAAAATTTAATACCACACAATCCCCATCAAGTTCTTTCCCCATTGTCCCTATCCAGGTAACTCTCCTTGCCATAATAAGATGGGTTTTGTCTATCCTATCCCAAGCGCCAGCCCCCCTCAGACTCTGCTCTTCCGGTCTTTGACGGGCGTAGACGGTCCCGTCTTGGCCCGGTCTTCGCCCGGGCACGCCCGCGCGCTGTCCGCGTTGCGGGACCGCTGTGTGCAGTTTAAAGCCCCTCCAGGGACCAGCGAAAAGTGCAAAGTGCGTGGTAGGGCCAAGGGGCCGGTAGCAGCAACCAGAACAGGGAACTCAGTTCAGCGGTCTCCGCGCTGCGGGACCGCTGTGTGCAGTTTAAAGCCCCTCCAGGGACCAGCGAAAAAGTGCAAAGTGCGTGGTAGGGCCAAGGGGCCGGTAGCAGCAACCAGAACAGGGAACTCAGTTCAGCGGCTCCGCGCTGCGGGACCGCTGTGTGCAGTTTAAAGCCCCTCCAGGGACCAGTGAAAAAGTGCAAAGTGCGTGGTAGGGCCAAGGGGCCGGTAACAGCAACCAGAACAGGGAACTCAGTTCAGCGGTCCCGCGCTGCGGGACCGCTGTGTGCAGTTTAAAGCCCCTCCAGGGACCAGCGAAAAAGTGCAAAGTGCGTGGTAGGGCCAAGGGGCCGGTAGCAGCAACCAGAACAGGGAACTCAGTTCAGCGGTCTCCCCATAGAGGTAACAAATGAAGGCACCTGGCTCCTAATAAATTTCTACAACAATGAGTTTGGGCCAAATATGCATTTAGTGGCAGGTGAGGCAAATAAGGCCATAGAGAACCCCTAAGCAATCCCAAGAATGAGGCAGTAAATATCATTTGGCTGGGCGACTTTAATATACACCCTTGCAAATACAATGACGTCCCGGTCTGTGGTTTAGAGGATTTGGGGGATATCCAACAAATCACTTTACCCACACTGAATATGGAAACTGCCTAAATAGGATTTCATCCTCCTTTACTATGGCAATAATTAATTACCCAAACTCACTACCGGGTAACTCAGGGCGAACCTTTCAACGAAATGGGTATGAGTCAACAATTGATTATATCATACTTACCATCCCCCTTAGTATTAGGGCTACCCTGTTAGAAAATCAATTCACGATTTTTAGTGACCACGCCATTTTATCCTTACAGTTAAGCGTATCTACAAGGGAACCGATCTTCCATCAGAAAGTTGGTACACCAATCGTGGCAAGGAAAAACGGCTTCCAAGTTAAATGGGCCAAAATTGATAAAATTAAGTTGGTCCCAGAAATTGTCTCGATAATACAGGATAACATATCCATTTGCCTGGTGGTCCCGTCTCATCCAGGGGCCGTGGTGTCTTTTAGAGAAAGCAAAATTCTCTTTTACACGTTTTAAATCGCCAAATACTGGACGAGGTAATGGCTGGTTTGACTCTCCTTGTAGAAAAGCGAGGAAGGCTTTAATGACAGCCCTGAAAAATAAACCCAGAAACCCGGACAAAATAAGATCATTGCGGGCCGATTACAACCTAGCAAGGAAAAATAGGGAAAGATCCATTAAGGATGAGGTATGGTCGGAACTTGAAGTTGCAGCTAACACGGGTAACAGCCAAGATTTTTGGAAGATAGTTAATGCACCCCGTTTTAAAAATTCTAAAGATCCCTCAATAGATATTAATGTTGACGAAGATACATGGGTGGCCCATTTTGAAAACACCTTTGCTTCAGGCATTCACCCTGCCACTCCTTTATGTACCTTAGAGCCAAATTTACGCGATTTTTTGTGTTTCTCACTCACCAAAGTGAGAAGAGGCCTGTTGCTGTGTAACCCTGGAAAGGCCCCTGAACCGGACGGGGTTCCAATTGATTTCTTTCAGGAAACACCGGACCTCTGGGTGCCCCTACTAGCTAATGTGTTTAACAGCATAGCTCTGGTAGGCCCTCCCCCCTCATGGTCAACAAGTGTAATCGTTCCAATACATAAAAAAGGGGATAGGGCAAACCCAAAGAACTACAGACCAATTTCCCTTTTGGACACCACAGCAAAGCTTATGGGCTGACTCCTCCTTTTTAGGCTAGAGGGCTGGGCCCAAGAGAACAACATCTTAATTCAGGCTCAGTACGGGTTCCAGCAGGGAAAGGGTACTGTAGACCAGTGCTTGAATTTAGCATTGATAATAGACAAGTATACCAGAGTGAAGGAAGGGAAGATCTACATGGCATTCATGGACCTGTCAGCAGCTTTTGACTGCGTGGCCCATGACAAGAACCCAATTGAGTCATATCTGCGCTATTTAAAACCCCAAAAAAAAACAAAAGCAGGGAAGAAACTAAACAAATAAACAGAAAGGAGGCAACAAAAGCAGGGCAGGCATAGCAGGGCACATAAAATAGGCCAATATGTATCAGAAAAGTTAAGATGGTCAGGAAGAAGATAGG
The DNA here is from genome assembly GCA_963921515.1 of Calotriton arnoldi. Classification (NCBI taxonomy): domain Eukaryota; kingdom Metazoa; phylum Chordata; class Amphibia; order Caudata; family Salamandridae; genus Calotriton; species Calotriton arnoldi. The sequence continues at coordinate 486,206 of CAWUFW010010803.1, forward strand.
ATTTACAGAACGGGGCAAGTTTGTAAGTAAAGGCAAATTGGTGTGCTTAAGGCAGTCCCTTTACATTTTGTCATACTGTTGCAGCCGTGGCGTGCAATTTTTTTCTATGCATGTGTATACTTTCAAATAACTTTATTTCGACTTAAGACATAAAAGTGAGTACAATAAAAATAAATAGCATATCATTCTTGAGCACGTAGAATTATCGAAGTTATCACTTCTCAGCTATTCACAACCAAGATTAAGATTATAATAATAACTACACTCAAATTCCATGTAAAAAATTCATACAGTAAAACCTCAATAAATACAATTTGTTAAAAATCTAATAAAAATTAATTAATTAACCATTAAACATCACTAGGTTCCTTAGCGACAATGATAGCCCTCCTTTTGTCCCACATCAATCCCAGAAATTTTGCAATAGCACATAGGTACAATGAAGATGTATCAGAACTTAATATTCTTAGGGCAATCGTATGGCTTGGGTGCCCAGAACCTACACACTGGTACAATCCAAAGGATACTTTGCATAGTCCATCTTTGCACGTGACTCTGCCACTTGCACAGTTAAGGTATGTAAAATTACACTAAGGTATTAATATTAGGCATGTTACCATCTGTGCCAAGATAGGCTCTCTATATCATTTTAACGATAAACCTTTTGTGATGTAAATGGATTTTATACAATATAAAAGTAACGCAAAAATCCAGATTTTAACGCAAAGGCCCCAAAGCGACTTCGCAAACTTTTCCTTTAGTGGTACTTGCGAAGATTGCAGATTGAAACCTTTTTAGCATCACACACCTCTGGTTTACAGCGAATCAAAAGAGCATATCACTCAGTATCCTCTCGTATTCTGTTTTTGTTGCGATTCTGCATTCTGGGATATCTAAGGCAGTGGCAGCTCCTCGAGGGAGTGCTGCGGGGCGGTGGGGCGGGGGAGGGGCTGGGTGGGGGGTAGTAAACTCCGGCATAAGGCTGAACAGAGTTAAGTACATAAATAAATAAAGAAATGAATAGCATTGCGCGCGCCGCATCGCCGATTTGCGTTGCAGCGCGCAATGTAATTTGTTTTCTTTCTTTATTTATGTACTTAACTCCGTTCGGCCTTATGCCGAAGTTTACTACCCCCCACCCAGCCCCTCCCCCGCCCCTGCCCCACCGCCCCGCAGCACTCCCTCGATGAGCCGCCACTGATCTAAGGACATGCTTGGTTAAATTTTTCTCGCGGGTGGGTTGCGCCCGACCTGTTATTGAAATCAGGCCAATTGCACCAAAACGATTTACAACAATATAGATTGTGTAATGTGTGTTCTCAAATGTGCAAGAATCAACTTCAAGTATAACTTAAATACCATGGGGTCAATTCACAAAAGCAGGAAGTAGTACTGCATGAGTAAACGTTCACAAATTCTTACATGTTTTTGTGAATCGACCCCCCAAATTGCAAACTCTCTGGGGCAGATTTACAAGCCCCTTGCGCCACTTTAGCGCCGCCGTTGCGTCACTTCTGTGACGCAACAGCGGCGTAAAGCCAGCGCCATGCTGCAGGGTAGTTACAACGTGACGCATCTAGGAGATGCGTCACGTTGTAGAGTTCCTGCGCCACATGAAACCTGCGCCAGGCTTCATGTGGGCGTCCGGAGCAGGGGGCGTTCCAGCGCAGGAACGCTCGTAGTGGCTGAGTGAAATCTACTAGATTTCACTCAGTCACTTTTGACCCCGGTGCGTCTAAACCTTGCGCCTGCATGAAGCAGGCGTAAGGTGTGACGCACCATGTGCAAGATAGCTGGGTCGGCACAGTGCTGGAGCTGCGCCGCGCCCGCGACACAACTCCAGCACTGCGCCAACGTTACGACGGCAGATGCGACACGCATCTGCATTTCCATGCCATGATGCGCCGCATTGTAAATGCGGCGCATCAGTGGTGGCGCAAGGATGGTGATGCGTGTCGTAAGTTTCCTGGCGCATCCCTGCTGATTTGCAGGGATGCGCCAGGAATTGTAAATCGGCCCCTCTATTTGTAAAAGTTCAAAGATGGCACAGTCTTTTCTATTTGTACTAAATTTATATGAATATGTCCTGAATATTCCAATTGTATTCCCATTTAAGATGTTTTTGGGGCAATTTACAAAGGTTTGTAAGAGTACATAAAAGGTACTACAGGTGTACTACTTTAAGTACGTCAAAATTCCTCTGAATAGGGTTGGCCAAACAAACAGAAAAGATTGTGATTGTCGCATGCACTGTATAATTTTATTCTCAATTGTGGCTAAGATGTTTTCTGCTTCAATAAAAAAGAGTTTAAAAAAAATTCCTCTGAATAGCCCCCAATGTGTTCACTCTTAGGATTACGTAACTTGTCCCTATAAAGGGTATACCACCTGAACCGCTCGATAAGAAACATGCAGCATAATTACATGAAAATCTGGAGCAGTGTCAAAAAGCCATGTGTGTTGCTGGAAACACCCACAGCAACACCCATTGGACACCCCTTTGCCGTAGAAAACTGCACTGCAGAGGGCCATATTTACAAGGCTGTGTTAAGTCACACAAAGTGGCTTAGCGCAGCCTTGTAAATATTGGCTAGCACGGAGTACCACCAGAGCGTCACAAAAAGTGACGCTTTGGTGGCACTAGGGGCTTGTAAATATGCCCCCATGTGTTACTTGTATTTTGTATGGATTGCTCAAAACTTAAACTTTTCAGCAAAAAGCTTGGTTTTTGTTTTTCCACTGAATTATTAGAAGTTGGAAAGGACCTCAAACTGTATGAAGAATTATTCACCACACCTAGAGAAGCTTTCTTATTATCAACAATAGGAAACAGGAAGAGCCATCATCTGAGATAAAACAAAATACATCTGTTTTGCTTGTGCACAGCAACTGCTTTTGAATGACCGGGATTTTCCAATTCCATTGTTGCAGTTACTGATAATCTTGTCACTGTCAGTCAGTTGCAGCCTTTTGCAATCAGAGACCGATGCCTGCGGATGTTTAATTTGTGCCAGGGGTTATCAGTGGTGGCACCGGCATTCATTTTTGGGGACCGTATCTTAATTTTCACTATCAGACCTTGACCCTGAACAAGAGAGAAAAAGGTGGAAAAAGAGAGAAAAAATAAGGAAGAGAAAGACAAGAAAAAAAAACAATAGCAAATGGTAAGGATGTAAAAGAACATGCATGATAGAGAGAAAGAGACAGGAAGTGTACGGTGGTGGATGAAAGAGGCATGGGGTGGAATCAAGACTAGGCAGCTTAGTCTTTATCAGTCCCTTTTTGGCAGCGCCTGTAATGCGCTCCTGAGAAAAACTTTGGGTCCCTGCACTTATTTATATATTTTTTTTTTAACAAAGTAAGTACTGTGTCCAACTGTTGTCCGAGCTACTCTATCTTCACTGCTACGTTGTCATCTTGATCATGTGCAAGCAGTCCTGCCAAGTACCACGCATCAGGCGTTAGACTAACGCATTTCAGTTTGGTGCTCCTTCTCACCGCACTGATAGCGCCTCAGCTGTGAAGCTGTTAGGCGCTGCCTACTGTAGTTAAGCACTGGAGTGGTTGGCAGCACGCTGTGGCATGCATGTGCTGGGCTTGGGGCTTGGCTGGCTGAGCTAGCAGCAGCTGCTGCTTACAGGCTGCTACAGTGTTTCAACTTTGAGAATGATTGCCCGCGGCGCGGCTGTCAGACCTTACGTCACGTCAAGTTAGTGCCCAATGACTACTACCGAGACATCAGCCCAGTCAGTTTGCATGAATAGTCTGTTGCCGCGGGGACTAACGTCCTCCTAGTGCTCACTGCCGCCGGAGTTAGTTGTGGGAGGCTGGAACTCGTATGGCTGCCTCCTTGCACGGACACCGGCTGCCGCGTTGTTAAGGTGCACAGTAAATTTAAAATCATCATAATTGACCCGGGTGCGATAAATTCAGTAATTGCCGGGGGTCAGGGAGAGGGAGTGTGACATTGCAGCGGGTGCCAGGACTCTCTGTCACTGCCTGGACTCACTGAGTAGGTGGCGACAAACTCGAATACGCGTGTTCGCGGCCTAGCCTGAGCCTGCCCTCGCAAGTTGTAAGTTGAAGTGAGACAGCCACCAGTGCTTGCGCCGTTGTAGTGCACCCGAGTGTGTGTGTTAAATAATTGCTTTTTAGGGGCAGCGCATGATCAGCAGCTGCCTGCAGTCAGTGGGCACCGGGCCGAGTATTAAGCAGCGGCATACCAGCAGGAGAGGCTACCAGTTGCGGGCAGTGACCAAGTGTGACTGTGTGAAGCAGTGCTTTAAATGGGCCGGTACTCACAGGTACTCAGTACCGGCACTTCTCCTTTTTACCGAGCTGAGTACCGGCACTTCTCCACTGCCAAGGAGAGTACCGGTACTCAAGAAATGTAAGCTCATTGCTGCTAGTGCTACGGAGCTCGAGGCAGTCAGAGTGGAGCAGATCTGTAGGGCACTCTGACATCCAAAGCGCCTCTCTAGCCCTTAGCTGAGCCACCGCTGAACCATTCAGCAGCGGCTCATTTGCATTATGCACGGGATGTCCGGGTGTTGGGAATTTCACCGTCCTGCTGGGTCTGACAGAGTAGGCCCCATCCAGGCCCTGCTCTGTCAATCACATTTGCACTGTCACTGGCGCTGCGAAGTAACTAAGGAATAATCCGAAGTGAGCCTTTTGTGTATTTGTCTGCTTATGTGTTCGTGTTTGCCTGATATTGTGTATGTTTGAGAGAGAAATGAGATCAGAGAGGAAGAGAATTGGGACACTCAGGGGATATTTGAAAAGAAATGCATGGAATGCTAGTTTCTGTGTGTATGTGTGCGCACTCTATAAGATATAAGGATTGCACTTAAGGCAAGCAAGTAGGAAGAGTATGACATTAGGAAGCTGCAAATATTACAAAAACAAGGAAACATGAACATTTCGTGTTTGCCCTTCATTTCATGTAATGAGTTAACCCCTTTATTTATATTGATACATTTCTCACATGTTTTGGTATGTCCTGCAAGTGATGTAGAACTTAATATTAATGATGCTGTGCCAGCGTCTCGTTAGTGCTGGGACGCACTGATTATTAGCCTGAAAGTGCTAATAGTACTGTAGATGGCTTGGCTGCACTCATAGTTTACAAACCCCTTCCATTATGATTTAGGGCTTGTTCCAAACAAGTCTTCGCACCACACCAAAATGAATACTCAATAGAAGTGTCTTTGTATCATCATGTCTCGCACCGCCTCTAACCCCGCCCACTAGCCACACTCCTAGCTCAATTTAATGAGTACCTGCACTTATATATTCCCATTTAAAGCACTGGTGTGAAGTATGGCTTTACTGTGTACTGCACCAGGGCATGTTGTGCCACACTGTGTTACATAAAAGGCATTCTTAGCGCAGTCTGATTAATGCAAAGTGATGCAACAAAAAACTGTAAGGAATAAGAAGTCTTCCGCCTCTGTCGTCTCAGTGCCGGTGTCCCGTCGGTTGTGTTTACGCTAAGTTGCATACCTGATGTTCCCTACTAAGTATAGCGTAAGCGATTGATCTTTTATTTACCTAAAGTGGTTGGGGAAGGAAACAACTTCAGACAGATCTCAGCAAAGTCGTCATGCCCGAAAAGACCACCAACTCCAAAGTGCAGTTTGAATATTTATTATAAGGCCAAAAACAATTGGATGTAAATACATCTCAATAGCAAAGTATAGAGGTACAGAAAAATTAATACAGAGCCAATTTTACGAATATAAGTAATTCGGCCCAAAAGACAGATGATTATAAATTCCAAAATCACAACGCAACACAGAATAGATGCGATATTCAATTCTCGGCTCATTGAAAGAAATCAAAATCTTTCCCTACAAGGCTCTATATGAGGGCCCTTCCTGTCTCTCTTCTATCATTCCCCAAAGGTGTCAGCACGTGTTGACTTCCTAAGAAGTACTCACGTCAAATGGGTCGGTTTAGCTTATGGCTATGGAGCTTGCTCTAAGATGCTCCTTCTCCTCCGAAAGCTAGCGGAAGTCTGAAATCTCTGTCCCTGCGCTTCATACAAAAGATGGGATTCCACCCACAACAAGTCCTTCCTCCTAAAACTTTCCATTGCACCTCTATGCAGTAGCCTTTTCCTTTCATGATACAATTTAATTAGCGATATCTTCTTTCCAGTGGCCTTGGCTTTCAGACAGACCAGACACGCAAGGCATCCTCCCTTCTCGCTTCCCAGCCATATTCAAAGGCATTCCGGGTCTCTCCTTAACGCCGAAAATAACGATGTGTATTCTTCCACCTGCAGTAGGATGAGAACATTCTAGTTTCGAACACAACAACATTTAATTATTTATTTATCGAGAGCAAGAAGAAACTAAACTTGGGATTTTGGGCCTATAATTCAGGCAACTTAAACTAACTACAATTACGGTGTATAAAAATAATATCGTCCTGCACATTATGCATGAAGGAATCGTAATACATACAAAGTTCTACTTAAATGCGTTCACTAGTTTCAACACCAAATGAATCAATTAATGTTTCTTAATAGTCATAATCACTGCAAACAATACGAATACATGAGAGTGCGTTTAAACCATGAGTATAGTGCACTCATACAAATAGAGTGCTATCAGCGCTCTATCAGTTCCCCCCTCTTATGACTAGTGTCATAACACCAACTTTCTATTTTTCTGTAGTTTTCTCCTTGTAGAAGAGACCGACCTAAACAGAAGCTGTAGCTTGCCGTGCCTGTCTGAATCGTTCTAACCCCTTAAGGTGCTGGTAATGACTGTCCTGCAGTCTTTCAAGTTGCTGCTCTCGCTTTCTCGAAACAGTCTCCTGATGTCGTTCCCTTTGCCATTTGTAAGCCTTGATGGCTCCTAGTAGGACAATTATACAAATGACAGCTATTATAATAGGCTTCAAGATATATCCCATTATTCCTTGTCCCAAGCTTCCAAACCAACTTCCTATTTTGCCAAATCCTTTCCCCACTTGTTCCCAGAGTCCTTCAGCAGCCATCTCACGTAACTCTTGGTGTATATCTGAAATATTGTTAATATATTTCCTTATATCCTGACTATTGTCAGGAATATAAGTGCAGCACTGTTGAACTTTCAATAATTTGCAGACTCCTCCGGCTTTTGCTAGCAGCACATCTAGGGCAAGATGGTTTTGCAAAACCATGGCCCTTATCTAAACCATCTCCCATCTACAAGTAATAAGATCTGAGCTGTATTTATTGAGAGCTTATCCACTAATGTTGCCAGCTTTCTGATTTTCAAATCATTCAGAATCACACCCATACTCGGTATCATAGCCCCAAATATGTCTCCTATCACTTCTCCCGCACTCACACCACGTTTTCCTCTTTGAGGTCTTTTTTCTTTCCAGGGGCCATAAATCATTCACATGAAAAATCTTGGGAAATACCACCGCCAAATAACAAGTGCCATACCAATTTTTGGGCAACTTCACATAGGCATTCTTTCCACACACAAAATACACATTGGGCACTATCGTTATTTTGTCCAATAATGCTTTCCTAATTCATTCTTCGATCAAGAAGACGTGCTCACAATCACTTTCACCCACAAATGTCTTATCGTAGTATGTGGTCGGGTGTCTGATACACAATTTCCCCTTCTGCTGGAAATCTAATGCTATGGGTCCAAAACTCCCCTTTGCTTTATGATCTAATTCTTGTTTAGTCCATGGGGTAACCTTGTGCTTTGGATCTGGTCTAAATAGAGTCTGTCTATGCCGATCTTCTATCTGATCTATAAATTTCTTTTCAATGTCAGTTAACATACAGGTTAAATTGTGTCTATGGGCATAGGACGTATCTAAAGTAATGGTAGGCACGAAATACTTTGACATTCGCTCTACTTCCTTATAATAATCATATTTATTCATGTATTTAAGAACTGGGACTTATGAGAGTACCACATCCTAATTTGAGAAATAGTGCTCGAAGTGTGCCTTGCTATAAAACATGCTCAGTAACACACTACATGTAATGCCATAAGTCACAGGCAAATGATGGTATCGAATGCCTTCTTCTACTGAGGCTGGTAATTGCATACACACATAGCAATCCTTCGCTTCCATGGTATCCACATACTCATACAATAATCGAGCATACGCATTCAAAGTGAAATCACCCTTTGACAAATCAACATGTAATCTACGACTGGTTTCCTTAATCATTTCTAGATCCTTTGCAGATGCATCCTCATCTATCTCAGAGTTTGGTGCAGTGAGTGTTGCCTGTACCCTGTTCTGTTCGACATCCTGAAATCCAACTAGAGATGTAACGATCACCACAGTTATAACAATAAGCACCACTATAATGAGGGTGCCAATGATGCAGTTCTGTTTGCGTGTTGATTTTTCGGACACCATGGTTTCTATTGATCCGTTCCAAAGTTCAAAAGGAAAAAACACAGTCTCTTTCTGTTTTCTTTGTTTCAACAATGTCCTTCTCACTTCTCTCCTCCCATGTAATTAATGTCCAAGTAAATTCGATTGATACTAAACCTATTGAAGAGATGTAGTCAGCCCTATCCCTCACTCCATCATCTACTAGAAAGTCCCTAATTTTAATCTTCTGAAACTGGGGTCTAAGTTATCTTCTTTCTAAGGCCTAATGCTTTCTTTGGTTATAATTCAAGCTGCATCGTTAATGATATTTGATCCAAGTATTTCGAGCACAAGTTGCAGAATCTCCGCACATATTTCTCCTAATTCTTGCGCGGTAAGCTGTCGGCCAAATGAAGGGAAAACAACCTGATTGAGGAGCAGGTAACGCAATCCACTCAGCCTTGGAGGATTTGGAACTTGCAGAGTTAATGTTCCAAACGTTTCTACGCCTGGGACTAGCAGCTGTATTTCAATCGTAAGGGTGTCCCCTCCGTAGCTCACCGTACCAGCTCCCAACCTCCCGGACTTCGCTGGGCTCTGCATCTGCAGCTAGGTACATCCACTCAGGAGATGCGTATCTTCGAGACGCTATTCTTTCTCTTCTGGAGCGCCTCAGACCATCCGGTCTTTCTTCAGCGTCACTTTGATCTGATTCAGATGTTTCAGGAATCGGAGCGAGATCTCTCTCAGATGCAAGCCTTATATTCAGCCTTTCTTTTCTTGCTGGCCACTTTTCCGCTCTGGCATCTGCTCTCTTCTCTTCCTCTTGATCTGATTCTTCTGCAACAGACCGCTCACCTTGATCTGGTGAACAGTTCACATCTGCAACATCATCTATTTCAGGATCTGGGCTCAATTCAGGAGCACTCAGCTCTCGTCTCTCGTGCTCACTTGGCTGTTCCGTTCATCCGAAACTCTTACAGCTGGGCTTGTGCCTTCGTCGTTGTCGGTGGCAGGTCCACACACGCCTCTCGGAACCAGAGGACTCTCTTCCTCCGCAGGCGCTTGAACTCGGTGAGTGTGGGAAGCGTGGATCCAATTCGGCAATCCTCCACACTTCACAGCGGTACTTGTGACCAATATCACCTGATATGGTCCTCGCCAGCGAGCATCAAGACAACTCTTCCTCACGTGCTTGCGAACTAATACCCAATCACCTGGTTTAAGATCATGCAGCAGGTCTCTCGAGGTGGATGCAGTCGCAGCCTCGACCTAGTGGGATACAGAAGTAACCACATCAGCCAGTCCTTTACAATAATCCAACACTAAATCATCAGTGATGTTTATCAATGCTGTAGCTGGCACCATAGGCAAACGCATAGCTCTTCCAGTCAAGATTTCGTGGGGCGAAAGCCCTGTTCTCCTATCAGGGGTGCTATGCAGACTCATAAGCACCAGGGGCAATGCATCTGGCCATTTCAATGAAGTTGACGAACACACCTTTGCCACTCTTGACTTGATGGTGCCATTAACCTGCTCTACAAGACCTGAAGCCTCTGGCCTGTAGCTACAATGTAATCTTTGATCAATGTTTAAAGCAGAGCACAACAATTTCATGATTTCACTGTGGAAATGAGTTCCTCTATCTGTCTCCACTGATGTCGGAAACCCATATCTCGGGATCAACTCCCTCAACAACAACTTGGCTACTGTGAGACTGTCACATCGTCTAGTTGGATATGCTTCCACCCAACGCGAAAAGATACACACCACCACCAAAACATATCTCAACCTATTGCACCTCGGCATTTCAATAAAATCCAATTGTATCCTATTGAAGGGACCTCCAGATCTTCCAATGTGACTCAATGCAACCACAGTTCTCTTTCCAACATTCATTTGTTGACACGTAACACACCTGTGACATACCGTTTCAGCCCACACACGAAAGCGTGGATTAAACCACATCTGCCTGAACACTCGCACCATAGCTTCTCTTCCCAGATGAACAGCTCCGTGGATTTGCCTTGCCATTGGGCTCAATAGACAATTGGGTAGTACTGCTCTCTCATCTGTGGACACCCAAATGCCATCTTCTCTTTTTGTGCAACCTGCTCTGACCCATGAAGCAGCTTCCTCTTCTGGGACTTCATCCTGCAAACGCTTCACCTCATCCCAAGTATCGGCTATAGCTAACATCATGCTGAGCTCGGTCTCTTCTGTGCTCGCGCCTATATATTCTCCATTAAAAATACAAGCATGTTCAGCACAAAATCGTGCTACCTCGTCTGCATAATTGTTGCCCTTAGTGACAAAGTCTTCTCCCTTTCCATGAGCTGCACATTTAACAACTGCTATCTCTTTGGGCTTCTGCAATGCTTCCAATAGTTGGCGCACATACTCGCCATTACGTATTGGTGACCCTGAGGATGTTAGAAACCCCCTCTGTGACCATAACTGCCCAAAGTCATGAACTACACCAAATCCGTACTGACTGTCTGTATACACAGACACTCGATTATCAGCTGCAATGATACAGGCACATGTCAAAGCGACAATTTCGGCCACCTGAGCAGAGAATACATTATTTAAACAGGCAGCTTCCACTACTCCCATGATGGTGCACACAGCAAACGCTGCTCTCAAATACCCTTCATTGTCTCTTAAGCATGAACCATCAACAAAAAGGATCAAATCAGATTGGGGCAAAGGTTCATCGACAATGTCAGGTCTGGGTTTGGTAGATAGGTCAGTAACATCTAGGCAGTCATGCTCTTCACAATCCTCATCTTCTTCCTCTGCCGGCACAGGTAACAATGTAGCAGGGTTCAGGGTGGTACAACGTCTCAGGGTAACATTTTCAGCGGCCAAGATAACCTGCTCATACTTGGTAAGTCTGTTGTTGGTCAGATACTGTGTTTTCGTCCTGGTCATCAATAATTCTACAGCATGGGGTACATAAACAATGAGCTGATAACCCATCACTATGCTTTCACATCTCTCAATGCTGACACCGGTTGCAGCAACGGATTTAAGACATCCGGGCAACGCAGAAGCTACAGGATCTAATGTAGCTGAGAAGTAAGCTACTGGTCTACGGGCACCCCAATGTGTCTGTACAAGGACTGCTAACGCACATCCCTCCTTTTCACAGCAAAAGAGCGAAAACGCTTTGTTATAATCTGGCATTCCGAGAGCTGGAGCACGACAGATACTTTCCTTCAGCTCACGGAAGGCTCTCAAGCACTCGTCATCCTATGGTACCGGATCACTAACATCCTTTCGAGTCAGTTTCAACAGAGGCTTTGCTTGCAAAGGAAAAATTTGGGATCCACTGTCGACAATAGCCGACCATTCCCAAAAACATGCAGACTTCTTTGTGTTTTCGGAGTTTCCATTTGCAGAATCGCTTCTATGCGATCTGGTGACACCCTTCGTTTTCCTTTCTCAATCCGGTGACCTAGGTACTGAACTTCAAACAAACAATACTGCAATTTGTTTGGAGACACTTTGTGTCCATTCTCTGCCAAATGATTCAGCAATGCCACTGTGTCAATCCTGCAAGCATCTTCAGTCTCTGAGGCGACCAAAAGGTCGTCAAAATATTGCACTAAGACTGAGTTTTGGGTCATCACAAGTCCTTCAAGATTCTTTTTCAGACATTGACTAAAAATGGAGGGGCTTTCTGTATACCCCTGAGGAATTCTTTCCCTTGTTAACACACGATCATCCATCCTGAATGCAAATAAAAACTGACTTTCTTCATGCAATGGTATGGAGAAAAATGCATGACACAAATCTATCACTGTAAACCATTCTGCAATAGCTGGATTCGGTACCACAGGACAACATGGGATCACAATCTCATTAACCCGACGCAGATCCTGCACTATTCTGTACTTGCCACTTGGCTTCTGCAGTCCCATGATAGGTGAGTTACAGGGACTTCCTCTTATCTCCTTAAGAATACCTTGGGCAATCATAGTCTCAATCACAGGTCTTATTCCGGCCACTGTTTCTGGAGTCAATTTATATTGTGGCGTTCGTGGGAATTCAGCATTGGGTTTGACCTGTATCTTAACTGGCTCAACCCCTCTCATCAGACCTACATCTTCGCCTGTAAAATCCCACACTTTCAGATCAACTGAGTCTCTCAAGTCATGTGGCAATTCTGCTATTGTGAGCACCACAAACATTTCTGCACACAGACTCATGTTAGCCATTTTGAAATCAGCATCATATGTTTGCAATTCCACACCTCTCGGAGTGCACGATATAGTACAATTGAGCTTACACAAAAGGTCTCGTCTCAAAAGACAGACCGGACTTGAATTGCACACTACAAATTGGTGTTTATCCCGAAACGGTCCTATTCTCACGTGTAATTCGTTTGTCAATGGATTGGTCATTTTCTGATTACTAACTCCCACTACTTGAATCGATTGTCCCGAAAGAGTTAAATTTGGGACTACTTCAGTTCTCACCGTGGAGCGAGCAGCTCCAGTGTCTAATAAGAAGGTAACAGGATATCCATTCACATCTGCATCTACAAACGGCCCATTCTGATCTACTTCTAGAATCGCATCTAAGGTGCATTCCTCGTGCACCCCCCTTTGACACTCCTGTACATCTTGATTTTGGTCAAATCTATCTTGTATTTCACAATAAGGCATCTGATGGTATAACTGATTATGCATGGGTATCCTAGGAGGTTGAGGTACTTGCACTTGCGGCTCATATCCTCCTCCATACATAGACCTGGGTCTTGTCACAGTATTGACAGTCTCGGACAGCTGTCCCTCTCCCTCCATCTGTATCTGATTTGTTGGGTTCGATCTACACTCGCGCTTCCAATGCCCGATTTTGTGACAATAATAGCAGGCAGTGACCCTTTTCTGTTGGGCCACCCATTCACTTACACCTGGATCCATTCCTCTTCCTCTACCCTGACCAGGTTGGGTCACCATCTGTTGTCCCATTCCTCTTCCACCTCCTCTACCTCAACCTATTGCTCCTCCACTCCCTTGTGTCATATCAGCGTTTCTCAACTGCACCAACATCAACTTGTCCTTCAATTTCTTCTGTGTCGACTCCACTTGATCACTGCAATATTTAGCATAACGCAGAATCTCGTCCACCGACTTATTCTGCCAACATATCAAGTGCTGCTGTATCATCAAACTAATATCAGATTTCAGTCCCAACACAAACTTTGAAACAAACTGTCCCATATCATTCTGTTCAATTGTATCCAATCCACTATGCTGCTTAAAAGCTAACAACAATCTTTCGTAATAATCATGTACTGATTCCTTAGAGTCTTGAGTGGTGCGATCAATCTTCAACCAATCAACAGTCTGAGGAGCTACCTTCGGCTGCAACCATGTAATCACTTGCTCATATTTTCTCATTACATCGGGTGAAGGACCATGAGTCACTGAATCTCTAGGAGGCTCTGCAGTAGGTCACTCAATGGCAATCTTACATGCCGCCCACAAATCCGCTGGCACTACTATGTCAAACAAGGTGTTTAAATCAATCCACAATACTTTCGAAATCTTTATAAACCGATCTATTTGCTTGTACCACTCAGCAGGTTTTTCTCTCAGCCGAGGAAAATCATTCATAAATGCTGCTAAATCACCCCTGCTCCATGGCACATGTACATACCCTCCATTCTGTACCTCCCTGAGAGGGAAATTTCCTGCAGCTCCCGTCCCTCCACCCGGAGGCGGAGTATCTCCTATTCCAGTCTTGAAGCTTTTCTTTTTGGCCCATCTTTCTTTCCATCTGTCTAATTCTTTCCATGTCCGCATCCCTATCACTAGTTCTCTAATTTGTGCTTTTAATCCAATCGTTCTCTTCTCTTCCAAATCCTTATCTGTGTAATTTAATCTGCAAGCACCCTGTGTCAGCTTTGTCTTTGACAAATCAACCTCATACCTTTGTGCCAAAAGCAATAATGCATCATAAGCTCGTTTGGCCTTCCTTGTCATGTCCTTTGCTACGAACAGTAGTTCACTCGAGTCATACGTCTCAATTCTGATCAGGGGTAGATTACCTTCAATCACCTCATCTAATTCTGCCTTTAATCGTACTACATCTAGCATTGGCGCTTTTATTGCACTTTTTAACACTTTCTGATTTTCCTCATTTCTTGTATCTTCCCTGTCACAGCTTTGGGTTCTCCTAGGAACTGCACCCTCTTCTATCTTTGAAGCTGGGCGTCTATCTCTTTCCAAGCTTCGACTTCTCCAATGGTCACCTGCACAAATAACCTGTGGCTCAAACAGTACTCTAGGCGCTTCTTGTCTCTTGCTTGTCTCTTCCCTCGGCATCATTGACTCTCTCACTGGTTGAACCCACATTCTCAGGTCAGACCTAGAACTCGCTAGAGCTTCTGTCCGTCTTCGTTCTGACCCACTATCCATTCTTGATGGATCAGCTGTAGCTGGTAGTGGAGTACTAGATTCCACTGGTATCCGACTTAACCCAGTCCCACTCATTGCCAGGCTCCCTCCAGACATTGTCTCTTCCCCTTCACTCAATTGCTGTTGACTATCATCGGTTATTTCTCTAAGATTATATATCAGAACCACTGGCCCTATTGTGACTGGTACTGACAAAGCATCTGGTAACTGTATGTTTCCTGCAGGTTGTACTAGCTCAGGGTTTGGATACCTCATCCCTCCAGACCCTCCTGGAATATGTACCATTGTAATCTTGCCTCTTACTCCTGCCAATTGTTCCTCTGAACCCAGTTGTCCCACACTTAAAAGCTCTTCTGATGGGCGCGACCTCTCTGTCTCTGATTTAGAGTCGCACGGTGGAGGACGTTCCGCTTGCAATCTATCGAGGAAGCTGTCATCCGTATCACTGTCCTCCTCTGTTGTCTTGTTCCCTTCAGCCCCTTCTCTTAACGTACGAAATGGATACAAGCGTTCTCCCTCTATGGTGTCTACTCTCCATCTTTTCAACTGGGCATCCCATCTAGCATCATGATATGCCTTCATTGCTTTCCTCATTCTTCCTTGTGAAGCCTCTCTCCTTTTTGCTAGTGCAGCTCTCATCCATGCATCTAATGCCTCAAATTGTGTGGGTCTAGGGGGAGGTTTCAGTGCATTCATCACCCCCCTCAGCTGGGTCAGCACTTCCATCCGAAAAGACCCATAACGAGGGAAAGCCAATTCACCCTCTTTCTCTGTAATTTTATGCCAATTCTGGAGCCACACTATAGTATGAAGTCCTACATTCGTTGCCATGTAATGTGCCGGTGTGTCCTCTGGCGGAGCTTCTTCTCCTACCCGAGTCACTACCCCTGTGTCGCCTCTGCACAAATCTCGCAATACCCTAAAGCATCTCATTGTAAAATTGATCAATTGCAAGCCCAAAATACGCTATTCCACTGCAAACGAACTTCCACCAATCCCAGCGTGGCGTTACACCAACCAACCTATCACAGCGCTGCGCACCCTGATGTCACTTCTCACTCCTTGCAGCGGCTCACCCTCCTTTACAATTTCACCGCAAACTCGCTTTCACACATTCGTACCACCAGTAACTGTATAACCAAAAGTTATTAAACCAAGTAACTGTTCCTACACAATTACAATAACTTACAGTCACATAAAACAAGTAATTGTCTGTCACTAAAGATCGATAGAACACTCTCACAAGAACATTCAGCCGTTGTGACCCCCGACCTGCGTTGGTCACTCAATCGCCATAGTCCACCCCCGGTACCTGAGGCTTTCTACCGCGACCTATTCCTCATTCACACACAGTTCCCTAACACAAGTGGATCATCGATAGCACTTCACAACACCCACATTTGATCAGACAATTACAATACAAAACTATCCCGGGATCTTGGACTTCTCTTGAGTCTGCTCACCAAAACTTCCTGCTCCGCACGTGTCCGGACCAGTAAACCAAAAACCACATTCACTCAACAGACATCCCAACTCCGCAAGACATCACACACTTACTCATTACCGCAATCTAACACCACAATTCCTTTCATACTCACGCCACCACTGTTTCTGCCGCACCATCAACGTCCGCCAGTCTCCGCTTGTCTTCGCCGTCTTCCACTCCACATCAGGGCTCTTCAACCTTCAACCCTACCCCTAATTACTCCCTTCACCTGAGAGATGAACCACTTTAAAGGTAAACCATCCTCTGCTGCCATTTGTTTACGCTAAGTTGCATACCTGATGTTCCCTACTAAGTATAGCGTAAGCGATTGATCTTTTATTTACCTAAAGTGGTTGGGGAAGGAAACAACTTCAGACAGATCTCAGCAAAGTCGTCATGCCCGAAAAGACCACCAACTCCAAAGTGCAGTTTGAATATTTATTATAAGGCCAAAAACAATTGGATGTAAATACATCTCAATAGCAAAGTATAGAGGTACAGAAAAATTAATACAGAGCCAATTTTACGAATATAAGTAATTCGGCCCAAAAGACAGATGATTATAAATTCCAAAATCACAACGCAACACAGAATAGATGCGATATTCAATTCTCTTCTCATTGAAAAAAATCAAAATCTTTCCCTACACTGCTCTATATGAGGGCCCTTCCTGTCTCTCTTCTATCATTCCCCAAAGGTGTCAGCACGTGTTGACTTCCTAAGAAGTACTCATGTCAAATGGGTCGGTTTAGCTTATGGCTATGGAGCTTGCTCTAAGATGCTCCTTCTCCTCCGAAAGCTAGCAGAAGTCTGAAATCTCTGTCCCTGCGCATCATACAAAAGATGGGATTCCACCCACAACAAGTCCTTCCTCCTAAAACTTTCCATTGCACCTCTATGCAGTAGCTTTTTCCTTTCATGATACAATTTAATTAGCAATATCTTCTTTCCAGTGGCCTTGGCTTTCAGACAGACCAGACACGCAAGGCATCCTCCCTTCTCGCTTCCCAGCCATCTTCAAAGGCATTCCGGGTCTCTCCTTAACGCCGAAAATAACGATGTGTATTCTTCCACCTGCAGTAGGATGAGAACATTGTAGTTTCGAACACAACAACAATTAATTATTTATTTCTCGAGAGCAAGAAGAAATGAAACTTGGGATTTTGGGCCTATAATTCAGGCAACTTAAACTAACTACAATTACGGTGTATAAAAATAATATCGTCCTGCACATTATGCATGAAGGAATCGTAATACATACAAAGTTCTACTTAAATGCGTTCACTAGTTTCAACACCAAATGAATCAAATAATGTTTCTTAATAGTCATAATCACTGCAAACAATACGAATACATGAGAGTGCGTTTAAACCATGAGTATAGTGCACTCATACAAATAGAGTGCTATCAGCGCTCTATCAGTTGGAGCTCGCTAACACTAGTGCCACTAATTAGTTGTCTGCTGGGCCCAGTGCGTGCTTAGCAGAGTTTTGCTGTCACCTTAATCATGACACCAGCCCCTCACCAGCAGTATAGGTCTCTGTTGTGGCTGGCGCGGGCTGATGCATGTGCTCTCTCCTCAGCTGACAGATCGGCTGAGACAGAACCGCACCCTACAGGACGGACCTCCTATCCTCCAGCCCTACCATGTAGGCACGATCACTGAGAAGCTTCTGTTCAGTGCAGGCTGAGTGGCAGCACTCAGCAAATCAGCAGGATGTTTTAATTTAAAATTCCTGTCACGATCAAGAATTGCTTCTGCCGCCCGCAAAATGCATAAATTAAACTATACCTATGACCTCCTCGACAGTGCTCCCCTCCCCTGGTCGTGTGGGTTCCCTGGTGGCTGTACAAGTCACGGTGACAGTGGGCACTGTGGGGCAGATTTACAAGCCCCTTGCGCCACTTTTGCATCACTTTTAACATGGGAAAAGTGACGCAAAAGTGGCGCAAGGGGCTTGTAAATCTCCCCCTGTGTATCTAAAGGCGTATGGCACAGCTCTGAAAGCGTGCCACGCCATGACCTCTCACCCTTACTACAATCTACAGCTGCAAATGGGCCAGTCTGGCTCCCAGCACATCACAACACTGTAAGATCACCTGTCTGCAGTGAGTGACCCCACAGACTCCAGTTACAGAGACCTGGCTAACAGCAGGAATGATTTACCCAGCACTCAGTGAATCACTGGGTAAGTGAAAGATAACGTGGTGATTAATCATGTTCCTGCTACAGAGAGATCAGAGTTGTCTCGTGCAACTTTTGACTCACCAGTAGCACAGAGGGCTAACATGCCTGCTGCAACGAACGTGTATTATGCATATCACAGAACAATATTTTATGTGGCTAGCTCAGGGGTTTACTGCTTATGTCACAGAGATACTTTTCTTACTTGCAATTCATAAATTTCAATCCTAATCTACACAGTGACCTAAAAATTGTTATAAGACATCAGCTGCATGTAAAGTGCATAGTATGACCAGAGTCGTCGTAACTGAGCTGGCCTGTACTGTGTTGATGCTCGCTCTGTCACTCACACTAGTGCCAAAGTACTTCTATCCTAATTTTATTTAATTTAGTTAAGTTACACCTCTGCTCACACTTCTGTACTGACTGTGCTCAGTAGTCTGGAACTTTGGCTGTTCATTAGTTGGCGTCAGGGGTCTGCAGCTGTGGCACACTTCTTCACCAGCTCTTTTACTTCAATAAACCGACAATTTGGCATTCATTTATCACTACCAGGTCCTTCTGTGAAGTTCGTGCCCTTCCGTTTCTGGTGCTTTGCAGCAGTTTTAGCATCTTCTTAGAGTTTCTGGTTGCTCAGATGGCTGTAATATCTGATTTTTATAGGTTTTCCCTCTTCTTCATGGCTGGATTTTAGTCGCGAGAAAGTGTCACTCATAGTTGTTGAAATGTTACTCATAATTACATTGAAATTATGAAAATGTCACACATAAGCAATCTGAAACCTTCGCAGCTATGTGCATGTACAACGGAAAACTATGCCCTGTGCGGGGAAGAATATAGTGCCCTGCGTAAATGATCCATTGCAATGATGTGGAATGACATGATTGAAACTTTTAAATCCCAAGAGGAGAGCGCTGATTAGACTTCCTTCCCTGCCGATAAATATACTGCTTTCCTCTTTCTTTGCCTACAAAGCCTGAAGTCTGCCCTCCCCTTACTGTTGTGCCCTGTACGCTCTCGCTGGCCCCGCGTATAGTCATGTTTCATCGAACTCTGCCGCCTGTAGACATCGGCAACTGCCTGCAGTAGTCCCACCCAGGGCAGACTAACTGTGTGAGCCATGGGGGCGTTGGGTTCCTGAAGGCTGCAATCTGCGGCGCGATTACCATGCGGGCCTAGGTCTGCCCTAACACCCAAGACGCATCGGTGCCACACTGCCCCAGTATCCCAGAAGCGGCATCTGGTTCACCGGCGAGTTCACACCGGGCAGCCGGAGAACTGCTCGCTCGCAAGGCAGAATGCCTGGGGCAAGGCCCCCATCATGATATCCCCACCTGTTTGAGGCTGCCATACCCAAGGTGAGTGGAACCTGTGCAGGCTGCAGGTTTGTCGGGCTCTCACACGCTGCGATGAGTGGTGGGGCCTGTTGAATTATTATGGGGCACAGGCAGGGCTCGAGTCGGGGTACCACGCGGGTGGACGGCGTCCCCCCACTTATTTTACCGGGAGCTCGATAACTGGAGCAAATGGAGCCACACATTCACTCTTTGGCCTCTCTGGGGCGAGATCGGAGATCATTCAGAACGCTGCTCACGCGCTGGCTTCTCTGATGCAATCGCATCTAAGGGGTGAGCGAGGGGAGGCAATGAGTCTGATGGTGCAAGCCACCTTTCGTGACGTCACTTCCTGTCGTGACGTCAGCGTCCCCCCACTTCTTTTTTTAGGACTTGTGCCCTGGGCACAGGCCTGGTGAAATGCAGGCTCATTGCATTGATGACTCGGACACAGGGGTGTGGTGTAATAGAGACCACGTGGCAGGTTCCCCCAGGTCCTTGTATTAGTTTCACCCCGTCCCCCTGCCGGCACCAACCATCGCCTGCATGGGAGGAGGGTTTGCTCTTCGGACACCTCTAACATTGGCGCCCGTGGTGGAAAAGTCCACCAACATAACAGGGCCATCGTGCAGGGCCTGAGACGGTCTCTGTTGTGAGGGAGTGTTGGTGCTGTGCTGTCCCTGGCCCGTGGAAGTGATGGCTGGTTTGCCGGCGAGACTGCACCGGGGAGGGGAGAACAGAGAGACCTGCAGCAGAGGTGTCTACGGTGTGTGACACCCTGGGTGGGGCCCCCATTAACCGGGAGTGCATGGATGGCGACCGAACCCGACCTTGAAGTACTTGAGAGGGGGGGACCGGGATAGAGAGAGTCCCCCTCTCCCACTGATTGTTTGAGCCCGGCGACCCAAGGAGGGCAGGCAGAGCCCACGGGCTGACTGTGGAAAGCATATTATGACATAGGGCCCCAACGCCATACTTGAAGGTGCAGTGAGCACTGAGTAACCCCAGATGGCTCCCATTCTTGCGGGAGGGCCCATAGCGGACTGGCAGCGCCCCCGCTGTTGAGGCACTTGAGTGGCTTGGCAACTGGGGACATGTGCGAGGACTTGGACGGCACGAGGTGATAGGGGACATCTCCTGGGAGCCTGATGTCTCCAGGTTGGCGGCACTGTACTGGTGTGAGGTTCCGGACATTGTGCCTCGGAGGTCGGACTCCAGATATGCGCTCCTGTACCCGTGGGGACGTCGAATGCCGTGACAGGTGCATGCACCACCCTGTCCTGGCACTGGTGGATGGACAGCCCCTGTAGGCACTGCTGGTGCGAGAGCCTGAGGAGGGCACCTGTCCGGAATCTAAACTGCCCTACTACTCTGTATCAATGACATCTGGCTGGAGGAGCCCGCATTCCTAAGGGAACACTGGTGACCCAGAGGTGAGCTGCGGTGGGCCCCAGCTACAGTAGTGCTACACGCCTACAGGAAGGGTGATCTGTTGGGAGGCTGTGACTGATCCAGGTTGGGCCCTGTCTCCTCCTCACCTCCATTTGTGGATCGGAGGGCTGCAGGACTGAAGCTGAGGTGGGAGAAAAGCCCCACAAGACTGTGCTGGTGCCCGAACTGTTCGTCTGACCCTACGTAACTGGCTGGCAGGTGATTTTTCATTGACCAGGGACCTTGTGAGGAACCTCAGTGGCAGCGTTCGCTCGTCTGATCCTATTGGAAGCACTTGTGACACCAGTAACCTAGTGAGATTGTACAATTGGGCCCTCCTTATGGGATCTAGCTGTCACTCTTTCTCCTAACTCTATCATAATGTGGAAGCCCAGATCCTCTAGGAATCCGACCCCGGGTCCCGGAGAACCGGTTCTGACTTCTGATCCCACGGACCTAGCCATGGGTTCCCTGTAACACCTAGAACCCCACTCAAAGCGCATTCCGCCCAGTTTGAGAAGGTCCTCAACGCTATTCTGGGCACTAAACGTCACTGAAGATGAAAATAGATGCTGTCTCCTCAGATGTAAACCTCCTTAGGGCAGACCACCGGAAGCTGGTGGACCGCGTGGACGATGTGGAATCCACTCTGACATCCATGCACACCACAGTCCGAGAACTACAAAGAGTGCCATGAAAGAAGAAGTGGCCTTGTTATGTGGTAGGGCAGAGGACGTGGAATGGCGCTTCCGGCCTAACAACATCTGCTTCTTGGGTTTCCCGGAGCACTCAGAAGGCCCCATTGCTGAGCTCTTCATTGAAACTTGGCTGATGACCACAGTCCTAGAAAATAAAGTCTTGAAACTGTCTCCATGGAGCGGGCACACCTTATCCCTGGCAGGCAGCCGCCACCTGTAGTGCCTCCTCGACTACTCATTGCCCGACTACTCAATTAAATGGACCAAGACCTAATTCTACAGGACGAAAGTCCCCTGATGGTATGAAAACGTAGAGATTGCAGCCTATCCTGACTTCACGGCTGAGGTCCAGTGACTAAGCGGGTCCTACGTGAAAATCAAGGAGCACCTCCGGGAGCTTCAACTAAAGTATGCAATCCTGTTCCCAGCAAAGCTAAAGGTGACGGAAGATAAGACCTCCCTCATCTTCATATCACCGGAGGATGTGTGGACCTGGCTCCACATGAAGGTTTGATCCCCACTGCCGCAGACCCCCAGGAGGAGGGAGACTGGGTGATACCACGCCCTAAGAGCAAGAAACGCAGGCCCATACAAACATGACCTACCCAAGACTAGGCGGCAGCAGAACACAAGCATGAGTGATAGCAGCGGCCTCACAACACAGCACAAATTCCTTCACCCTCCTGCAATCCAGACACCCTTCAGACTCTGGGTCAGATACGTGTGACTCTGGGACCTTGATTGTCAGCACCGGTCATGGCCGAAGCTCACGCCGCGGATGACTTACTGTGAATGTCCTCCCATGATCTACACTGTATTTTGGTAGGTGGGAGAACTGTAGGGCATGCTCCATGTTTGTCATTTGTGACTATGACAGCAGGCCAGACACTGTGGTCTGGGTAGCTGGCCCAGGGCACAGCGGCCATGAAAGCACAGGATCCACGTCCGCATGGATTCCAAAGTGGACTCGTTTTATTTGTTATTCTGTTCTTACTGGTATTGTTTACTGGTTGGGGAGTTTTGGACAGGGACGCACTGTCTCCTGACCCGGGAGGGAAATGGCCGCTTAGGCCTTTTGATATTATTGCTTTTGTTCTTCCCACTGGGCACTGATGCATCATCACAGGGTGCAGCTGGCCATGAGGGGAGGGTTTTCCTTTCGCAGGGGTATATATTCATAGAACACTGATACACGGGGCGCAACATGCAATGCACACCATTGCCATATACCATGGGGACCAACACAGATGGCCACACCCCACAATATAATGCTCGAATGTGGAACGTGCGAGGCAAGGCACTCCCTCCAAGCGCTACTGCATTCACGCCTACCTTATGCGCCGCCACATGCACTTCGCTATGCTGCAAGAAAGACACCTTACAGAAGCAGAGCTGCAAAAGCTCCTCACAAAATGAGGGGGCACGTATATGGCACATCCGCATCGGCCTATGCCCGAGGAGTACGTATTTGGTATGTAGTAGAACACTACAGGGAAGACACTGGGGGCATTTTGTGGACGCCTGGATGGGCCTCCCCTCATGCTGGTGGGGGTGTATGCCCCTGATGTCGACCAGTTAACCAGTCGGGATTTCTGGACACGCTTACCCCTGCACTTTTCCGTGATCCGCACTCCCCAGAACTACGGGGGAAAGGGGGTGCATGCTGGATATAGCCGGCAACCACTCTGTTCTCCCACTTCATAATGCTGCATGCATCTACACAACCCAACACTTTATCAAATGGTTCAATCAGCGACACCTACACAATCTGACTTGAGGCTTATTTATTGATCTCTCACAAGCGCTCCCATATGTTTCAATGGTTTCTCCCCTAAAGCGTTCGGTTTTCAGTCAAATGTTAAATGCGCTGAGTACCTCTTGACTTCAGGCTTAGTTATTTATCTCTCACAAGCGCTCCCACATGTTTTAAATTGTTTCATTCTTATAGCGTTTCAGTCGCACAGACAGTGCGCTTCTCACATGTCTTAAATGGTTTCTCTCTTAAAGCAATTCAATCGCACAGACAGTGCGCTTTTGGTGAAGGGCCCCCCCTTTTTAATGAATACAGTGTCTATTTAATACATCTTTGTAGTCACGGCCTGTTTCACCGTTTGTTAGTTGGCAAGCGCAACAGCATGCCGGTGGAAGCCCCTTTTACATGCAGCCCCATTTAAATACCGCTGTGTTGATATGCCCATTCGGAGAAATGGCCTCTCATTCAGGGTTTTCTCCATTTCTTGCAGCCACCGGTTACTCATCAACCCTGGCTCATGTTTACCTGGAATTCGCGCCAGCTCGTCATATGAGTAAGTTATATAATTTAGTTCTGTCCTTATACTCCTCCCTGGTACCTGCCCATGACATTGGTGGCTCCTTTCTGTTTCTTTTTTTAGGAGCCTGCGAGGCCCTTTCTTCTCTACTTCAGCCTGAATCCTTCTTGCTGTTTTGGTAAATAACTACCTTAGAGTACCTTTTCATTAAACAGTACCCCTTGTTTACGCCACCATACTGATTTAACCTTATCCCTTATAGGTGCTTCCGCGTCTATGTGCCCTAGTCCTGATGAAGACCCCATCCGCAAGGAATAAAGCTCCCTGCCACATATAGGGGTCGAAACGTTGACCATTTTTCTCTTTCAAACATGGATGACAGAGATTGTTTATCTGCATCCCTTTGATGTTTTGATTTTTCATATATGTATAAGCCAGTCAACTGGCTGGATAGGTTGTAAATATTGAATTTTGATGTTCACATGTACACTACCTTTCCTTCCCTCACATCACGCACTTTTCACAACCCTTCCTCCCTTTCTCTTAGGTTGCACCAATTTTAAACCTTTAAGATTTACATGTATTGTACTCTGTATATGAATTGATTACTCCAATTGGTGATGAGATTAAATCATAACCATTTGATGGTATAATCCGAAGGTGGTGTTTGTCAAAAGTTTTTAGCAACATAGACCATTTGTGTACACTACTGTATTTTGTGTTGGATTACCTTCGACTGGGACATTTCTTTTTGTACCAATTTGCACCCGAGTCCAGTGGATTTGCGGGTTACCCCATTGATACTTAACTCGACACCTACACAATCTGTGGCAGCTTGGGCATCAATTGGACTGTGAATTCTAGTTTTACTCTCCATTTCATGACGTTCACATTCAGCGAGATCTCTTTCTGTGCACTGAACAGCTAGGTGCGCTATTGCTAGGATCGGAATATTTGGCACGCACCCTCTTGGATCACTGCCCTTTACAGGTGACCCTACAATGGGGTAGACTGCGTCCCAGGATACACAGCTGGAGGAAGCAAATGGAGGCACTATCAGATCCTCCATTTGGGGAAGACTTGCAAAGTGCATTACTCAACATTTTTACCTGAATAAAGGCTCTACCGACTCCCAGGCTCTGGATTGAGATGCACACTAAGGGGCAGATTTACAAGCCCCTTGCGCCACTTTTACGCCACCGTTGCGGCACTTTTGTGACGCAGCGGCGGCGTAAACAATGCACCACTATGCGACATATTTACAACGTGATGCATCTAGTGAGATGCGTCACGTTGTAAAGCCCTGCGCTACATTATACCTGCGTCAGGTATAATGTATGCAGGGTGGGCGTTCCGTCGCAAGGAAGCCCCGTAAAAGTGATGCAGTGAAATCTACAAGATTTCACTGAGTCACTTTTACGTCCCCGCTGCATCAAAACCTTACGCCTGCTTGTAGCAGGCGTAAGGAGTGACGCAGCACAGCAACTATAGGGCACCCCTGAGCAGTGCTGGAGTTGTGTCGTGTTTGCGACACGACTCCAGCACTGCGTCACCCTTACGCCGACAGATGCGTCACGCATCTGTCTATCCTTGCGCCATGGTGCGCCGCATTGTAAATGCGGCGCATCCATGGTGGCGCAAGGTGTTTCTTGAGTCATGCAAAATAACTGGTGCATCCCTGCTGATATGCAGGGATGCGCCAGTTATTGTAAATCTGCCCCTAAGTGCTCATGTGGGGCCACTGCATGGCAGCCACGTGGGGAATACGCCAGCTGCTACAGAGGGAATTGATGTCCCTTGAACGGGACTTGCGGCCTTTGAAAAACAGAGGTGGTGAATCGGACCGTGACGGCAGAGCAGCTTTAACAGATGCGTAAGCTACGCAATGAAACGGAGGTGTGCCTGAGAAAGCATGATTACAGGCATTGCATTACTACTGGATATTGCTAGTGAAGGAGGATCAACGGCAATCCACGATAGGTGCAATTAGGACAGACGAGTGAGCGCTGCTTACGACGCAGGCGGCCATCAACACCATGTTTTGTGAATATTACCAATCGCTGTATAGGATGGTGGACACTCCCTCTCCGGAGTGAGCACATGGGTTTTTTCGAGACCTATCACTGAATACATTGTCCTTCCTGTAGAGGTCTGACCTGGATGAACCTCTTCAGTTGGAAGAAATATGGGATGCTATTGCCCAAATTGCCTGGAATAAAACACCGGGCACAGATGGGTTGCCCGTCGAGTATTATGCAACCTTCTCCACCCACATTACGCAACACTTACTGGAGATGTTCAACAAGGCTAGAGCGACAGGACACCTCCTGGACTCGTTGCAGGAAGACCTGATTGTGGTCCTACCCAAGCTAGGACAGGACCCGCTGGGCATCCACTCTTACCGGCCACTATCGCTCCTGAATTTAGTTTATAAAATTCTGGGCAGGGTATTGACGAACAGATTACTCCCCATAATTGGCACCCTTGTACACAAGGATCATTTGGGGTTCATACCCGACACAGCACCACCCACAACATCTGTTGGTTGCTACGCCGAATCCAGGATACCCTCTCTGAGGCTTACAGCTGGTGGTGGTGTCCCTGGACATTGAAAAAGCGTTCAACATCTTGAGCTGGGACTTTCTTCAGCTGACCCTTGAATACATGGGGTTCGGGCTGGGGTACCTGGGGTGGATCCGCACTTTATATGAGAGCCTGACGGCACGAGTCCGGACAGGTCAGGTGATATTGGACAGTTTCACAATTCACAGGGGCACTAGGCAGGGGTGTCCTCTATCGCCGTTGATCTTTGTCCTGGCGGTGGAGCCACTGATTTGCCACTTGTGACAACATGCCCTCCAGTGGGGGTTACTGAAATTGTGCACGCACCACATCATCTCGCTATATGCAGATGACGCTCTGGTTTTTTTGCGGGAGGTGGAGGCTTCCCTGGTGGGGCTGATGCTCATACTGTGCAAGTTTGTGGACATTTCAGGACTCAAAGTAAATTGTGCCCTTTGGCCCTGACCCATGAACCGAACAGGATTCCCCAATGGGATTCTGCCTTCGATGGTGCCACAAATCCTTTAAATACTTAGGTGCCCAAATATTCCATTCGGAGAAGGCCATCAAAGAGGTAATGTGGACAAGGCGTTGAGATCTATCCGTCAGTCATTGCCCTTTTGGCAATCACTGCCCCTCTCTCCAATGGGGTGATCTCTAAGATGCTGGTGCTACCCCGGCTGCTTAACTTCTTTGCAGCACTCCAGACCGTGCTCCCCCTGAGCTTATTCTGTGAACTCCACGGCCTCCTATTGGAACTGATATAGGGCAAAGGCGGGAGATGGGTGGCTCTCACCACTCTACAATGCCCCCTACTCTAGGGCGGACTTGGTGCTCCCGACTTTGAGTTATATTATGTGGCGGCGCAGCTGCAGTGGTCGATGTGTTGGCTACAGGCACCTGCGTGCCCTGAAAAGGCGAATATTCGCACCATACTTGAAGGGACAAGGACAAGGCAGTCAGACCCAGACAGGTGCCCACAGCGGGAAACGCACCAGATGACAGTGGCTTGACTGTGTTGGTGTAGATTTGTGCATGGAAAGGGGGCCCACATCTCCTACTCCCCTTCCATAGAGTTGTGGGATTGCCAAAACTTCATAGGGAGGTGCAGAGATTTGACACGGACATATGGAAGGAGGGGGGGTTGACCAACTAGGAGACCTATACCAAGATGCCAAACTTATGGGATTTCAAGACATTATGGACATTTATGGAATCGGGGCTGGTCACTTTCTGACATTCCACGCCATATAGCACGTGTTGCGCATTAAATGGAACACTGGAGATGCAGAACCAACTCCGTCCCCCACGTTACATGCACTTTTGACACATGGTTCCTCACGACACGCTATCACTACACTCTACACTTCCCTTAATTCCAGCCCTACAGGCTATTCGGAGGTAGCGAGGGAGGGGAATGGTGTTCTCCCACATACGCTCTCGGACATGGCCTGATCCAAGGCACTCCAGCATGTGAAGAAGGTATCTCGCATTACGAGATTTCGCTTCACACAATTTAATTATGTGCATCATGTCTACCTCTCCCAAAAATGTGTTAAGCTTATGTTTCCAGCCCTAAGCCCTGAGTGCCCCAAATGTAAGTTGGTAAATGCTGGGTTCTACCTCATGGTATGTGATTGCCCAATGCTGCAAGCGGTCTGGCACGAGGTCACCACCATCGTTGCAGAACTTGCAGCAATGTCTTCTCACCAACGCCCGAATTTTGCCTCAAAGCCAAGGGAGACAAGCACTTGCACAGGTTCATTGACCTCACATTTCTCCTGTTCAAATGACAGATTGTGATGTTGAGGAAGAGACCCACGGCCCCAGACCCCCAATGCTGGCTAAGCACATTAGTGATATGGGCGCAGGCAGAAGCGAACACCCTTAGGCTGTTTCGGATGTGGGGGTACATTAGAATGGGCAGCAAATGCTGGGAGACATACCTAACCAACATTGCGGTGAAAAATGATAAGAGCCCACCATGAAACAGACGCTGCGTCCGGCGACAAGAGATCACACTACTGCCTCAGGATGTGGGCTTCCTGGCCATGGGACCATGGGCACTCATAAGATCCATGCACTTGATAAAGGCCCCCCCACCCATTCCTCCTCCAGGAGAACCCCACTCATAGTGACCATGGGAGGCCCAAGGGACAGTGCACATGTATAATGTAAGTGAACACCTACCCTGACACTTACGTATGTGGAGGCCCACTGTGCCGATCCCCCCCGAATCGACCCACGAGCAGCGGTGCCCTACCACACGGGACGATGCAGCGGCGCCTGCAATTCACTTTTGCACTATCGGCCTTGTTTCCTCACCAGACAGACCTCACTGTTGCACACGATTTGCACTACCCTTCTTCATGAACAGACTCCATCGCTGTTACAGTTTCTTTTCTTTCGTTTATTAATTTTTCTTTCCCCATTTGCAAAAGATATATGCTGTTAAATCTTTGTGATATGATGTTTGAGATGAGGGATCACAAACGATTATATTGCTTTTGACAGGTTATATAGCATTGCTTTGTTTTCATGTGAAAAATTTATAAAAAACATTTTTTTTAAACTAGATAGACTTCCACACAGACTTCTCAATTATGCTTAATCTAAGCTCGGGCGCGGGGTGCTGAGATGACGGTTTGGGGGGAGGGGCTTTATGGTTAGATTATTTTCTTATTTTTAATGTGTTCATGGTTTGTAATCCTCCACCTCCACGGAACTTACCACCTACAGAGTATACGACTGTCTTTGATCCAACTGATGTGGTATACGGTTTGGAACGCCCAACTTGGAATGCATATTGTTCGTTACTTCTACTTCCTTGACGCTCCACATTGCTTGATATGTACTCCTGTAATTACGCAATGTCTGTGATGATACTCTTCTAAAAAACACAATAAAGTTTGTTATAAAAAGAAATATTGATCATGTGCATGTGTGCAAGGTCCAGCCAGTCTCCTATTTTCTTTCTTAGCTCCAACTCAGTGTTCTTGAAAAATGTATAGTCCTTCAGTTCTGCATAGGTGCTGATTCAGTGTGCATGTGCCCACATAGGCATACACTCACTCACGCATCTGAAATCTCTTGTTGATAAAAAAACCTGTTGAGAAGACCAACCTGCCTATCCTCAGAAGGGCATATCTAGGAGCCTATGGATCCGTGGATCCCGGGAAGTGGGACCTGGATCCTGACCTCCCAGAATGCCACTCACAGAGGCCCCTGCTGTGTCAGGGCTCTGGAAGTAGGGCAGAAAGTAGAGTGCGAAGATCAATAAGGAACATAACCACGAGTTTGAAAGGCCACTGATCCTCCCTGGCCAAATTTTGTGAGAGCGGGATGGCTCTGCAGCGCCGCAAGGGAGAAGTATTGAGGAGGTGGTCATCGACCCTAGGGAGGTGGGATACAAAATTGTGGAAGAAACAAAAGAGATGTGGCAATTTCAGATCCTGCTAGATCTCCATGTGTCTCTCTGTCGTCACCACATGCTGTGCTCCGTTCTGGCCTGATTAGGCACAGAGGCATGGCTTCAGGGGTCATCAAAAGACACAATTAAAGATGGCGTAATAAGTAAACATCAGACACTCCAGTCTCACAATGGGGTGCCTATTGCCCACTGAGGTTTTGAGCCTCATTCTAACGGTCTGTGATACCACTGAAGCTGGACAGTGGAAAAAAAATATATATATATATATATATATTTAATTCTATTCATCTAGAATTCTACATATTTCTGTTGGAGGATACAAACATCTTCAAAATCGTCAGTCCATTATAACAGGGAGTTGCGCCAAATTTAAGGAAGGGGTGGAGCGTTTTCTACATGTGTGTAGCATACTACTTACTTTTGCAGCAAAACCTCACTTGTTCAGGGCACAAAAAGAGCAGAAAGAGAAATCTCGTCATGAAGATCATGCGGGGCGAAGTGGCATTCTCACTGACTGGGGTATTATGGAACTGATCTGCCTCTTTGGAAGAAGTTACTACTCTAACACACACGATCACAGACGTACATTACCACTGCCAGATGTGGGTTGGGGGAAAGAAACAAATGTGAATCACTGTGCTCATAGACTCCAGTTGTTCATTTTGTTCGAGTTCTATTCTTATTATAAATTAGAATCTTGCTATGTGCGCTGTGCCAAGAAACGGTTTTGATGATTGCATCACAAACATATGTACAACGGCATGACTTTGTAGGCGGGAAGGCTTCTCTTTAATCCTGGCTTCAGGTTGAAGCTGTCAAATGTTGACCTTGAAATGTCAGTTATACACTCTGGGGGATATTCTCCAGAACGTGTGTTAACTACCGCCAAATTCGCGTAACGCAACTTCTCACATCGCAGTCCATTGCGGGAAAATAACACAGTGTTAACGTCGTATTCACAACACGGCTGTAACATGCGATAGTTCCCCGACAACGCGGAAAATGACCGCGAAGAATCCACCGGGACGGCGATAAAAATCCAAAGCCGAACGTGAAAAAAGTTGCGATGGGCCCAATCGCGATAAGACAATCACCGAAAAGCAGTGCAAGGCCTGCAAATCACACACGTCAGGCTGGAAAAATCACCATAAAAGCAGAAAAAACAAACCACAAACAAAACCCAAACCACAGCGAAGCACAATGGAGGCAGCCGGAGCAGGTACAGAGGACGGCCAGAACCCCACAAGCCCCACGGAGGCCCAGCCTCAGACCCCGGGGACAGGGAAGGGCAAGGACAAGAAGAAGAGGAAGACGAAGTTCAGTCCGCAGGAAAACAGGATCCTGATCAAGGAGGTGGTAAAACACCATCAACAACTGTTCATCACCTCCACTGTGCCATTGGCAACCAAAAATGCAACATGGCAGTCAATCCTGGACAAGGTGAATGCAGTCGGAGTGCTGAGGAGGACAATGGAAGAGGTCAAGAGGCGCTGGAATGATGTCAAGCGCAAGACCAAGCAGAAACTCGCCAACAACCAGAAGGCAGCAATTCAGACTGGAGGTGGGAGTCCAGCGCCACAGGAGGAGCTGGATGACATGTAGGAAATGGTGTTCACAGTCATCAGTGGGGAGACGGTGGCAGGAGTTGGGGGACCGGACACTGCTCAACATGACCCGACACAACAGCAACAGGGTGAGTAACCACCAGGGACTGGGGGAACGGGGGGAGATGGGCACAATGGTACACATGCACAATTAAGTAGAGCACACTGCACACCCACAATGACTCTGGGTCATGCCCCTGATCCCCTTGGCATACTGCAGCACACATAGAAACAGCAAGTGGGCCCACGTCCACAATGTGCACAGAGGGTGCACTCCCCACACATCACTAACCTCACAACAAACCCATGTACATGTGCCGAACCCAGCAAAGCGGCGTGTCAGTGAGCCACACTGACAATGCAAGTGACACTGCATGATGAATAGCATGGCTGCAGTCAATATACCATGACATGTCGCACGCCACAACACTGAGGTGGCTGAGTGTGGACCACATCCGTAAAGGAGCAGGTCACACTCTGACACATCCACCTGCACAAACAACCCCTGACCTCAACAACACACCTGCGGACAAACCATGCCCCACAATCCCAACTATCACCAAGAGCCCAATATACCCAAGTATGCAACATCTCAGCACTGCAGAAGTACAGAAGTCAAGGCACACCGCCTGAAAGGGATAAGGGCCAGCCACATCAGAGCTGCAGGGGCGACTCCCCCAAAATGCAGCACACACACATAATATGCAGAGCACATCAACATTGACAACAATGTGGTATATACTGCAACACGTTCACAACAGAACAGAGGACCCAAGTGGTGCCGCTTGTGTGTAGAAACTGGCCACTCACAGTTGGCATAGCAGGGACACGTGGGATGAAAATGTACTAGTACAAACACACATCCGTGATGTTGTCGAAATGTCCACTGTCCCGCATCAGATAGGCAGCTCCTCCCAAACAGTCACAATGTACATTGTCATGCAGTCTGAATGTAAATTTGTACAATGCGTCAACATACATGTGCACACAATGTTAAACTGCATCTCCCCTTCACATTGCAGGGGGAGAACCAACACCTCCTGCAGAGCAGACCCAACAGCTCTTCACTGATGACGAAGAGGACCACACCAGCATCGACCCCGATGCCCTCCAACAGCTCATGGACGCCCTGAGGACCCCACGCTCAGGAGCAGGGCAGCCCAGCTGCATCGAGGAAACCCCACCCCCTGCACAGACCACACAGCAGGAAGCACCTACCACCACGGCTGACTCCCAGGACCCCCACGAACAACACATGGCCTTCCAACGCCGTGTGTTGGAGTGCCAGGAGAAGGTGGCTGATCAGGTGCGGGTGGGGTTCGACCGCATGGCAGCCAGACTTGATGCCATACATGAGTGTCTGATTCCCATCAGGGACCACTTTCAGTCCCTAACGGACGCCCACAGTCCGCTCCATGCTCTCCAGCGATCCATGGCTCACATCGCTGGAGTCATGATACTGAGACAAGAACAACTGTCCAGTCAGGGTGGCTCCAGCGATGTCTGCCTGGAGTTGGGACAGATGCGGGGGCTCATGGAGACCATGGTGCGGATGACGGCGGACAGGATGGCTGCCATGGCTGCACACCAGTGGGATATGGCTGGGGCCTTCAATGCCCTGCAGCACATCGTCATGGCATTGCTGCCTCAAGGCCTTGCTCAGATGAGTGCTGCTGCAGCTTCTTCATCCACATCTGCGGCCCCTGATGTGTCAGTGCCTCACAGTGCGGCAGGCAATCCACCACCACCCACGTGTGAGGCACATGTGACATCAGAGGACGAAGATGCGGGTGAACCAACCTTACTGGTGAGGAGGAGGCAGTAGCATTCATCTCCGCAAGATGGCGGGTTTCTGCTTGGTCCTGCCCTTTGCATCATCACCTTCCACTGTCCATCGATACACTCTACGACACTCACCTTGGACCTCGACATGGACTGCCAGCTCCTGTTTGGTTACCAATGACACAGCGATCAGACTGCGGACTGAACTCTTCCTCTTCCGATGTACTTGTCATTCCCTGTATGACTCTGGCTGACCCTCCACGGGCCAATAATGTGAAGTGGGGTTTGCATGGCCCTGTACTGCTCCAGCTGCAACACTCCACTGGATGTGAATTAATCATTCAGAATCGCACAGATGTGTCATGCCTTTGATCATTCACGTATGTGGGTATGGTTGAATGTAGGGTGAGAGATTCCCCCTGACGTCCATGTTGCTCATGTCGTGGAACTTGAGTGACAGGGTGCAACAGTGCCGATTGCGGTCCGGGTGGCGTAGTCACTACAACAGGGACACACGCATCAGTTACTTCCATGTCCAGCCCAGGACTGGAGCATGCACAGAGCCCCGGGGTCATTTTTCCCACCCCTACGCTGGCCTGCCATATGCCAGGCCACTCCACTCCGCT
This sequence comes from Calotriton arnoldi, assembly GCA_963921515.1. Classification (NCBI taxonomy): domain Eukaryota; kingdom Metazoa; phylum Chordata; class Amphibia; order Caudata; family Salamandridae; genus Calotriton; species Calotriton arnoldi. The sequence goes on from CAWUFW010010803.1 coordinate 520,394, forward strand.
TACGCTTACAGGGGGGGACGACAACGCTAAATGTCCAAGGTCTTCCCTGTAGTGATCTGCTGCTCACTGGTCTAGTCGTCAGCATGCCACGACCACTCCCTGAGGGCTCGTTCAGACCCACACCACACACATCCAGCACAGGCGTCACAGGACATGTGACCCTGCCAATCAAGGGGCCTAGCACGTCACATACCCCACTGCCGGTGTGGTGGTCCGGGGGGGCTGGGGTGGTTGACGGTGGGTGGTGTGGCCCTCTTGGGGCTCCGGGCTGCATGATCAGTGGCTCCATGGCATCTGTTGTTCTTCAGGTGTGGCTCTGGGCTGGGCTCCCTTTCATGGTGCAGGTTGTCATCCGACTTAACACCAGGTAGGAGCAGGTGTTAAATCCCTGCTGCTAACGCGCCTTATCGCATGTTTTTGATTCTTATCGCCGATCTGGCTGGTCGTTGGGAATGTTGCAAAGTGGTGTTTCCACAGGTTTTTGCACGGTAATGCCTACTCTGCATCTCATTAGCGTTAGTTGCCGGTGTCATCCGTGGCGATGTTTTTTGCGGCTGCTATCGCAGGGAAACAGGCGATATCGGCTGTTAGCACCAGCTTGTGAATGGGGCGATGAATTTATCACAACTTTGGCTGCGATAAAGTGCTGCTAACTCGGCGATAAGTCCTTGAGAATATGCCCCTCTGTGTTGGTTGAATCGTGAGTCACATCTCCTGTTGTATTGTTGTATAAGCTGTCAATGAACGCTATATTGAACAAAATGCAATAAAGAGATTCAAACAAAAAAAAAAAAGTGAAGGCATGATGCATCATCTGGTGTAAGAGTTTACAATTTAAAGGGCGTAAAGTGGTTCCAAAAGTTATATCTTTTAAGAAATGCCCCAAAAATGTGTTATAAATGCCTTTTTATTGTTCACAAAACAATCAAGTGCACCGTTAGAATCGCAGGTGAGCCAACGCTTCCAGAGTCCTGGGATAAATAAGGATATACTCGAAGGTTTTTTTTTAATTAAAAAAATGATGTTTAACGTTGCTTTCTGTTTCTCACAATGTAATATTTAATATGTCAATTATTGCAGCAATGCTGTTGAGCTTGGCCCTTTAAAAGCAGACTTTGCCAAGTGCAGTCAATTTTTAGGAATACTTTCTGATGTGGCCTTTTAGGTCGAGCATTCGAGACCTCTTGTATATACTTTAGTATATACTTATTATATACTTATATGTGTATGTACTTCGTGGGCTCTGGAGATCAGCCCTAGGACTTGTCTCCTTCTGCTTAGGGACTTTTTTTCTGTTCAAATGCCTCTATTTAACTGTCTTGATAGAAAACAACCAGCAGAGGTCAGTAAAATACCAGAATCACTTTAGCATTCTTTAGATTCCAGTCCATAGAAATTGTCTTCCACGAGCACCCATAGACAATAATATTTTTTCAAATCTTGTATTTTCAGTGATATGACCACCGAAGGCCCTGATTTTATATTAAAAACAGAGCTTTGGACTATACCATTTCCGCTGAAAGGCAATATGTCTCTCCATGTGTTCCCATACCTGGCGTGTCATGCAGTTTGGTGCTTACTTTCCCTCCATGTTAAAGAACAGTAGATGTTTCAGCACCCAGGCTAATGTGCTGCATAGCTAAATGCATATAAGGTCCCAAAGGCGAGACCGATTGCATTGCAAATGCTTGTTCCATTTACTATTGTTCCTATGATGCGTGGTGCCTCATACACAAGTTTGAGGCACTCTCCATCTGTGGACATCCAACAGAGAAACAATAGCAAAGACATTTCTTAAAAAGTTCAGATTTCAGATTATACTTTATACATTCTATAGTCCTGAGAGTAAAGACTCAGTGCCTGATTCACAAAGGTAATTTACACTTTTGAATAAAGTACACTTTTCAGTAAGTTTACTACTTTTTGGCTAGTCCCAAAATCCGAGTTTAAGTTACATTGTGAGTAAATTTCCACTCGGAGTTTGTGAATAGTCAAACCTTGGTAAACTTAGTCAGAAGTGCAAATTACTCAAAAGAGGATCGTCCTAAGCCCTTCAGTTTGGTGGGGACACGTGAGTTACACTTTTGGAGTAAATTTACACTTAGATTTTGTGAATAGTCAAAAAGTAGTAAACTACCTCAAAAGCGTAAAGTGCTCAAAAGTGCAAGTTACGTTTGTCGATCAGGCCCACAATATATATATATATATATATTACATGTCTTTTTTTCCAAAATCCCCTCAAACATACAACTGAAGCAATTTCAATTCAAATGTTGACACAGTTCAGAAGGTAAAATAGACCACCAACAACATTATTAAATATTTTGTTGCAGCTGCTTCCAAGTCTATAAATATGCAGGCATGGCCCACCATGCAGGAAATTAAACTCAACATCGGTTTAGTATTAAATATCGTAGATCACAGACTGAATCATAGCAAAAACAGAACAGAATAAGCAGATAATAATATTACCTAAAATGAGCCTCAGGTTCTTCCATGCATGAGGCTTCTGCCCTGACACTGATTCAAAAGCTCAAACTACTGGAATAGCTAACAGGGAGCGGAAGGGACACCCTGACTTCCCCGTCACTGAAGACCAGGATATTTTTAGACAACTGAGGACCCGATTATAGGGGGTGCATGAGGGCTTGCAGAATGGGTATCTAGGGACCAATTGGGTGTGTCTGAGGGCAGGATGGCGTTCACTGAAGGCCAGCGGATTGTTTCTGCAGGTGAGCTCTGAGGCCTAGTTGATGGTCTCTGAGGGTGCAACAAGGGACTTTTTAGGGCCTGCTGGCAGAGTATAAGAACCTGCTGGGAGTGGTTGAAGATAGGCTGGGGTCTGTTGAGGTCATGCTGGAGGTATCTGAGGGTGCTTTTCATCATCAATGATGTCCTTTAACATGGCATGCGTAATGTAATATGTGAAGTCATAGGCAGTGCTTGGTGGAGATGCAAGTTATAGTTAGCTCATTAAACTATAGCTGGTGAATTTCAGTGTTTTTATTGTGTTTTAAAGCCATAGTTTTATATTAACAGACGGCCTAATTATGACGTCATTTTAACCTTCTGTTTTTACAATAAATTTCTATGTTTTTTTAACGGAAAGTAAGATTTTCTTACCATACTATAACTATAACATCACTTTAACTTTTGTTTTTTCAGTGAATTTCTACGTTTTTTTTAAAAAAACGTTAGATCTTATTCCCATTCCAAATTATAACACCACTTTAATCTTTGTTTTATTCAATGATTTTTTTTTTTTAATCAGGATCACCCAACTCCATCATTGAGCATAGCCTTTTACTGTGTGCAGGAGGAGATTGGATGTAGGCCAGGGGCTGAGGGCAGCATGGAGTTCGCCTGACCTACGCCGACTAACCTATTCCATGTGGGCAGCCAATGCCATGTTTCTGGCCAATGCCCACACGGTCATGCAACCCTCCCATGGACATTCACGTCTGTGGCCAGACCCTGTGCCTTTGGCTGCGCGCCTCTGGCCAGACCCTACGCCCAACCCCACGTGAGCAGCCAAACCCACCTGCAAACAGCTGTCAGCCAAAAGTGGCAGTGTGTTTTGGTGGCCTGGCCCTGTTCTCAACCCCACAAGCGGCCAATGTCATGCTGCTGGCCAACCCGCCGCAGTCGGGGTGACAATCCCCGGACACCCAACCCAAACTTTGTTTTAATTTTTTTTTGTGTGGTACAGTTGGACCATGCAAGCTCTACTTTTCAATGGGATCTCCACAGGCCCTTGGCATGAAAACAAAAACATTTGGCCCTGGGGGATCCCAGAGGGACCCATAACAGTCATGGTACCCCTACACTGCCCCCTTATAACAATAAGCAAAATTCAGGACAAAGGGAGCAAGCCTCTGAGTCCTAAAACAGCAGCAGCAACGATTCTGTTGATGTTGCAGCCAGCCAATTAGATTGCTCGATACCGTAATACTAAGGAGCCAAAGGGATGAAAAACCACTTTGATTTTTTGGTTTGCTTATAACAATGCCACCTCCTTACGAATCTTGACAAAACTTTCCAGAAAGAGTCTCACCCAACTCAGTATCTTCATGGAAAGTTTCAGGGTAATTCTTCAAGCAAGGGCCGAGAAAAAGGGAGAATTCCAACACGTATTTTCCCCATGCAATTTTCCAAAGGAAAATTGAACAGCAATTCTGAACAATGGCTGAACAAAATTGTACCAAATTTGCACAAAGCTACATTTTTACCCAGAAAGCGTGCTTTTTGTGACATTGTGTAAATCCATTCAGCAATTTTTGAGAAAATAGGGTTCAACATTTATTGATATCTGGACTATTGGTGTCCAGATATGTACTGATTGGCCAATTTAGAGGAGACTAATCCTGATTGGCTGGTTACACCTGAGCAATATGTTGTGGCATCCATTACAGAATTCAAGCATATGGTATCTGTGTCCTGAAAAAGAATTAAGAAATATGCAAGAGGGTAGGGAGAGCACACCCTGACACCAAAGGGCATGTGGCGGGGAGGTCCCAAAGGGACACCTCCTTGATTGGCTGGCCACAACGTTGACAACATGTTGTGGCAATCACTACAGGAGTCTGGGACGTGGTCCCAATTGAAATGCATTGCACTGAATAGCAGGTTTTAAGGGTTGGAGGGTAAGGAGTACATATAAAGTGTGATAACAGATTTTAATCACATGCTAAATCATTTGTTGGTGGTAGCACAGTCAATCAATCAATCAATCAATATGCCAGGTGCGAGAAAGAGCATCATTCGCTATAGAAATGGCTGATTCGTGGGGTGCCTGCGATGGAGAGGGAGGCTGATCAGAGGAGTCTGGATGGTTGGTGGAAGGTTAGACGTTTGTTGATGTATGCTGGTCCTTCGTTGTGCAGAGCCTTGTAGGCTCTGCACAACGAACTGGCATCTCTTCTGAATCGGGAGCCAGTGCAATTTCCTGAGATGGGGTGTGATGTGGGTTCTTCTGGGGAGGTCGAGTATGAGTCTTACTGCTAGGTTCTGTATTATGTGGAGTCTCTTAAGTAAGTGTGCATTGATTCCCACGTAAAGCGTGTTTCTGTAGTCTAGTCTGCTGGTAATGAGGGCCTATGTGACAGTCCTTCTGGTGTTTATCAAGAGCTACCTGAAAATCTTGCGGAGAATGCGAAGGGTGCGGCAGCAGGCTGAAGAAACTGCATTGACTTGTTTCTCCATGGATAGCTTGTCATCTAGGATGATGCCGAGGTTGTCGGCGTAGTTGGAGTGGGGGGTGTACCAAGCTCCGCTGGCCACCATGCGTTGTTCCATGACGAGGTGTTGTTCCCAAAGATGAGGACTTCCGTTTTGTCTGAGTTGAGTTTGAGATAGTTATCTTTCATCCAGTCCGCAATGTTCATCATGCATCTGTGGAAGTTGGCTTTGGTGCTGGAGAGATATTTGGACAGAGAGAGGATGAGCTGTGTGTCGTCGGCGTAGGAGATGATGTTGAGTTCATGTGATCTGATGGTGTCGGCTAGAGGAGTCATGTAGATGTTGAAGAGGGTCGGGCTGAGGGATGAACCCTGGGGGACTCCGCAGATGATCTTCTTGGGCTGTGAGGTAAGTAGTAAGTATAGGAATTTAATTGTGGGGTATTCTAAGGTGATTTTACCCTGTGTAAAATGCTGATCCTCTGCTGGGATTTGATGAACCATGGTTGGGAGAAAAATGTTTTCTCTTATGATTTTCTGATAGAGGTTATGGAAAGTGCTCCAGAAACTGAAATTAAAGCATATTTTCTGTAAATTCACACTATCTTAGTCAGCCAGGTCAGAATAAAGTCTGACATAATGAGTGAAACATGTATTTCCAACAGCAGCAGCAGCCTCTCAGTTGATTCTATGGCAGGAACAGAGTCTCAGATTATCCTTCTCATTTCTTTACAGCAACAAACAGCAGCCAATGAATGAACATTTAGAGGATGGAATTCAAGTGGTACCTACAGCACATGCAGGCATGGAACAGTAGAGCCATTAGCGGCACCCACCAGGACATGGTAACTACATTTCCCATAAACAGGAGATTGAGTCACAACACTATCCACCAATCATCAGGTAGTACCCCTTCCAAATAGGACTGACACTATCTTCTGCTTCTTTCTTTTTTGCTGTTGGCAGTCAGATAAGTGTCTTATTATATTGTTAAAGTCTTTTGCACTTTATTGTGTATTTCCTTCTGTTATTCAGTTATTTGGGTAGAACTGCGATTGTGCCGTTATCACCGACAGCGACATGTTTGGTTGGATATTTTAGGTGTTCGTTATTGTTTGGGCACAAGAGTTATTGACAGGGTTTCGCCACCTTTTGCATGCCAAATGGGACATTTTAGATTCTCTTTTGGTTTATTTTTCTTTCCACCTTAATAATAAGCTCCAGGGGAGTGGGACGGAGGGCTTGGGACTGCCTCGTTGCTAAAGTATTTCAGCATGAGGGCAGTCCCATTTCTATGCACATGAGCTCGGGCATGCAAAGCAGTGGGCATTTTCAACACAGGCTTGTGGCTGTAATAACTTGAACAGTGAGAGTGAGGTACTCTCAAGCTGCAATACAACCAGATTTGTTTTACTTTATCAAGTTTGTGATGGCTTGAGCCCAGAGACGCCCTACATATGTGGATGTGGTAGGGCTGTAATAATCTGATTGAGGGGTTTTCTCCAAGGGGCAGTGTGCTTCCACCCACCTCAGAACTTGTTTAATACAGTGTTTGGCCCCTTTTTAAAAAACAATGATATTTGTGGGTTGCCCCCTCTCCCTCTAGGTCCTTTTCGGTGCCTCTCTCGATACCTAACTAACGTGGCAACTTCTCAACCCTTTGACTAAGAGTATTAGGATTATTATGAAGGGGAGGGTGCCAATCAGTATGTAGAAGATGACCTTGTCAAAGCGCTGGACAAGTCGGTCCAGCAGTCTGTCAATTGAGCACTAGCACTAGACTTAAAGCACATTACCCAGCAACTGAATCCCTACGCGCAAAGTCATCAAATTAAGAGGTCTGCGGGCTATTCTGATGTTCCAAGAAGCACAACAGGAGCTAACCCAACTAACAACTGGGTGAAGAAGCAACAACATCTTTCTGAGGTTCTGGAGAAGCTTTCACCGGCCTACTTTCAAGAATATGAATATAGTGCCTTACACCCTAGCAAGGTGTCTGACTCGCGTCTCGGCATAATATTGCAGTCATGGATACTAATTTGTTCACTAGTACGCCTTCTAATCCATTGGCAGGCCTTCATCTGGACCAAAGGAAAACAGAAACCTCCAAGCATAAACCTGGAAATGGCACCTCAGCACCAGGCAGGGGTGCTGTCATTTTACCCTGAGGATATAGTACATTCTTGTTCGGTTGAGTGGGTGCCCTTGCTCGAAGTGGCAGAATATTTCCAAACAAGGCTTCACAAACATTTTGACAAGGACATCCGTAACCACCTTCGTGTGGCATTTCCTTGTTCCGCCTTACAGTGGAAGGTGGCAGAGACACCGTATGTTGACCCGAACATGATTACATTGATGCGCAAATTCTTGAATCTAAAAAGGGCATGGATCGGGCATGGAAAGCATGCTCCTTGATTAAGCTGGACCCTTAAGATCATTGAACTTGCCTACCAGGCTAAGGAGTTTGTAGCTCATATTGATCTGGACACATTGATTAGGTGGGTGCAAAGGGCTGTGTGTCATCTCGGTAACGCTAACTGCGCCAAATCTGCGGAAATAAGGAAAAACATTCGCCTCCACATTGATCCTAAATTGGTGGAACTGGCCTGGCAGGCCCAGTTAGAAATGAAATGCTCTTTGGTGACCCTTTCATTAAAGATTTAGGACAATTTGTAACAACTTTCACTGCCCTAGACAAGGCCCAGATGTCATTGAAGAAGGTGGTCTAGCCTGGCTTTTTTGGGTGTGCCGGGAGATATAGGGGCCGATTGTCACGCCATTCATAGTCGCAGGGTCCTTAACAAGGGTATTCCACCAATAGAAGAGACGAATGGCATTAGGATGTAAGAGGCCATACATCCTACCCTTCATGGAACCGAGAAGGGCGGGACCACTACCACGAAGATGGTTATAGAAGAGCGCACATGTTATTCTGGGGAGCAGACTACTTCATTTTTTGCACAATTGGGAGATGATTAGGAAAGATGCTTGGGTATTAGAGACAGCGCAAGGATTCAAACTGGAGTTTTATCACACACCAAGACAGATACTTTTTCCCTTCAAGAGCGTAGTTTAATAAAAGCAGAGGTTGCTAAAACTCCTAGCCAAGGAGGCAATTTGTGTCTCAGAAACCCACCTCAGACGGTTTGTAAGCAATATATTTCTGGTGCAGAAAAAAGATGAGTTTCACACACTGGTCTTGAAACTAAAAAAAGTTCAATTATTGAATATAATTGGATATTTTACAGGCATTTCAAGATGGAGGTATCCATCTACTGTGAAATCTGTTGTGACCTCTTGATTGGATGGTCTGTTTGGACCTCAAAGATGTCTATTTCACATTACCATTTTTTTCCCTGCACAGACATTTTCTGGAATGTCAGTGGGGTCAGGAGTGGTATGAGTTTCAAGTGCTTCTGTTCAGTCTCTCATTATCCCCATGGTGCTTCACAAAACTGATGAAACCGGTAGTGGGGGTTGGAGCCCGGTGTGGACAGGTCCCCACCGGGTACAGATGGTCGAGCCAGGAGTTGACTCTGCATATCAACTGCCTGGAACTTCTGGCAGATTTGTTTGCCATTTGAGCCCTACCCCCTCAAAGAGTGAGTTGCTGTGTCCCGTTGCGGATAGACAATGTATCTGCACTCCGTTATATCAACAAACTCCGGGGCACAAAATCTTGCTTGCTTGCTGTGATAGTGAAGGAATTCTGGCAATATTGCCTACAACAGCATATCTTAGTAGTGGCAGAATACATTCCAGTTGAACATAATGTAATATCCACCTGAAATTCCAGACATCTGATGGACGACAGTGATCGGAAGCTGCATCCACGAGTATTCCGATGGCTGAATCAGCTGTGAGGTCATTGCGAGGTTGACTGTTTTGCCTCCAGACTCAAGTCAATTCTTAAACAGAGCAATTTTTCAGCTGGTGAACCGATCAAGTGGAGACAGCTATGGATGCCTTTCTACAGAATTGGTTCAGGGACCTGGATTATGCATTTTGCCAGTTCATGGTGATCCCCAGAGTGACAGCTCAGGTAGCGATGTCAGGAAGCAGAACTGATTTTAGCGGCTACGCTTTGAAGAGTTCAATCATGGTTTCCAGTGCTTCTGGAAATGCCATGCAACTCTCTGCTGATGCTATCCCTATGGCCGGACCTTTTATGGGATCCCTTAGCTCATCCACATTCCCTTGCACAGGGCCTGCCTATCATGGTGATAGCGCAGATTAGGGCCAAAATTGAAGAGCATGGTTCACCGTTTCAATTACCATCACTTAGAGGGTTAAGCCCCGAATCTTCTTCTTGAGGCAATGAATCTTGGTGACCGTATTATGATTCAAAGAGCTATTTCAGCATCACAAGCAAATTTCAAATACAGTTCCCAGTTCGGTCAATGATGAGAACTTTGGATAAGTTTGTAAAGCTTTATTCTCAATAAGAGATTAATAATTGTCTTTGTATTCTTTTTCTTTATTCATATTAGTCAATAAATCTTAGTAAATTTACAGAAATCTCATAAAAAGGTTTGGTTAGAATGAAATAGATGATATAATGCATCAAGCATGTTCTTTAACGGAATAAACCCTATTCTAAAGTTCAGACCCGAATTTCAGAGTTAGTAGATCCCATGAAGAGTTCAAGTTCAAAGGAAAAGAGTGGGATTAAAGGAGCATAAAGCTTAGTGCCAAATTTTAAGCAGAAGAACTACCCATAAAGGGTAGTTCATGAAACTCAGCCGAGTCTCAATAAATAGAGTGGGTGATCATATAGTCGCAGTGGCAATCAGTAAAAAGAAATCCTCAAAATGAAGTGAGATGAACAGAAGCAGCAGTAGCCACAAAACTCCAATGGGAGATAAGGAGTGAAGAAAAAGCATCGGGGTAAGAGCATGTAAAAGGGCATAAAAAGGCATTGCCCCAAATAAGGAACACGCACTAAAGGCACTATGCACTTTTTAAGAGAAAAAAAATTGTTTACTCATTGGGTGAGGCGTCCTGTTTTGTAAAATTTTAACAATGTACTTAAATTTAACTGAATTGATGGTTTTATGGCTGATTGAGGATTTTGAATTTTAAATAATCTGATTTGGAGGGTCTTGATGGGTCCCCATGTTTTGTTTTCTAAACTTGTCAAGCTGTTTTCTGCTGAAACTTACTCTTTGTATTGTCTTTTTATTCGTGACTTTTATGGTTTGACAAAAAAAACGAATAAAGTTTTATTTGATTTGATTTGAACATGCACTAATATAAAAAGACATAAATACATGTTGCAGACATTGTAGCTGGCTTCTTCCTTTCTGGACAAATCAAAAGGCAGCTCTCGTCTGTGAACAGGTTCCGTTCCTGCTTTTCCACAAAAATACACGGAGATAGCAAAGCCTTTATCATAAGTTAGCTACAGACATTCTTATGTAGTTAAGTTCAAGTCCCATTGGCATCGATAGCAGGTTGGCCTTCTAAAATAATTGTTTCCCTGTGTACACAATCAACTATGCTAAAGAAAAGCAAAAATGTTTTCGCAAAAAAATACTGTTTAGTAATGCATTTCAATAATGCGAACAAAAAATATTGTTTTGAATAAACAATTGTTCTATTCAGGCATTATATGAAATAGGGTGAAAATCGGATGTTTTAATGATTAGAAACAGTCTGCTGCTTAGTGAAATAATACATTTGATTAAAACCGGAAAATTCTGGCGTTATGAGGAACATTTCCAAGCGTGTAACATTAAGGTCAGACTTTTAAATTATTGGCGCACAGTTCAGCAATATCAAATTCACTTCTAGTTGAAGGAAGCTTGCTTTTCAGTATTTCTGTGGCCTATACGCATAGCTATGACTGCCTATTGCAGTTTGCACATTTTAAATGCGTGTCATTTCAGCTTTGAATTTTACATTAATCATTGCACATTTTTAATTGTTAATCTAAATAATCTGCATTTTAATTAGTCGCCCTTATCAATGGCATAGTGGATTTCGGGCACTGCTGGCAAATGCCAGGACTTTCTCATCAAGGTCCCTTCTATATCAAACAAGCATGGGCAAGCAGCACACATAAATACCACTCTTTGGCCTGGGGTCTGCTCGGGGAAGATGGTTTTGTTGGTGTGACACACGGGGTGTGGATCTCATGGAGGCAGGATTCCATTTAGCCTTAAATATTTTTGTTTGAACTGGCAGAAGGGGGTTTGGCTTACAGATAAATGAACAGTTTCCGTTCTGCCATTTCAGTGAGCCATAGGCCTAGTGATGGCAACAGATTGGGGAGCACCCCATGGTATGTAAACTGATGAGAGGGGTTAGATGTTCCTTTACCTCGATATTCAAGTTTATAGAATGTGACTGTGCTCTTATGATTCATGGACCACAAGCCGGCTAATGAGGAATTAATTCGGAGACAATTGTCAGCCAAGCTACTGTGCTTATATTTTTCACTAGTGGTCCAGCACTCACAGAATTGTAAACAATATGTCCAGTTAGTGAGAGTTCGGCATATGTTCACCAATGATTTATAATGAAGGCATATCTGAACATTTGATACACAACGTGAATCACTCCATCTGACGAAAGTATTAAAAAACGCCATTGCATAGTGGATAGTAGTAGACTACTATATCCACTATGCAATGGCGTTTTTTAAATGAAGAACAGGAATAAAGAATAATTGATCTGAGATAGTTTCGTCAGATGCAGTGATTCACGTTGTGTATTGAATGTTCAGATATGCCTTCAGTATAAATCATTGGTGAACATATGCCGAACTCTCACTAACTGGACATATTGTTTACAATTCTGTGAATGCTGGACCACTAGTGAGAAATGTCGTTTTTTAAAAGTTGCTTTCAAATTTAGTAGAGAGGGGTTGTACTCCAGGTTCTGTGCACCACATATAGACTAATAACTTGTCCTACCTATTTGGTTGTTAAGTGCGGTACTTTATTGCCTCGATCCCTCTGTGTATAGTTGTTAATGTGCTTATATGTTTAACCTCCTGCAGATGAGTATTGGGTATCAGAGCCCTGGAATTAACAGATAGAGTGTTTTACCTGAAAGGGTGTCTTTCTGTATTTCTAAACAGTTTGGGGCATATTTACGTTCCCTGGCGCATCCCTGCAAATCAGCAGGGATGCGCCAGGGAAGATGCGACACCCAAGTTTGCCCTTGCGCCACCGTCGATGCGCCGCATTTACAATGCGGAGCGCCGTGGCGCACAGAATGGCAGATGCGTGTCGCATCCCCCGACGGAAAGGCGGCGCATTGCTGGAGTCGCGTCGCAAGCGCGGCGCAGCTCCAGCAATGCTCGAGGGTGCCCTATCCCTAACATGGTGCGTCAATCCTTACGCCTTCTTCAAGCAGGCGCAGGGTGTTGACGCAGCATGGGCGTAAAGTGACTCAGTGAAATCTTGTAGATTTCACTGCGTCACTTTTACGTGGCGTACCTGCGAGGTAACGCCCACCCTGCGCTGGAACGCCCACATGAAACCTGACACAGGTTTCATGTGGCGCAGGGGTTTACTACGTGACGCATCTCCCTAGATGCGTCACGTTGTAAATATAGCGCAACGTGGCGCATGGTTTGCGTCGCCGCTGCGTCACTTGCGTGACGCAACGGCGGCGCAAAAGTGGCGCAAGGGGCTTGTAAATATGCCCCTTTACATCTAATTCTAGAGTGAATTCTTATCCAGCCTTTCCTAAAAATAAACAATTGCATGTGGTACAGTGCCTGAACTCTACTTTTGCTGCTAGATGGTAGAGTCCAGTTGTTGATTTCTCTTCAGAAATCATATAAACCAGTTACTTCAGCCACCTCAGCTCAGTGGGTTCGGTGGCTGATTTTGGAGGCTGTCATAAATATTTCTAAGTTTGAAGCACATTCTGCAAGAGGAACTATGGCTTTCACAGCAAGTGCATTGGGTTCAGGGATGGAAGATATAATGAAAGTAGTGGACTAGTCCACCGAATCTATGTTTAAGAGTTTTTATTATAAACCAATTGTGAATATACTCTCTGTTGGTGTGGTACAGTTTTAAACAAGCATTATCTGAGCCTCAATCCTTCCATAGAATAAAAACATTTCTAGCTTGAAAGTCAAGAATTTTCAATTTTATTAAGGACACGGATACGAGGATTATTCCACCCATGCTGAAATGCTAAATGCATCTATTCATTCATGATGTGTACTATTACATACATTTCATTATGCCTGCTCTAATTTTATATTATTGTATTGTGTCTTAAAAGTAAGCAGCAAGTGTTACGTTTTATTTTTTTCATCAATAGGTACAGAGCACAAGCAGAAGTGAGCATAGAAGCTCATGGAGTGTCATGAAGAAGAAGGTCTCCATTCATAGCATCTTGTACCCACGAATCAGCTGTGTTTTCAACAAGTTCCAGTTTGGAGCAAGCCGAGGGAGGACCAGACAACCCAATTGGGATGGAGCTGTTACTCAACAGTTTAGCTCACGTATGTCGGAGAACTGTTTTTAATATGAGCTGACTGTATCATTCCAAAGAAAGAGATAGGAAGATGGTGTCAGCCCTATTTGGAAGGTGTACTGTCTGATGATTGCTGGTGAGTGTTGTGACTTATTCTCATGTTTATGAGAAATGTAGTTTTGTGTTAAATTTTCATTCAGTGGCTGCTGTTTGTTGCAGTAAAGAAACTAGAAGCATAATCTTCTCCTCAGTGTCCTTAATAGAATTATAAAATCTTGATGCATAAGATAGAGCATTTTTTAATCCCCAGTGTTCTACTGAAGCCTTCCAGAGTGTTCTGATGAACTAAAGTGCTAACATACTTACTTATGACAAGCCTTCAGCCTTTTTGACTGAATCAAAGCTGTAAAACTTAAATCCTTTCCTTTGAAAATGAACAAAATGCGGGGAATCGTTTTGTCATATAAATTGTGGTCAGTGCTTTGAAAAGCAAATTTAGGACCCATTTTATATGAGTTCCTAAATATCTTCCTCATCCATTTCAATAAAACATTCTGACATGCAGACTGAACATTGTACAATTTTTACATTCAGCAGCAGCCTTCCAATTAATTCCCTGATGATCAGCTGGAGCTTTGCCACAATTTTCTAATGAACAACTAGAGTGCTAACATTCTATATTTATGACACAATTGTGGCACACCCGGACGCCATCTTGATGGAATCAAAGCAGTAAAACTGAAAGCATTTCCTTGATACTTAAAAAGTTTCCCAAGATGGCTGCAAGAGAAAAAAGAGCCCAAATATCACCCAACTGTAGCCCAGATATAGTCCATTGACAGAAGAGCGCAAAACTATTTAAGTAACTCATGCAACAAATAATCATGTGATTAATTGACTAGAAATACATGCAAACAGCAAAACGTATAAAAGCTCTTTGATGCTATTTGAGAACTCAGAAAACATGCTCATTTTAGCTTTTTAGAGCACTCAACATAGCTTCTATGAGAAAAAAAGACCTCCTCATTTTGTTGATTAAAGGAAATGTTTTAAGTTTTACAGTTGTGATTTTATCAAGATGACTTCAGGTGTACCACACTTTTGTAATAAATGCAGAATGTTAATGTTCTAGTTTATTAGAACACTGTAGGGATGGAGGGGGCCCGGGCATGGACTTGGACAATTGAGGGCAGGGAGGAGGGAGCAAATCAACCACACCAGGCAGGCAAGAGGGTCAGTGGCAGAACAACAGACAATGGAGGGCAGGAGGGAGGAGGCAGGTGCAGCAAGCTGGCCATGGAGGACAGATGAGAGAGGCTGTGGCAGCACAACAAAAGATCATGAAGGGCAGGAGGGTGGGGCAGTAGCAGCACAACAGGCCATTAAGAACAGGAAGGTTGGGGTTGGGGCTGGGGCATGCCAACATGCCATGGAATACAGGATAGATGGGATAGAGGCACATACACAAACAACAGCGGGCAGGAGGCAGCAGGGGCAATACGCTTACCATGCAGCGCAGGGAGGAGGGGCTAGTGGCAGCACAATGGACCACAGAGGGCAGGAGAGAGGGGGTAGGGGAACAGACTCGGACAGTGGAGGGCAAGGGAGGGGAGAGGGACAGCAAGCTGACCACAAAGGGCAGGCTGGAGCAGAAGTGTCAGCACAACGGACCACAGGACAGATGGCAGGGGCAGTGCAGCACAATAGACCATGCATGGCCAGCGGAGGTTTAGTGGCAGCAAAACGAACCATGGTGGGCAAGAGGGAGAGGGCAGGGACATGCACACAGGATCATGGAGGGCAGAAGGGAGGTGTAGGGCCTAGGCTCAAACAACAGAGGGCAGGGGGAAGGGTACAGGGGCAGCACAACAGATCACTTAGGGTGGGCAGGAGGAACAGTGGCAGCACAACGGAAGATGGAAACAGGGGGGAGGGTCAGCTGAATGGACCATGTAGGGCAGGAGTGACGGGACATGAGCTTGGACAATAGAAGGCAGGATGTTGGGGGCAAAGACTGGTGGAAGGACAGGGGCAGCAAGCTGCAAACTAACCATGCAAGACAGACATGAAAGGCAGCCACATAGGGCTGGAGTACGGGGGCAGCGGCATGGACTTGGACAATGGAGGGTAGGGATGAGGGGGGCAAGGGCAGCAAGCTGAGTCTGGAAGAAAGTCCTTGCGTTGCTTGAGCGAGGGCAGCACAATAGACCACGGAGGGAGGGGAGGCGGAGGGGCACACACACAGAGAAAGATGGGCAGGGAGGAGGGGGAGGTTCAGCAAGCTGACCAAGTAGGGCAGGCTGGCAGGGCAGTAAGCAGGAGCAGGGGCAGTAAGCTATCTACAGATGGCTGGCTGGATGAGGTAGGGGCACCCAGATGGTGAACAGAGGGCAGGCAGAAGGGAGACAGGGGGAGCAATCTTACCATGGTGAGCTGGTCAGAATGGGCACGGTCAGCACAATAGACCACGGAGGGCATGAGGGAGAGGCAAGAGCCAGCAGCGGCCCGTGCATGTAAGAGCGGTGGGCCGGGTGGGGGGGGGGGGATTTCGACAAACGACGACGAGGGAAAATTAATTATTTATTTCATTTTTCCTCATGGTCGTCTGTCGAATCCCCTTCCCAACCCGGCCCCACCGCTCTTACCTGCACCTGCCGCTGCTGGCAAGAGCATGCACATGGAGGATATAGGGAAGGGGGCAAGGGCAGCAAACTGATGGGATGCAGATGGGAGGGGCCAGGAGTACACAGGTGGAGAACAGAGGGCAGGCAGGGAGGAGGGTGGAGCTAGCAAGCTGACTATGGAGGGCACGCGGAGGGGCCAGGGGCATGCATATGGAAAAGAGAGGACAGGCAGGTTGGGGGCTGGGAAATCAACCTGACCACAGAGAGCAGCAGGTCGGAGCAGGAGCACGCAGATTGAGAATGGCAAGCAGGAGAGGAGCAGGGACAGGAAGTTGGCCACAGAGGGCAGACTGTGGAGTTGGCCAACAACTGGAGATGGGCCTGTGCCAACACCCTGCTGACAATGGCTGAAGGCTATGTGCAGTGGAGCTGTTGGCTGAATATACTCAAAAACCATAGAAATTCACTGAAAAAAACAAGATTAAACAGACGTTATAGTCGGGTATGGTAATATGATCTTCCCTAATTTAAACAAACTAAAAAAGTTGCTGAAAAAACAAAGGTTAAAGTGACCATATAGTTAAGGACGGTAATAAGATCTCAGCTTACATTAAGAAAAAAAAGAAATTCACAAGTTATAGTTCATTCAGCTAACTATACCTTGTGCTCCTGCCATACACTGCTTATGACCTCACATATTACATCACTCATGACATGTTAAATGACATCATTGATGACATCACTTATCACATCACCCACATAATGTGACAGTTTGCTATACGCTTTGCGCACTGGAAGGTTATTATAGATGTACACCTAGACGCAATTTTCTATCACCATTGTAGTGCTAATAGGCGTAACCTTTAACAAAATGCAAGACATAAAGCATATGTGCGAAACCACTCACTTTTGGAAGAAATTATGCTCTTTTTTACTGATATTCAGGTGCATAAGCAACATCATTTTGGTGTAGACATTAATGCAATCAGCAGTTTAATAAGCTGTTCAAAAGAGTGTTTGGTCATTATTTACCTTAATCAGTTGTACATGTTAACCCGTTTACCGCGGCGGCACTTCCGCCGCGGTGCGGGCGTTCCACGGAGTGGGCGGGGCTGCGCCGGCCAACGGTCGTTCGCAGCACTGGGGAGGTAGTGCTCGCGACGGCCGCTGGCCGACGCAAGCACGGAAGGGGTTAAATACCCAATCTGACAGAGAATTTTAAAGTAATGACTTCACATATACACTTTAATCACTGATAACTCATGAATTGAAAAAAATCTTGCTCATATTCTTGAAATGAGAAGAATTGTGTACACCACGCTTACACGCTTACAATCATTATGCGTTTTAACATTCTTCAACCATGTATAATGTCTCAGAATTTTCATTGAACTTCTGGAAATAAATATATGTACCTTATAAATCTGCAGTTTATATAATAATTATCAATAGCTGTAGGAAAGTGGGATCTGCAATCATGGCTACCCCCACTAAATGGCTGGTGTTATGCTGTTTCTGACTAGTCTGACTGGGATCCTGCTAATAAGGATCCTAGTCTCTATGCTTTCTCCCCTAAAGTGATTGTGTTAAGTACTTAGATACATCCCAGATTGGATACTGATGTACCCTAATAAGTCCCTAGTATATGGTACTGAGGTACCCAGGGGATAGGTACACCAGGGGTCCCCCATGGGCTGAAGCATGTATTATGCCACCCATGGGAGACACCTCAAACTGTAACTACAGGCCTGCCATTGCAGCCTGTGTAAGCTGGTGCTAGCATCACTTACGACAGATATAGGTGCCCTATATATGAGGTCACTACACTTCAAACCTATAAGTCACCCCTAAAGCAGGCCTTTCAATCCTGAAGGCAGGGTGCTCGGTTCTAAGTGTGAGGGTGCCCCTGCATGAGCAGGGCACCCCTACAGCCTACGGAGTCCATTCTCCCAGGTTATACGTGAGTCAGCCATATAACATATAGAGGGGCCATACGTCATTACGCGATGACCAGCTCTAAACTGGATGTAACGAACCCTGTCATGTTTGGTATCAAACATGTTTGAATCATACTCCCACACCGATTCCATGCACTGTGAAGCTCCTCCGGGAGGCCCTCAGTGCTCCTGGTACCAGTCTTCCAGAACCGGACAGCAAGCTAGAGCTGCTGCCAACCAGGGACATGTTTCTGCCCTCCTGCTGCTGAGCAAAGCTCGAGCAGGGGAAGGCAGAACAAAAGATATCCTGTCACTGGGAAGTGTGACCACCTCCCAGACAGGGTTTAGAGTATTGGGGCAGGGTGGGAGCGCTTGCCAGCGCCACTAAGTCTGCTTGAGGGGCACATTTGGTACCCTCTTTGCACAGTCCAGTTCAAACCAGCTCAGGGAGCCGTTGGCTCCCGCTCTGACGTGAAACTGGACAAAGGACATGGGAGTATCCTCCCCACTGTCCAGCCCCTCATCTGGGAGGGAACCCTGAATCGTCCCAACCCTTTCCTTAGGGTACTTAAGGGCTTACCTGTGGGTGGGTCCCTAGATTCATCGTGGGACAAGATTCAGATCAAGATACCACTTCATCTCTGACCGTCTGGGCACTTTGGACTTCGCTCTGGGCAGCAAAGCTACAACTAGGAAGACTCCTGCTGCTCCTGGTCTCATCCCCCTGCTCATCTGCTGCAACGTCCGTGCCTGCGCTCCATACAGGAACCTTCCAAGGTGAATGGACATCCAAGACACCTGAAGGAATCTCCCTTGAAGTGAAGAAGTCACTTCCCTGCATCTGCAGGCACCGCAACCAAGCTAACAGGTCTGCTGCTCCTGGGCTCCTACGGATTCTGAAAGGCTCAGCAACACAGGTGGTGGTTTTACAACTCCCTCGAGGCCTGCACTGTCTTCATACCAAGTTTGAGGCCAGTATCCCTCGTCGGAACCGCAGGAACCAGACCCCTGTGCACTGCGTCGACCTGTCATTGCAAAGGCTTGTTGGCTCTCTTCCTCAGAGATCTTGGGCTCCAAGTAGCCTCCACCTCAAGCATCTCCTGTGACCAAGATCTCTGTCCTCCCCACACCTCATGCACCGTGGGCCTGAATCTTGGGTGAGCTGCTCAAGGTCCTCTTCCAACTCCAGTGCCTCTGGCCTGTGGGTCCTCTTGAGGGTCTTCTTTGACTTAAGTGGGCTCCACAGATTGTTTGGGGCCTACTCTGCCTACCCTGCTTGTGGTGAGTCCCTTGGACCTTGCTGGTCCCGACTCTGCACCTTTTTCACTTTCTACATTGGTTGCAGTTGCCAAGGCTTGTTGGTACTCCCGACGACCACCGACACCTCAACTCTCGACATCTGATGTGGGACAGCTCGTGCATGGCTCCTGGTCTTCCACAGCATCGCCTGGTCCACACAGCTGCAGCTCCAAGGTCACTGTCAACTCTCCTGCAACACCAACATCGGTGGGCATTCGTCTTCGTGCCTCCTGGTCACTCCTGAGTGTCATAGACTCTGTCTCCTCTGCTTCCACGTACTTCTCAGCTTGAATCCACCTTTTGGTTCCACCAGACACTTTCACCTTCTCCAGCAGCGTCATCTTCGTGAAGTTCTCCATTGAGTTTGACAGCGGTTTCCGACGCGACTTCACACCTATGCACCCGGATTCCCTAGTGTAGGTATTCTGGTTCCTAAGGTATCTACGGATGGAGTGGCTCTCAAACCTTCTGTCTTCCACAGGGATTCTTCAGGGTCCACTGGGAAGGGTCCTGCTTCTTTAAAATTGCAACCGCGACTTACCCATTGACTTGAATTGAGCAAGCGGTCGTATTCCCACTCTGTACACGGCCTCCGTGGGGTTCCTATTTACTTACCTCGGGTGGTTCCTTGGATCCCCAGCATTTCTAGGTCCTCTGGGTACAGTCTTGACTCGAGTTGCGATTCGCATCCCACTACTTTAGTATATGATTTGGTCTCCCCCTGGAAACCACTGTTTATTCGTTCTACTTACCTGTTTTTACTGCAAAGTATTGTGTGCATTGTGTATATCTCCGAGTAGGAGTTATTTGTATGTGTTAGTGAGTGTCTTATAATAAATACATATTTTTATAAATACACTGTGTGGTTCTTTTTCACTTAATCTATACCAATAAGATTATGTTCTGGTAAAACAAGCTGCTTTACACTCCTTCTGGACTTGGCCTGAAGGCTGCTCTCCACAGCTACCACTTAGAGAGCTTTCTAAGGTTGTCTAAGATCACTAAAATCACCATAAGGGTTGTCTGGATTAGTGCAGGGTGCTACACTTACATACTTGAGCACTGTTAGAATTGGGGGTCTCTAGTTGGCACAGGTAGGTACTTGTGACAAATAGGGACCCTCGCCTCTAGTCAGGGTAGGGGGGTACACTCCTAAAATAACCCCTGCTCACCCCCTTGGTAGCTTGGCACGAGCAGACAGGCTTATCTTAGAGGCAGTGTGTAAAGCATTTGTGAACACATACAGTAATCTAGTGACAACACTACAGATGGACGCCACACAAGGTTTATATCAAAAATAAGTATTCTTTATATAGTTTTAACACAAGACCATAAACGACAAAAATCCACAATACTTTACTTAAAATGGTAGTTTTAGCTTAGTTCAGTTCAGTTCCTAAGATGCGACACTTTAAGTCAATGTACCTTACGATGCGGGACGCTTCCACAACAAGCAATGTTGCAGCGATGGAAATGCGACAAAGTTCTGGTGCAAAGAAATAAAGACGTCAAGTTCTTCCTGATGCGGCACGCTTCTCCGATGTTGCGAGAAGTCTCGACTCGATGAGTCAGCTGCAGCGGCGACACCCTTGTTCCGTGATGCGACGACAGCGGCGTTGGCAGCGACACTCTTCTCCGACGTTGCGAGACGCTTCTGCTCGATGCGACAACTGCAGCGGCGACACCCTTGTTTCGTGATGCGACGGCAGCAGCTCCGACGGCGGCACGCTTCTCCGTGGATGTGAGGCGCTTCTCTCGATGCGGTGCAATGCATCAGCTACAGCGGCGACATCTACGATGCGACGGCAGCGGCTGCGACGGCGACACGCTTCTTCCTCGATGCGAGACTCTTCTCTTGATGCGGTGCAATGCGACAGCTACAGCGGCGACATCTACGATGCGACGGCAGCGGCTGCGACGGCGACACGCTTCTTCGGGGTTGCGGGACGTTTCTCGAGATGCGGTGCAATGCGTCAGCTACAGCGGCGTCATCTCCGTGATGCGACGGCAGCGGCTGCGACAGCGACACGCTTCTCCCTCTTGAGTCGCGCTTCCAGCTCCTTGCGACACGCAGTCCCTTCAGAAGGCCCAAAACAGCAGCAGGCACTTCCAAAGGATTCTTGGGGAGCTGGTGGTTGAAGTCTGTTGTCCCTGAGACTTCAGCAGGAGGCAAGCTCTTTTCTCAAGCCCTTGGAGATACTTTACAAGTTGAATAAAAGTGCACACAAAGTCCTTTCTCCTTCCTTTGGCAGTCAGGCAAACACTGCAGGCAGATCCCTCTAGCTTAGGGATAGTCTTCTCCTCAGTTTCTTCTTGGTTCCGCTCCTCAGCAAAGGTTTCTTCTTGTTTTCCCAAAGTGATCTAATTTCCTAGGGGTCTGGGTCCCCTTTTATACACAGTTTTCCTTTGTTCTCTGAAGGCAGAGAGGCCTCTGCCTAGCCCAAAACCAGTTCTGGTCAGTCCTGGAGCACTTTGTTTTTCTGACTCCTTCTTTCCTTTCAGAATGTGGGGCAGGGTGCTCAGCCGCCCGGCAGGAGGTGGAGCCAGCATTGTGGAAGGCAGGCACAGCCCTATTCAGATCCAGGTGCAACTCCTCCCTCCACTCTGGATGCAGATCTTTCTATTCAGCCCTGTGCTGACTCACCCTGTCTCCTGTAGCCACCCCCAGCCCCTGTCACTCAATCTCCAGACAAGGAATACACAACCTAGCAGAGGCAGGCTTGGAAGTTTAGGCAAGAAAATACCCACTTTCTAAAAGTGGTATTTTCAAACACAGAATGTTATAACCAACTTCACTAAAAGATGTATTTTATCATTCTGAGTTCAGGCATACTAAATTCGTTTTTCTACCATGTTCCCTGGGTCAGTTCTGACTATAAGGTGTAATAGTCAGTCTGCCCATTCTGGCCTATGGGGAGCAGGTAGCCTTGCAATAGTGAAAAACGAAAATGGCTGTAATTCACTATTAGGACATGCCACACACACCAGGGCATGTCCTACCTTATACTTACAATGCACCCTGCCCTAGGGCCTACTTTAGGGGTGACCAACATGCAGTAAAGGGAAGGTTTAGGGACTGGTAAGTGGGTGTACTCACCAAGTCGACATGGCAGCCCTAGGCTGCACACAGGCTCTGCGATGGCAGGCCCGAGACACATTTTACACGCCGCTTCGGTGGGTGGCACAACCAGTGCTGCAAGCCCACCAGCGGCATTGGATTTACAAGCCCTGGGCACACTCAGTGCACTGTACTAGGGACTGACAAGTAAACCAATCATCCAATCATGGAGTCACTAATACATAACACAATTTATCATAGGGAGCACTTGCACTGTGGCACTGGACAGCAGTGGCACAGTGCCCAAAGCATCTAACACCAGCAAAAACAGATCAGTAACATAGGAGGCATCATAAAAAAATGGAAGGGAGACCCACGCCAAGGATGCCAGGTCTAACACGTGTCCCCTCCAGCTGAAATGTGGGGAGAACTACCCTACCTCAGGGGAGTTCTCTTCACTAAGGCGGAAAAATCTGGACAGACCATCAGCATTGGCGTGTTCTGTACCAGGGCGGTGTTCCACCGTGAAATCCATCCCCTGTAGGGAAATGGACCACCTCAACAGCTTTGGATTCTCACCCCTCATCTGCATCAACCATCTGAGGGGCCTGTGGTCTGTCTGAACCCGGAAGTGAGTCCCAAACAGGTATGGTCTCAGCTTCTTCAGTGCCCAGACCACAGCAAATGCCTCACGCTCAATAGCACTCCACCTCTGTTCCCGTGGTAGTAACCTCCTACTGATGAAGGCTACGGGTTGATCTAGGCCCTCCTCATTCATCTGTGACAAGACAGCCCCCACACCATGCTCTGAAGCGTCTGTTTGTACTACGAACTCTTTGGAGAAGTTGGGTGCCAGGAGCACGGGCGCCGTGCACATGGCAGTTTTCAGGGCCTCAAAAGCTTTCTGACAGGTGTCAGTCCAAATCACTTTCCTGGGCTGCTTCTTGGAAGTCAGCTCTGTCAGGGGCGCAACAATGCTGCCATACCCCTTGACAAACCTCCTGTAGTAACCCGTGAGTCCTAAGAAGGCTCTCACCTCTGCAAGGGTTTTGGGGGGTTCCCAATTCAGGATGGTTTCAATTTTGGGTTGTAGGGGCGCCACCTGGCCGCTCCCCACTTGGTGTCCCAAGTACACCACGGAACCCTGCCCGATCTGGCACTTACTCGCCTTGATCGTGAGGCCTGCTCTCCGCAGCGCCATCAACACTTCCCAGAGGTGGCGCAGATGTTCTTCCCAACTGGCGCTGAACACTGCGATGTCATCCAGGTAGGCGACACTGAACGAGTCCAGTCCAGCCAACACCTGGTTGACCAACCTCTGGAAGGTGGCAGGGGCATTCTTCATCCCAAAGGGCATCACCCGGAAGTGGTAGTGCCCATCTGGTGTGGAGAATGCTGACCTCTCTCTTGCCCCATCAGTCAAGGCGATCTGCCAGTACCCAGACGTCAAGTCAAACGTGCTGAGGTACCGGGCAGCCCCTAGCCGATCTATGAGCTCATCAGCTCTGGGGATGGGGTGCGCGTCAGTCCTGGTGACTGAATTGAGCCCTCGGTAGTCCACACAGAACCGGAGTTCTGGTGTGGCACCCGGTGCGGCAGCCTTTGGGACCAAGACCACTGGGCTGGCCCAAGGACTGTTAGAGGACTCAATCACCCCTAACGCAAGCATTTTGGAGACCTCCTCCTTGATGCAAGCTCTCACCCTGTCAGTCACCCTGTAAGATTTGTGCTTCACAGGTGTACTGTCCCCAGTGTCCACATCATGGATGCACCAATCTGTGACACCGGGAACCAGGGAGAACAGATCAGAAAACTGTCCCAGCAACTGGCGGCAGTCATTCTGTTGCTCAGGGGTCAGGGTGGAAGAGAGGTTGACACCATCCACTGACCCATCTTGCTCTGTTGCTGACAGGAGGTCAGGAAGAGGCTCGGTCTCCTCCTCCATCCCAGCATCTGTCGCTAAGAGCATGCCCACTTGGGACCTCTCCAAGTGGGGCTTCAGGCGGTTGACTTGCAGGACCCTCAAGGGGTTCCCGGGAGACCGCAAGTCCACCAAGTAGGTAACCGAACTTTTGCGTTCTGCAACCTCAAAGGGTCCGGTCCACTTATCCTGGAGCGCGCAGGGCTCCACTGGGGCCATGACCCACACTTTCTGACCAGGCTGAAGCTCTACCAGAGTGGCATTCTGGTCGTACCACCGCTTCATCTCCTCCTGGCTGGCTTCCAGATTCGCCTCAGTGAGTTGCCTGAAACGCCTAGTTTGGTTCCTAAAGGCCAGCATGTAACTGTATACATCCTGGGGAGGTTTCCTGGGAGATTGCTCCCAGCCTTCTTTGACCAAACTTAGAGGTCCTCTTACTGGGTGCCCATAGAGAAGCTCAAAGGGACTGAACCCTAGAGATTTCTGTGGCACCTCACGGTAAGCAAAGAGCAGGCATGGTAAGAGGACGTCCCACTTACACCTCATAGGTTCCTCAAGACCCATAATCATGCCTTTGAGGGTTCGGTTGAACCTTTCAACCAATCCATTTCCTTGGGGGTGGTAAGGAGTGGTAAACTTGTAGGTTACCCCACACTCCTGCCACAGGGACTTCATATACTTGGAAATGAAGTTGGTCCCCCGGTCAGACACTACCTCGCTAGGGAATCCCACTCGGGAGAAAATTCCCATCAGTGCTCGTCCCACCACGGGGGCCGTCACTGTCCTCAGAGGTATGGCTTACGGGTACCGGGTGGCATGGTCCACCAAGACCAGGATGAACCTGTTGCCCATGGCTGTCTTGGGGTCCAGTGGCCCCACAATGTCAATACCCACCCGTTCAAAGGGGGTGCTGACTACAGGGAATGGCTGGAGAGGAGCCTTGCGCTTCCTCCCACTCTTTCCACTTGCCTGGCAAGTCTGACATGTCTTGCAGTGAGTGTCTGAACTCCTGCGCATTTGGGGCCAATAAAAGTGGGTG
Source organism: Calotriton arnoldi (assembly GCA_963921515.1). Classification (NCBI taxonomy): domain Eukaryota; kingdom Metazoa; phylum Chordata; class Amphibia; order Caudata; family Salamandridae; genus Calotriton; species Calotriton arnoldi. The sequence continues at coordinate 545,891 of CAWUFW010010803.1, forward strand.
ACAAGCCTCTCAAAGGTCTTGTCCTGCCCCAAATGTCCTGCCAATGGGACATCATGAGCCAGCCCCAGTAGGAAGGCTCTGAGGCAATGGGGTACCACCAGCACACGGGCTGACCCAGGCTCAGCAACCTTAGGCTCAGTATACAGGAGATCATTCTCCCAATAGACCCAATGTGACCCAGACTGATCACCTGTTGCCTGGTATGCAGCCTGTTGCCGCAGACCCACCAGAGAAGGGCATTCTTTCTGCTCCTTGCAGAATTCTTCCCTGGAGGGTCCTCCTTCTTGCTGCCAATGGGTCAGCTCAGGCAGGTCCCCCAGTTCAGCTACCTGTTCCCCTGTAGGCTCCAGGGCATCCCCCTCAAGGTCTGCCTCCTCCTGGACCGTGGGAACTTCGGGGGCCGGTTTCCCGCGCCCCCTGCCTCTTCTCGTGATGGCAGGTACCTGGGCCTCCCTCTCAGGCTCCAGGTCCTCTTGAGCACCTTTACTTGCTGCCATGGACCGGGTGGTCACACCCGCCCAGTCAGGCAAACCCAACATCTCTAAATGAGCACTTCGCTCCACCTTCGCCCAAGGTGAGCTCTCCAAGTCGTTCCCTAACAAACAGTCAACAGGCATGGCGGGCCTCACAGCTACCTGAAGAGTACCAGAGACCCCCCCCCCCCACTGAAAGGGAACCTGAGCCACTTTGCAGTGACTCTCTGTGTTGTCAGCGGCAACAACTGGATAGAATGCATGGGGGACAACCTGCTCTTGAGACACCAGGTGACACTTGACAGCTGTCACACTGGCTCCTGTATCTCTAAGAGCCTCCACCCTATGGCCATTGATGGTCACCCACTGCCTGTATTTCTTAGTGTTGTCAGGCAGCGGGGTCCTGGGGACCACCTCACAGTCTCCTAATGAGACAAGGGACATCTGTGCGGGACCCCACCCCTCTTGGGCATCCATCTCCTCCCCCAGGGCTACACTAGCCATCTGCCGGGGGGCTGCACCAGGGGGTGCGGTCTTTCCAAACTGGTGGCACCTGGGATCACTCGCTATATGACCCAGGTCCCCACATTTGTAGCATCTCAGGGGTCCCCTTTGAACAGGTGGACCTGTCGGGGCCCCTGAGGGTTTCTGGGGGGGAGGCTGGGAACCTTTCCCTTGGTTCCCTTGGGGACTACTTTGGGGCCTTCTTTGGAACTCCCTCTGTTTACCCTTGTCCCCCCCCACTCTTCTGCTTGGGACCCTGCCCACCCTTGGCTGAGTCTCCCACGTGACCCTTGTGGACCCTGGTACTGACCCAGAGGTCCGCCTCCTCAGCAAGCTTCCTAGGGATAGTCAGCTTGCTATCTATCAGGTGCTGGCGTAGCTCTGGAAAACAGTTACTTGACAAGTGCTCCCATGCAATCAAATCAAGGAGCCCCTGAAAATCATCAACTTTGCTACCCTTCACCCAACCATCCAATGCTCTGCAGAAAAAGTGACATATTCAACCCAGGTACTGTTCTCTATCTTCTTGCAACCCCTGAACCTCTGCCTATACAATTCAGGAGTTAAACCATACCTAGACATTAAAGCATCCTTCATGTGGTGATATGAATTATGGACATCAGAAGGCAAATCTAGCAGTGTGTCCCGCCCCTCACTAAGGAACCGTCCCCACAACCCCGCTCCCCAATCCTTCTCAGGGACCTGGTGGGAAGACATGGCTACCTCATAGGCCTTGAACCACTGCCCAATGACATCATTTTTAAAAAACTCTCTGACCACATCCTTAGGAATATACACTCTAGATTCCACAGGCATTGACGGTGTGCTGCCACCAGAGGGAGTAATTTCTAAGCTCCTAGCTTTCAAATCCAACTCCCTCAAACTTCTATCATGCTCAAGCTGTATCCTCTTTTCTTTCAGGGCCAGTTTCCTAATTTCCAATTGCCCATTCATTTTGGCCAGCTCCAACTCATGCATCCTATTTCTCTCCCTGTCCTCCAGCTCTTCTGTGGACAGACCTTTGGCAGAAACACTGCTACCTGCTGGGGAAGGTGCCTTCCTTTCCCCTGGGCCCAATGGCCCTTCCAGCTGCACATCTGCATCATTATCCCCTTCCTCATTCTCAGGGGATTTCCTTGCTTCTACCCAGGCCATCAGCGCCTTATAGAACTCCTCCTTCCTGGTGAGCCCGGTAATTGCAACATCAAATCTTTTGCAGAAGTGCTTCAGCTGCTTCGCATTGTAGCATTCTAGTTTCTCCTCTTCCCAATCAAAATCAACAGATGCTATGGATGCTGGTTTCATGATGGCTGAACTTGGCAGAAATGGAAAGTCCTAGAAAAAAAAATCTACCAAAAGTATGTGGTCGCGTTTTGGTCTGCACTCACTAGTAGTGTTCACCAATCACTGTACATGAGTCACAAATGCAAGTCCAGAATCCTCACCGCTGACCACCAATGTTAGAATTGGGGGTCTCTAGTTGGCACAGGTAGGTACTTGTGACAAATAGGGACCCTCGCCTCTAGTCAGGGTAGGGGGGTACACTCCTAAAATAACCCCTGCTCACCCCTTGGTAGCTTGGCACGAGCAGACAGGCTTATCTTAGAGGCAGTGTGTAAAGCATTTGTGAACACATACAGTAATCTAGTGACAACACTACAGATGGACGCCACACAAGGTTTATATCAAAAATAAGTATTCTTTATATAGTTTTAACACAAGACCATAAACGACAAAAATCCACAATACTTTACTTAAAATGGTAGTTTTAGCTTAGTTCAGTTCAGTTCCTAAGATGCGACACTTTAAGTCAATGTACCTTACGATGCGGGACGCTTCCACAACAAGCAATGTTGCAGCGATGGAAATGCGACAAAGTTCTGGTGCAAAGAAATAAAGACGTCAAGTTCTTCCTGATGCGGCACGCTTCTCCGATGTTGCGAGAAGTCTCGACTCGATGAGTCAGCTGCAGCGGCGACACCCTTGTTCCGTGATGCGACGACAGCGGCGTTGGCAGCGACACTTTTCTCCGACGTTGCGAGACGCTTCTGCTCGATGCGACAACTGCAGCGGCGACACCCTTGTTTCGTGATGCGACGGCAGCAGCTCCGACGGCGGCACGCTTCTCCGTGGATGTGAGGCGCTTCTCTCGATGCGGTGCAATGCATCAGCTACAGCGGCGACATCTACGATGCGACGGCAGCGGCTGCGGCGGCGACACGCTTCTTCCTCGATGCGAGACTCTTCTCTTGATGCGGTGCAATGCGACAGCTACAGCGGCGACATCTACGATGCGACGGCAGCGGCTGCGACGGCGACACGCTTCTTCGGGGTTGCGGGACGTTTCTCGAGATGCGGTGCAATGCGTCAGCTACAGCGGCGTCATCTCCGTGATGCGACGGCAGCGGCTGCGACAGCGACACGCTTCTCCCTCTTGAGTCGCGCTTCCAGCTCCTTGCGACACGCAGTCCCTTCAGAAGGCCCAAAACAGCAGCAGGCACTTCCAAAGGATTCTTGGGGAGCTGGTGGTTGAAGTCTGTTGTCCCTGAGACTTCAGCAGGAGGCAAGCTCTTTTCTCAAGCCCTTGGAGATACTTTACAAGTTGAATAAAAGTGCACACAAAGTCCTTTCTCCTTCCTTTGGCAGTCAGGCAAACACTGCAGGCAGATCCCTCTAGCTTAGGGATAGTCTTCTCCTCAGTTTCTTCTTGGTTCTGCTCCTCAGCAAAGGTTTCTTCTTGTTTTCCCAAAGTGATCTAATTTCCTAGGGGTCTGGGTCCCCTTTTTATACACAGTTTTCCTTTGTTCTGTTCTGGTCAGTCCTGGAGCACTTTGTTTTTCTGACTCCTTCTTTCCTTTCAGAATGTGGGGCAGGGTGCTCAGCCGCCCGGCAGGAGGTGGAGCCAGCATTGTGGAAGGCAGGCACAGCCCTATTCAGACCCAGGTGCAACTCCTCCCTCCACTCTGGATGCAGATCTTTCTATTCAGCCCTGTGCTGACTCACCCTGTCTCCTGTAGCCACCCCCAGCCCCTGTCACTCAATCTCCAGACAAGGAATACACAACCTAGCAGAGGCAGGCTTGGAAGTTTAGGCAAGAAAATACCCACTTTCTAAAAGTGGTATTTTCAAACACAGAATGTTAAAACCAACTTCACTAAAAGATGTATTTTATCATTCTGAGTTCAGGCATACTAAATTCGTTTTTCTACCATGTTCCCTGGGTCAGTTCTGACTATAAGGTGTAATAGTCAGTCTGCCCATTCTGGCCTATGGGGAGCAGGTAGCCTTGCAATAGTGAAAAACGAAAATGGCTGTAATTCACTATTAGGACATGCCACACACACCAGGGCATGTCCTACCTTATACTTACAATGCACCCTGCCCTAGGGCCTACTTTAGGGGTGACCAACATGCAGTAAAGGGAAGGTTTAGGGACTGGTAAGTGGGTGTACTCACCAAGTCGACATGGCAGCCCTAGGCTGCACACAGGCTCTGCGATGGCAGGCCCGAGACACATTTTACACGCCGCTTCGGTGGGTGGCACAACCAGTGCTGCAAGCCCACCAGCGGCATTGGATTTACAAGCCCTGGGCACACTCAGTGCACTGTACTAGGGACTGACAAGTAAACCAATCATCCAATCATGGAGTCACTAATACATAACACAATTTATCATAGGGAGCACTTGCACTGTGGCACTGGATAGCAGTTGCACAGTACCCAAAGCATCTAACACCAGCAAAAACAGATCAGTAACATAGGAGGCATCATAAAAAAATGGAAGGGAGACCCACGCCAAGGATGCCAGGTCTAACAAGCACCATATACTAAGCCAGTCTCCTACAATAGCGTTGGCTGCAGGAATTTGAATTAAACCACTACCAATTTGCAATTCACACCACTGCATATAAAATCAGCTAGCATTGTCCATTAGTGCCTCCAAATCCCAGTGTGGGTGCAATGCCCACAGTCCACATCACCAAAGTGAGACCTTAGTCTAGCAGAGCCCTGTACCCTCATGGTGAGGCAAACACAACAACATGGAGCACTGCCAGAAGGTGTCAAGACAAAACATATACGGCCAGCAAAAAAGTATGAAGAACAGGATCAAGGAGTCTTCGAGCAATGTGAGGAACTCTATACCTACAGCATGACACATGCTCATCCCTTCCAGGAGATTCCTGTCATCTAATTTGGAAGACCTGCTTGAACGCCCTTCAGCATTCCCATGTGATGTTTCTGACTTGTTCTACACAGAGACGCCAAATCATTCAGGTAGGTGGATCACCGAAGAAGCTTGGAGTTTTACCCTTAAAAGCCATAACTCAGTTGAAGTGTGCCTTTTTAATCCCCAAACAGTATTGAAATACTGCCTCCTAATCACATCAAGTTCTTTATTGAGACACTAAATGATGACAGCTGATGGGCATATCCAGTTCCTAATTTGTAAAGGAATTAATGCCATGCCCAGAGCTCAGCAGCCGGTGCAATTAAATGTTGTCACGCCCAATACCAAGGCTGTGTAGTCTTTTTTTCCACCTCGTGCCTCTTTAATCCACTAACAGACACTCCCTGCCCCTTTAGATTACTCCTGCAGTTTCCTGCTTCTCCCTTTATGGCAGGTTTACCGTCTTTCTCTTCCTCCGTCTTTCCTCGTTGTTTTCTCGCTCTTGCTGAGTGTCAGATGCAGAAAAATAAGAGCAGGTCTCCAAAAATGAGTTCCGTTGACCACCACGGCAATCATTGGCTCAAACTAAGCACTGGATATAACGCTCTCTTTCTTACTCACTGAGCAAGTGTCATCTTGAGGATTTTTTGGGACCACGCAAGGCATATTTTGGGGTCCCATATTCAGAACAACTTTAAATTTATTACCCACTGCTAGCTAATTCAAGCTCTCATGATCTCATACAACATTGAAATTTCAGAAATCGGGAATGCAAAAACTGTCAAAAGTTCAAAGTGCTCCATCACCCAAATACTACTATAAAAAATGAAAGCCTGAAAAACCTTTTACCCTTGTATTTCGATGTGTTTGTCCTACAACAACAATATTCACAGCGTCTATTACTTCCATTGTAGGAAAGGCACAAAAATGGTGACTTGGTGGATGTTAAGTGGGCAAGTGCATAATATCAATATAAGACGTATGCACTTAGTAGAAATTCACAGAGGAAGTCAGAGTGAGGCTGTGAGATAGGTAAGGTTGTAGAGTGAGATAGTAAGAGATAGAAACAGAGACTGAAATGTAAGGAGAAGGAGTGGGGTGGTGGTGATACATAAGGGGTGAGATATAGAGATATGTAAGACAGAATGAGAGGTGAGTTAGAGAGTGTTAGAAACAGATAGAAAGTTGGGCGTGGCTTGGAGCACAAGGAAGATAGCGGTGTGAGCTCGCGGCTCCATCTTGAGGGGACGCTTTATCCTACATTACACTGTCTACATAGCAGCTTATACCGTCTGACTATCTGAATAATGTCAGACAAACAACAAGGGACATGAAGTGAGAAGAAAAGACCGCCGATACAGTACATGGAGTACTGATCCAAGTAACAGCTTCTTCGGGAACCGCATGGTTGGGCCGCTGTAAGGGCGCCAACAGTGGGGACGCCATCGATGCAGAAAACTTAACCAATGATGCAGCAAGGAAATCGATAGCATTACAGATGAATAGACCTCGCTATTAAAGAAAGTAAGCCACTGACTACTTTTCCTTCGTTCTGGGTGCCCGAGAAGCAAAAGGAAAAAGGACCCAAGACCATATATGCGTGGGATACCTGACGCTAACATGGCGGCCTAATTGTGTGTTTGCAAATGTTGAAACGCGAAGGCTGATCTTACACACAAATTTCGGACTGCTGTGAATTATTAATGGTATATCCCACATCCTCAACTAGGTGGATTTGAAACTCTACTACCTGCACTTGGGGTCGATTACACTCAGGATGCCTGACCTCAAAATGGCGACTGCTTGCTGACCGCATTGAATGTTCTCGATCGTCGGCGGAGACATTATCTCACTCGCGTGCATTGTGAGGCAGTCTAGCGCCAGAGACTGAGATCAGTGCAAGGGCTGCTAGAATTATTGTAAGCATGTATTTGCTACCAGACCCAGCCCCATACAATAGACCTACAGATCCAACACACTTGCTTGCTCTAAGGTTAATGGTTTACTGCCTATAGTGGTACGCTCTCATGCCCTAATGTATAGTTTGAAAGGAGCATGATACCCACGTTTAAGGATGACTCAGAAGTAGAAGTAGAGTGCACCCTGCTCTAACAGGTACCGTAAGTGCCACGTGTCACATGCCTTAATACGACAGGAGCAAGATATCAATTAAAAAGAAACGACACCCGCGTCTAAGGATGACTCAGTAGCCGAAGCAGAAGCAGAGTACACCCTGCTCTAACTGGTGCCACAAATCACATGCCTTCACACAGAATAACCAACGCCTTGCAGGAAACAGCGCAACCACGAGGTGTTCACTTGATCCATTCATCTTATTCATCGCATTCGTCGTACTCAGAGGCTCATAACCACTCAGGGCTAACAAGAGGTACATGAAGGCTTGCAGTTCTGCTTCTATAACCAATACCGGTGTTTATGCGAAACTCCCGCACAGGGATATACACCCAGTCAAAGATGGCTGAAAAAGAAAATAAATCAAACCTTAAGAGAGTTAAAGCTGATCCACTGAAACCAGATTCTCCGGTCAAAAGTAAGCAAGATATTAATAAACTATAGGAAGGTGCACCAGGAAAAAGTCCACATCCAATATAAATTTCCAAAATTCTTCTTTATTGATATTCTACAATATAAACGTTAATAACCAGCCAACGCGTTTCGTTCCATACACTCCTGGAACTTCATCACGGCTCAAAATAGTATATAGTGAAGTCTTTCTGGAATTTGATAATCAAGTAGTGTATCCATAGTAATTCGGATGCAAAGTCCTCCACATTAAGTATTCCAGCTGTCGGTATCACAATTTACAACGGGCATCATCAGGCCCCATACTCAATACCTCAAGCGCTGCTCCTCATAAAGCATACACGTTTATTTCAGGCTTGTAAGTTTGGTCCAGGCAGCAAATAGTATCTTTAAATTACAACGATGCTGGCTTGTGTCTGGCACTGTACAATTTTGATAGTTGCATTCCCCATATACTAAGGCAGGTTCTTCGCCTCTGAGCTGCTGCAGCAATGCTTGCATCTCCTGCCCCAGCCACCGTCCAGTCTCGGGTCAGGAAGGGGGCGGGGTCTGCGGTCAGAGGTGTGGGGATCCATGAAGGGAGCTAGAGACTGAGAGAACGTAGTATACGGAGGCTGAGGAAAGACAGCACCGGGGACGGGGGGAACAAACTGGGGACTGGACGGCGGCCGGGGCAGGAGACGCAATCATTGCAGCAGCAACTCAGAGGCGAAGAATTTGCCTAAGTATATGGAGAATGCAACTATCAAAATTGTACAGAGCCAGACACAAGTCAGCATTGTTGTAATTGAAAGATACTATTTGCTGCCTGGACCAAACTTACAAGCCTGAAATAAATGTGTATGCTTTAAGGGGAGCAGCGCTTGAGGTATCGAGTATGGGGCCTGATGATTTTTGGGAGGATCTAGCAAATTACATCAAGTCGATCCCAGACACAGCTACATTGATCATTGCTGGTGATTTTAATCTCCCACAGGAATACCACATGCCAAATCAGGCCAAACAAAGCATATAAAGCTCTTAAGAACTGTGAGAAGTTGGCCTGGTATATGCTGTCCACTAATTAAAGTGGGCATCTTGCACCAGTCCAAACGACCCTTATTGATGATTAGGTTAAAGACAACCTTTACAGAAAGCTATCCTGGTGGTAGCTGTGGAGAGCAGCCTTCAGGCTAAGTCTTGAAGGAATGTAAAGCAGCTTGTTTTACCAGTCTATAATCTCTTGAGTGACCAAATGAAAGGAGAACCACACCAGGTGTATATAAAATATATGTATTTATTACTAAACACTCTCTACTAACCTCTTTATGAGATTAGAGAACAATACACACAATATTTAATCACTAGAACGACAGTAAATAGCACAATACACAGCGGGCTCCAGGGGAGACCGAACCATATACTAAGAAAGTGGTATAAGAACCACGACTTGACTAGACACAGTGCCTAGAGCACGTAGAATCGCTGGGACCCCAAGGAACCACCCAAGGTAGTGACACAGGGGACCCACGGAGGAACGAGGTGCAGTGTGGGAACACAGACGCGAGCTCCGTACAACTCTATGGGAAAGTCGCGGTTGGAATTTTAAAGATTAAGGACACTTAGGAGAGGACTTCAAGCAAACCCAGCTAAACATAGAAGGTTCTAAGGCCAGCACCCTTGAGAGTACCGAGGTACCCGTGTTACCTATCCTAGAGGAGCCGGGTGCATAGGGGTCAAGTGGTGTCGGAAACCCTCGTCGTTTTCAATGGCGTGATGCGAGAAAGTACTGCTGCCGTGGAAAAGAAAAGTGTCCGGTGTGATCCAAGCCTGGATCGGAGATGTGAAGAACCTGAAAGCAGAGGGGACAAAGTCTGGGTCACTTCACATGACCAGGAGCGGAGCAATTGAATGCCCACCGATGTTGGGTGCTTCAGGTGCGATGAGGTGAAGCTTGACTCTGCAGCCACGGGGACCAGGAGATGTCTGCGACAGTCACAGTCTGGATTCGAGCTGTCCCACAAAGGATGTCGAGTGCTGGGGGGTCAGTGTCCAGATTGAAAACCAGCAAACCTTGGCAACTGCAACCCACGCGGTCAGAGTAAAGATGCTTCTGCAAGGACTAACAAGGTTCTGGAGACTCCCCAAGCAATGGAGAGTCAGAGCACGTCTGGAGCAACCAGGAAAGCCCACTGAAAGTTAAGGTTGCCTTCTCAGGGACCCACAGGCCAACGGACCAGAGATCGCGAAGGGACCTCGAGAGGAATCACAAAGTGCCAGCCCACGGAACACTCGCGGAGTGTAGGCCGGAAATCTTCAGTGGAATTACTGCTCGGGGTCAGGACTACAAGTAACCCAAAGCACAGTTTCAGGGGTTGCCGAAAAGCATATGCTGCTGCAAATGTACACGGTGCCCAGGGGTACGGGTTTCACGGTCCCCACGAGGGATACAGGCCTCAGAATTGCTGAGAGTGCAGATCAACCTCGGAGACCTTGGGAACCCACCTCCTGTGTTGCAGAAATCTTCGGAGTCCTTCGGGAGCTTCGTAGATGCAAACCGGTCAGATGCGTTTAGGTGCCTGCTCAGCAGGGGAGTAACTCCTTTACTCCAAGGGAGATTCTTCAGTCGTCCAGCAGAGCGTAGATCGTCGAAGTTTACTTGGTTTCTGTAGCAGAGTTTAGTCCAGGTAATATCTAAAGTCCTGTAGCCAGGGGTTCCTACTTTATACCCAAGGAAGGGGTGGGACAAACTCTGGGGACCCACCTATGGGAGGGTCAGGACAGAGGGGTGGCTACACCCATGTCCTTTGTCCAGTTTCGCACCAGAGCAGGGGCTGATAGCCCCTGCAACCGGTTTGAGCTGGACTATGCACGAGGACACCAAATGTGCCCCCAGTGCAGACATCAAAGCACTCTGAGAGTACACCCACCCAGCCCCAATACACTAAAGCCTGTCTGGGAGGTGGTCACACCTCCCTGTGACAGGAAACCTATTGTCAAACCTTCCCCTGCCGGAGTTTCGTCCAGCAGCAGGAGGGCATACTTGTGTCTGTGGCTGGCAGCATCCATTTTGTGATGCCAGGGTTCTGTGAAGCTGGTACCGGGTGTACCGGTGTTGTCATATTTCTCCCTCTAGGAGGGTGGAATCATACCTCCCACACCAGTTACTGGTGTGGAGGTATGATTCCAAGGTGTTTGACACCAAACACGACATGTTTCCATGCAGCCATTTTAAAGTTAGCATTTACCGCGAGGTTATAATGCACTTAAGTATATATGGTTGGCTGCATCACAAACAACCCCAGAGAATAGGTTCCGAAGGCTGCAGAGGGGCTCTGCTCATGCGTGGGCACCCTCTCACATAAAACCCAGCACCCTGCCTTCCGGATTGATAAGGCCTGCTATAGAGGTGACTGATAGGTTTATATGTGCAGTGATTAGGATAGATATAGTGAACCTATATCTAAGTAAGGGGTGCATGCACCACCTTACACAGGCTGCAGTAGCAGACCTGTGGTGTCATTTTAAATGGTCTCTCAGGGGTGGCATAATACATGCTGCAGCCCCTGGGAGGCCTCTGAGGTACCTATGCCCTGGGTACATAGTATACCATATACTAGGGACTTATAAGGGTACCCCAGAATCCAATCTGGAGTGTACCTAAAGTACATGCAATCAATTTAGAGGAGAAAGCAGATAGACTGGGGTCCTGAATAGCAGGATCCCAGTCAGACAAGTCGAAAACAGTGAAACATCAGCAAAAAGTGGGGGTAACTATAAGAAGCAGATCCTACTCTCCTACAAGAACCTCTGTAGTAAATATAATATGATAGATACATGGGGACTACAGAATCCGACGGAAAGAGACTACACATTTTACTCCTTCCCACATTATTCGTATTCACATATCAACTATATTCTAATCTCGGGAAACGCAACCAGTAGGATAGACCAAACAACGATAGAGCCTAGGGTGGTCTCTGATCACTCCTGAATTATGTTATCAATTACAGACTGAAACCCCCCACCCCCATTTAAAGAACCCCTATGGAGATTTAATGAGGATGTCCTTTCTTCTCCGCAAAATTAAAAAATAATTGAGGATGCAATTAAAAACTACTTGCTAGAAAATAAAGAAAACAAGACCTCACACCTCATTAGATGGGAAGCGTTAAAAGACACTATTAGGGGAGTGGTCATAAAAATTAAATCAAATATGAATAAAGATGCAAACTCACAGTTACTAACCCTAGAGAAAGATATCTCCAATCTAGAGAAGCTGCATACAGTAAAAAATGATCCTCAAAACAAAAACAAAATTTTAAACTAAAACTACGAATACAATAAAATTATCAGTACTAGAGCAGGAGTCTGGATAAACAAACAGAAAAGTCTTCGGGGCATATTATCAAGAAACTGCGTTAAAATTATCGCCGGTTTAGCGGCAGAAAACTGCCGCTAAAGCGGCGATAATGGGCTTGATAATATGCCCTTGAGAATTCCAATAGAAGCACATGTTCTGGTGTCAACATGGGCTTCTATTGGAATTCTTAAGGGCATATTATCAAGCCCATTATCGCCGCTTTAGCAGAGGTTTTCTGCCGCTAAAGCAGCGATAATTTTAACGCCGTTCTTGATAATATGCCCCTTCATCTTTGTGAATCCAATAAAGCGTGGAAAACGCTGGCCATCAAAGACAATACCAGTATTGTCCACACTAATCCACACAAGATTGCCGATACATTTAAAGACTTCTACCAAATTCTTTATGATTCTAACCCCAATTTGAATCATCTGAACAACAAGTAATACCTTGAAGGTATAACACTCAACACTTTAAATGATCGAGAAATGAACTCTATTAATGGCCCGATTATTATGGAAGAAATAGAGACTGCCATTTAGAAACTTAAAAACCGGCAAAGCCCCAGGACCTAATGGGTACAATGCCACCTTCTTTAAAACAATTGCTGAACATCTGAGACAAACACTTCTAAATCTATATGGACAGTTTGCTTCCTCTGGACAAATAACAGGTACGCCGGCTGAAGCCATAATCGCAGCTATACCTAAAGAAGGTAAAGACACTCTTCTCACAAAAAACTATAGGCTGATTTCCTTAATAAACCTTGACTTTAAAATATACACCATGATTTTATCTAACCGGGTACAAAAACACATTGCTAAACTTATTCACCCATCTCAAGCGGGCTTCCTTAAAAACAGATTCTCTAGCAACAATACCAGGATTTTCTGCCAATTGAAAAAGCAAAACTTCTCAACTCACCAACTGTCGCCATCACACTTGACGCAGAAAAAGCATTTAATAAAGAAGACTGAGTATTCCTGCGCGTGGCACTTGAAAAATGTAATCTTGGAGATACCTTAATATGTATGATCATGGCGCTATACCACGACCCGAAAGCTAAAGGTAGAGCGGCGGGAGCTATTTATTCTTCACTCTCATCAAAACAGGCGACCAGACAAGGATGCCCTCTGTCCCTGTCACTTTTCTTATTAGCGATTAAACCGTTCCTTCAACATTTGAGAGAGAACAAGGACATAACTGGTATAGATTTTGGTAACACAATCTTCAAAGTAGCAGCCTACGCAGATGATGTCCTGGTTGTCTCAAAGGACGCAGACACGGCTATCCCGGCTCTTATGAAATCAATACAAGAATTTGCTGAAGTCTCAGGCTACACTCTTAACAAAGACAAGACAGAAGTTAAGTTACTTAATAACTGTGGTGGAAAAGAAGTAATAGGGGACACGGGACTGACGTGGCAGGCAGGTATGATAAAAACTTTTAGGTCTGGAATTTACTAATGACCTTATCACTACCCTAGAAGAGAATGAAATTATTATATATAAAAAAAATCATCAAACTACTGAATGGATCGTCACCAAACTTTTTACCATGGTGGGTAGAATAGAAACAATTAAAATGATGATCACGCCACTCGTCAACCACCTCATTGGTATGTTACCTATTATACTACCAGAGGACTTTCTCTGGAACTTTGCTAAGGCCCAAAATATTTTTTTATGGCAAGGAAAGAAATTAAAAAACTCTTTAGGAAGCTCAGGATGCCCAAAAGCAAAGGAGGAGTAGGCCTACCAAATTTTAAAGTACTACTAGACGGCCTACTTATGTAAACAAGGGGCAGCATGTTTATGGAGAAGCCAGACTACCGACCTCCGTGGCTGGATGTGAAAAAAAACCTTATTAAAGAAATTCCCCTCCCTGCTCTCATGACAATGCACAACTCGATTCTACCACACTCTAAATACATCATTCAAAACACAAAACAGGCACTGTCTCACCTAGAAATGCACGCCAGCATTAATTTAAGTGCCTTAAACATGGCAGCGATCTGGTACAATTCCAAAATAAAAATAGATGTTCAACTAGTATATTGGCAGGACTGGTCACAAAAAGGCTTTAACCTGATCAAAGACCTGTATGATGACACTTCCCTTAAAACCTTTTCCAATCTTAATACAGAGACGATTGACTGATATAGACTTATATAAATTCTTGAAACTCAAAGTCGAGATTTCTAAACTGCCTATGAAACCTATCTGCCCCTCATTACCCATCAAATTAGGCCAACTTTCAAAAGTTGGACATATGGTGTCAAGAATATACAAGCTACTCCTCCCCGAACCACGCAAGACCCATTTGGAAAATGAGAGGAAATGGGAAGCAGAATCAAACTCTAAGGCAATCGTGTTTGACTGGAAACAAATATATATGATGCCATTCAAAAACAAAATCTCTCCTACACTGTCCCAAACAAAATACATGATTATAAATAGGACTTATTGGACCCCAGCCAGATTACATAAATTCAATCTTATTCAATCTCCCCACTGTTTGAACTGTAACTCACAACTAGGTGACCTACCACACATGCTATTCCATTGTCCAATTCTACAATCCTTTTGGGATAGGATCTTTGATTGTCTCAAACACACGCTACATATCACCCCGTCCAGAGAGTTCTCATATATCTTACTGGGCTGCCTAGATCCACAAATACAAAACAAAAATGACCGCTACCTGCTTGACTTGATACTACCCCGGCGTGTAAAATAATTCTGTGTAATTGGAAGAATTTCAAAATAATATTCAAAATGTGGCAAGAATGGTTAACCTTTTTGAGGGGTGCAGATAATATAACACTCCTTTCCATGGCGTTCACCCCATAAAAAACGATGGGATTCTTTGGACTCCTCTGCATTTAAACCCCTGTGACTAAATACTCATTCCATGCGAAGTAATCCTTAATCACTCCAAATAGGGCAACACATGATACTCTCCATGATGCCCATCACAGATTCCTCCTGCGTGTATTTGTTGGTCACCATGGTGATCCATTGGTTTTTCTTTTGGTTCTTTCTTTCTTTCTTCCTTCTACTTTACAATACTTTACCCTCCTTACTGTAGGTTTTTGATATCCAGCCTATGATTATACCAGGAAAATTATGTACCAAGCAAATGTATTGTTCTAACACCACCTGCAGTTTATGGGCCTTTACATCTTTACCTCCAGTTGAGCATAAATAAGCATTTAGTCCATATTACAAATAATGCACTTGATGCCATTGTCTGCTCCTGTATGATATACCTTCTTTGACAACGTGCATGGCTTATGTAAAATGTGTTCATCTAAGCCCACTTGTGTTATCATATATGCATTTTCACTTTTTCTTTGATGTTATTCCTTTTCTTAAAACCCAAGAAAACTATTTGAAATCAAAAAACACTATCTTTGGTGGCCTAGCAAGCCATGATGGTGGACGTGTGCTAGGCGAGCTCCGCTCAGCCTGAGCCATTATCCTTTATTTATCCTGCTTCCCCGATCGTAATTGGGGATTTGATGATATCCTGCGAGTGCCGCGGACGGGGACTGCTTCGTGGGCCCCGATTAGTGCCTGGATCGCCGTGTGCAGTGCTGGGGTGGCTGCGGCCCAGATCGTGGCCTCTGAGCGGCGGAGCTGAGGCGGGGCCTCACTGTTGATCATCGCGGCCCGGAGACGGAGCGAGGCGAGATCGGGGCATCCAGTGACGCGCGGAGGGCGGCAGCGGAGTCTCTGCTCCGGATCCCTGTTACAAGGAGGACGTGGTGCTGTGGTGGCCGCCCGGGGTCGAGCTCCATTGCCCGGTGAGCGGACGTTCCCGTTGCCCCTCCCCCCTTGGGCTGCAGCCTGGTTGTTGGCGGCCGCATCGGGCCGCGGGGGGAGTGGTGGGCAGGGTGCATTGCTTGGGGGCTCGTGGGGGCCTTCCTGGTCCCGGGCCGGCGCGGTGGTTGCGGTCGCCTCCGTTGTCGCACTCCGGCGTCCGGTGGGCTGCTCAACTGTCTCTTCCCTCCCCCCTGCATTGCGATCTCGCTTCGGCAGCCATTTCGGGTTGCGCGAGTCGCAGGGGGAGAGTGCTGGATTGCGGGCTGGTTGAGGCCCTTCTTGGCCCGGGCTGCTGCTGCGGTGAGCTGAGGAGAAAGGTGGTGGGCCCCCGAGGGAGCGGTGCGTTGTGTGGGGGTCCCCCCGTACTTATATCGGGGTGTGACGAGGGTGGCGACACTGGACGATGTGAATAGCCCCCGGGGATATTGTTGTGGGCCCTGGCGGAGCGAGGTGCCATCGTAGCAGCGTGAGGTGCCCGTGGGTGCCGGACGAACGGCCTTGAAACCCCTTGCTCCCTCCCCATTGGTTGGCGGCCCTGTGTTCGGCAGATGGGGCGGGTCGCACGGGCCGCGATTATCTGCTCCTGTGGCCTGGGATTGGGGATCTAGAGACCCGGGCCTGAATGCTGGAGCCCCGTTGGCTGTGAGTTCTGTGGTGTGCTCCGAAGCCATTGTCTACACTACACCCTGTAGTATAAGGAGACTCCCTCCTTGGTAGAGGTTCTGGAGGGTCGGGTCTTCGGGACCCAGCCCCGTAGACATCAACAGCCACTTGCACTGGGAATTGTGGAACATACTAGTGGAGTGATGCAGCGGCTGGCGTCGGAGGGCCTGGCGTAATCTGTGAGTAGGAGGCCTGTCTATCTTGGCCTACAGAAGTGGTCGGACAAAAGACTGTGTTGCAGGGCGCCCACTAGGGGGGAGAGGGACGCGCTTGCCTGCGGAGGCGGCCAGGTTAGTGCCTGGTTCGGCTTGTGGGCGGGTGGTCCTCGTCCGGCCCGAATACTCCTTGGCTGGTGGAGCTGAGGTGGACCGCTTTTACTATTTTGGGGGGGCCTTCTCACCAGTTTGAATTTGGGGGCTTGTACTGTTCTAGCTGCACCGCACCGTGTACCGAGGGGGGGCTGTCCCGGGAGTCGGGAGGCTCGGAGACCACATTGACGAAGGATAAGACAGGGGGGGGCTCAGCCAAGCAGAGCACGCTGGACAAGTTCACTGGCCCCGGGGCCTCCGCGATGGAGCCTGGAGGAGCACATGGAGGCATGCCGGATAATGCCGCACTCATGGCGGCTATCACACAATCCAGAGATGCCCTAGACGCTAAAATCAGAGCGGTCGGCTCTGACGTCATGCTGCTTTGACAAGATTTGCGCAATGCAGTGGGGCGCATCACAGAGGCTGAGACCAGGATTTCTGGAGTGGAAGATGTGCTCACCAGCTTGCAAAAGAAGGTTGCCTCTTTGGAGACCGCCCACCGTGGCCTGGCGACACGAGTGGAGGATGCTGAAGGCAGGGCCAGGCGTAACAACCTCTGCTTTGTGGGCTTTCCGGAGGGCTGCGAGGGGGGAGATATGGAGCGGTTCCTCACTTGGTGGCTGGAGAGCTGGCTCCCCTCGGAGTCCCCTTCTCGGTGCTTCGTAGTGGAGCGCGCCCATAGAGCTCTGATGCAGAAGCCTCCGCCGGGGGCCCGACCGAGGCCGGTCATAGCTAAACTATTGAATTACCACGACCGGGACATTATCCTGAAACAGGCCAGGGCAAAGGAACCACTGCTATTCGATAATGCCCGTATCCTGGTGTTTCCCGATTATACGAGGCTGGTCCAACAGCAGAGACAGTCGTTTCTAGCTGCCAAGGCCCATCTTCGGGACCTCAAGCTTCCATATGCCCTGCTGTATCCGGCCAGACTGCGGGTTGTTTATCAGTCCCGCACCCATTTTTTTGACTCGCCGGAGGAGGTCTTTCAGTGGACGGACGAGACGGTGAAGGTTCGTACCCACACGCCGCCCCGACTGGAATCAGACTCTTTGTCTAGTGAGGTGGTCCGGAAGCCGCCCAAGCCAAAGCCTAAGGGGAGCAGGCGCTCCAGGTCTAGACGTCGATCTCAATCATGCAGTGACTCTTCCCGGACTGGGTTTTCCCCTCAGCAGCATGCCGCGGCCTCTTAGACACTGTGGGACTTCAGTCCCAAAAGACTTGGACACTACGGCTTTAGACCAGGAGAAGCACGAATGATGGCCAGTACCTCTGTCGGACTTATCTGACGGAGAGAACGCCTGTTGACAATGGGCTGTAAGTTGGGGATCCATTGGCGGGGGTGGGCCGGGTACTCCCGTTGGGGTCCGCAGGCCGCACCCGCCGCGACAGATACTTCAATTGTTCTGAGGTATAGGGTGGGGATGGGGGGCAGTTGTGTTGTTTTTGTTCTCTGATCGCACTATTTCCTATTGGTACAAAGTCGCCACATGCACACCAGATGTTTATTTATGCACCTGTGATTACTACTAAGGCCTCCTATGCCAGCCCCAGCAGGTAGACAACGGGTTCACCCTGGTACTCTCCGGATAGTAAGCTGAAACGTTAGGGGGGCACTAGATAAAATTAAACGGGGGGCTATACTCCAACAGGCTAAGCGGGCCCAAGCTGACGTCCTCATGTTACAAGAGACGCACCTTATGGGTACGAAGGCACTGTGCCTACATCGCTATGGTTACATTCAGGTGTTCCACTCTGGATTTGTAAGGGGGTCCTGTGGGGTGGCGATCCTCATCCATCGTAGGGTTCCCTACAGGCATGTTAAAACATGGGCTGACGCCCAGGGGAGATATTTGTTTCTTTATGGCACTATCTGGGAGGAGCGGGTGGTGCTGGGTTGCGTCTACGCTCCTCCGCCACTCTCCTGGGGCCTGGTAGAGCGACTCCTGCTTTTGTAGGCGGATATGCCCGAGGGATTGTCCGCAGTCGGGGGTGACTGGAATGATGTGATGGAAGTAGCCAGAGATAGGTGGAGACCGGAGGGATGTCCAGATGCTTATCAGTCCACTAAATTATACTCCCTAGTGACGGGACTTGATTGGGTGGACCCTTGGAGGCGGTTGCATGGGAATGAGCAGGGGTACACATATCTCTCGGCAGTTCATGATTCTTACTCCCGGCTGGACTACATATTTGTGCCCCGGGCGGTGGTGGGCAGGGTGCTGGAGGCCGCCATCCTCCCGCGGGGTTTATCGGACCACTCGCCGGTGGCTCTCACCTTGCAGGTGGGCCCGGCGCGACAGCCCTTTCGATGGCGCCTTTCAGTCTGGAACCTACAAAACGAGGAATATAGGGTGCATATCGAGAATGCAATTGACCGCTACTTTGAATTTAATGTAGGGTCGGTGAAGGGGGCTGAATCTCTGTGGGAAGCACTGAAGCCCACTATACAGGGGATCGATATCTCCTTTTGTTCCGCAGCCCGTAGAGCGCGCAGGGAGTCCCTTCGAAAATCAGAGGCCAATATTATAGAGCTTGAGAGTCGCAGTAGGGGTGACGCAGGTGGTCCAGTCCGTTGATAATTATTGCTAGCACAACAGACTCATGCAGATCTTTTGCTGGACGAGGCCCGCCATGCATGGCTGGCGACCCGGAGTAGGATTTACCAGTGGGGGGATAAGTCCAGCAAATTGCTCCACAGGCTGTGTCAGGGTGCTTTGTACCCTCAGGCTCTCCCTGGGATAGTCGGCTCAGATGGGGAACCCCTCAGGGATCCCCTTGAGATTGCCGAAAGCTTCGCCACATACTATACTGAGCTATATGCCCCCAGAGAGTGTCTACATGAGGATGTGATAGGCCGCTTCCTACATGATCTTCCGCCAAAGGCCTTAACCAGTGAGGCCAGTGCGGAGCTAGATCTTCCGCTCACGGGGGAGGAGCTGAGTGCCGCACTGGGGGACCTGAACTCTGGTAAGGCCCCGGGTCCAAATGGTTTCCCTTGCGAATATTTTAAGAAGTACTTCTCGCAGCTGGGGCCCCACTTTCTTAGAGTGGTCGATGAGGCCAGGGAGCGGGGCCGTCTCCCCCGAGACTGGAGACACGCGGAGGTGGTGGTGTTCCACAAACCAGGCTGACCCCCCGACCTACACGCCTCATATCGCCCTATCTCGCTGCTGAATGTGGAGGCAAAACTTTTGGCCAAGGCCTTGGCCAATCGCCTTCAGTCCCATATCGCCACCCTGGTACATCCGGATCAGGCTGGATTTATGCCCCAAAGAGCGACTCGTCATAATATTCGCAGAGCACATGTTGCTATCGCAGCTGTTCAGGAGTCGGGTGAACAAGCAGCATTGCTATTGGCAGACATGTATAGGGCATTCGATTCCCTTAGCTGGGTGTATTTATTCGCGCTGTTGCGCCGTCTGAATCTTGGCCCACGTTTCCTGTCCTACCTGACCTTGCTCTACACTGATCTAACTGCGTCAGTGCGCATTGCTGGTTCTACTTCCTCTACATTTTCCATCGGGCGGGGCACCAGGCAGGGCTGCCCCCTGTCACCATACTTGTTTGCTTTGGTTATGGAACCCCTGGCTGCTTGGGTACGAATGGATGCACAGGTGATGGGGTTTGAATGGGCGCATGGCCTGTCGGACCGTATTGCGCTGTACGTCGACGACGTGCTATTCTTCCTTACCAATGTTAATAGGACGGGGCCCCGGCTGCTCCGTATTATGCGTATCTTTGGGGAGTCGTCGGGATTATATATGAACCCCCGAAAGTCCACTTTGTGGGTCCTGGGGGATACCGCGGACCTGGGCTCCTGGGCTTCAGCGATTCAGGTGGCCAACGGGGGCATGAAGTATTTGGGGGTATTCTTGTCAGACTCGCCTGGTGTGTCTTGGGACAGAAACCTTGCTCCAGTATGGGAACGTATCCGGGAGGATTTTAAGACCTGGTCCCATATGCCCTTGTCTATTTATGGTAGATCGGCCATTTTTAAGATGGTCTCGCTCCCCCGTTTACTATATCACTTGCAAAATCACCCTTATCCGATTCCTCCCAGGTGGTTCCGACAGGTTAACGCGGCCTTGGGGCAGTTTTTATGGGCAGGAGGGGTAGCTAGAGTTGCGCTCCGGACGTGTTTCCGGTCTACGTACTGCGGGGGGCTGGCGACATCCGACATCCAGTCATACTATATGGCCTCGCATCTGCTTGTGTTAAATGAGTGGTGGTACGGGGATAGGGCAGACCCTGCTTATGCAGTTGAGCGGCGGTGTATGGGGGATTTTACTTTGCATACTATATTGTATTCGGCACCGCTACGCAACTCCTTGCCATCCGCTACGAGGGTCATATTCCAGATATGGAGGCAGGCTCTTCGGAGGATGGGGTGGTGGAATAAGCTGACGAGGGAGACCCCCCTGTGGAATAATGGGCGACTGCCACAATTGGCTACTCTGGCTGGGTTTCGGGGCTGGGACAGTATTGGCATTTCTACTCTGGGGGATGTAATGCGGGGACCGGTTCTGAAGTCCTTTCAGGATCTCCAGTGGGAATTTCAGATGCCAAAAACTCAATTTTATAGATACCTTCAGTTCCGGCATGCTATCTCCCTAGCTTGGAGGGGCTAGAGTCACTTGCTGAGTTTAGCCCAATTGAGGCGAGGGTATTTATGGGGGATCTCCAGGACCATAGGATATCTAAAATGTATCAATCCCTAGTTACACATAACTCCTCTACACTACAGAAGCTTAGAGAGGCCTGGGAAGGTGATGTAGGCCCACTGGACGAGGAGGACTGGACGGAGGCACTGGCCTCTCCGCGGGGGGCTGCCATAGCGGTGCGCCTGCGTCTTAACCAGTTCAAATACCTTCACCGGGTATATTTCACTAGGGTTAGATTGTGGAAGGCGGGATTGGTGGCCTCCCCTGTGTGCCTTAGATGCGAACGGGAGGAAGGAACTCTGATGCATACAATCTGGCATTGCTCTGCTCTGGCTCGATTTTGGAGGGGTGTCATGGCCTGCCTCTCGGAAGTATTGGGTTGGGATCTTCCCCGCTCGCCGAAGCTGGTACTCTTACATATTATGGAAGATGTGGGGGGCAACATATACAAACGTCATCTTATGGTACTGGGATTTACCCTGGCCAAGAGAGACATTGCAAAGTCATGGAGGGCGCCAACAGCGCCCTCCTTGACTGCGTGGAAGAATGGCCTGGACTTTTGCATGGGTTTGGAGATCCCAATTTTTACAGCAAGGGGGTGTCCGCAAAAGCATTTTAAAATTTGGAAGCGATGGGCGGACTATCGTGGTCTATATTTGGAACCCGTTTCTCCGCCAGGGCTATCTGATTTAGCTTAAGTTCCTACTTGGCGCGAGGTACAGTTCCAGGTGCAATAATGTGCTACATCCCTTGGGGTGGATGCTTTTCTAATGGTGTGCTGTTTTTGGGAAGACTCTAGTGCGGCGGGAGGGGGGTTGTTTCGGTTTTTTTTTTTGGTTTTTTTTTCTCTTGGTGGTTTTTTTTTTTCATTTGGATTGCTTTCCATTTCTCCTAGATTATGTTATTGTAAAAGTCAAATTCATGCTGATGTAAGTTTATTATGCGGATGTCTCTGGGGTACAGAGCTCTGCTCCATATGTACTGTTTAACAAATAAACTCTGTTTTTAAAAAAACTATCTTTAACAATTAAAACTTAATAAAAATGTGTTAATCTAAGCCGCTTGTGTTATCATGTATGCATTGTCACTATTTTCTTATATGTTATTTCTTTTTTTAAAACACAAGAATCCTACTCGAAATCACAAAATACTATATTTAATAATTTAAACTTAACTGTACCAATGAACCTCCAGTTCTAGCTCAGATAGGTTATGTGCCCTGTCGTAACAAGGATGGGACGGCACACGTCACGCACAAGCGTGAAAACCCACTCATCACTTGCAAGAACCAGAAGGATCGAAATAAACTGATAACGGAGGAACACCAGAGCATGCGATTCTCTCAGGAATGTGAGGGTGAGAATGTCGTGGCGGTCATGTCTGTCCACATCTGCCTGGATCACACTCAGAGCTAATCACGAGTTATCTACAATGTTCTTTAATAAAAAAGAGTCCGCTACAGCAAAAGTTGTACTGTTAACACGACCGTATTAATATACTAATTTATATGCAGCAGTGTAGCCAATCCGTGTCCCGGTTTGTAGTTTCTTCCCTTAAAAGGACCGCCCACCATATGTTCATATTTAGTCCAACATAGAGAACGGACTACATTGTATCCTCTTGCGGACATCATGAAATGGCAGCATTTATGAATAAAAAACAAGGGTTGCAGGGGAAGAAGGTGCATTTATGAGATGAACTTTGAATATAAATGAACAATTTAAACATTTATTGAAAACAGACATTGTTTCTGCGCCGTCTTAAAGTATGCCAGAATGCTACACTGATCGCAAGCAATTCCAAAATACACAACTTAAAAACTGTTATAACTTCGATTATTAATTGTCACCAAACAGTTGTTGTATAGGAGAAAATCGTTGCAGCTTACTACGGATATACAATAGAAGTGCAGCATCACGTTATCAGCACGTTTGATTTTTAACCAACGTTCATGAAAATAAAAGGCCGAGACGCTAGACAGACACTGACTGGAAATCTATACATGCAATGGGTGATAGAATAAAATGTCAGAAGATGTCATAGAAGTAAAGGGTGTCGTATTTTAATCGAGCAATCCAAGAACACCCTCGCTTGCCATGCAACACGCCGAGCGTATGCAACGTCCAAGTTAACTTATTTAAGGTGTGTTTTGGGATTTTCACTTTAATTTTTTATTTTAAACAATACAAAAATAAAAACTATTTTTGTCAGTTAAAAAAAAAACAGATAGAAAGAAGAGGTAGTAAGAGAAGCATAGGGAGAAGCAAGGTAGAGAAAAAGTACTGTGGTAGAGGGAGGGTAAAATCAGAAGGATACATAGGCAAACAAGCATTGGCATAGCCAATAGGTCTCGCCTTTGGGGCCTTATAAGTGTTTAGCCAGAGCTATTGACTTTACCAATGTCTTCAAGCTGTGCTGTAGAGAAGTGTGGCTGCTGTGCAGCATGCTGAAAAGTTATAATAAAAAAGTGTCGGAAGCATTTTTGTTACTTTATATATGACCAAGAAGGCATTATGTAAAACTGAACGACCATATTAAAAAAAGTATTTACAATAAAAAATTTCCTCAGTTTTCTTTTGTTCTTGCAATGCTGGCAACTTGTTTCTGCCTATTGCAATGGTTGTTTGTTAAAGCTTTTTTTTTGAGGGGCATAAACAATCGGAGGGTGAAGGTTGGGAACTAGTACCTGTATTATAACACTAGCAGCGGCCAGACGCTAGGGAGAATCAACAGATGCCAGATTCCGAGAGCAGGCTGAGGTGGTGCTGAGTGATGCTGAGGTGGTAGTGGTGGTGGTGGTGACTGTTGCGGAGACGATGCTGAGGTGATGCTGAATGATACTCAGGTCTTGCTGAGTGATACTGCTGTGGTGCTGAGTGATGCTGTGGTGGTGCTGAGTGATATTGTCTTGGCGCTGAGTGATGCTGTGGTGGTGCTGAGTGACATTGTCTTGGCGCTGAGTGATGCTGTGGTGGCCCTGAGTGATGCTGTGGTGGCCCTGAGTGATGCTGTGGTGGCCCTGAGTGATGCTGTGGTGGCCCTGAGTGATGCTGTTGTGGTGCTGAATGATGCTGTGGTGGTGCTGAATGATGCTGTGGTGGTGCTGAGCGATGCTGTGGTGGTGCTGAATGATGCTGTGGCGGCCCTGAATGATGCTGTGGCGGTGCTGAGTGATGCTGTGGCGGCGCTGAGTGATGCTGTGGCGGCGCTGAGTGATGCTGTGGCGGCGCTGAGTGATGCTGTGGCGGCGCTGAGTGATGCTGTGGTGGCGCTGAGTGATGCTGTGGCAGCGCTGAGTGATGCTGTTGCGGCGCTGAGTGATGCAGTGGTGGCGCTGAGTGATGCTGTGGTGGCGCTGAGTGATGCTGTGGTAGTGCTGAGTGATGCTGTGGTGGTGCTGAGTGATATTGTTGTGGCACTGAGTGATGCTGTGTTGATGCTGTGGTAGTTCTGAGTGATGCTGTGGTGGTGCTGAGTGATGCTGTGGTGGCGCTGAGTGATGCTGTGGTGGCGCTGTGGTGGCGCTGAGTGATGCTGTGGTGGCGCTGAGTGATGCTGTGGTGGCGCTGAGTGATGCTGTGGTGGCGCTGAGTGATGCTGTGGTGGTGCTGAGCGATGCTGTGGTGGTGCTGAGCGATGCTGTGGTGGTGCTGAGCGATGCTGTGGTGGTGCTGAGCGATGCTGTGGTGGTGCTGAGCGATGCTGTGGTGGTGCTGAGCGATGCTGTGGTGATGCTGAGTCATCCTGTGGTGGTGTGAGTGATCCTGTGATGCAGTGTTGGCCCTGAGTGATGAAGTGGTGTCGCTGAGTGAAGCTATGGTGGTGCTGAGTGATGCTGTGGTGGCGCGGAGTGATGTTGTGGTGCTGCTGAGTAATGCTGTGGTGGCGCTGAGTGATGCTGTTGTGGCGCTAAGTGATGCTGTGGTTGTGCTGAGTAATGCTGTGGTTGCACTGAGTGATGCTGTGGTTGCACTGAGTGATGCTGTGATGGCGTTGAGTGATGCTGTGATGGCGTTGAGAGATGTTGTGTTGGTGCTGAGTGATGCTGTGCTGGCTCTGATTGATGCTGTGCTGGCTCTGATTGATGCTGTGGTTGCGCTGAGTGATGCTGTGGTGATGCTGAGTGATGCTGTGGTGTTGCCGAGTGAGAGATAGAGTGAAGATATAATGCCCAATTAGAGAGGGTGGTGAGAGAGAAAGAGAGAGAAAGGGTGTACATAGAATAAAGAGTGGAGCGGGATAGAGAGAGAGAAAGAAGGGGAGAGAGAGTGAATGAAGGAGTTTGAAAGAGAAACAGATAAAGGCGTGAGAGAGAATGAAAGGCTAAAAAGATAGAGAGGGGAGAGTTAATTAAGTAGAGAGAGAATTAGAGAGGGGAGAGAGAGAGAAGGAGAGAGACAATAAGAGTGGGGGGTGTGGAGTTTAAATAGAGTGAAGAAGTGACGAAGAAAAAGTAACCTTAAATATAGCTTTGTGCTTTGCGCGAATAAATATTTTTTTTTAAAAACAGAGTGAGACAAAAATACTGGTAATTAGGCTGTGACTCCCAATATAAAACAAATAGCGATATAAGGTGAAATCAACCCACCGAAGCAATATTTCTAACTAGACAAAAAAAAGCTTGCATTTCAATGATAATCGCTGTTGTTTTTCATGTGACTGTAGTCCAGGGCCGTCAGTTGGTAATGTGAGCTGCTGCTGCGATTGAAACATCAGAGTCCAGAGAGTTAATGAGCCATGACGAGGAAATGAGGAAGATATAGGAAACCCAGATGGCAGCTGCGCGAGTGCACGCCATCATGAACTCAAGCTGGTCGCCAGCCGAAAGCCAGTGGGTTTGCACTTCCAAAACCCGCTTACTAAAACTCTCGGCCAGACCAGCGCAAGCGCTGGTGCAGGCCGAGACCTAAAAATAGTGAGACAGAGAAAAAAGTAGGGAGATGTGTGAAGACGAGTAAGATGAGGTGTAGAAAGAAAGAGTTGAAGCAGAGAGAGGTGACGTGGACACAGGAGAGTTTGATACAGTGGCAGTGAGAGATTGAGGTAGAGAGCTTTGTGAGGCACAGAAATAGAGACAGGTAGACGAATTAAGGAGATGTAAGAAGAGAGAGAGGGGTGGTGTAGAGATGGTCGTTAAAACGAGAAGGAAGTACAAAGAAAGAGGAGATAATGTAGATTTTCCTAATAAGTTATGTCGGAAAGTCTTAATTTTATTAAAGACACGGAGGCGAGTATTATGCTTTCTTATCTTTCCTTTATTCAAATAGCAGCCAAGATAAGTAGTAAAACTACAGTTCCCAGAGGGCCGAGCGAACCGCTGGCCAATGGGAACACACAAAGTCACAAAACCATGAACCAATTAGAGCGCAGTCACGGGTATAACGTCAGTACTGACTGCGAACAGCCCTCTTTTTGCTGGCGAGCAGCTCAGATAGAATCCATAAACAGAGGAACAATGGAGAAAACAATACAGAATGCCAAAGTCCAGGAAAATATCTCTTGACCATAATCCAACAGGGTCGACCGATAAGCAGGAACCACGGTGGTAGCAGCACGGCAGGAGGAAGGGGCATCAGGAAGAGGAGAAGAACTCTCTTGAAGATCATGAATCCCATCACGAAGACGCGGGAGGCAACGCCGGAGTCGCTGTAGGGAGGGAGAAAACACATGTTAGAAGTGTTGTGGCGGGATAATACTCGCCTCCGTGTCTTTAATAAAATTGAGACTTTCCGACATAACTTATTAGGAAAATCTACATTTTATGGCAAGACCGGAGGCTCCTATTATGCTTGTTCAAAGCATATCAATAACCAAAGAAGCAGCAGTAACAACAGGTTTGCAATAAAACATTCGAAATACATTGTCATTAGACCAATCCGCAGATCTCAGAATGTCCTCCAAACGGGAGCCTGCCCAAAAAGCTTTGGAGGCCATGGCTCCTCTGGTGGAATGAGCCCCAAAAACCGACACATCTATGCCGGCCAGGGACATGACCCAACGAACCCACCGGGCCAGCGTGGCCGAGGAAACAGGGAGATGGGGTTTGCGGAAAGAAATGAGAAGTTGAGAATGAGAGGACGTTCTAAGATCAAGCGTTCTTTGCTCGTATACTTTGAGGCATTGACCTACACACAACTTAGGATGTGAAGGAAAATAAGGATAAAAAACAGAGTTCAAATTTGTCTTTGTACGTTTGTTAATCTGGAACAGTACTCCTGTAGGAGAAAACTAACGAGAAGAAACATCCAGTGCTTTAACATCGGAAACACGTTTAATAGAAACCAGACACAATAACATGGTAAGTTTAGCAGAAAGCATTTTCAGAGAAAGAGCTGAATTATCTGGCCAATCAGAAAACAATTTAAGAACTAAATTTACGTCCCATAACTTAGAATACTTAGCCAACGGAGGTTTTGAAAATCGTACTCCTCTTAACAGGCGACAAATCAAAGGATGAACGCCAACCGGTTTGCCATCAATAGGCGAGAGATTAAGGGAAATGGCCGATCTATACAAATTGACCGTTCTGTAGGACTTACCTGCACTGGCTTCAGAAGCCAGGAAATTGACGATGAAGTTCAGAGGGGCTGAAAAGGGATTGATATGTTTTCCCAGACACCAGCTTGCCCATAAAGACCAAGCAGACTTGTAAGCTTTGGATGTACCTGGGGCCCAGGCTTTGCTGATAAAGAGAGAAGCTTCTTGCGAAATGATGAGGTCAGGAGGGACAGACTGGAGACCTTCCACGCTGACAGTACCAAAGTGTTGTCCAGAATGAGACTGTGTGTTTGTCCCAAGGGGTTCCGAAGCAGGTCGCTGCAAGCAGGGAGGAGAACTGGGAAGTCCACCGCCATCTCCAGTAGAGATGGGAACCAAATCTGTGATTGCCAGAAAGGAACCACAATGACCAGGGAGGTCGATTGACGGCGCACCTGGGAAAGCACCCTGTTGATCATGAGGAAAGGAGGAAAGGCATAGTTGAGATGGAGGGACCAATCTTGGAGAAACGCATCTGTAGCCAGGGCCAAAGGATCCGGACGCCAACTGAAGAAACGAGGTAATTGGGTATTGAGTCGAGAGGCAAATAGATCAATATGAAAAGGGCCCCATTTTTGAGAGAGAGATAGGAATACGGATGGAAGCAGCTTCCAGTCGCTGGAATCTCGAAGATAGCGAGAGTGCCAATCTGCTATGGAGTTGAGATCTCCAGGAAGATACTCTGCTTTGAGAGAAAGTTTGTTTGCCAGGCAATATTCCCATAGGCTCTTTGCTAACTCTGCAAGGGGTTTGGACTTCGTGCCACCTAGATGGTTGATGTAGCGGACCGCAGAAACATTGTCCATACGAAGGAGAATGGAACAACGAACTTTGTTCTTTGTGAGGCTTTGGATTGCAAAGGAACCTGCCAGCATCTCTAAACAACTGATGTGCAATCTCGACTCCTCGCGAGACCATGTACCGCCAGTCGATATTGGACCACAGTGGGCGCCCCAACCCGACAGGCTTGCATCGGATTCTAATACAAGATCTGGGGCCGAAGCGAAAATAGTTCGCCCGTTCCACGTATCTAAATGGTCGATCCACCATTGAAGTTCGATACGAGACTCTTGATCCAAAGCGATGAGGTCGGAGAAGGCCAACCCTTGACGAAGATGTCGAATCTTTAGTCGCTGAAGGGCACGATAGTGAAGAGGCCCTGGAAAAATGGCTTGGATGGAAGCAGAGAGCAGACCTACGATCCTTGCAAGAGATCTGAGAGAGACCAGAGAGGTCCGAAGAACGTGAGAAATTTCTGACTTTATGGCTGAGACTTTTGACTGAGGAAGAAGAAGAGAAGCCGTGGAAGAGTCCACGAGAAAGCCTAAGAATTCGATGTGTTGCGAGGGAATGAGCATAGATTTTTCGGGGTTGAGAAGAAAACCCAGATCGAGAAGCAGAGACCGAGTGGTGTTCAAATCGGACAGAAGATGCTGTTTGTCCTGATTCATAATTAGAATATCGTCTAGATAAATGATTAGTCTGATCCCGAGGGATAGCAGATAAGACACCATGAATAATATATACATTAAGGCCACATTAAATCATACAATAATAAGCAACGAAGAAAAGGCACTTATCTGACTGCGAGCAGCAAGAAAAGAGGGCTGTTCGCAGTCAATACTGACGTTATACCTGTGACTGCGCTCTAATTGGTTCATGGTTTTGTGACTTTGTGTGTTCCCATTGGCCAGCGGTTCGCTCGGCCCTCTGGGAACTGTAGTTTTACTACTTATCTTGGCTGCTATTTGAATAAAGGCAAGATAAGAAGGCATAATAGGAGCCTCTGGTCTTGCCATAAAATTATTGAGAAAAAAGGTACAGAATGATTTAGCAAGAAAGGAGTAATGAAGCCAGAGAGGTGAGAGAGCGGGAACAGATGTATAAAGGTAGTGGTTGGGTAAACAAGGTAAAGCACTAATAGAAAGGTAATTTGAGAGTTTATGTAGTGAGAGGAAGAGTGAGGTGGTCTAGGGAGAGATGAAGTAATGAGACAGATGAAAGGTAGAAAGGGAAATTAGGTAGAAAGAGGAGCAGTAGAGGCAGACAGGTGAGGTACAGAGTAGAGGTGAGATCACTTTACCAGGGGTCATCTTGGAAGGCTAGGCCCTGGACGATTGCCCACTTTACCCAGGCCTTTAATTGTCTTTGGCAATTCCTCCTTTTCTCTTCAGTCGTTGCTTAACTCACTCAGGGTACTGGACTGCAGCTCTCTCATTTTTTAAAGTGCTAAAGTTTTTATGGATGAACATTTTAATCTTTAGACACAGATCTTGCTGTCCAAAAATGCACAACACCTTAATCTCCTTCCAGGAATGTAATGTCTTAGCTCTACGAAGATTTCATGCAAGCAGTACCGTCCCCTGTACTATGGAAGTTAGACCTTGGAAAGTTGTGAATTCTAGGATATTTCAAGTTACACCTGGCCCACTCAAGGCAACACTTCGGGGGATATTCTCAAGAATGTGCGATAATCATCGCCAAAATAGGTTAACGCAATTTTTCATATCGCCGTCTATCGTGGGAAAATAACGCCGTGTTAATGTCTTATTCTCAACACGGCGGTAACATGCGATAGTTTACCGATAACGCATCAACTGTTCGCCATAAAATCACCGGGACGGCAATAAAAATCTAAAGCAGAACGTGAAAAAAGTGGCGATGGGCCCAACCGCGATAAAAAATCAGCGATAAGCTGCGCCAGGCCTGCAATTCACACAAGTCAGGCGGGAAAATCACTATAAAAGCAGAAAAAAACCACAAACAAAACCAAAACAACTGCGAAGCACAATGGAGGTAGCCTGAGCAAGTACAGAGGACAACCAGAACCCCACAAGCCCCAGCCTGTGGGCAATGTGGGTCAGGATGCGGAGGATGGTTGTCCTTTTGAGCCTGTAGTGGGCAATGGCATCCTGTGGCGTTGAGTGTCTGAGGCTGGTGCGTTTTAGGAACGTCCGCTGTCTTCTTCTGCGCTGCCTAGGTGGTAGTCTGGGGGGGGTGGTCGGGGGGGGGTCCTGGGGTGGTGGCGGTGGGTGTTGTGGCCCTCTTGGGTCACCAAGCTGCATGATCATTGGCTCCATGGCATCTGTTGGTCTTCAGATGTGGCTTTGGGCTGGGCTCCCTTTCTACTGCAGGTTGTCGTCCTGCTTAACACCAGTAATAGGCAGGTGTTAAATCCCTGCTGCTAACGCGCCTTATCGCCTGTTTTTGGATCGCTTCGCCGATCTGGCTGGTCGTTGAGAATATCGCAAAGTGGTGTTTTCGCGTGTTTTTGCACGGGAACGCCTACTCTGCATATCATTAGCGTTAGTTGTCGCTCTCATCCGTGGCGATGTTTTTTGCGGCAGCTATCGCTGGAAAACTGGAGATATCGGCAGTTTGCACCAGCTTGAGAATAGGGTGATAAATCTATTGTCACTTTTGTGGCGCTAAAGTGCCGATAAATCGGCGATAAGTCCTTGAGAATATGCCCCTTCATGTGCTGGCCAAGCTAGCGAATGCTTCAAAAAAGTTTGATCACATCATTCAGATCACTCTCAGATGGCTTCACTGGCGTAACACAGGCCCATGCAGCTCCATCAGCGCAGGAGGGGGTGGCCTCCAACCCTCCAGGGGGGCCCTATCCCTTCAGTGGGGGGCTATCTTCAGTGCAAGGTCAATGAATATCTGCGAAATGGGAGACTTGGGAGCCCTTATCACATTCTGCAGGGGCCTCTGATCATTTTGCGTTACGCCACTGGATGGCTTCATTTGAGGCAAAGTTTATTTTCAACTAATGTTAATTACCTATAAAACTAGTAAATCTGTAACTCCAAACTATGTTGCCCACAAACTGACCATCAGAGACAAGCAACAGTACGTTTGAATCTTAGACTCGCAGCTGCTTGATATTCCCTCTTGCCAGATGAGGTAAGCACTCAACAATCTTTTTGTGGGAGGGCATGGGAAGCCGGAAACTCAACCCCACTAGCTGTCAGCACTATACCTTCTTATGCAGCCTTCAAAAAGAGCTGTAAGGCATGCTGATCGAGAGTGGAATCACTGATATAATTTAAATCCAGCAAATATCGAGAAACGCAAATATCGCAAAAGTAATACTGAGAACAAAAATATCGCCTACCGTATACATAACTAAAAAAACACTAATATCGAGCACACACATATTGTTGTTAACCCCTTCACTGCCAGCCCGCCCCCTCCTGTGCAATGCCCTTTTTTTACTATTTGGGGTAGTTTGCGCTTAGGCCCCCATAACGTTTTGTCCAAATAAGGTATCCACGCCAAATTTGCGTCCTTTTCTTCCAACATCCTGAGGATTCTAAAGGAACAAGGGGTTTGAGGATTCCCCTGGAGGGGACTGAAAAAGTAGGCAAAATACAGCCAAATTTGTTTTTTGGGGAGGGGAAAATGGGATAAAAGTGCTGCAGGAGAAAGCGCCTAGTTCCTTCCCTGCAAACGGTATCAACGAA
Organism: Calotriton arnoldi; assembly: GCA_963921515.1. NCBI lineage: Eukaryota > Metazoa > Chordata > Amphibia > Caudata > Salamandridae > Calotriton > Calotriton arnoldi. The sequence continues at coordinate 578,393 of CAWUFW010010803.1, forward strand.
GGGTTTGTGGTGCTAAAATCACCATCTTCCCAGCTTTCAGGAACAGGCAGACTTTTGTCAGAACACCAACACTTTCTGGGACATAACCTATTTTTCCTATTTTTGTGCTTTCAAACTCCTTCCATTTAGTGGTAGTATGGGTGTGAAACCAATAATGGATCCCAAAAAGCTATACATTTCTGAAAAGTAGACAAAATTCTGAATTCAGCAAGGGGTCATTTGTGTAGATCCTTCAAGGTTTTCCTATGGAAAGTAACACTTGAAATAAAAGAATATTGAAATTTAGTTGAAAAAAACAGCCATTTGTGCCTAAATTTTCACCTGTAATTTCTTCTTACTATAGTAGATTTTTGAAAGCTATATATGTTACGTCCGCGGGACCCTTCTGGTTATGGGGTTATATGAGGCTTGTAGGTTCACCAAGAATCCGAGGTACCAGAGCCAATAACTGAGTTGCACCTTGCAATGTTTTTTCATTGTGTACAGGTTATACAGAAATCACATTTCCTTATATTTCTGACTGGGATCACCGCACGAGCACAAATTTCCTACCACCTGGCATTCTCCCGATAAAAATGATTCCTCACTTGTTTTGGTGTCCAATGCAGAATCACCTAAAAACGCATATAAAAAGAAATATAGCACTTAGAGCTTGCTGTGCTATCCCCTCAATATCTATGTTTTTGGCCTTTCCCAGTCGCAGGCCCTTGGCCCACCCACACAAGTGAGGTATCATTTTACTCGGGAGACCGAGGGGAATGCTGGGTGGTAGGGAATTCTGTGCTGGCATGGTGATCCTACACAGAAATGTGAGGAAAATGTGATTTTGTTTAGCAAAATTTAGTTTGCAGGGGAAACTTTGGGGGATCCACGCAAGCCACACCTCTCTGGACTCCCTTGGGTGTCTAGTTTTCCGAAATGTCTGGACTTGGTAGGTTTCCCTAGATGGCAGCCGAGCTAGGGACCAAAAACGCAGGTGCCACCTTGCAGAACCAGGTCGTTTTGTGATATATCATTTTGATGTCTCCACAATACGATTTGGGCTCCTCCCTGTCCAGGCACTTGGCCCAACCATAGCAGTGAGGTACCATTTTTATCGAGAGACCTGGGGGAACGATGGGTGGTAGGAAAGTTGTGTCAACCCGGTGATCCCACAACTTTCCTACACAGAAATGTGATTTTTTTTAGCAAAATTTTAGGTTTGCAGGGGATTCTGGGTAAGAAAACGTTAGGGGATTCACGCAAGCGACACCTCCCTGGACTTCCCGGGTGTCTAGTTTTCAGAACCATCTGGGTTTTGTAGGTATTCTTAGATTGCTGCCGAGTGTGGGACCAAAAACGCAGATGACTCCGTTGCAAAACCAGGATGTTTTCTGATTGATCATTTTTGATGCCTCTACAATACGTTTTGGGCCGTTCCCTGTCGCGGGCCCTTGGCCCACCCACACAAGTGAGGTAGCATTTTTATCAGGAGACCTGGGGAACACTGGGTGGTAGGAAATTTGTGTGGGCTTGGTGATCCCACAACTTTCCCACACAGAAATGTGAGCAAAATGTGATTTAATTTTTAGCAAAATTTGAGGTTTGCAGGGGATTTTGGGTAAAAAAAACGTTGGGGGATCCACTCAAGCCACACCACCCTGGACTTCCCCGGATGTCTAGTCATCAGAAATGTCTGGGTTTGGTAGGTTTCCTTAGATGGCCGCCGAGCCCGGGACCAAAAACGCAGGTGCCCCCTTTACAAAAACAGGTTGTTTTGTGATAGATTGGGGCACCTGCGTTTTTGGTCCCGGCTCGGGCCATCAAGGGAAACGTACTAAACACAGACATTTTTGAAAACTAGACACTCGGGGGAGTCCAGGGATGTGTGTATTGCATGGATCTCCCAAAGTTTTCTTATCCAGAATCCCCTGCAAACCTCAAATTTGGCTAAAAAGTCACATATTGCTCACATTTCTGTGTGCCAAGGGTGTGAGATCACCACTTCAGCACAAATTTCCTACCACCCAGCGTTCCCCTCAGTTTCCCGATAAAAATGATGCTTTACTTGTGTGGGTGCCAAAAGAAGAGTCAGCCCAATAACTTATAAAAATAACTGCCCTTTTGTACCCACTTTGGTTCCCCCTCAGTTTTTCATTTTATACATTTTTAGGATCTCTGCTTTGGGCACCCACACAAGTGAGGTATCGTCTTTCTCAGGAGACCGAGGGAAACGCTGGTTGGTGGGAAATTTGTGCTGGCGTGGCGATCCCACAACCTTTCCCCACAGAAATGTGAGGAAAGTGTGACTTTTTAGCTAAATTGAAGGTTTGCAGAGGATTCTGGGTAATGAAACGCTGGAGGATTCACACAAGCCACACCACCAGGCAATCGCCATCCATGCACACCACCAAGCAAGTGCCATCCATGTACACAGCCAGCCAAACGCCATCCACGCACATCGCCAGCCAAGCGACAGTTCACACACAGCGCCAGCCGAGCGACAGTCCACACACACCACCAGACATGTGCCATCCACGCAGATCACTAGCCAAGCGACAGTCCACGCACACTGCCAGCCAAGCGTTAGTCCACGCACACTGCCAGCCAAGCGTTAGTCCACACACACTGCCAGCCAAGCGCTAGTCCACACACACTGCCAGCCAAGCGCAAGTCCACATACACCGCCAGCAAAATGCAGGTTCACACACAGCCAGCCAAACGTCAGAACACACAGACCATCAGCTGAACTCCAGTGTGTGTACACACACACACACACACACACACACACGTCTAGTGGTTTTCTGCCCCCTCCCCCGAATATATGCACTGTTCCCAATGTTTGCTAAACTGGGATTAGAATGGTGATATAACTCCCACCCCCTTAAATGTATGCACTTTCCCCAACGGTTGTTAGATTGAAGTAGTACTAGTAAATCCGACCCCACCTCCCCCCTCCCCAATGTATGCACTTACCCCAAAGTTTGTAAGACTGGAGTTAGAGTAGTAAATATTACCCCTCTAATGCATGTGCTTCAACCAATGATTTTTTTGACTGGAGTAAGAATAGTATATTTGACCCCCTAGTAAATGCGTTTTCACCAGTATCTGTTAGATTGCACTTTAAATTGTAAAACTGATTCACCCACCCCCAAAATGTAAGTTTTTTTGCTCACAATGTTTGAGGACTGTAATTATAGTAGTGTATTGTAAGAAGCTGGCTCTGTATATACTATACCAAAGTAAGGTATAGTGTGCACAGAGTCCAGGGAGTCCCCAGAGGTATAGCAGAGGCTAAATTAGATAAGTACTAACAGCTCTCTTTGTGGTAGTGAGGGCGAGCAGTTAGGCTTATCAGGAGGGTGTGTTAAGCATTTATTGTATTCCCTCAATCAAGGATCGATTACACACACTCAGAGACAGAATCCAGACCAATTAGGTAATTATAAAAGATATACTTGTTTTTTATTTTGTAGAACCAAGCAGGACTTGGCACATGTAAGTAAGAACACTTTCAAATGCAAAGCTGTGCATAGAACTGCAATTGTAGATTGTATTTGAATCGTTTACAGGTTTGTATTACTTTTAAAACAGTTTAAAATACAGTAAGGTTACTTTTGATTAGTCTTGGATTACTTTTCAGTTACTTTTAGATCTTAAGGTGATATACCGAGATATCACACATTGGCTGTTGTTACTTACAGGTAAGTACGACAATTCTTGAATTAAAGCACAGTTACGTTCTTTTCATACAAAAGTTCAACTCGACAACATTTTTAGGAACAAAACATCACAACATTGGTTCCTATGGGGAAAAGAAGGTTATCAGTTTGCAGGTAAAACGACCTGCAAGAACATTTTTTGATGGTTAGAACCCAGGTTGCCTAAGGTTCAGGTAGGCACTCAATTTGCACCACCAGCGGAACTGGGGTGGCCGGGTGCAGAGTGCAGGGGCTCAATGTTATCCAATGGGACTAAGGGGGCCTTTGGTCAGGGACTGCTTATGAACAGGCCACTTGGCTGGGGGAGCAAAGCCACTGGGGTTAAAATCAGCACTGCAGGGACCAACAATCAGCACAGGAGCTGCACCACGAGCGGAACATGGGCGGCCGGGTGCAGTGTACCAAGGCGACGTCGGGGACCCTGTGGATTTCAATGGATATCTCCGGCTCGGTAAAGATGCTGCAGGCTCGAGCAGGGAGGCTTCCTGGAGGTGACCACCTGCTGGAAAGATAAGTTGGTATATTGGGGGATGCCTGGACACCGTCGATTGGGCCACCCAAGGCCGAGTGGTGTTGGGTGCATGGGTGTCTTATGGCGTTCTTCTCTGGTCGCGGTCAGGAGGACCCTTCAGGTTGAGGCTGCAGGACTCGACTTGAAGCTTGAGGGAGGTAGGGGATCACTGGATGCCAGGTCAGGATCGCTGGGGAGACCTCCTCGTTGTGTCGGGCCACTCGGACTCAGGCCGTGGGCGTCATGTGCACAGTGGTGCAGAATCGCAGAGCCGCCTGGATACGGATTCTGTGGTTGAGTCTTTGAGCAAATCCGGTGCTCACGGGAGACAGATTCTGCAAGGTGAGTGCAGGGCATGTCCTCCGGGCTCTGGGGGGCTGCTGAACTAGCCAGAGTTTTGCTGTAGTCAGGTCTGCGTTGGGAAAGGCCAGAAGGGCTGGGGCCAAAGCAGTTGGTGTCCTCTTCTTCCTGGGTCAGCACGGCTCTTTGATCCTTCTTCTTTCTTCCTCGAATCTGAGGAGGCAAGGTTCAGGGTCGCCCCTAAATACTAAATTTAGGGGCATTATTGGCGTGAGTACACCCCCTATTATGCCACCCTCCAGTGGGAGAGGGAATGAGCCTTTTCCTACATGGTTGGGTCCCCTCATCTCCAAGATGGAGGGGGCTGAGATGTGTGCTTCACCTCACCTCCCCCACCTGACGGGTAGGTTTGGCAAAGGTGGGCACACCTCTCCTCCCTAAAGGGGCACTTTCTTACATGTATTTAAATTGTTTTTCCGTTTTTTAATGTTTTTGGATTGGAGGTTGGTTCCTATTTTTTTCAGTATTTGTAGGAAATACTTTGAGGGTATTTAATTTAAAATGATATATTTAAAAAATGTATTTCTTTAATTTTAAAAATTTTGTATAACTTTATAATTTTTTCAGTTTTAGTCTTCGTAAAGTTCAAAATAATTTATTCAGTTCATATAGTAATAAACCATAAAAGCACACAATAATTTTATATTCACATACTTGAGCTTAAAAACCTTTAAAACTACATTACTATATTTCATCTTGAATTAAGCCTGTAAGAGTACATATTAAAACCATAAAACTAATCTTTATATTGATAGATTTCTTCTAAAAGAGATACACATATGAAATTGAGTAAAATGTTGTAATTTCTTTAAAAAAATTCACACAGTTAGGTCTTGACTAGGAGGAGAGGGGCAGAACCAGTATTCTTCTAATGTTGTGCCACCTCTTGGTTGGAGGGCCTTTTCCTCAAAGCTATTATCCAGTTAGATAAGGCATAACAGACCCCAATATCCTCCATGTCCATTAAAAATTGGAACCCCTCCTGATAACGATACAGCCGCTTTGAACAAAGGTTTCAAACTTTGTTTCTTAAGATCAAGACAAAATCTGCAAAAGAGAGTTAAGTGCAGTGTTGATTGTTTGGATTTTTTTTAATCACATGGGTATTTAACATCCCCGGAGACCCTGGTATTCCCATTTGGGAAAGCAACCAACTGGTGAAATATTTAGTTAATACAAAACTGTGATGTACATTTGGGACCAGAATAATATATTTTTATAGTCCCAAATGTATAAAGTGCGATGTTTAACTCTTCACTGTACATTTGATCATATTTCTAACTTCATTCTCCCATGCACCCTTGTCCAGGGTGTAATGTTTTAGAGACATTTTTGAAAAATGGGAACATTCTCTGGGATCTCTTATAGTCTCCTTTCGCCATTTTTGAATAGTTTCAAGTTATTCCTAATACAAGTCAACCATAGTATTTTTTTAACCTGGTCCATAGCGAGACGATCTCTAAGTATTAGTTGAATCAGTAGCGTCTCAGGTTTGGACTATATCAAGTGCCAAAGTAGCCACGGTTGTGGCCTTTATGATGTCCTTAATAGGGTTAACACCCAACTCCATATGTATTACGGTTTCAGCGGTTGAGTGGGGAACTGCCAATAACCTTCCAAGGAATTTATTCTCCTGCCTTTGCAAACCTTTGATTATCTTCCACTCCCCAGATTCCTACCCCATAAGTTGCTGCTGAAATATTTTTGGCATTATAAAGATACATTTCTTTAATCGGTTTGGTCCCAGGTTTAGTAGCGCATCTAAAAATCCCCTCGTTGTTCCTCAATATACTGAGAGCAGTTATCTCTCTGCGCGATGCCCATCCTCCTTCTTCAGAGAAATGAAGTTCAAAGTAACAAAAGTGCTTTCTAATAGAAATATTTGTAGATTGAGTGGGTTTTTCGTTTCTTTCTTTCGCATGACATGGTAAAGATTTCCCCTTGATTTATATTTAAATTAATATTGTCATGAAGTTAACAAATGCATTAATAAGGCTCTGCAGACTTAATGGAGTTAGGAGGATAATAGGATCAGTATGGATTCTGAGCCTGCTCTAGGGGTGTCGGCATCAAGTAACTCTAATTTCTCATCTATCCCATTAATGTATATTTTAAACAGGAATGGTGCCAAAACACACCCCTATAGTACCCCTCTTTGTATCTTAAATCGTCTGTTTAATTCTCACTGAGGTCCGTAGCGCATCCTCGCTGACAAGTTGCTATACATATGCGCAAGGATTGATATTCTGCCTTTCGGGGTCCCCAAATTTATCAGACATTTCCATAGCTTATTATGATGTACCGTATCAAATGCACAACTTAAATCCATAAAACACATATATAGATTTCCTGCCCTAGTTTTGGTATACTTTCCCAATGAAAATCTAAGTTGAGGCATTGTTCAACAGTCCGTAAACCTCTTCCTAAACCAAATTGCACGTTTTGACAATATATTATTATTCTCGGCCCACTGCTCCAATCTTTCAATGAGAATCCTTCCTAATATCCTTGCTGAAGAGCCGAGCAGAGATATGGGTCTGTAGCATTTAGGGTCATTTCTGGAGCCTTTTTCGAAAATTGGAATAATTAAAGATTCTGCCCAGGCAGAATAATACCTGAGCCGGGTGCATTACAGACCTTCGTGAGCATAGGTGCCCAGAAATCTGTAAGTTGTTTATATGTGCCCACTGGGACACCATTGGGTCCGGCAGCTTTGCCCTGTGGGCTTCTCACTAAGGCTCTACGAACCTCCTCTATGGAAAAACAACAATCTGTATTTTGGAAATATCCATAAACATCATCTCACCTTTGTCTGTATTTTGGGGTAACGAACCTATTTAAAGGAAATGACCCACCAAGGCCTCTTCCATACTGAACTGTCTAATTTAGGTGCTGAGCTATCAACAAGGGGGGGAGCATTTACAGTTTTCCAGAATAATATATTATCCCTTGTTTGTGTGGACTGCAATAAGTTTGTCCACGCTTTCAGTGATAGCTTTTTTCTCCATTCTTGTAGGGCCATTTTATAAAGAATCCTACTATTATGATTCCAGCACAGTCCCTTGGATATGCCTGAAGCAGTTTAATTAATCCTCTCCGTGCCTTTGTACAATTGTGATAAAACCATATTTTTGGGTCCCTGTTCTTTGCCCTTATGTTCTCTAGTTAGGAGTTCAGTAATTGATTTATAGATTTGGACATGGGCAGTCATAATCGACTCGTTCTCAGCTGCTTCATTAAGGATTGTAAAATTGTGGCCCTTATTTCCTTTTATTATCTCTGATGAAAGTCAACAGGATCCACTCCTGGCCGTCTGAGTCAAATAGTGTTTCCTCCTGCCGGTTGTATATTCTTGTAGTAGAAAAGTTAGAATTAGCAGATTGCGATTACTTACACAATTTCCCCCCACTTGACGTTATAAAAGGGTGGGCCTAAAACTATCTGAAACTGGGACGCTGTAATCGGGCTGTGCCTTGACCTCACCACAACTTTGCTGACCTCTGCTGGGGTGGGACTCGGTCCCCCAGCCTGCACCTGGGTCAGGGAGCTGCCGCAACGCCATAAAGCAGCGTGAGACTCCCGAAGTGCGGGATGCTGTAATGGGGCTGTACCTTGCGCGCACCACAACTTTGCTGACGTCTGCTGGGGTGGGACTCGGTCCCCCAGCCTTCACCTGGGCCAGGGAGCTGCCGCAACGCCATAAAGCGGCGCGGAACTCATGCAGCGCGGGATGGGTGCAGGACGCGCGTGTGTGTGCACGGGCCACGCCTGGGCAAAGCCCAGGCCAAAGGCGGGCCTGTCTGCTCCCGTCAGAGCCCGGTAGAGGCTGGGCTGGGTCACCCCTCGAACAATCTGCCTTCTGGACATCAAGGGTCTGTTAACGTTGTCGCCATATGCAAATCAGCAAGGGACAAGCTGTGTTTGATAGTTTCATATAATATCTCATATAGTAAGTTGTGCCTTAGTGTATAAGCGGGGGACTATGTCTTTTCTTACTTTACTTCCTTTCGGGTTACCCCACTGACTGAATCAGGGTTGTTGGCTTAGAGAAAGGCGACAGAAGGAGGGGGTAAAGTAGGAATTGGGAAAGCAATGATAGCAAAAATACTATTGAAGCATGCAGGGAGCAACTGAGTGCTCGACCGCATGGACAGCCTCTTAGTCGAGTGCAAGGGAATTTTGGACACTGGTGCAGAGGCTGCCCCAAGCGTTAACAGTAGTCCCCCTTACCACACGAGCTCTGGTGCAGCACATCCTATCCCACAGATGTTTGAGAAGCCATTAGGCCCCATCCTGAAAGTAATGGACATACTATTGTCAGATTCACACCCACAGGATCTGGCAGAGCCAATAATTGCATGCAGTAATAGATGTGCCCCCTGCAAAGCCTGAGTGACACCGCAAATATCCCTGAAGATCATGTGGGTGGGGGACCCTCTTCAATCCGACCAACTATTGCACAGAAACACGACCACAGCGCTTACAAGTTTATCAGTGATCTCAGAGCTGAGGTTGAGGCTCTAAAATCTATGATTAGTGATCTTACTGGGATGATGAAGGAATTTATGGGTACAAACAAGATGGCCTCTTTGTGCTCCAAGGTTCTGCCCAATGTGGTTAATACCCTGACTACTGGAAAACGGAATAGTCAATTATCTGGTGAGCCGAGAGAAACCCCCTCGGCTCTATTCCTGCAAGTCTAATGCCCGCACAAGAGAAAAGGGGTTCCGAAATTAGGGCCACTGTTAGGTACGACACCTTTAATCTTACTAAAACAGTATGCGTGGGCGGGGACCAATTCGACACGCCTAGGGGTAATCAGTTTTCAGAGTTTCCGAATAGAAATGTGTTAGAGTATCAGCATCAAATAAATAAGTATCTGAGAGCCCAAATTCCCTGCAAAGTTTATATGACCAACGTGCCAAAACGCATTGCCCAGAAAGGTTATGAGTGGAGGACTCCCTGAGGAATAAGGCAATCCATTGGATTCGCCACGGGAGAGGGTGTAGATCCCTAATTAGAGAAGATATTGTTAGGGCAAGGAGATGTGAGGTCCCTAACTCCTCTTCTGATTGCATAGAACTAACACTGACGCATGGAAGTCTGGTTGCGAACCTGATAGCTCTAGAGTTCATAACCTGCCCTTCTGCGCCGTCCATTATACAATTTAAATGTAGTCTAGCAATTGGAGTAACTGATTCTGTAGCGCGCAGCCCCTTGGAAGGCCCAGGCCCAGAATCATCTCTGGGGAATAATGACTGACGTGCGACCCAATGTCGCTCGGCAGATAGGCACTACCTTAAAATATACCCTAAACCCCCCTTGGATGTATCCTTAGAAGTTTGGGCTATATCAAGTGGTGTCACTATGGAGAGCTGGGTGCCCTTATTTTGGTAATGGGAGTATGCAGGTGCGTGAGAGACCCAATAGGGCTACTCTTCTACCGCCAATAGTTGATAAATCTAGCAGAACTGGTGTATTAGAAGGAGTTATCTTAGAGAATTACATAACTCCCAGCCCTACTGTGTGTGTATGCGCCAAATTAATACCAGAGCTCGCAATAGTCTCATGGAATGTGGCTGGAGTCAAGAGTAAATTATCCCTCCCGAACTGGAATCGTTTTATCGAAGGGTTTGACATCTGACTACTCCAGGAGGCCTGGAGTGTAACACCTGTATACATGGCCGGGTATGCCAGCTACTGCATCTCGGCAATCCAAAGTAAAGTGGGATGACCTGTGAGGGGTCTACTGATTTGGGTCCAGTTAGCACTCTGCTGTGTTATATCGTTATTACACTCGGATAGCCCAGATGTCATGGGACAGCTCAGGTAACACCATTGACATTTACAATGTATATGTAAGAGAAACCAGCGGGAGTAGACCCTCAGCAACCATATCGAAATTGGAGGAGCTTCTAGACAAGAGGAACTCATCTTCTTTTCTGATAGTAGGGGGTGACTTCAATGTCACCTTCGAACCATTAGACAGGGACGAGGCGACTGAAGTACATGAGGTGGAGAGACAGTGGCCGGTCCCCTCCTTAGACCTTCAACCAGTCAAGTGATGGTCCTAAGTAGTGCTTTAAGTTAAAGCTCTTACTTTGGAGTTTGAATTAAGGGCAGAAAATGGGTAGGACTAAATCCGACAGATTGGGTGCAAATACTTATAATAGATCAAATGGCCAGAGTCGGATTAATTATATCCTGTTGGATCTGAGGCTCCGGCACAACGTCATAGACATGGTTGTAGGTGAAACAGTTGATAGTGACCATAATCCCCTTTGTTTATCCCTGGTGTCTGTTTGGGTAGATTCACTAGCACTGTTGAAGACCCAGCGGTTATCAACAAAAGAGGTTCGCCCAACAAATGACAAGCACCATCTAAAGTGGCATAAATTAACCGCAGACACAGACAAGCTACAAAACATGCATGGGGATTTGCTAGCTTGTACATCAGAACTCTTAGCACTACAGGAGAACCAGGGTGGGAAGTGGGAGGTAACAAATATTCACTGTCGCTTTTTCGAGCATATGGGCTCCAATTTTACTGTGCCTGCGCACATAAACAATGCAAGGATTATTAGCAAGGGCACACAATCATGGTTTAACCAGGCTTGCAGGCATTCCAGGATTCAACTAACCAAAGCAATCAAATCTAAAGATTATGAGCGAACCAGAAAAGCTAGGAAAGCATATAAGCTAGTAACCCTGAAAGCTAAGAAGGAGTGGAACGAATCTAGGTGGCAGCTTATTAAGGATGCCTGCCATGCCAGGGACACTAAAAAGTTCTGGTCCCTGGTGGTGTGGAGCGATCAGTCAGGAGCCCCTCAGCTTGAGAATCACATTTCTGCCTCTGACTTGTAAGATCATTTTTGAGCCCTATAGGCAGACCACAAAACATTTACTTCTTTGGGTGGCCAGCAAAGAGCTTTCCATCAAACTAATGGTGTCCTTTTGACTCTTGGCGATATTGAGACCTTGATTAGCACAATAGTTCAATCTTAAGCTCCGGGACCCGATGGTATACCTGGTGACCTCTTCCTTCATGAGATCCACAGCTGGTCGCATTATATGTTCGTGCTATTTAATGCCATAGCAGACGGCGCCCCAGTTCCGGGGTCTTGGAGGGGGGGGCGGAAGTTGTGCCACTATTCAAGCAAGGTGATAAGGATCAGCCGTGTAGCTATAGGCCAATTAGTTTAATTGATTCAATTCAGAAAGTATTTAGTCGGTCGCTTTTGCACAAGATTCAGGCATGGGGCAAAGAAAATGAAATGTTATCTCCTTGTCAAGCGGGTTTTAGAGAGAAAACTGGGACTGTCAACCAGGTGTTTCGCTTTCTTTTATTATATTGGAAAACAGTGACTATTGGAAAGGGCAGTTTAAATGTTGCCTTCATAGATATAAAGACGCCCTTTGATCTAGTCCCTAGACAGAAATTGTGACAAACCCTTATCAACATGGGGTTGCCAAATGAAATGTTAACATCAGTGATTCGTCTGCATGAAGACAACTTTGCTAGGGTACGGTGGGGCACCCAGGGGCAACTTACTGATCCGATTCCTGTTAGCAGGGGAGTACGCCAAGGCTGCCTACTGGCACCAACACTTTTCTCCCTTTTTATAAATGGTGTTGTACAATTTTTATCAGTGGAACCGGCAGATGCTCGTTCTTTAGGAGGGGAGAAAGTAGTGACACTTCTCTTTGCAGATGATACACTACTGGTGTCCAAAACCCCGGGGGAGGGCTGCAGCGGCTTCTTGATTGATTTAAGGATTTCTGTGACACAAGAGGCCTAGTGATAAAGACAACAAAGACCAAATTTATGACACTGAACCCCCATAAGACCTACAAGGGCCGGCCCTCCCATGGTGGAATGCAGTTCGAGAGGGTCAGCACCTTCCACTATCTAGGTCTAAAGTTATCTGAAAACATGTCTTAAAAACCCCATGTATCTAAAATGACTCTGAAGAACAAGCAATTAGTTGGGGCCCTGGGGAAAGAGCAACGGTCTTCATTTAGTAAGCCGGTTGCGGCTGCCCTACAAGTCTATGATCTTAAAGTAGTGAGCTCCGCGATGTATGGGTCGGAAATGTGGGGATTCGAGCAAATGGAAAAGCTCACTAGTTCGGAACACACATTTTTAAGGAGTCTAGGGATGTTGCCCCAGAGTACTCCACTTTATCCCCTCATGCTGGACATGGGAAGACATTCTATTGCTGCTAAAGCTAAGCTCAGTCCACTGTTGTTTTGGCTGAGGATTAGGTCAACATCCGAATTATCCCCTTATGCTCATGCCCTGGAGGAAGTAAGCCGCTTAGATAGATTAAATAAAGTCAACTTACTAGGAAATGTGAAGAGCCTGTTATCTGACATTGGGCTAGGGGCTATTTGGGAAGAAAATGACCCCTCTTTACTCCATCGAAAAATCAAGTTAAAGCACGCTACTGGCAATGGGCAGTGCAAGGTGAGCTAAGTAGTGGGTCTCGAGGGAAGCTTACCCTAGATTTTATGGCCCATAAATCAGATGGGTTCCTTCAGTGTTACCTTGACTTTATAGAAACACCAAAGAATAGGAAACTATATGTTCAGTTTAGGTTCAGCACTTTGCCCTTGTATGATTTCACAGGCAAATGGAACAGAAACTCAGTGCCATCCCAGTGCTGCCCTGGCTGTAAAACCCCCAAGGAATCCCTAGACCATGTAATGTTTCCTTACCCGATATATGTGATACCCAGAACTAACTGGTTAAGTCCAATTTGCAAACAGTTGGGAACTAAAAATCACATAGAAGCTTTGTGAATTTTGAAATCTGACACCAGACCAATGTTTGCATTTGGGATGGCCAAGGTTCTTGGTCAAATGTGGGGTATCAGGAAAACAGCACAGAGGGTGAGCCCTAACTGATTTTATATAATGGTTTTAACTATTTTTCAGTGCCCTTGGACACCTGAGCAAGGGTGATTTACATTGAATTTGAGTTTAATATATCAAATTGCCTATTTTAGTAATTACATCTGTTTGATTCCATACATTTATTGATAGCCGATCTACTTTTATAATCTTTGAATCGTTTTATGGATTGTTTTTATCCTTGTGTTTTAAAGTATGGATATTGGTATTGCACTACGAGGACTGTATGGTATACGTTGTATGGTTATTTTATGTGAAACTTTTATGACATGTATGTCGAAATAAAGGATATATAATAACTACCTGAAACTAAGATGTGATCTATACTACTTTTACCTCTTCTCCCAATAAAATTGTGATATCACCATCATTACATATGTCCATAAAGTGCATATTATATTTGAACATTAGCTTATTTAGAACAGAGCCATATAAACAATGTTTAAAATGGTCAATATCTTCTTCCTGTGTGTCTCAAATCTCTCTTTTAAAATCACTGAACTTTTTGCCAGATTGAAATCACCAACCCATATTATGCACACATCCTTCCCTATATCCTTAATAAAAATGTCTATTCCATTTTCCAAGGCTTCTATTAGCTTGACTCTTGTGGCATCAAATATGTTATTATAATAATTTATTATCAAAATGTCAGGATTTCTGTCTAGGCTCAAAGGCGCTAATTGGAAAAAAGGTGATATAAGAAATACTTTGCATACTTTGAAGGGAGCATAATTAGAAATCAAAACCACAAGGGCTCCCCTTTCCCTACCCTTACTAGATTTTATAGCATCTGTAACCACGGAACTAAAACCATCAACATCAAAGGTCTTTCTAAGCCACGTTTCCTGTAAGCACATCAACTGTGATCTATTCAGTAAGTTAGAACAATCATTGGTGAGAAGCTTGTTTGCGAAACTGGCCAAATTCCAAGATACTAGCATCATGTCCAAAGGGGCATTGGCACAATAAGAGAGAGCGTTTGCCCCCTCACAAATTTGTGTGGCATTGACTGCTTTACTTAGATGGTCTGTAACAGTCTCTGAGACATTATTAAGAGTACACTTGTTAGTTTGAAAAAGTCAATTATTTTGGTCCAATGATGATGGGGGGCAAATTAATTATACACTGGAAGTGAAGGGGTTATAATAATCTTGGATCTGGGGATTTGAGAGTCCGATTTACTTGAGTTTGGCAAAAAGTTGCCCGGTCTGTTGAAAAACCCCAAAGAAACCGCTTTAATTACTCACTCTTGATGTAAATATTGGAAACTTAAGACAACATATCCAACCATTGATGGGTGCCTAAAGTTCAAAATTATACAGTCTCCTTCTAGTGACTTCCTTGAGGGGTCCGATCCAATTAGCTCTTCCTCGTCAAATATTAGTTTAAGTTACTTGTATTTATAATTTATTTATAATAGTTGTATAATATAGTATGTTTTTATTTTCTTTATAATTATTATACGTTTGTAAGTTGTTTTATTATATAATATGTTCATATTATTTGCACTTATAATTAATTATATGTACTTATTTAATACATGTATTTTCACTTACAATTTAATTTTAGGTTTCTTGTATCTTTTTTAAAGTTATTTTAATGTCGATATTTTGGTCCACGATATTTTTGTAGTTGATATCCTTGTACTTTATATTGCAAGTAAATAAGGTCAATATTTTGGCAATATTCTGCCATACCACCCCATAGGCATGTTTATTATTTTTCAGGTCCTGGAATTTTCACCCATTACTACTGCACAAGTAATCTCCACATTAACTGGCTAAAGGGGTTTCCCCATGGTCTCTTACATACACTCTTCCTTCGGTTGCATTTATATGCAGTGTTCTAGTCTCTGCCTCTAGTGGGAGGTTTATAGGCAGTTATGGGTTGGCCTCCTTTGATGATTCTTTCTTTTACTCTTGTTTTGCGTCTTCCACATCTTTATTGGTTAAGCATGTTTTAAAATTTTCCCCTCAAAAGAACTTTGGCTGATCATGATAACTTACATAATTTTCTGCAAAAGAATATGTTCCCCTTTAGCAACGCCTTAGGTGTATTACTTCTGTGGTGTGCATTTCCGAATGTTTCCAATTTAAAAACATCTATTTTAGGGTGCGCCTGCTCTTTCGGTGGATGGGTGATCAATATTGAATCTGTGGGCCTCATTGCTAGAAGGGCTGTTAGATCTGTCAGCCTTAGGGTGGTCTTCCCCCAGACCTTTTACCTGCTTAACTCCTCTTTTTGCTGATTCGTTTTGTTGGCCATAGGACTCTGAGCACTTTACCACTGCTGACCAGTGCTAAAGTGCATGTGCTTCTCTCCTATACATGGTAACATTGGTTTATCCACAATTGGGATATTTAATGTATCTGTAAGTCCCTAGTAGAGTGCACTACCTGTGCCTAGGGCCTGTAAATGAAATGCTATGTGCCACTCGCACAAGTAGCCCTTTAAACATGTCTCAGGCCTGCCACTGCAGAGTCTGTGTGGGCAGTTTTACTGCCATGTCACCATGGCATTTAAAAACCATTTGCCAAGCCTTAAACTCCCCTTTTATTACACATAGGTCACCCCTGAGGTTGGCCCTGGGTAGCCCAGAGGGTAAGGTGCTGTGTAAGTAAAAGGTAGGACATGTACTTTTAAGTTTTCCATGTCCTGATAGTGAAAAACACCCCAATTCATTTTTTCACTACAGTGAGGCCTATTCCTCTCATAGGTTTAACATTGGAAATTCCTTATTAAACCTTTAAGCTGTACTTCCTGATTGAGAAAGAGTGGGCTCTGTCATGTTTTATATCATTGGGATGGTAATGAAAAATCCTCTTTACTGATAAAGTTGGATTTAACATTACTATTTTAGAAATACCACTTTTAGAAAGTTGCCATTTATATGCTCTTAAAAGCTCTGTGTGCCTGCAGTCTGTCTCCAATACATGTCTAGGGTGGGTGACTGCTAGACTTTGTGAATTCCCTCTAGACAGCCACACACAAAGGAAGGTTAGGTGTGTCTGGGTGCCGATCTACATCCCGATGGCTCATCCTGGCCAGGATTGGAGGGAGGAGCTGACACTTACACCTGGAGAGGCAGTGCCCTGTCCCCACACAAAGGGTTGATTACCACCCTGTAGTAAGCCAGGACTAGGATGAAAGGACCTCTGTGCTCTTCAAAGACCCTTCTCTGAAGTCACCCTTACTTCAAAGGCACAACTGGGTATAAGTACTGGGTCTTTGACCCCACCAAATTGGACCTGTAAAGAAACTCTGTCAGGAGGAAGCACTGCTGAGCTGCTACAAGGTCTGTCACTATGCTGGACTGCTTCTGCGGAAGACATGCTTTTCTGCTACCTGCTATCCTCTGACCCTGCTAAGGAAGAACTGGACTCTGCTTAAACCCAGAGTGATCTCCAAGGGCTTGTTGGCTTGCCTCCTGTTTTTGAGACTCAGGGATATCAAAGATTCATCCCCTGCTCCTGGGCCTGGTCCATTGGAAGTGGACCCAGGTGCTTGCTCTAGTCGATCAGACGCATCTCCTGTCTGCGTGTAGCAGAAGTGACATATAATCGCTGTTGCGGGAGCAGAATCTCTGCATCAAACTCAGAACCAGGCATTCACCTTAAAGAACTGACTCATCGGACGAAACGCATCACTGCTGCTACAGTGTGGGAAAATTGACGCATCCTCTTGACTGCATGGAGAAACCCGGCACATCGTCTACAGAACCAATGCCTCTTGGCTCGAACGCATCGTCTTTGGAACCAGCTATGTGAAGAAAATCAACGCATCACCTCGACTGCAGAGTCGACACCGACACATCGCTCGGCTGCACCCCGCATCGCGCGGTTACGACCAGGATCAAGGTACTTTGTTCAGCGAACCTTGCGTGGCTCCGTATCCGGCCCGCACTCCATTGCGGTTGGCCTGAACTCTTGACTCTGCCCCGGTCCAGTGCGACCAGATAACCTCCATAGGCACTTATTGCTTCCAAACACTATTTTTACATTTATTCTTTAAAAATTCATATCTCGACTTCTACTTATTGTATTTTTGTCATTTTGGCTTTATTTTATTTATAATATATTACTCTATTTTTCTAAACTGGTGTGGAGTCTTTTGTGTTGTTTTCACTGTGTTACTGTCTGAAGTGTTGCACAATACTTTGCACATTGCCTCTTCAGTTAAGCCTGACTGCTCTATGTCAAACTACCAGAGAGTGAGCACAAGTTAATTTATGGTGTTTATCTGACTTACCCTGACTAGGATTGGGGTTCCTGCTTGGACAGGGTGCATACCTCTGCCAACTAGAAACCCAATTTCTAACAAGGGCATACCAGTCCAACTATCAGCAAAACAATTGGTGGTTGTCCTGTCAAAACACCTCTTGATTCACCTCTCCTTTAGAGTGTGGGTTAAAGGGAGTTAAATCATTGCAGTGAGACATAACGTTAGCACATAAACATGCTTGTATGTACATTGAAATAAGCCCTCTTTCAGTTACTTGTCACAAGTGTCACAGCCTAGTGACACATAAAACTGCGTAGGCATGTTCAATCTTACTCGGACATGACTGGCTGCCCCTTGCACCATTCTTATGCCGTATCCTTTTTGAATGATGGTGAGACTAAGGGACTATATCTGCAATAAGTGGAATTGATAGTTTTGAGATAGGTTGAGAGCTAGCAATACACAGTAGAAAGTAAGTTATGTCTTGACAGTAACCGTTTGAGAGACAGGCCTTTACAATGTGTCATCTGCTTGATTATTAATGAACTTCTCTGGCAACAAACCAGCTCAGCAACTTACAGCTCTGCCAATATGAAGATGTATTGCTAAAACTCCACTATAGAAAAGTAAATAGAGCCCAGATTTATGTTAACGGCAAGTGCTGCCTCTAGCATACTAACTCTGTGAACATTAATTTCAGTGGCATATTTCAGGAATGGGCTATGTTTAAAATGTAGGCAATAACAAATCTAAGGCTGATGCTGTGCCTCCTCTTGGTCAATACCAACTTGCCTTTTGGTGTACAATAATCAACAATGAACAAACAAACTTATCATGCACTATAGGTCCGAGAGTATAATCCTCATAGATTGTGAATTATTCATGGAGAGCAATACACTGCATAAATGATGGCATAGAAAACTGACTACAACAAACAGTGTACTCCCTAAACACCAGAAAAATGACAACTTATATGTGGAACTGTTGAGAGCAAGAAGATTAAGTTAAAAGATTACCATCAGAAAGTGGGAAACACTGTTGAATGATTCAGCCAATGGGGTTACAGAAGTGACATTATAGAGAAAACAGTAAAGAAAGCTAATGCCAAGAGAAGAAGTTGTTTATGACCGAGCCATATGTGTTATTTAATCAGACTAAAAAAATCAAACAAAATAAATGTATTAAATAATGCTCATCTGACAGCAGTACGATTTACAAAATACAAAGCAGACACAGGCACTTATTTAGATTTGACACTCATATGGATGAATATTTCAACAGGAGAATTCAGGTTACATCTCATTAAAGAATCTTCTTAGTCTTAGTGATACAAGTGGGCATGAAATAGCACCATTGGGTCAGTAAAATTGTCTCTATGTCAGCCAAAGATACCCATGAATGTGGGCAATATATGTGTTTTCAATATATACTAGGCAAACAACTTTTACAGACTCCACCAGCACCAAGAATACAATATTTATGATTTCAAGAGTTGCAGTACAACATATTGCACGTACATCATTACTTGCATTAGTAATAGGATTTATGAAGGATCAACTCAGAAATCACTTTAGGAAAGACTACATGGGTACCTGAGAACTCTGAAGAATGCAGATAACAAACGTAACATGTCAGTACATTCTGCTAGCAAACATGATTCTAACAACCTTTGTAAGATATCTTTGAATGGCATAGTGGAGAGGTGTGGTGCAGCGGCCAGGGCAGCTGACTTCGGAGCACAGGCTTCACGGTTCAATCCCCGGCTCCGGCGGCAGCTCAGCTCAGCACCATGTGACTCTGGGCAATAGCTCACTTAATTTCCACTACGGCCCCCAGCGCCTTGAGACCCGTAAGGGTGAGTAGCTGCGCTATATAAAAACGGACTTACATAATGCAAATAAAACCATATTGAACATGTAGTGACAGAGAACTTATAACAAAAAGAGAAGACTATTGGATTAATAAACTTATAGTAAGGGAGAATGGGATTAATACAGACACTGAGTTGGAAATATATATACAAAACCAATCTTAAAACATATTATATTTTCCTGACATATTATATTTCATACACGCTAAGACAGTACAGAGATTATTACTACATAAATGTAAAATCTGATGCTTCATTTATATGTACAGTACAACACAGTGTGCTACACATTGGTTTATCAATGTCACAACTGTGGGTTTGGCTTTTACCCATTGGTAATATACTACATCCCAATGAAATGGAAATCATCTTTATAACAGTCTGTTGATATGACCTATTGTTTTACTCCTTGAATCAAAATAACAGTTTGGAACACAGGTTTAAAAAATGTTTAAATGTACATGTATTCTGGAGATCACTGTTGCTGTCTTGTCATAAAATGAAGAAGCATCCTAGCCCAAATTAAAATTGGTAACGTCAACACTTTCAAATTTAGAATACAACTAGTGGTAGTGTCTCACTATGACAATCAGCAATGAGGGTGGCTAAAGAAGTTTTGAACATTAGCAGGTACTGCCTGTTCTTTAGGTGCTGGTGACCATTTTTGAATAGACATAGACAACTCTTAGCAAATTGTAAATACAAGTCATTGTAGAGTACTACATGACAAGGCAAACACACATGGCTGACGTCATATTGGTAATGACAGAGTGCATGTTGCAACACAATTTGCATGTGGTTGATGCCATTTTGAATTAACTATTGTAATAGAAGAGTCCGCTTCATTTCTGTTGCTAACACCAGGGTCTGGAAGGGGCTAACATGCATGATTCTTCACTGGAAGGCTAACACTTCTCGTCAGGTATGTATTTAACAAGAAGGAAAGCAGTCTTCTACGAATAACATTCATACACTAAGTGATACCATGTGTTTGTTTACCAGATTTTGGTCACAACAGACTGTATCTTATTTTCAGTTGGGCAATGAATTAAGTAAATATTCCACATCATACAGGAGGGATTGCAAACAGATTCAGACCATATATAGATAGCAAATTAGAACCTTTCATCCAAGTTTTTTTTTTTTATTGAAGTTGAGAAACAGGGCTCATAAGTATCTTCTTTTAGATTGCTATAGAAGACAATAATGTTTAATGAAAAGAGGTTTTCATTAACATATGACCTTACTATGACAAACATGATTTGAGATGTTTTGTTATTGGATCACCTTAGGAGTACTGAACAAGCATTTATACACTGATGCAAATTTGAACTACTATGCAATACAGTATTGTTCTTGAAATGGATTTAGTAATTTGGCTTGTTAAGTTTGTTAGAAAATGTACTTATCTCAGTGTTAAATTAATCAGAAGTATTGATTGGCTGCAGAGCATACTTTATATTGAGATGCAAATAATGTGGTAATGAAGAATAGATTCCATGTACTGCGAAACACGGATTGGCCTATAAAGTCTTGGAAAAAGATTTATAAATGTATCAAAAACAACAAATAAAATCTCAATATTGGAATTCTAACAATATCATTTAAGGAAAGTGAACAGTATTCATACTTCTACTTTTTCACCCCTTCAAAATTTGTTTTTACAATACACAATGTTATTCAAATGGCACCTGAGTTGTTCATAGATTTGACATTGGTAGGAACCATGTTCATTCGTGCTTAACCATGGTAACAAATCATGAATTTCACAACTATCATCCATTGTTTGTGTTCTGTTACAAAGAAAGAGAAACTTAAAAACACAACCACCTTAAAGGTGGAAGCCCAATCTATCAGATTCCTCCTTTGTATAAAAGTGGAAAAAAAAAAAATTTAAAGGGTGTTATAACTATATGTTAAGACATTCATTGTAATTTATGAAGCTAAAAACTCATTTTGAGTCTACACCACCAAAAATGATGAATACGTAAACTTTATTTTGCAGCACAAACTAAATATATTTTATTTTTCATCTATAAACACATGTGTACCCGTGATGTCTCAGCTGCCACAAAAGCCAAGCTTTTCATACCAGTTCTGGGACTATTGAAAGCATGTCCTTTTATTTTGAGGCTTGCTGTCTTGGATGTTGGCCAAGAATACAGGACTGACTGAAAGTGTCAAGCATGACACTGGGCTACTTCATAGCAATGGAGGAGTTCATGCGTGCCTCTACATGAGTTGTTTGTGCCTATGAGATGAGCTCTCTGTGATCACAGGTGCATGTATGTATATGCTTGTATGCATGAACGTGAATTTATGTTCAATGTAAGCAAGGGTCCCTGCATGTGAAGTGCCTCTGTGCATAGCTCATATATACATGCCAACACTTCCAATTTAGGCATTTTGTGACCAAAAATAATTATATGTTACCATTCTACCCCTTAAATCCTCTTCTGTTCCCATGGAGGTCAATGGAAAAACACAATTGTCATGGATATCGGTCTCTAAAGTGCTGGGATGCAAAGTAATTGGTTGGTGTGTGCAATATAAAAACTGGATAACAGCATAACCTAAATCCCCCTCGTAGTGTTTCCAAATGGTGGCATATATGATGGGTGTACACATGTGTGTTGTATGAGTGTGTGGGTGCCTTTATGCCTGCATTCGTAGTACATGTTTGTTTCCACTTTTTGGCTATTCACCATTTCTGAGTGGAGATTTACACTTTGGTTTAGCCTTAAGATTCTCCACCCCTTCATAAAAGGGATGGATGACTGAGTTATTGCATCCAAAGCAGGGCCGGACTGGGAACAGAAACCGGCCCTGGCAAACTGCTCAGCCGGCTCCCCCTGGGGTGAGGGGGAGTGCAGCCGAGCAGTTTGCGAGGGCCGCTTTCGGCCGATTTTGTTACCGGGGCGATATTGCTGACCCCCAGTAACAAAAACGGCCCCCCAGGGGTCCAAAACCGGCCCCCACCCTAGCGGCCTACCGGGGAAACGCCCGGTGCCCGCTATGGCCAGTCCGGCCCTGATCCAAAGTTGTTTTTGGTAACTTTCCGCCTTTTTGTGGAGATCTTCACCTCTGGGGCAGAGATCTTCCTATGGAAAAATATGGGGAAATTTAATAAAGCTTTATTTATGTTTATAATTAATACAACTAATTTAATGTACAATAAAAATGTAAAATCATTTTAATCAATTAATACTAACATAGGACTTCTTAGAAAATATACAACATAACACCTTTCAAAATTAACTTTTTGTTAAATTAAGCAAATCATATTTTTAGCAATACCTGATAATTAAAAGAACCCACGATCACTATCATATTTATTTATATTACATTTGTAACAGACGTGGTTATGTTAAATCTTTTAATAATTATTTGTTTAGACTTCTAAATTAAATAAAAAATGTCATTTATTTATTTTAAATTTTGTGTTATTACATTAAAAATAATACAATTTAGTATGAATTATTTAGCATTATCTATACTTACATTTGTAAAATTTAAATACACTATTTTACATTGTATCCTATGAAGAGTTAGTGTTATATCCTGCCAGATTGTTTTCTATGGAAGTGTGTTGCAGATCAGTGGTTGGCCATCTTTAGTAGTACTTGACTTACACCAAACCGAGGCCGGAGTACATTTACGCCTATTTTGTCACTATCAGGGCTATTGGAAAATCATAAGTGTATTTTGTGAACAGGATTTCTCTTATGTTGGTGTGTGTTTTCGATTATCATGTTTTGCACTAGCATTCCCCTACCTAAACTCCTCCTTGAATTTGCCTCAATGCCACTCATTTTGTAGTGATCATTCCCCATTTTCCCACCACTCCCCCTTGTACCTCCCACATTTACTACTTAAGTGTATACCTACATTTGAGGAGAGCGCTCCACCACCGGCAATGAGATCTCTGCACAGGTAAAATAGCGGTGTCGATGGAGATCCACGGCTGTAGGTCTGTGAAATCCATTTTGTAGTACGTAAAGCAGTTCTACTTGAGTACTACGTTAAATACTCCAAAATTTCTTTTTTGAATTGGGCTCAATTTATCCCCATACTACATTGATCCTCTGCCCCTGAACTGCAATCGCCTATTGATACACTGATACTAACACTCTAATTTGAGGTTCCTTTAGTCAGTTCTGGATTCTTTTTTTTCTAACAGTAGTTTGCTTTCTAGGTCTTATAGTCAGAGCCACTGAAATTATGTGGCAGGGGAGGGCCAAATTATGCAGCAGAGTTGATTAAATTATGTGGCCAGAAAAGACAAATTATGCGGCGCAATGCTGCACATTTTGTGATAGTCTTACTTCATTATTTTGTCATTTTTACACCTGTTGACACTGAGTATTAATTGCACCTCATTGGTACCAGTTTAATACCCAAATCTAGAAAAGAGCAACAGGACGGTGACCACATAAACTTTGAAATGGGCCTTCCACTGTGCTGCAACACATGTCGCTGCATTTTTAGTAACTTTTGAACTGTTTGAGCTAGAAACAATTTATTGTTGTTAAAATCTTCAGATTATGCAGCAGAAGATGGATTATGGGCCAAGTGTGGCAAATCTATAATTAATTATGCAAAAAACGGCGCAGCCGCACAATCACATAATGCCAGTGGCCCTGCTTATAGTTTTGCTTCTAGCATTATAAGGATGGGCTTAAAAATTCCAGTTTAAAAAATACTGCACACCAAAATACCAGGACGCACTGAAGGTGTCCCGCATGACATGAAGTGTTAGGTGTTCTCCATGATGTACATTACGGTGTGCCTCAATTGCACATCATCTTGTACCCTTGAAGTGTACATCAGCATGTGATCCCTTAGTGTATAGCATATATATGTACGTGTGTGGTATTTGTTTGGAGTGACACTAGTCGAAAGGCTTAGGTGCATTGAACAGGGTCAAAGGCACAGATAGAATCAATGTGTGATTGGGGGTGACAGGGAACTAGCTTCTTGTAACTGCAACCAGATATTGTGTTCTTTATAGAGCTATGTCTTTAGCTCTTTTCTGAATTGGAGTAGGGATTGGGCAGTACCAGATACTGTATATAGATGGATAGGGCTTGTTGGTTTGTATTTTTGTTTTTTGCTCTTCTTCATCTCTGATCTAACAGTGTCCTGGCTATAGGTGTGCTGAGAGCCATCAGAAGCAGTGGACATGTCAGCCAGATATGCAGAGGTGCAGGTTGTGATGGCTTTTTTGTAAATGATGCAACTGTCCTTTCGGGTGGTATGGACCACAAGGGGGAGCAAGTGGAGTTCCATTAGGGTGGGGATGATGCAGTCATATTTCTTCAGGCTCTAGATTAGGTGTGATGCGGTGATCCAGCGCAATACTAACCAACAGCATTCATACACCGTATACTCACTTGGGCCCATACATTCATTCTACACTAATACTTACGCTGGGTGTCAGATGTACTCTTTTATCAAAGTCCCTGCTACCAATTACCTTCTGATTGAAGAGTAATAACTTACCAATGGATCCTTTGCCAATTGGGAAATTTAAAATGAGTGACATTCAATATAGTTCATAATCCTGAAATAACCACTGAGTCAGGAAGTTTTAAAATGTTTATCTAAAGTTTTAGCAGAGTAAAATACAGAAAACACGGTACTTGATTGAAATACCCAAGAAAAAGCATAGAAATGATTTTGCTAATCAATGACGGTGTTTAAGGAAGAGGAGAAGATAGAGACAGCAGCGCAACTAAAGGTTGCAGTATAGTTACCTAAATGCGAGAACCAAGCCCCTTGGCCAAGGAGTTGAAAAGATAGGACCCAGGAAGGATGAAGAGCAAAGACTTCTTCCAGGATCAGGACAGGACCGGTGACCTCTCTACAACGACGCCTGCGCCGTTCCCCTCTCGGATACTCGACTTCTCCTCGATTCTCCCGTTCTAATGGACTCCGCCGCCCCCTCCTCAGGACCTCTTCTGGACAGGGATTCAGTCAGCAACCGATCAGCATGGCAGTCTGGAGCTAAGAGCTCTCTCGCAGCATGGACGCCTGTTCTTCGTGAAAGCATGCTCTGACTAATTAACTAATGCTATATTCTATTAGACCCTTCTACGCCCATGTACCTCCCCTTAATGTTGCTAAAATATGGGACCACTACTTCTGATTGGACAGGGACAGGGGGTGGATTCTCGCACCATATCGATTTGGCCTAAATTGTAAAGCCTATTGTCTTTACGTTCCCTCCCCTTCAAATTAATACATTCGCTTTATTTCCCACCCGTCTCACGACAAATGTTATACATTTTACAGGGGGAAAAGTATCAATTTTGTCCACCGGAAACATAAAGTACAGCATCTTCGGCCAATGGGTCATGGCCTTGGGAGACGTCCAAGTTGACTTCACTTGGCAGGCACACAGGATACATGCGCAGAACCATCGTCTCTCGAGTTACAAGTCACCAACCCAGGCCCAAGTTTACGAATTACTAAAAGTGCAAGAAGAAAATATTAAAATCACAAATAAAATGTTTCACTGTATGCCCACTTTTCCTACTCTATTCCCAATTAATTATAATACTATCCTGCATTAGTAGCATTAAGAAAACGGCAATTTAATAATGACATGAGAGCAAGCTTAAGCATGTGAAAACATTTAGCGGCCATTTTAGCGCACACTGCGCAGAAGCAGAAGTTTCCCACCAAGCAAAGAAACACGTCACACCATGTGATCAGGTTGCGACATGCGCAATGAAGTTCCCGCGCTTTAGCGGACATTTTGGATTACAGACAAGCGTTATTCATTAGTAAAACACATCGGCAAGCTTCTGTCCCTCTTGTGTTTGTGAATGCAAAGGTTAGTATTGACAATACAAATTTAATAAATTAATACTATGAGGAGGATTGCGTACAAGCAAGTTTCATTTTGAAACCTTGCTCCATCAATCCCCTCTCTGATGGCGTTTCTGAGCCATCAAAAACACTACCCTCAATCAGATGCCAACTTCTAGCAATTCATTTCATTCTCATTTTTACATTTTCTGTTTTTCACATCCCCTTTCAACTTTTTGTATAATTCACTTCTCCATTCTTCAAGTTCTATTTCATCTAGTTTTCTCTTCTTTCCTTTTCCTGTCACTTTATATGTTCCACTCTTTCTACAGCATTTGCACCATATTGTTATTGCCAATATTATTATTGCTATCCCTGCTAGGGGTACTAATATTTGACCTATAAGTCCTTTTCCTACATTTGCAAACCAGGTTCCAATTGACGAGATACTATTTGTCAATCTTTCCCATACACTATCAACTTCCAGTTTAAGTTCTTTCTCAAGTTTAGTTATGTTCTGAATATACGTTCCAATTTCTGCACTCTTATCAGGAATATAAGTGCAACAATGTTTTGTCTTCAATAATTTACAGACTCCTCCCTCTTTTGCCAATAGAATGTCAAGAGCAAGTCGATTTTGCATCACCATAGATCTAATCGCAACCATCTCCGCATTAATCATTAGAAAACCTCCAGCAGTATCCGTTGATAAACGATCAACTACTGTAGACAATTTGCATATTTTCCTTGAGTTCAGAATTATTCCCACTGAAGGTATCAATGCACCAAATATATTACCTACAATTTCTGAAAAACTAGCTCTTTTACTACGTATTAATTCGCTATTGTTTTCATTGCTCCCAGTGTTTCTTTTTACGTGGTATATCTTTGGAAAAACTATTCCAAAATATAAACTTCCATACCACCTTGCAGGAAGCCTAAAGTAAGCCTTATTCCCGCATACATAATAAATTCCAGGAAAAACTGAATCTGTTCCTCCTTTGAGTCCCCAACCTCCAAGAATTAAAAAATTGTGTTCACATTCACTGGTACCGATGAAAACATTGTTATAATCAGTCTTTAACCTATGAAGACACATTTTCCCTGTCTTTACGAAATCCAGAGCCATTGCAGCTTGAGCTTTACCAGGTGTATAACTCCCTTCTTTCTCCGCCCAATGTGGCAACTGAGCCTTATGCTCTGAAGCTTTCTTTTGAAAATCATGTCTTCTATCTTCTACTAAATTCAAAAATATCTTTTCTTCTTCTAGTAAAGAACATGTTAGATTGTGTCT
Source organism: Calotriton arnoldi (assembly GCA_963921515.1). Lineage (NCBI taxonomy): Eukaryota > Metazoa > Chordata > Amphibia > Caudata > Salamandridae > Calotriton > Calotriton arnoldi. The sequence continues at coordinate 606,079 of CAWUFW010010803.1, forward strand.
ATGTGCATGTGTTATGTCTATCGATTTCATTGTTAAGAAAAACTCTCCCATAAACTGTGCGTCTTGACTACTAAGCACTGGGTTCATACTCTTGCGAATCGGAACCTCAGAAAATATCACATCTAAGTTTGAATAATAATACTGTAGCCTACCTGTTCTATAAAATAAACTTGTTAATACACTACATGAGATGCCATATGTCAGTGGTAAATGATGGTATGTTAATGCTTCCGCTACTGATTCAGGTAACTTCATACAGAGATAACAATTACTAACTTCCATTGTGTCTACATACTGAAACAATAACTTTGTGAAAACATTTAAACTAGTGTCGTTATCAGCTATTTCATGATGAATTTCTGCCTCATCTTCTGCCATTAATTCTACTCTATTGCCCTTCATGTTTGCTGTCCTCCCTTTAGTTTCATTATTAATCTTCTTATCTATTATCATAAGGTAAGGAACTGCTACAATCAGGACTAACCATACTATAAGCACCAATACTAGACTACATATGCAGATTGCACAGCATCTCCTACAACAATTTCGTTTTGGTCTCCCAGTAACTCTATCGTCAGGCATTGTTCGACAAGGAAGATTGCTCTTCTTATCTCTTCTTCTTTTCTTTAGAGTATTCTTTGTTTAGTCAGGGTGGTCTTGTTTCTTCTTCGTATGTTAGTTCTGCACTTGTTCCTTCGCCACCACTGTCACTTGACTCTGAGCTTTCAAAATCTTCAAGAATGATATAAGTCCAGTCAGGACCCTTGAATTTATTATTCACAAGTTTCAGTCTTTTGCTTTTTCTTTTTCCTGACTTTTTCTCTTGATCAGTTTGACTTGTTACTTCAGGTACTTGATCTGGATTTTCACTTCTGGTTGTTATGTGGTACTTTACTCTTTTAATGACACTTGGCCAATGATCTCCTTTTCTTGTTTTCTTTGTTGGCACTGTTTCTTTGCTTTCGTCTTCAGGGATCTCGTTAATTTCACTTCTTAGCACTGTTTCATTTTCTTCAATTACTGTGTTTCTTGTTTGCTCCTTTTCAGGTCTAATTTGTTTTTCTTCAGTAGCTCCACAATGTCTTTCAAGATGTTGACCTTGTTCTTTTTTATTTCTTTATGTTCATTTGTATCAACCCCTTTTTCTTTAGTGAATTCTTCTTGAGCTAACTTGTTCTGATCAGGGCTTATTGCACTGTGAACTTCTGCAGCCTTACCGGATTCTTCTAGATCTGTCTGTCCCTGTTCAAAGTCTATTAGGTTTTCACTGTTTTGAGTCCAATTTTCTTTCCCTATCTGACCTTGCTCAGGTTCTCTTATTGTCTTTTCTTCTTGTACCTGAGCTGCTTCTTCTTCACCTATCTGATCTTCTTCAATTTCTTCCAATTTAGTTTGATTTCTCGTTCTGTGGTATACTTCAGGAACTTCTACCAATGGTATCCAATTCTGACTTGTGCTCGGTTGTTCTCCGTCAGCTTCTCTCGAGCCTGAGATTCCTCTGCTGGGCAACCTTCAGCTTCTTCAGTGATTGGTGTTGTCTGTGAATTCTCCTCTTCAGGGTCTGGTACTCTCTTTGTGTGGCTTACGTGAATCCAATTAGGAAATCTTGCACACTTCACTGCTGTATTGGTGGTCAATATAACTTGACAAGGTCTGCTCCACCTGGGTGATAGACACGTTTCTCTGGTGTGATTCTTCACTACCACCCAATCACCAGGATTCAGATCATGTTCTAGTTCAGGCTGCCTGGAAACTGCGTCTTCTCCAACCTGATGAGAGACAGAACGCACTAGGTCAGCCAATCCTTTGCAATAATCCAGAACCATATCATCAGATATATTCACTAATTTGTTTGTGGGAACATGTGTTTGTCTCATTGCTCTTCCCATCATTATTTCATGGGGGCTTAATCCTGTCGTTCTGTCAGGTATGCTTCTGAGTCCCATCAAGACAAGTGGCAATGCGTCTGGCCACTCTAATGATGTTGATGCACACATTTTTCCCAATCTTGACTTTATAGTGCCATTTAATTTTTCAACCACTCCAGAAGCTTCTGGACGATATGCACAGTGCAGTTTCTGTTTTATTTCAAATTCTTCACAGATTATTTGAATCACTTCGCTGTTAAAATGTTTTCCTCTATCTGATTCCAAAGTTACTGGAAAACCAAATCTAGGTATGAGCTCACGTAACAACAGTTTTGCAACTGTAATACTGTCATTTCTCCTAGTAGGGTAAGCCTCCACCCACTTTGAAAACAGACACACTATGACTAGTACATATTTTAGTCCTCTGCATGGTGGTAACTGTATGAAGTCGAACTGGAGTCTTATAAATGGGCCCTCTGCCTTTCCAATCTTTCCAAACCCAATTATCGTTTTCCTGCCTGGATTATGCATTTGGCAAGTTAGACATCTCTGGCAAAGACTCTCTGCAACAGCCCTGAATTTGGGATTGTACCAATTTTGTCTGAACAGCCCAATCATTGCATCTCTCCCTATGTGTGAGTCTCCATGGTGCATTCTAGCCATTTGTGAGAGTAAACAGTCTGGCATGACTGGTCTGCCATCAGCACTGATCCATACTTCATCCTCTCCTCTTTGGGAGCAACCCACTTTGATCCACAAATTCTTCTCACTTTCATCAACCTCATCTTGCAATTTCTTGACGTCATTCCAAGTTTCAGGTGGCATATACAGCATAAGTTGGCAGCTGATTCCCATTCTTTCCACCCTCTTATTGACTGACATTCTGGTTTTGGCACAATGTTGAGCCACCAGATCCGCATATCTGTTGCCGACTACCACCCAGTCATCTCCTGACTGGTGTGCGGCACATTTCACCACAGCCAATTCTTTTGGTGATTGTATTGCTTCTAGCAATTCCCTTACAAATTGTCCATTTTTAATGGGGGATCCTGAAGAAGTCATGAAATCCCTCTGCATCCACAGTTGGCCAAAATCATGCACAACCCCGTAACCATATTGACTATCTGTAAATATGGTCACTCTCTGATTCCTCCCAATTTTGCAAGCTTTTATCAAAGCAATCAATTCAGGTACTTGTGCAGATTTGACTCCTGGTAAATAGGATGCTTCAACTATTCCAGTTAATTCACATACCGCATAGGCAGCAGTTAGTTTACCATCTTCATGTCTTTGACATGAACCATCGACAAATAGCTCCCTGTCTGGCTTTTTAAGAGGCTGTTCCTCTATGTCTGGGCGTGGTTTTGTACATAATTCTGTAATTTGTACACAATCATGTTCATCTTCTTCGTCATCTTTATTTGTTTCATGATATGGGTCCGGCAATAAAGTTGCTGGATTTATTATTGTACACCTTACCATGGTCACATTTTCAGCACCCATTATTATCCTCTCATATTTAGTCAGCCGACTAGGAGTAAGATGCTGAGTTCGGGTTCTTGTCAACAGAATCACGACTGCATGTGGAACATACACTTTTACAGGATGTCCCATAACAATTGACTCGATTTGTTCAATGCTCAAACAAGTTGCTGCCACTGCTTTTAAGCATCCTGGCAACGCGGCTGCTACTGGGTCCAATGTAGCAGAAAAGTACGCTATAGGACGTCTGTCTAGTCCATGTCTCTGAGTTAGGACAGAAAGTGCACAATTTTCTCTCTCTTGACAGAATAATGCGAATTCTCTTTTATAATCAGGCATGCCTAAGGCAGGTGCTGAACAAAGTGCGTTTCTCAATTTTACAAAAGCTTCTACACTTTCATCCTCCCACTCAACAGGGTCCTTTGCTTTCTTTTTCGTCATGTTAATTAAGGGCTTAGCTAACATGGAAAAATTTGGTATCCATTGTCGACAGTAGCCTACTATTCCTAGGAACATTCGCACTTGTCTTTGGGTTATAGGCATTTGCATTCTCTTTATTAATTCTACTCTTTCAGAGGTTATTCTTCTTTTTCCCCTCTCAATTTGATGTCCCAGATATTTAACAGCTGTCCTGCAAAACTGTAACTTTTCAGGTGAGACTTTATGCCCTTCCTCAGCCAAAAGATTTAATAATGCTATGGAGTCAACAACACAGTCTTCTCTGGTGGTCGACGCCACCAATAAGTCGTCGATATATTGGACTAAGACTGAGCTTCCTGGCATCACTAGTTTTTCCAGGCACTTTTTCAGTATCTGGTTGAAGATGGAAGGACTTTCTGTGTACCCCTGAGGAACACGATTCCACACATAGACCTTGTTCTCAAATTTAAATGAGAAAAGATACTGGCTGTCTGGATGCAATGGTATTGAAAAGAATGCTTGACACAAATCAATTACTGTGAACCATCCTGCATTCCAAGGGATCTGGTATGGAATTACTGCAGGATTTGGTACTATGGGACAACATGGTTCCACAATCTTATTTATTTTACGCAGGTCCTGAACAATCCTATATTTTCCACTATGTTTCTTTAGTCCCATGATTGGTGAATTACATGGGCTACTCATTACTTCTTTTAGAATGTTTTGTTCTACCATTCGATTGATTTCTTCAATAACTCCTGTTTTTACTTCTGCACTCATTTTGTACTGTCTGGTATTTGGGAAAATTGCACCTTCCTTTACAGTAATTTTAACTGGATCTATTTTAGCCATAAGTCCTACTTCCTTTCCGGTGAAATCCCATACTATGGGGTTTACTGTACCTTTTAATTCTTCTGGCAACTCATCTCTTGTTATTAACGAAAACATTTCGTCTATTTCTGTACCTTGTTTTGCAACCATAAATTTATATACATGGTCCTCATCTGGTGTCTGAACTGCCACACCATCTGGCGTGCAGAAAATTTTACAGTTCATTTTGCACAATAAATCCCTACCTAATAAATTCACTGGACTAGAATCACACACTACAAATTGATGCATTTCTCTAAAATTTCCTATTTTGACTTCCATTGGTTCTGTAAGAGGTGTTCTAATTCTTTGATTAGCTACCCCTACTACTTGGATATCTTCACCAGAGAGAGGAAGGTCTGGGATATCTGCTGATCTCACCGTAGACCTGGTAGCACCAGTGTCCAAAAGGAAAGTAATATCATTACCTTTCACATTTCCTTCAACATATGGACCAGACTGATCTACCTGTAAGGATGCGCCAAGTACGCACTCCTTCTTCCCCTCTCCTAGGCACCATCATGAGTTGAATTCACAGAAATTGTCCTGCAAAAGAAATTGTGATGTCATATAATCATTCTTAACACTTCCTCCTGGGTATCCAATGTCTGTACCGTGCTTTGCTCTGCTTACATTACCCTGAACAGCTGGAGGTGGCAATTGACTCTGAAGATTTACACCCTGCTGTGAGTCATTCTGCGTCTGTGGATTTAAGTTTTGATTTGGGCCATTATTATTCCGAATCTTTTTACATTCGTCCTTCCAATGCCCCAATTTTTCACATCCATGACAAGGAAATTTCTTTTTAGCTTCTTCTCTACTCATTCGTCCTCTAAATTTTCCACCATTTCCCATATCACCACTCGTTCCAGAATCTTTTCCTGGATTTTCACTCTGATTTTCCAAATTAATTCCCTGCTTCTCTGCCATTTTCACCTGTGCCCACATCACCTTTTCTTGTAATTTCTTCTGTCTATCGTCAATATCGTCTCCACAATATTTCGCATATTTCAGAATTTCATCTATGGGCTTTCCCTGCCAACACAGCATGTGTTGTTTAATCATCTGGCAAATCTCTGGCTTCAGACCATAAACAAATCGATACACAAACTGACTCATGTTTTTGTCTCCAATGTCCTCAAATCCACTATACTGTTTAAACACCTGCAATAGACGCTCATAGTAGGAATGCACTGATTCATTAGCTTCTTGGGTAGTTCGATCTATTTTTACCCAATCTGTTTCTTTCGGTGGTATTTTTCCCTTCAGGTAAGTTATCACCTGCTGATACTTTTTCATCACATCATTTGACGGGGCACCTGTCTTCGGATCTCTAGGATATTCATCACTTGGCCAATCCACTGTGATTTTGCAATCTGTCCACAAATCGGCAGGTACCACTATATCAAACAACCCATCCAAATCCTTCAACAGTACCTTCGACACCTTCAAAAACCTGTCAACCTGCTTGTACCATTCAATTGGTTTTTCTCTCAACTTTGGAAAATCATTCGTAAATGACAAAATATCCTGTCTGCTCCATGGGACATGTACATATCCTCCTCCTGCCACTTCTCGCATTGGATACATTTGATCTGCTTTCCCTGTTTCTTTCATCACATATTCAGATGCTGTTCTACTTGTTCGTGCTTCTTCCTTTTTCTTGGCCCACCTAGTTTTCCATTTATCTAGGTCTCCCCATTTTTGCAAAACTAACATTAATTCTCTTATTTGTAATCTTCTTCCAGAGGCATTCATATTTTCTAAGTCTTTGTCTGAAAATTCTGCTCTTTAGGGTTTCTGTAGTACCTTTGATCTCCCTATTTCTATTCCCATCTGTAGTGCTAAATTGGATAATTTTTCATGAAATATCCTTAAATTTCTGGTGATACTCCTACACAGGAAAAATAATTCTTCTTCATCATAGGTATTTAAGCGTTCTAGTCCTACATTTCCTGCTATTATTTCTTCTAATTCGACTTTCAATTTATGAATGTCCATTATTTTCGGAGGTGTGCACTGTTTAACTGACCCTTGCACCCATCTTTCTAGATCTTCAGGTGTTACTATGGTAGCACTTTTTGCTCCCGATGAAGTTACTAAACTTACATCTTTTGAACCTCCAGGTACATCTTTTCTTGGAGTACTATTTACAGAACCTCGAATAGGCAAGTCCATAAGTGATATTGTGGATTCACAGTCACTAAATTGATCCTCCATTATAACTGGAGCTTCAGGTCTGGGATTATTCACAGGAGTAGGTGTAAGTATTGGTGGAGTACAGCTTCCCTGAGTACCATATAATGGAACTACTGGACCAATTGTTACAGGTATGGTCAACGAATCAGGATGTACTTTTATCTGGGTTATTTTCTGTATTAATTCTGCTCTGGTTTTTTCTAGGGCTTCTTTTTCTTTGTCATGAAGTATTCTACTCGTGGTGAATTCATGCATTACCTGTGGCACTAATGGAGTTTTTGGTGGTGCACTTGGGGTGCATCCACTTGTCCCTTCCTGATATGGTGGGGGATTTCTTAACATTTCCTCCATAAATTCGTCTTCAGACTCCTCATTTCTCATTAAATGTTTTGTCTTTTCTGTACATTTGCCTCCTGATTTCTCTCCTTCTGTGAATAATGGATACAGTCCTTCTGTAATCATTGCCCTTCTCCATTGTTTCATCTGACCTTCTCTCGACTCACATAAATATCTGGGGAAAAATACTGGGTAACTCCTATTGCTTCTTGATCGGTCACGTTCAAACGCCTCAGTTTCCCACTCTTCTAAAGCTTCATTTTGAGTTAATCTAGGTCTAGGTTCTAAGTCATTCATCCTTAATCTTAAATTTTGAAGAATTCGCCCATTGAACGTGCCATTTTCAGGAAATGCTAATATTCCATCATTTTTGGTGTATTCTATCCAATTCTCCATCCATACACAAGTATGATAACCTCTCTCCATCATCATGAATGAAGCGGGCGTTTTAGCTGGTGGAATAATAATTCCTTCTCTAGTTTTGAGTGGTTTATCCTTTTTAAAATAGTTCTTAATCTTTTGCAGAAAGGACATTTTTCTCTTCTCTCCGTACATTCTATCTAATCTTCGGTGTACAAAATTATATTCTGCAAAACCTAGGAATCTCCTATCCGGACGAGTTCCTGTTAAAGTCGGATCGCGTTTTAACATGCAATCTTTATCCACTAAGATTTTAGCTTCTAAAATATCAACCAATCAAGTCTCTGCTAACTTTTATTTCTGAACCAATCCTTGCGCGGCCTTTTGGTGACGTTTATCTGTCAACCCCTCCTTTACAATCTGCTCTTTTCTGTCCTTGCTGGTGTTAACCAATCCCAGCGCGGCACCTGTGACGTCAGTACTACTCCTGACTACTGACCCCTCCTTTACAAGAGTCGTTCCACACCCGCTGTTTCAACCAATCCCAGCGCGGCGTTTTGTGACGTCAGCTCCCTCTCTGGCAGCTGACCCTCCCTTTACAAAAATCTTACACAAACTTTATTTTCTCTATAAATCTTAATTAAATTTCAGTAACAACATAAAACATTCGCTATCGTGCCAGTTTCCACTAATTTGAAAAGAATAGTTTCTTCCACACTTTAGTAAAACCTTTCCGTTTACTAAAACATACACTACGAGTAAAACACTTCCGTCTACTCTTCACACAAGCTCCAGAAGTACCTGTTACCTCTCCAATGTTACCCTTTCTAGGTGATATAACATCAAATTTTTACCAGCGTACTTTTTTGCTATTACTCACACGCATAGAGTCCCTAACGAGTACTGAAAGTCCTGCTTAACTTCTCAGTACTATTTCTGCCTGACAGATAACCTCACTGCAGTATGGCTTCCACTTGCCACCCACTATTCTTTTTACCCCGGGGTATTCTGGACAACATAAAACAAAACTCAATATTTAAGCGGATGTTAGTTCATAAAAATACAAATAAAAATTCTCATTACCCAATTAACAAAAAGTAACCATAACCATCCTCTGCTACCAGAAAAATGATCCAGCGCAATATTAGCCAACAGCATTCATACACCATATACTCACTTGGGCCCATACATTCATACTACACTAATACTTATGCTGGGTGTCAGATGTACTCTTTTATCAAAGTCCCTGCTACCAATTACCTTCTGATTGAAGAGTAATAACTTACCAATGGATCCTTTGCCAATTGGGAAATTTAAAATGAGTGACATTCAATATAGTTCATAATCCTAAAATAACCACTGAATCAGGAAGTTTTAAAATGTTTATCTAAAGTTTTAGCAGCGTAAAATACAGAAAACACGGTACTTGATTGAAATACCCAAGAAAAAGCATAGAAATGATTTTGCTAATCAATGACGGTGTTTAAGGAAGAGGAGAAGATAGAGACAGCAGCGCAACTAAAGGTTGCAGTATAGTTACCTAAATGCGAGAACCAAGCCCCTTGGCCAAGGAGTTGAAAAGATAGGACCCAGGAAGGATGAAGAGCAAAGACTTCTTCCAGGATCAGGACAGGACCGGTGACCTCTCTACAACGACGCCTGCGCCGTTCCCCTCTCTGATACTCGACTTCTCCTCGATTCTCCCGTTCTAATGGACTCCGCCGCCCCCTCCTCAGGACCTCTTCTGGACAGGGATTCAGTCAGCAACCGATCAGCATGGCAGTCTGGAGCTAAGAGCTCTCTCGCAGCATGGACGCCTGTTCTTCGTGAAAGCATGCTCTGACTAATTAACTAATGCTATATTCTATTATACCCTTCTACGCCCATGTACCTCCCCTTAATGTTGCTAAAATATGGGACCACTACTTCTGATTGGACAGGGACAGGGGTGGATTCTCGCACCATATCGATTTGGCCTAAATTGTAAAGCCTATTGTCTTTACGTTCCCTCCCCTTCAAATTAATACATTCGCTTTATTTCCCACCCGTCTCACGACAAATGTTATACATTTTACAGGGGGAAAAGTATCAATTTTGTCCATTTGAAACATAAAGTACAGCATCTTCGGCCAATGGGTCATGGCCTTGGGAGACGTCCAAGTTGACTTCACTTGGCAGGCACACAGGATACATGCGCAGAACCATCGTCTCTCGAGTTACAAGTCACCAACCCAGGCCCAAGTTTACGAATTACTAAAAGTGCAAGAAGAAAATATTAAAATCACAAATAAAATGTTTCACTGTATGCCCACTTTTCCTACTCTATTCCCAATTAATTATAATACTATCCTGCATTAGTAGCATTAAGAAAACGACAATTTAATAATGACATGAGAGCAAGCTTAAGCATGTGAAAACATTTAGCGGCCATTTTAGCGCACACTGCGCAGAAGCAGAAGTTTCCCACCAAGCAAAGAAACACGTCACACCATGTGATCAGGTTGCGACATGCGCAATGAAGTTCCCGCGCTTTAGCGGACATTTTGGATTACAGACAAGCGTTATTCATTAGTAAAACACATAGGCAAGCTTCTGTCCCTCTTGTGTTTGTGAATGCAAAGGTTAGTATTGACAATACAAATTTAATAAATTAATACTATGAGGAGGATTGCGTACAAGCAAGTTTAATTTTTGAAACCTTGCTCCATCAGCGGCATGGAGAATTCCCTTTTAGGGGTGGGGCTGTGTGGAGTCTTAGAGGCCGTGTGGACTGCCACCACCCAGTGCTTATGTCATGCACAGAACAGAATGCCCCCCTTTGGCACATTTCACCGTGCTTCCATTTTGTGCATCGCCATATCTCCCTTTTAATGCTTATTTGGTCTATGTTAATCACAGGCTCACTCAGCTTTTAATGTCAGAAAAGTAGATTATGAACCACAATGTTCCTCTTCAAAGAACAACATGAACCCTTCTCGCCTCTGTAATCTAAGGAGCTGCCTTGGGGAAGTTCTGCTCCCTTTTCAAGGCTGTCTTCACCCACAGTTTTCCGCGACTTTCATGAACACCGCCCCTTGTATGGCAACGCAGTGTCGGGTTCCTAAGACTGCGGCGCCAACCTATCTAAAAGGGGCATCAAAGACTTTTGCCCACATTTCACCGTCTCTTATCTGCCTCGTCGGTTCCCACGTACGTAAAGTTGGTCCATCCTGTGAGGCCGCAGCAGCGGACTGCCTCATAAAACAAGCATTTGCAATGCAATAGGTCTCGCATTTACGCCAGTTTGAGCTATTGGCATTGTAAATGACAATGCCTTTAATTTTGTTTTGGTTTTTGAAAACATAAATAAAACGCAGTGTCATTTACAATGCCGATAGCTTAAACTTGCGTAAATGCGAGACCTATTGCATTGCAAATGCTTTTTTTTTGTTTGGAAGAAGGAGAAGTTTGGAAAGTTTGCTTCGGCACACAAGCGAACATGATTGGTCGTGACATGCTGTTTTTCCTATTCTACTGCTGTTCTGTTACCGCTGTATGCAACTCATTGTGTAAAGCCCCAAATTGTTCCTGTTCAAATTCCTCTGGTTATTTTATCCTGATTTGCAGACCTTCTCAGCAAACATTATCCACACCACATTCAGCAGCCAGATGGGTTTCATTGAGTGATTTCCATGTTCGCTTTAATGAAATCCTGACATGCTTGAAAAGCACCTTCTAAAACAGAATTGATGCAAAAACGACATTACTAATCATGTGTTCATACATTCCTTTTGTGAAGATAATGCTCTCTATATGGCATACAGGCATGTTTCCGTACACTGACTGCGTGTGTATCTGGTATCCTGACTTTTATTTTGGCCCAGCATCATTCTAATCTAAGCATGTGCACAGATTTAGGCCTGTCCCGAACTGTGATTTCCCAGTACTTTCCCGTGACCGGTATGGACGAAGGAAGCATGCCCTCAAAATGGACAGAGGATTAATGTTTTTGTCATTGGGTATAGAACATAAAGCGGTGGTGACAGTGTGACTACACTTTTTTTAAACTGTGACACTGAAAGTGTGGCCTAAAGCCCCTTCTTGATTAAAGTTTAACTGGTATATAAATGCCCTGGACCTTGCACTGACATCCTGTGTGTATATCGAGTGCGTGGGCAGTCAGTGTACTTGTAGCTCATGTGCAGTAGTAGGACTCTGTGTGAGAATCCTACTATTTCAGCTTCCCCTGACAGTGGAAGTGCGCTGCCTTCATTCCTGTAGCTGTAGGATGGAGATCTTGGCAGTGAAGCAAGGTGGATGGAGACAGGGCTACCTTTAGACATTCCATGAGGACTTTCGTTAGCAAGAGGCTGCCTATTAGTTTTTCCTGAGCATTACAATCTGGTTGATGGTAGGGGTCAAGGGTTGGACTGAAGTTTCTGTTGTGCAAGGTAGAGAGGTTTCTAGGTTGGGCCTGCCCTTCTATCTACCCCTGATTAGTGCTTCATAGAGGCTGATGATGATGTCCAGGTGCAGAAACCGCACACTTCATTGATCCCATATTGTGGGTTCTTAAATTTGGAGACACCCCAGTGCTGCTTTTGTGCTGGAAGAGCGGATTGTCTTCCTAGTGCCTTTAAGACAGCAAGCCTACTGAGAGAGGGAAGGAGTCCGCCTGGCCCTGCAGAAGGATGCACTGTCAAAGAGAAAAGCCCACTGTGTCCCTGGATAGAGGGACACCCAAGGAAAGCTGACTGCTTGTCAGCGAATCCAGCAGTGACCCATGTGCCAGACCATCCCCTGGTCTGTCTGGAGGTTTCTGGCAGGAGACATGAAAAGCCTAGGTGAATGCACCAGCTTGGTCGAACTGCATCTACCTTGGTGATCGCGTAGGCCTGATCAGGGCTGCAACTGCCAGGGTTATAGTGTTGGTCCAGTGAGGGCTGCAACTACTGATTGTGTTGGGCCTATCAGGGCTGTAACTGCCTTTGTGAATGTATCAGCCTGGAGAAAGCTGCAATTGCCCTGGTGATTGTGTCAGTCCAGTTAGGGTCTGTACCTTCTTTGGTATCAGCCAACAGCCTAAGCAAGAACTGGCTGGATGGGGCCACAGTAGCTGATCCCGCACCTGCGTAGAAGCACCGGTTCTGTCGATCAAATCTGGACTGAAATCGGACGGTCATGTGAGAAGGAATGCAGGCTGCGACCGGCCTCCCTTCCAAGCACTGCTTCCAACTACCATGGGCCTCAATCTGTGGGAGGTAAACTAAGCTGCCAGATCTACTGGAGTTAGTTAGAGACTAGCTTCCTACCTACTACACCACCATGGTAAGAACACGTGAAACACATGAACAGGTTGCGATTTGACTTGTGGGAGACTACAATCTGCACCTTAGCCCGATTTATGCTTCTTCCATAACTGTAGGTGGGACAAGCTCGTCAAGGGTCTTCCAGATGGGGGCTCCGTAGGTGTAGCACCACAAGTGGAAATGGTGACTAGAATCACTGCCCTGGATTGAATTATGTACTATTTAGTACTGCTGAAAGAGGACAAGCAATATGCTCCTGCATTGAATTCATTGTATTTGTTGGCTGATTGTCGAGTTCTGAGCTTGTGTGCCCCACGCTACCCACCTGAAAATCCTGTGATTGCCCACCTCGCTTCCCTGATAGTCATGTGCAAATTTGGGTTTAACTTGGCTCTGCTTGCACAGCCATAGTAGGATAAAACTCAGGACACCAGTGACAAACAATCTTAACCAGGACAGTTGGAACCCAGTAGCCCCTGTGTGCCTTGAGCCCCCCCCCCCGAATGGGGTCTGAGAGCCCCCCTCCCCATGAAAGTGTGTTACTTGAAAATCTATGAGAAATGGACTTCTTAAAAATTTGGAACGCAACACACAGAACCTGACATCTAAATGGTAAGACCTGTAATGTGCAACATTGTAGGCTTTGTGACAGCAAAAAAGGCAAGTCACAATGTAGTAAAGGTGCACTGTGAGTCGAAAATGGCACTGTGCACACTGCAGCTCCTTGTTATGCGCAGTGATAAGATGAAGTGAAAGAGGCGTTGCCATTAATTGCAAATCGCACTGGCATGCATCAATGCTTGGCAACTGCAACTGCAGGTGCAAACCATTGCCATATTACCAACCTGTCAATCTATGGGATAGGAACTTGCTAAGTGAAAGCTGCCTGTGATATGCAGTCTCCACTCGGTGGATCACAACTTAGGGGAAATAGTGGAAACACCAGCCGCCCAAGAGATCGCTGCATGCTCACCCTGATGTTCATTCACATGATGCCACGTACCCTTATAACGGGCTGTAGAAGTGTGGAATTAGACACAGGGCACACCAGATACAGATTTGAGGCAAGTTCAATACATGGAAAGCCCACGCCGGCATGCAGGTCCACCACCATCCAAAGACACACAACAACACAGGTCCGCTCTCCAATCAAACGTGAACATTCTACAATAAACATTCTATTCCGTAAACATTCTACAAAATAGCGTAACCATTACAGAGCACCAAATTACAAAAAGATGACTTTATCACATACTACAGGGACGAAGTCTGCTTTGCTGACATTCTGTGAACACGAATGTAGGCTTGCTGTCTCTTGCAGCCCCCAATTTCTGCATTCAAAGGCATTCAGAGGAATTTGCTAACAGAATCACATTTCATTAACAACAAGCCACGAATCAATTATGACTCTGAAACACACACCACTGAACAAACTATTAATTCGATGCCTCTGCATTTTTCACATTTGGCTCAACGTCGTGTTGCTTCACTCTACACCAAAGACTGATCAAAGAATATAAATGTGTTAGAAAGGCGGCATGACAGGAAGACAAAACGAATACTAAGCCTAGTTAGTGCAGTGCAGGTGGTGAAGAAGAGGAGTGACGATCTGAAGAAAAACAGCCAATGAGTGGATGCGAATAAAAGTTAGAACGGGAGTAATAGTAAAATAGCATAATAAATCGAGAACGCATATGGTTATTTTCATTCTCTCCGGAATGGACCATTATTTTAAATAAGCATGCGACAAAGTGCTTGCTGGGAAGTTAGTTGGAAGTACAATACCTCATAAGTTAAAAAAAATTAAAAATCTAATGAAAAGCAGTGGGCGGGACTGAGGAGGAAAACATGGCGGCCGGCTAAGAGGCGGGCTGCGGGTGCTCCCTGGAGCGTGCAGTGATTACGGAGGGTTTACTAACGAGCGGTGCACTAAGAGTGATGTAAGGCGCCGTAAGAGGAGGAAAGCTTGCGGAGGAGCTTTATATGTAGAATCCCAGATTGGAACGAAAAAGACAGGTTTTACCTGGTTGTAGGCTCGGGCGGATCAGCGTTGTATGGCGGCAAGGACGCCCGACGAAAAACGCAGTCCCGTGAGGCTGGAGGAGGAGTCAGCGATTTCAGCGGAGCTGCCGTGGGGGAGAGCGGCTTCGGAATTAGGCAGGGGACGACGAGCCGTTGCAAGGATTCCTTTGCGGGGGTGGACGAGGAGGAGGAAGGCAGGCGAACATCGGTGAGAAAGAGGTTGGGAGGAATTCGGGAAAGCATGTTTCACCGGTAGGGAGCTTAAAGGGACGGACTCCTATTTTGCTCCACACAGTGCAGGAGATAAGTATCAGTAAAACTACTGAGTTAGAAAAGTTCGCTGATAGAGGGAGGAGGTTGGGAAATGTGAGGAGTGTGGAGACAGTTGCTGCTGAAGGGGAGGAAGGGGGGGCTAGAAGGGGGTTTTCGAGGTACACTTTGAGAAGTACATTCAAAGGGGGAGCAAAGGTGCTTACTGATCTAGATGGTTCACCTTACCAAGCTAAAGAGACCCAGAACAACAAAAGGGAAGTGAAGGAGGTGAAGGTTAGGGGTAGACGTTCTGCTAGAAATAAAGTGCACAACAAACTGGCCAGAGCGGGCTCTTTAGAGCGCAAGATTAAGGTAACACCATCCCTCAGGTCTTATTTTAAAGTGATCCCTAAAACCTTGGTGCTGAGGGAGAATTCTGGGGTACCGCATCAGAGTAAACTAATACAGCAGCAGGGAGAGGGTAACCTGTCACAGTTAGGGGAGTGTCAAGGAAGTGTGTCAGATACAGACCTAATAGATTGGTCTACACATTTGAGCCCAAACCGATTCTTGGTATTATCTGAAGAGATGAGTGAGGATTTAGTTTCTGTCCCGGAGGGGGCTAGTTTAGGTATTGTGGGACCTGGTTCAGACCCTGAAGCCACATTAATATCAGTAGAAGGGGGAGGGGTGGAAACACCAAAGGACCCACAGAATGATATGTTGGGAGGGTTGGAGCAGGGGGGACATGTAGGGTCTGGTGATTCCTCTATAATTTCGATGCTTACAAACCTCAGTCTTGAGATGCAGAAAAGATTTGAGATCTCAGAATCAAATCAGCAGGGTATAAGGGCGTATGTGAGGGGTTAGAGAGGAAAATAGACGATTTAAATAGTCGGACTGTGGTCTTAGAAGTTGAAGTGAGAGACCTTAGGGAGGAGATGATGGTGAATAGAACCGAGATTGAAGGGCTTAAGGTCAGGGAAAGGGTGCAGGAGGAAAGAGTAGAAAGATTGGAAAACTTTCAAAGAAGGAATAATTTAAACATTTTGAAACTCCCAGAAGGTAAAGAAGGAGGAGATGTTAAAAGTTTTGTGGTGCATTTGTTGAAGAGTGAGTTACATCTGGAGGAGTCAGAAGAGGAA
This sequence comes from Calotriton arnoldi, assembly GCA_963921515.1. Taxonomy (NCBI): domain Eukaryota; kingdom Metazoa; phylum Chordata; class Amphibia; order Caudata; family Salamandridae; genus Calotriton; species Calotriton arnoldi. The sequence goes on from CAWUFW010010803.1 coordinate 622,324, forward strand.
ATCTCGAGGGATATTCAGAGAATACATAGGGACCCCTTCATGCTGGTTTCAAATCGGACTAGACCTAGGAGAATTTTGGTAAATTTTCTCACATATACTCTGAAGGAAAAGATTCTAGCTAAGGCCCTGAAAAAGAAAGCTTTGGAGGTGGATGGAGTACAGATTGAAGTCAGATCAGATTTGTCAATAGCAACTTCCAATAGGCAATGGGAGTTAGGTAAAAGGATTGAGCCATTGAGAAAGTTGGGTGCTTCAGTGCAATTGAAATTTCCAGCGTTACTGAAAGTAATGTTGAATAACAAGATGTACTCCTTTCGTTTTGTAGACGAGGTGGATAAGTTTCTTGAACAACAACAGTCTGGGAGCTTATGAAGGACAAAGAAAGGATGAATGGTGGTATCACTTGGAGTAGGAATATTAGGAATTTGAGTTGTTATTTATGTCATGAGATTTATTATTTGTTTCGCACCAGTGTGTTTTAGGATATAGTACTGCACGCTAAGGGGTCGCTCATAGGGCTTAGCCATGGGCAGTTGGTTAGGGTTTTCCAGGGAAGGGGGGTGGGGTTTTGGGTTTGTTGGGGAGGGGGTGGGTTTGGTGGGTGGAAAATGTAGAAAAATGCCTCATTGGTTTTGTTGCTGCTGTTGTTGTTGTGGTTTGAATAGGATGCACAGGTTTTTCTTTTTTTGGAGATGAGTGGGGTTAGATCAAATGAGCTGAAAGTTCTTTCATGGAATGTAAATGGTCTCCGTGTGAAGAGGAGGAGAGATCTGATTATGGAATATTTGAAAGATTCTCCAGCGCAAATTATTATTTTGCAGGAGACACATTTGATGGAGGAAGAGAGTAAGAAGATTTTTGCAGCACAGAGATGGGTTGCTCATGCAGTTTATACACAACAAACAGCAGTTACTAAATGTAAATGTCCAGTATTTGTAAAGCGCACAGCTACCTCCGGAGAGGTGTCCCGGCGCTGGGGGCCGTCGGGAAGATTAAGCGAGCTATTGCCCAGAGTCACATGGTGCTGGGCTGACCTGCCGCCGGCGCCGGGGATCAAACCGTGAGCCCCAGGATCCGGAGTTGCATTATTGGTTAAGCAAGGTCTGAATATTGCAATAGAAGGTAAGGCTTCAAGTGTTGCAGGGAGGTGGCTTATAGTTAAGCTAAGAATACTTGGACAGGTTTTTGTTTTGGTGAGTTATTACGGTCCAAACCAGGACGATGTGGGCCCGTTCGATGAATTAGCTAAGGAGCTTTTGAGTTATTCCGGTCAGATTATAATGGCAGGGGATTTTAATACTGTTTTGGATTATAAGTTAGATAGGTCTGAGAACAGTAGAGCTGCAGTGAATCCTAATATGTCGAACAGAGTTAGATTGTTTATGAAACAGTGGGGTTTATATGATGTATGGAGGTATAAGTTTGGCTCGCAGTTAGGTTATACATTTTATAACAAAAAGTACAAACATAAGTCACGTATAGATTATATATTGCTGGATCGGAGGGTTAAGGATTCAGTCTTGGAGGTAGAACATATTGGGGTGCATTTATCTGATCATTCAGCTATTTTTCTTCGGCTGGCGGTAGGAGAAGAGACAACGAGTTCTGTTTGGAGGTTAGACCATACGATACTATTAGAAGAGGAAGTAGTGGAGGCTTTAGGAGAGGAAACGAGGGAATTTTTTTAAAGAAATCAGGGTTCAGCTAAGATTGGCACTGTTTGGGACGCTTATAAGGCTTATCTGAGAGGCAGGTTAGGAGCCCGGGCAGCAAGGTAAAGGCGAATATATTATAGCAGAGTGTCGGCTCTGGAAGAAAATATTCGGAATTTGGAGGTAGGTTTAGTAATAGATGGAAGTAGGGAGGCTAGTGAAAAAGAGATGGAGAAATTATTAAATTTAAAAGCAAATTTATCGGGAGTTTTGAGAGACAGAGTTAAGGAAAGGTGGAAACCAGCCAGCTGGCACACTTTGAATAAGGCGAGGGCTGTAGCAAACTACTAGCCTGGAAAGTAAAAAGCCAACAGGTTCGAAGTTTGATTAAGGAAATAATAAGTGAGGATTCGGGCACAGTGCTTAGGGACAGTAAGGGAATTGCTGCAGCATTCCACAGTCATTTTGAGGGGGTCTATAAGGAAGATTTGGTTGTTAAAGAACAGGATGTGTGGAGCTGGTTGGAAAATATGGACCCTCTTTCGGACGATTTAAAGGATATCCTGAATAAAGAGATATCTAATGAAGAGGTTGAGGAGGTTATTAGAGGAGGCAAAAAGGGTAAGGCGCCAGGGCCGGATGGCCTTCCGGTAGAGGTTTATAGAACTTGGGCTGGGGTTTTGACTCCTATAATGAGGCAGTTATTCAATGAGATCTTTATGTCAGATGCTTCTCTGCCGCCTTCGTGGAATGAGGCCAATATTTCTTTGATCCCTAAGCCAGGGAAGTCATTAAAAAAGTAGATTCGTATAGGCCAATTTCTTTACTGAATGCGGATTATAAGCTTTTTGCCAAAATTATAGCAGGAAGGCTGAATAGTGTTATGACATATCTGGTTCACGAGGATCAGAAAGGTTTTATTAGGGGTCGAAGATTGAAAGAATTGACATACTCTCTTATTGGTTCTATAGACATGACCACGTCTTTTGATCTTCCCTTGGCTGTTATTGCTCTAGATGCAGCCAAGGCGTTTGATCGTGTTAATTGGGTATATCTGCAGACGGTGGTGAGATATCTGAATTTAGGTCCGAATGTTTGTAAAATGTTAACAGCTATATATTCGGCTCCTAAGGCCAGAGTATTAGTAAATGGGGTGCTGACTCAGCCAGTTCAGATTACGAGAGGTACTAGACAAGGGTGCCCTCTGTCTCCATTTCTGTTTGATTTATATATCGAGCCATTGGCACGCAGAATAAGGAGTACAGAGGGCATCGTGCCTTTTGAGTTTGAAGGCTGGAGTAAAAAGATAGGTTTATATGCAGACGACATTATAATCTATACACCCGATCTGCAACAAACTATGAAGTGCTTGATAGATGTAACTAGCAAGTTTGTTATTATTTCAGGCTATAAGATCAATAAGGAGAAAACAGAGGTCATGGCTTGGAATATGAGTACGGATGGTATAGTTTGCAAAAAGAGATGAGGTACTTAGGAGTTAAGATCACACACAACATAGTTGACCTCACCAAGGAGAATTTCAATAAGCTTAGAAAGGAGATCAGTGCTAGTCTACGGGGATGGATGTATTTACCTCTCACTTTATTTGGCCAAGCTAACTTGGTGAAAATGACGATCCTGCCGAAGTTAACTTTTTATTTGAAACAATTCCTTTAAGTTTTAGGAAGGAGTGGTTAGTAAGGCTGCAGGGCGAAATCAGTTCTTTCCTTTGGATGTCAAAAGGGCCACGTGTGTCCTGGAAGAAGCTCAGGAGGAAGTTAGTGAAGGGGGGCTTAGCATTGCCTGACCTGTTGCTTTACTCATGGGCATTTATGTTAAAAAATAGTAGGATGTTATTTGGTATACCTGCAGACACTGAGATAGGAAGAATGTATAGGGAGATGCTGAAGAAACAGAGAAATGCAGAGTGGGTTTTTGTTTAAATTTGCTGATCCGAAATATTTCAAGAAGGTTAGGTTGAAGGTTTTAGAGGACTTGGCAGAAACATGGTATAAAATTAGAAGGGCTTTAAAAATTCCATATTTTAGTCAGCTGGCTCCAATTTGGGATGCACAAGGGTCCCCACTTTGGACAAAAGATCTATTGGCTCATCCCTTAAAAGAAAGGGGTTTATTGAATTGGAAGCAGTTATTTCCGGAAGGGCAGTTAATGTCATGGGGGCAGTGTGAAGAGGAGTGGGGACTCAGTTGCTCCAGATTTAAATACCTCCAGATTCACAGTTGGTACGTGGTATCCGGCGATCTGATAGGTACTTCTAATGAACTGGAGGAGAAGCTTCTTTCCAACTGTATCTTCAAGAAAGAAATTGAACTGTGGTACTGGCTAATACTTGAGATGGAGGATGGTCCTTTCATGCTACCAGAGAGCCTGTGGAGAAGGTGCTTGCCGGAGATTGCGACAGAAGACCAATGGCAAGTAACAATGTCTATGCTTTATAAAATAGTGAAACCTGCGTATTTAAGGAAGAACCACTTTTTTACTATGCATAGGGCCTACTGGACTCCACGAAGACTTTCAAAATTCGGATCAGGTGGAGTAGTGTTGCGTCCCAAGTGCGGAAGCCCGAATGAAGATGATCTGCATATGTTTCTGCAATGTCCGAAGATTCAGACCTTCTGGGAGGCCGTGAGTAGTTGTCTATCAAGGGTTCTAGGCTTACAGATAAAGGTAAGCCCTGAGATGGTTATATGTGGAAGATTAGAGCTGCATGGTAAGGATATGAGCGATAAAGCGAAGCTTGTATTCTATGCAGTATTGCTGGCCCGAAGAGAGATATGTAAACTTTGGGTCTCCCCTGTTAGCCCTACAGAGGGTGGTTGGTTACAATCAATGAAATTTGCTGCTAAGATGGATATTTCGGATCAGACTAAAAAGAGATATAACTTTTGGAAGTTTTTTTTTAACACATTATGGTCAAGGGTTGGGTGTGTAAGCTTTAAGAGTCCAATGATTAGGTCTTCATCTGCTTTGGCTGGCGAAAATCTTCTCTGTTTATACAGGAAGACTAGGGAAACGGAATGATTGTGCGGCTGGGAGAGGAGGTCCTCCAGGGGCAAGAGGTGCGATGGTTATGGGAGGGCCTCCATTTCTAAAGCTTTACATCTATCCTCCTGTATCCAGCAAATGAAGTTGAAAACCCAGGGCGGTATCGTAAGCAGAAGGGTGGCAAGAAGGCGAATGAGGACAAAAAAAAAAAAAAAAGAAAAGCAGCGGGCGGGACGTGTAAATTAAAGTAAACTGCACCCGGCTAAATGATAAACTGTCACGGGCGGAAGGTGAAAGCAACATGAGCATTACTAAATGCACTCACCCAATGTGGAGAAACTGGGAGCACATCAGTGCCGGTGCCAGGCTGTTTTTGCCGTCCGTAGGATGCAGTCACTTAGTGAGAGAAGGAGGAAGCCCCGTGACTGAAGCAGCTGGTTTGTGCAATGAAGGGCGGCAGTAATGTGGTGGACCCTTCCGTGGCGAGAGCGTTGCAGACTGCAGCAGATGAGCGGCAGTGGCTCAGCCATAGCTCTGCTTTCGAGATGCGAGCACGAGCACCATTACTGCAGTTCCAGAATAGTTAGAGAGGGCGGCGCAATTAAAACAAACTGCGACGGGTGGAAGGGCGAAAACTATACCTGTGCTAATGAGAAAAAATGCTTGTTTTATTTTGCATACACATGCCACATGGTGGAAAAACAATTGTGGGAGAGCTGTTAAAAGAATACGCTGTCCTCTGAAGCACTCTTCCTGCAATTAAAAACCAGTGGTGCGCGCGCACCACAGAGGAGCGGGGGGCGAGGGAGCCTGTCGTCCGTGCCGCGCACTGATGCGCGTCCTAGACATGGACGGGAATAGGCGGAGCGAAGGCGGGACATGCGCCCGCCTTTGCCCAATTGCGTGCTGTCTTTGTTAAAAAAACGCAAGCAAAACCCAATAGCCGGGGGAAAAACGAAAAGCACACTCACGAGCGTGTGCGCTTCCTAGGTCAGTCTTTAAACCCCCTACATGAGGTCTCAAAAAAACCTAAAAAGTAACGCGATTTGTTCATCAAAGCTCGCACTCTTCAGCCTGCAACCCCTGACACACCCGCGCTGTCCGTCTTTCTATTCGCCTTACTCAAACTCCGTGTGAGCCAGAAACTCCTTCGCCTCTCGGAAGTCTGTGAACGGACTTCAAAAGGTAGTTGCCGCTGCTCCTTTCACCAAAGACGTACCCTCTCTAGAGAAGAAAAAAAAACTACGGGGCTTATTTACAATCCCCTTGCGCCGCGGGACGCACTGGCGGCACAAGGGGCTTGTAAATAAGCCCCTACGTCCCATGACAGAGACGCTGCACTCCCTCCGCATTGGATGATGAAATTCAATTATTGATGCATGACCTTTGATGACGTCACACCGATAGGCTGAAACGTCAGTTTTGTTTGTGCGTGCCGGAAAGCTCGTTAAATTCTGGGTCAGAATCAGCAGGGGACCACCTTACCTGGACAATAAATGACCAGAGGCCCCTGGATGTCTGAACTCTCATCTTCTTTACCAGCTATGGTTCTATGTGCAGTGTGGTGGGTTTGGGTAAATGCTCCCCCGTGAACCCTGAATTCTCTTTTTCCTAGTCTAAAATACTGAATTATGAGTATGACCTGGAAGGAAAGCATGGTTTGAACTCCTATAAAGTTCATTAATAGCCCAAATGTTCTCAACGAAACTGCGTTTACCTACCAAAATTTGAGTGGGGGCGTCATATATTATGGTTTAAAAACACCTGCTGCTGCGTTCCTTGCTTCCAGCAATTTTAAGGCAACAATAAAAATGTCAAGATAACTCTAGTGATGAATGTTATTCCTGGAGAGAGAGATCGGAGTTTTGGCGAGTGGAAGTTTTGACTCACTGTAGGGTAGCACAGAGGGTTAATATGCCTGTTGCAAAAACGTGTACCGTGCAGATCACAAAATGCATAGAATGAAAATAGGCCCATAGGTTACTGCTTTTGTCGTAGAGATCCAATTGTTATTTGCAGTCTATAAGTTAAAATCCTAAGGTAGAACAGTGAGCAATTAACTGTCATGAAAGAGCTGCACGAAAGCTGCAAGGTATAGGTTAGAGCAGAGGTCTTCAAAACGTTTTTGCTCTGAGCCCCCCCTTCCCAGCTTATAATACTATGTTCTAACTGAGCATTTGAAACACTGAAAGGTCACTCCAGCAAGGTATTTAGCGTTTTACAGCCTACTTACCAACTGGTGACATTAAAGACCTTCAATACTTCCCACTTCTGACGCCATTCTGTTGGGTAATAAATCTTCCAACCCTCCTCAGAGTGACGCAAAGCAAACAGACTCCAGCAGCCACAAAACACAGGAAATGTATTTGCACCTTTCTCCGTTTATTGGCATGCCAAGGCAGAAGGCAGACGCAGTGTCACGTCTTGGAACAAGCTTCTTCTGCCCCACATAGATATTCAGGGGAGCATATATAGGGCACAAAGTGCTGTCATCAGTAAAATCCTTCGATGTGGACAAGGCCAAATACGGTTGTACATATACAAATAGAATTGTCATGCAAGCACAAGACATAGAGCAAAATAAGGACACAAGGGAACAGAAAGCAAGTTTAAGCGAAACCTTCAAGAATTGGAGGCTTTTGACAGCTGTTAACCCAGGACGTGTCAGAGAGGGCAATAAAGGTCCTTGGGTCAGGCTGGAATAGATTTGTAAAGGAGGGGTGATTTTAGGAGCACAGAGCAAGCAGTTTGGTCAGAGACAGAAATAGTTAGCTCAGTGGGTCTGAGATAGTGTGGGGGAGAATTTGGGATTGATTCACTTATTTGGCTGATGCAAACATATAGATATATATTTTTCCTCACAGTCCCCCTTCCAAAACTTTATGGAAAGACTTGGGGGAGTGAGACAGGTAGGACTGAGCGCAGGAGTTTAGGGCTCATGAGATAACATCAGGGGCACTTTTTCAGTAGCTCATAAATAATCCACATTAAATGTGAGACATACAAATGAGCAAATACATATAAAAAATGAATTAGTCAGAAAACACTACACCCATTAATTGTGGTCTTCACACTCTTGGGTCCCAATGCAACTGCAAGTTCTGTAATAATGATAGCTGCCATCCTGAATAGCACGCTAACGCTAACCCCTTTGCCTCTGTCACCCCTTCCCTGCCACACCTGGCCATCACTCCAATCTTGAAACAGACTGCCTGTTCCTTTCAGAAAAAATTAGCTCCCATGTGTTGCCCACCTCTTCGTATCATTTATAACTGAGAAAATTAGATTCCACAAAGCGCCCCCTCCACTGGGCCATCTCTTTGACACTATCCATGGATTCCACTCCTTTCCTCTTTCTTCTGGGCCATTACCCAGAAACCCCAGGGGTCCAGACAATCAGGACTCTGAATACAATCCTTTTGGCCTCCTCCCTTCCATCCTCTCGACTCACCTCAAAGGACATATGCATATAAACAGAGGCCGAAGTTGGCAGGGTGTGAGGACTAAGGTGCCCATGTTTTTTTAATTTTACAAAACTGTTCCCATACTTTTTGTTAAAAGCAACCATCCCTGAATTCTTAATGGGGACCTGGAGGTATCTCTGTGTGAGAGTAAAAGGAGGGGGTCTAAAGTGCTTTAATTTATGGAGTCACTTGAAGCCTCATGATGACAAAAATGTACTATTTTGCTTTAAAGATTAATTCATTATTGAGTTATTTTATTATCCTTTAGTCTCAATTTATCTTGCCGGAATGCAAATTTGAAGGCATTCACAAGTATAACCTTGTAGAATTGTAATTGATGTCAAAATAATATCCCTTGTAGGCTCTCCTACTTGATACAGTATATCACCCAAGACCACAAGGGTATACGGGTTAACCCACTCTTTTGTCAAGTGTCAGTTTCCAGGCACCAGAGAGTCATAAATCTGGCAGAGGCGTCCCGCAACGTGGGTGTCTCGAACACTGTTGCTGCTGCTTTGCCCTGCTGGGGTGGGAGACAACATCCCCCTGCTCCCTCGGCTGCTGTGTCGGTTTCCAGGCGCCGGGGTGCCATAAATCTGGCAGAGCCGCCCCGCAGCGCAGGTGCCTCGAACACTGTTGTTGCTGCTTTGCCCTGCTAGGGTGGGAGACTACATCACCCAGCTCCATTGGCTGCCGTGTCAGTTTCCAGGCGCCGGAGCGCCATAAATCTGGCAGAGATGTCCCGCAGCGGCCGGACAAGGCTGGACTGGGCCACATCTCTTACATTCTTCTTCTGGAGACCAACTGTGGCACTGCGACTGTTGGGTGAGTGGCTGGATACCTTGGATACCTTTTTTGGACTAAAAGGGCTTTGCTGGGCTTGTGACTGAGGGGACCATTATATCCATATACTTTCATTTTGGGCTTCCTTTTCAAAAGGTAACACGCAGTAGAGCTGCTCTTTGGCATTGGCTATGGGAAAACGGAAAGGCAAGGGAGGGCTTCGTCACCAGCACCGCCCCCCCAATGCCCACTTCAATTGATAAGATGTTGCAAAGGGCTATAGGGGTGGTGGCTACAGAGATTGAACTGACGGAGAGGCGGCTCTCCTTGAGTGCTGATGTATATTACACTTCAATGGGGTCCCAGCTTGTCTTATTACATAGCCCTGAGCACCCCATTAATTCTAATCTTCCATCCCCTGACCAGCCTGGAGGTAACAGCTGATGACGGGATATTGATAATAATTGCACATTGATGGATGAAAGGACCGCATGGTCGTATCTGGCTGTCAAAAAGAAATATGGTTCTCGACACCCCCCCCCCCCAAGGCCACCAAAGACACTAGAGCAGACTTTGCAGCCATATGTCCCATGGTTGACGATACTGTCCCTGCATGTGATGATAGGGAAGGCGGGAAAGCTCTACAGCCCCCTTGGGTAACGTGTTTAGTAAGAGACTTTTTAGTAGATGTCAAAACTGCCCTTCTTGAACTTGCTCCACTAATAGCTCGTTTGGACAAGGTGGGACAATTGTGTGGGGGCACCCCTAGCGTGGCCTCTGGGGGGTCTAAGGATACAATGGATAAAAGCAGAAAAATATGAATGAGAAAGGGAGGAGCAATTGTAAGAGCAAATGTGGGGGTATTCTGGGGCCAAATGGTACAAGTCTGGTGGGCCTTTTATTCCGAAAAAGACAGGCAGTGGTGTTATAAAACCCCCAATCTACCCCCCCCCCCCACTTCATGTCCCTATGTTGTGATAATTTCAGGGGTTCCAGATTTAAAAATGGACCTAAGGGAATCTCATGAGGACCTAACAAGCAAATGTCTGCATTGGCTCACAAGGTATAGGAACTTCCCCTCTAACAGGGCCGGAAACATTCTTTTGACCCGTAGGGTGCGCTGGGTTGGGAAAGGTCCTGTAGACAGGTCTGGTGGCTGTGTTATCATTAATTTTAGGAACCCAAAGCTGGCTCATTATCTTTTGGTAGCTGAATTATCTAGGCAGGAACCGGGATCTGACCTAACGCTCCTACAACTGGGCAATTTCTATAGACCTCTCCTACAAGGTGAATCTCGCCAGAAGATCCTGAATCCACTTGACCCAATACATAAGTCTGGGTGCTCTAATTATCAGGTGCCCTGCTCCTTGTCTTATATGGTTCAAGTAGCCAACAGATTTGATGTACTGAATGGGTGGATTGACATCCTGTGTGCAGGGCCGGCAATGTTCCTATGTCTTTTGAGGGTGGTTGTCCAAGAGGGTGGCTATGTGACCACGGAAGCCCTATCAATCTTTCAATGCAGATCTCAACTTATAAAGCTAGGCCCACACCATGAGAGATGATTGCTGGGGTGAAGTAAGCCTGCTAACTCACTCAGATTTAATAGGTGGTCAGAATATGAGGGAGGATGTCGCCTTGGCTGGGGAAAATCATGCACCATGTGGCGGGCACCCCTTGGTGCCTGCCACACTGTGCATGGTTGGAAAGGGGGGGTCTCTTGGGAACCCCCACGGGCCCGATTCGGAGGGCCCTGGGTGAAGGGGGGCCTGCTACAGGCCCCCAAATTCAGATTCTGACAGCCGATCCGAGTCGGAACAACCGATCCAGAAGGGCTGTCCGAATCTGTCATCGTAATCGCTCATTCGGAAACCTTCCGAGTCGTTCGGAAATGCAGCCCATAGAAACACACGTTTTGGCTCCGAACGTCTCGGACTTTCCGAATGCCGTTCGGTCCGGATTCGGAAAGTCCAAACATCGTAATCGCTCGTTCGGAATGGTTTCCGAATCGGTCAGAAACGTGCATTCCGAATTCGATTCGGAAAAACCCGAATCCGATTCGGAGCCCTTCTGAACGGCATCGTAATCGACCCCTAAGTTGTACTATGCAATGCTTGAGTGTTCCATGAATTAGTGCCCATCCCTACACAATATGGTTCGCATAGTGGGCCCCTTAGACCTTAGTTATAGGTTCTCTTGGAGGTTTTTGCCTCATATGAATTTGTCTTAAGGGGTGGTTTCTAATAAGTGTTCTACTCTCAATAGAGGTAATAGTTGTAACTTGGTTTAAAGTATTTATTGTAACGCAACTTACACACTCATTTGAATTGTTTTATGGTGGAGAGGCGCTTGAGCTACATTGAATAATGATTCTTTATAATCTGTGTGTTTTTACTATACTATTGTGATGTTTTGTAATGTATTGTTACCTATTATGTATTTTATTCATTAGTGACAGATTGTTTGCACTTTTATGGCTCCTTGAACCGAAATAGAGTTATTGAACTGAACTGATTTTTTTCCCCAGTTTTTCATTATCCTAATGTTGCAAAATTGGTTCATTTGGGTAGAAATCAATTCTTATTATTAAACAGAACCCCAAACCATGGTGTTACGTTTTAAATTCTAAGTTTGTACTTCTCCAGACCAAGCACTCTTAAACTATACTGCCTTCCAGTATGGATGACATGTGACTCCTACACCTTGTAGTTCTCTGTCTTATGTAACGTTTCCTATACACTGATTTACACACATATGATTGATAATGCCCATCAGGTGTGGAGAATGCTGTATTTTCTTTTGCTCCTGGGGCCATGCCAATTTGCCAGTACCCTGCAGTTAAGTCAAAGGTACTTAGAAATTTGGCTGCACCCAATTTGTCTATCAACTCATCTGCTCTTGGGATAGGGTGAGCATCTGTCTTGGTGACAGAGTTGAGCCCCCTATAGTCCACACAGAACCTCATTTCTCTCTTTCCACCCTGTTGATGAGGTTTGGGGACTAGAACCACTGGGCTGGTCCAGGGGCTCTCAGAGGGTTCAATAACCCCTAACTCCAGCATCTTGCTGACTTCAGCTCTGATGCTTTCCTTGACTTGATCAGACTGTCGATAGATTTTGTTTTTGACAGGTGAACTGTCACCAGTGTCCACATCATGGGTACACCAGTTTGTCTGACCAGTGGTCAAGGAAAAGAGCTTAGCATACTGCTGCAAGACTTGCTTGCAATCAGTCTGCTGTTGGGCAGAGAGGGTGTCTGAAAAGATAACTCCATCCACTGACCCATCTTTTGGGCTGTATGAGAGGAGGTCAGGGAGAGGTTCACTCTCTGTCTCCTGATCCTCATCAGTCACCATCAGCATGGTGATGTCAGCCCTGTCATGGTAGAGCTTTAGGCGGTTCACATGGATAACCCTTTTGGGTGTCCTGCTTGTGCCCAGGTCAACCAAGTAGGTGACCTCACTCTTTTTTTCTAGGATAGGGTAAGGGCCACTCCATCTGTCCTGGAGTGCCCTTGGTGCCACTGGCTCCAAAACCCATACCTTTTGCCCAGGTTGAAATTCAACCAGTGCAGCTTTTTGGTCACACCAGTGCTTCTGAAGCTCCTGGCTGGCCTCAAGATTTTTGGATGCCTTTTCCATGTACTCAGCCATTCTGGACCTTAGGCCAAGCACATAGTCCACAATATCTTGTTTGGGTTCTTTGAGAGGCTTCTCCCAACCCTCTTTTACCAGACAGAGTGGTCCCCTCACAGGATGGCCAACCAGAAGTTCAAAGGGGGAAACCCCTACTCCCTTCTGTGGCACTTCCCTGTAAGCGAAAAGCAGGCAGAGTAAGAGGACATCCCATCTCCTTTTGAGTTTTTCAGGGAGCCCCATAATCATGCCTTTCAATGTCTTGTTGAATCTCTCAACAAGGCCATTGGTTTGTGGGTGATAGAGTGTAGTAAACTTGTACTGCACTCCACACTCTTTTCACATGTGTTTTAGGTAAGCAGACATGAAGTTGGAACCTCTGTCTGAAACCACCTCCTTAGGAAACCCTACTCTGGTGAAGACACCATTGAGGGCCTTGGCTACTGCAGGAGCTGTAGTAGTCCTAAGGGGAATTGCTTCAGGGTACCTAGTGGCATGATCCACTACCACTAGAATGAATTTGTTCCCTGAGGCTGTGGGAGGTTTAAGTGGACCCACTATGTCCACACCTACCCTTTCAAAGGGAACCCCCACCACAGGCAGTGGTATCAGGGGGGCCTTTGAGGGGCCACCTGTCTTGCCACTGGCCTGACAGGTGACACAGGAGCTGACAAACTCCTTTACTTTTTGGTGCATCTGGGGCCAGCAAAAGTGGCTAACTAGCCTTTCCCAAGTCTTGGTCTGGCCCAGATGACCAGCTAGGGGAATGTCATGAGCTAAAGTTAGGAGAAACTCCCTGTACTTCTGAGGCACTACCACTCTCCTAGTGGCTCCAGGTTTGGGGTCTCTAGCCTCAGTGTACAGTAGTCCCTCTTCCCAATAAGCTCTGTGGGTACCTCTGACATCTCCCTTTTCCTGTGCAGCAGCTTGCTGTCTCAGGCTTTCAAGAGTTGGACAGTCCTTCTGTCCAAGGCACAGCTCTTCCCTAGAAGGTCCCCCTGGGCCTAAGAGTTCAACCTGGTAAGGGTCAAGCTCCATGGGCTCAGTTCCCTCTGGGGTGTCCAAGTCCTCTCCCTGAGGAGAGGGATCCTGATCCTTTTGCTGTACAGAAGCTGGTTCCCCAGTCTTCTTACCTTTTCTCTTGGAAGGTTGGGCCATAATTTCAGGCTCCAACACTTCTTTTTCACCATGTCTCTTGCTCTGTGCTCTTGTTTTTACACACACCAATTCAGGGATGTCCAGCATTGCTGCATGGGTTTTTAGTTCAACCTCAGCCCATGCTGAGGTTTCCAGGTCATTGCCAAGCAGACATATAGCTGGTAGCTTTCGAGAGACCACTACCTGTTTCAGGCCAGTAACCCCCCCCCCGCCCCCCAGTCTAATGTCACCATAGCCATTGCATGGTTAGTGGTAACACTGTCAGCATTGGTGACTGGGTAAGTTCTCCCAATCAAGTATTGCTCAGGGGAAACCAGTGTGTCTCTCACCATAGTGACACTGGCACCAGTTCTCGTATAGACAATGGCATAAAATCAACCCAGAAACTTTTTCAATGGCCTTTTCTCTACCTGGGGACATCGCATATAGCAATTTTGAGGAGAGCCTAGCCCTTTTCAATGAAACAGCTTTAGCCGCTATCGAACAGATCGCCCCTCTTAAAATACGATCAAATAAATCCAGGCAAACCCAGGCGGCCTGGTTTACTCCTGAACTTCATAAGGAAAAAAGTGTTAAAAGGTTGTTCTGACACTATGGGCCGCCCGGATTTTTTTCTTTTTGAGCACCTAATTGATGAGCTTTTATTGTGGGGGAGCCTCATAAGTTGGGACTCACCCACAGTGAACTCAAGATGTAAGAGACTGCATGGGGATTTTACTGGTGTCCCCCTGGCTTGACCAGGCCGCTGCGCAGCAGCTGGAGTAAAGGGCACCGGGCTGGTTACATGCAGACACCTGTGTACATGCGTGTGCACACGTGTAGGGGCTGTGCAGGGGAGATTCCTGGCATGCGCAGTCCAGGAGCAGCTACAAAGTGAATGGTGTGGTAGGACTTATGCAGAATTGGGTGGTGACATGGAATAGGCTTTATACACTGGGAAGAAACATACCAGGGAAAGTCAGTGTGTTTTACTGTGTTTTTCACTTCATTATTCCCCTATGGGGAGGTGGAGCCCATGGGCTAGTGTCCCTTTCCTAAGGCCTACTGATTCCAGACACGCACTAAAGTCCACTGTAACGGGTGTGAAATGGAGTATTCTGCAGAGTCCAAAGTCATATTTGTACTGCTTTTGGGTCATCCAGAAATGTCACATTTCTCTGAGTCAGTCATAACCAGGGCCAGGCTGAGGGCTGACCTCAGCTGGATGGATTGATAACCTTTCTTCCACAAGCTAAGGCCTCCTCTCCACGAAGAGAAGATGGGTGGGGCTACAGGCTCATCCATCAGCAGCTATCACTGGGTGCCAGGCACCAGGCTGCACCAAGGAGGGAAGGCAGCGAGGGGGGGAAGGGCTCTTGTTTCAGAGACCATGTGGCCAGAGAGCCTGGACGACGCCATTTTGAACAAACCCAGAGGCTGGACAAGAAGGAGGGAGCAGGGGCAGGGAAGTGATGTGTCGCTGTTTGATAGGACCAACAGAGACTTCCTGCCAGCCCCTACTCAACTTTTAAAAAGTGCTTGCACAGGAAGAGAAGCTCTCTCTGGGGTGTGGTCTGCTGAGGCGGAAGGTGCTGGAGCCTGGCAATGGGCAGTTGGAAGGAGGAACCCCTGACTGCCCCCAGGGCCCTAACAGCGCCAGAAGAAGAGCCCAGGACCGGTGCGCAGAAGCAGGGGCCTCTGCGCAGGGAGAAGAGAGGCCCAGGAGGAGAGCCAGGCGAAAGGCTGGCGCAGGGAGCCAGTGAAGACCGCTCCCTGCAGAATGCACCCTCTTGGAGACCCGGAGGGCAAAGGAGAGTGCTCCCAGTGGCTGGGGGGCGCCACCAGGAGCAAGGAGACGCAAAAATGGGGCAGATCGGACCCCCAGGGGCTGAGATATGGCCCCCGGAAGGTAGGCGACCTTTGACCCCTAAGAAGACCGACGACGAAGCACGTGGGGCTCCGCCGCCGGTCTCAGAGATGCCCCCGGGGTGGGTCAGGTCCCGGGGGCTGCCCCAGGAGGAAGCAAAGTCGGGGGCGCCGTCGCGCCCCCCGTGAAGTTGCCCAGGAAAGGGGCAGGAGCCCACCCTGGCCCCCGGTGATGTGGGAGGAGGGGGAGCGCTATCGCGCCCCCCGCGAAAATGTGTGCAAGGGGGCCCGGGACCCCATCCCCGGGCCCCGAAGATGCCGAGGAGCTGGGGGCGAGGAGCTCCGTCGCGCCCCCCGCAAGGAGGTCTACAGGGGGCCCGGGACCCCATCCCCGGGCCCCGAAGCAAAGTCGGGGAGCGCCGTCGCGCTCCCCGTGAAGAGATCCCCCGCAGAAGTGGCAAGTCGGGGAGCGCCGGCGCGCTCCCCGTGAAGATGGTGAGGGGCCCGGGACCCCATCCCCAGGCCCCGAAGTGCAGAAAGGTGGGGGGGAGTGCCGTCGCACTCCCCCGAAGACCCGCAGGTCCCGCTGAAGCCGTCAGGTCTGCCCGCTCGGAGCGGGCAGACCAGAAGAGTCGTGCTGGCTCCCGCGGCCACACACAAGAGTGCGGGCCAGGCCGGGAGCCAGCCAGGGCAGCCGGGGGTGGGCTCCCCAGGTTGCACCTCCTTCCCCAACGTGCCAAGCGATGGAGGGCCCGGGTGGGACCGGACCCCCGTGTAAAGGATAGGAGGAGGAGCCCGGGTGGGACCGGGCCCCGCCAATCGAAAAGCAGCGGCCGGGGGTGGGCTCCCCGGGCCGCATACACGTACCTGGGGGTCCGGGTGGGACCGGGCCCCCCACCGAGGGTGGAAGAGGCGGCAGGATCGCGGCTCCCCCCGGAGCAGCGGGGGAGCCGCTACTATGAAATGCAAGCCTTCCCATAATGCCTTGCAGGCCAGGACCGGCCTGCAAGGTCCAAACAGCATTTTCACTGCTTGTGGTGGCCCCAGGAGAACGGGGTCACCACCATGTGTGTGCAAAGGTGCTGGGGGAGTTGCTGGAGAAGAGCAGTCTCCCCCAGCACGAAGAGAAAAGTCCCACCCTAAGTGTCTTGGGGATTTAACAGAAACAACCCCTCAAGGGCTCAGACATGCATTTAAACACCTTTTAGGCTGGAACTTTTGTTCTTCAGCTGAGGGTGTATTGCGAAGTGCATCGGAGTGAAGGGCTGAGTGGGGATGTCTGGAGGAGGGCATCCCCTGGAGGTGAAGAGGTGTAATTGCACCAGAAATGCATTTACTAACGGTTATTTCTTTTAGAGGGACTGAAGGTCACATGTGTAATATGAAGTACCTGTGTAAGGTGATGTCATAAGCAAAGTGGGGTTATGTTGCCAGACATTCCTGCTAGGGTGTCTGGCTGTATATGTGTAATCCTGTGATTTCATCTGTGATGCCTTTAGGGGCTGTAATTGCAACGCATTCTAATGTCCAACAAATGTGATGAGTACTGTCATTCTAAAGTGATGCTTAAACATGTATTTTTGCTGCTGCGCTTAGGTGAAGAACCCAGACTTGTTTGTTGAGATAAGGGGGTGGGTCGCCACTGGGATGGTGCCAGTGCGCAGGGCCCTCGCTCCAGATTATGTTCAACTAACTGCATTGGGGGCAAGATGATGTGCATACATGGGAGTGGTGGTACTAGACCCCACCCCCCCTGCGGGAGGGGTGGAGATGTTATGCAATGTCACAAAGTAATTCCAACAGCTTATGTATATTTGTAAATTGGTGCATAGTATTGAGTAGTGTGTGTGTTTAATAAATGTACTCTTACTTTTATAAAGCAAAGTACAGACTGGACAATCAATTATTGAGTGTTATTCCTGCGCACCTGCAAATGGCGATTACTAGCCCACACCACCTCCCTTGAGTAAGCCTCAGACTGCTCTGCAACGCTACCCTCTGAGAGTCAGGCGCTACAATTGGGTGTTTGGTTCCCAGTGAAGGACAAATGTAGTCATGTTATTTGTGCAGGCCTCACAGATGCTGCCTCGTTTTCCAACAAAAAGTCTATGTAAAAATCTGGAGAGAAGATGGCGTCGGACCCATCTTATCGAGGATAAAGAGAAATATAGGCTAGTCCTCACACAGTACCATAAAAACATAAAGCAGACTCGAAAAGCCCACATAGCTCTCCAATTAAGCCAAGCTGAGAACACCCCCAAAGCCCGGTACCAGATCCTGAAAGCCTTCACCAACCCCAAAGCCTGTGATCTGGAAGAAAACCTCTCTCAGTCCCTCTGCGATAAAATAAGCAATTTTTTTATACAGAAAATCGACACCATCTATAATAATATCACCGCGGCAAGCGGCTCACAGATGGCAGACTCCACAATGGTATCCTTACCCAGTCCAAGGGCAAAATCACGGTTGAATTTTCCCCCTTTATCCCAGGAAGAGACAGAAACCTTAATGTGTAAGGTAAAATCTGGCTCGCCACTCGACGTCTTACCTGCAAGAATCTCAGCCTCTCTTGCTAAACATTTGTCAGATCCAATCTGCTCTCTATTGAATTTATCACTGAAGGAAGGCCACCTACCACTGACATGGACACTGACAGATCATCCCAATCCGAAAAAACACCAGAACTTCCATGGAAGATCTCTCAAATCTTCGCCCCGTCTCACTCCTACGTTTCCTGAGCAAAGTACTGGAAAAATATGTTAATAAACATCTGTCGGACCATATCGAATCGGCCGGCTACCTTGATCCATCCCAATCGGGCTTTCGGCCAAAACATAGCACGGAAACAGCCCTGGTGGCCATCACTGATAGCATCAGGTTATCACTAGATAATGGTCAACCCACTCTCCTGGTGCTATTAGATCTCTCTGCCGCATTCGATACGGTCAACCACCAGACTTTGCTCAGGAGACTGAAGGAAGCCGGGATTGGTGGAGTGGCACTGCAGTGGATGACCAGTTTCCTCTCTAACCGCACCCAGACCATTAATCTGGGGCCATACCGTTCCCACACGAAAGAATTGACCAAGGGAGTGCCTCAGGGCTCTTGTTTAAGCCCAACCATGTTTAACATCTACATTGCCCCCTTGGCCTCACTACTGAGGAACCACGGGTTTACCCCAATATCCTATGCAGATGACACCCAACTCACCTTTTCCTTCAATAAGGCCTCTCAGACAGCCCAAGCCTCCTTCTCCTCCGGCATGCTGGCTATCTCCCAGTGGATGAGAAACAACTTTTTACAGCTGAATGCCGGAAAGACCGAAATCATGCTTTTCGGAGAGGCCCCACTGCTGTGGACACCAGAATGGTGGCCTACAGAGCTGGGAATGGCTCCAGCACCTAAAACTACGGCGAAGAACCTAGGGGTGCGCCTTGATCAGACCTTATCCATGAATGAGCATGTAACACACACTGTTGGTTCATGCTTTCACGTGCTGGGCCTACTGAGAAGAGTTTTTCCTTATCTTCCCGATCCCTTGCGAAAGATCCTCATTCAAACCCTGGTGTTAAGCAAATTAGACTACTGTAACGCCCTATTGATAGCGGCTAACGAGTCCTCTCTGAACCGCCTTCAGGTAGTACAAAACACTGCAGCTCGTTTAACCTTGAACGCCCCACACAGAACAGCTTCACTCCCCCTCCTCCAACAGCTCCACTGGCTACCTGTGCGTAAACAAGGGAAATTTAAGATCTGCTGTCTGACACATAAGGCTACATGTGGAAATGGACCATCCTATTTGGCAGAGAGGCTTCATCAATATACTCCCCAAAGGGACCTCCGCTCAAGCTCGAAATCTCTGCTTAAAATTCCCAGGATCAAGAAAGCAAGGACGGGAGGAAAAACCTTCTCATATCTGGCGCCCTCCTTGTGGAACCAACTTCCCACAGCTTTAAGGCAGTGCCCAGACCATCTGAAATTCAGGAAGGCTCTGAAAACTGCCCTTTTTTAGACCTGCCTCATTGTGACAGCTTCCTTTTGTAAGTCTGCGAGCGCTGAGATACCCCTCCGGGGGGTGATTCAAGCGCTATATAAATACACACAAATCAAATCAAACCTGTATCCCTCAGAGCTTCTATCCTAGTTCCATTAATCCAAGGGTATTGTAAGTACTTTTTTAAGTTGGGTGGCCACACAGCTACAGTGGCAAACTCAACTTCCCCTTCTGAAACTAGAACTGCTTCAGTGTGCAACCCGATTTGCTCTTGGCACACTGTTGATCCCATCTGGAGACTTGCTACCCCAGGAGTAGCTGTAGTAGGACTAGGGGTCTTCTTGTTTGGGCAAGCAGCATCTCCAGTTAAGTGTCCCGACTTCTTACAGTTGTTACACCAGGCCTTTAAAGGATCAAAGTTGTTTCCCCTGTACTTATTAATGGACTGGGAAGAGTTTTGGGACTCACCCCCTGTGCAGGTTTTGGGGACCTTTTGAAGACTCAGGCTTTTTATCTTGGGGATTCTCACCACCTTTCCCCTGGGGGGGTTTTGTAACCCCTTTCTTTTGGTCACCCCCAGTGGTTGTTTTTGTCACCCTTGTCTTGACCCAGTGGTCTGCCTTCTTTCCCAATTCTTGGGGAGAAATTAGACCTAGGTCTACCAAATGCTAATGTAACTTTTCATTGGTGCAATTACTTAAAATATGTTCTTTCATAAACAGATTGTTAAGTCCATTGAAATCATGCACATTGTGTCCAGTTAACCAACCATCTAGTGTTTTAACTGAGTAGTCTACAAAGTCAATCCAGGATTGGTTTTGGGTCTTGTGAGTCCCCCTGAATCTAATTCTGTATTCCTCAGTTGTGAGTCCAAATCCCTCAATCAGAGTTCTCTTCATGAGGTCATAAGACCCAGCATCTGCCCCTGTAAGGGTCAGAGTCTGTCTCTGCAGTTACCAGAGAACAGTTCCCAAAGGAGTGCCCCCCAGTGTGACTTCTTCACTTTTCTCATTTCACAAGCCCTCTCAAAGGCTGTGAACCATTTTGTGATATCATCTCTCTCTTCATGTTTAGGGACAATCCCTTTGGGGATTTTAGGATCATAAGATTGCTCTTTATCCTTATTTAGTAAATTGCTACCACCATTGATGAGTGCTAGGCCCATCTCTGCTCTCTCTCTTTCTAGAGCCAGCCACCTGGTCTCTAGATCCAGTCTTTTGGTCAGCCTTACTAAAAGGCTGTCCTCCTCATTGAGGCTGTCCTCAATGTCCTCACTGATACCTGATCCACCTGTGTGGGATCTAGGCACTGAGAGGTTTACTCTTGGAGTCAAGGGTACTTGAACCCTTCTCTCCCTAGGAAGTGGAGGGGGTTGATCTACCAGGTCATTCCCTTCCTCTACTTACTCATCTGATTGGTCTTCACCATTTTCAGATGGGTGGTCCTTAGCATACCCAGCCAACAACTCCTGGAGCTTTTGTTTGGTGGGATGGGGACCGATGGTTATGTTTTTAATTTTACATAGGGACCTTACCTACTTGAAAGACAAGTGAAGGTAAGGGGTGAGGTCAAGCTCCTCAACCCTGTCCTCTGTCATTGTGGTTATTTTCACTAATAGCTGGGTTCTTATTTTGAGACATTGTTAAAAAAACTTCTAACCCCTCTAACCATAGCTACAGTGACTTTTTATTTTCTAAAATTCTAAAGGGACTTAACCAAGGCCCTAACAAGACTTTTAGTAATTTTGCAAAAATGCCAATTTGAAAAAAATCAGAATTCTAAAGACAATTTAAGAGTTCTGTCGTGTGATCAGGTGGTAACCAAGTAGTCCAACAAATGCAAAATTGTATATCTCACCGCTGATCCACCAATGTAGGAAGCTGGCTCTGTATATACTATACCAAAGTGAGGTATAGTGTGCACAGAGTCCAGTGGAACCCCAAAGGTAGGCAGAGGTAAAGTTAGATAGAACCTTACTCTCTATTTGGGGTAGTGTGGTCGAGCAGTAAGGCAGTATCAGAGGACAGTGTTGAGCATTTGTTGTACACACTCAGTCAGCAAATGAATTCACACACTCAAAGACGGAACTTCAGACCAATTGTTTTTGTATAAAAATATTCTTTTCGTTATTTTATTTCTAGAACCAAGCAAGCCTGGCACAGGTAAGCAATAAATACTTTACAGTAGTAAATGCTGATTGTAAAACAGGTCAATTGCAATTGTAAATGTACTATGGTTTGACTTACAGTATTGTTTCAGAGAAATGCAATCAAGTGTAAATACAGTACATAGACTTGAATGGGATTTTCAGTAAAATAGCAGGTAAGTTACTTTTGGATTACTTTTCTTACTAAGTGCTGTATGCCTAGATGCATCACTGGGACATTTCCTGTAAACAGGTGAGTAAAAGCGTTTTTGTTAAATCGTACAATTTTAAAGAATTTCTTTAGGTTTCAAAACTTAGAAACTTTTTCAGGCAAAAAGTGTCAATGTTATACTATGGAGGAAAATATGGTTATCGGTTTTTAGGTAAGTATTCGGTAGTGGGAGTTGAGGTTCTGGGAGTAGACTCAGGGGTCCCCCAGGGTCAGTGATGCACTCTTGTTACACCCTCAGCGGCACTAGGGCGGTCGGGTGCAGAGTGTTGAGGCCCAATGTTATCCAATGGGGGATAGGGGGCCTCCGGTTGGTGGCTGCTGGCAAGCAGGCCACTGGGTTGTGGGAGCAAAGCTCCTGGACTTTAGCTCAGGGCAAATGGGGAAACAAATTAGCACCAAAGGTGCACCCTCAGCGGCACTGGGGCGGCCGGGTGCAGGGTGCTGTTTCGACATCGGATGCCCTGTTGTTTCCAATGGAGAGCCTCCGGTTTGCAAAAGCACTGCAGGCAGGGAGACGAAGGACTTCTGGGTGCGACCACCACTTTGTGAGGTAAGTTGGGAAGTTAGGGGTTGGTTAGGCACCGTTGGTTTGGGCACACAAGGCCATGGGGCGTCGGGTGCAGCGGTGCCTTTTGGGGCGGATCTTCTTACCAGCTCCTGGTCGCGGTTAGGGGGGCCTTCTGGATTTAGACTGCAGGCGTCGGCTGGAGGCTTGAGGCAGGTCAGGGGTCGCTGGATCTCGGTTCAGGATCGCCAGGGTGACCTCCTCGTGGTATTTGCCCACTCGAGCTCGGGCCGTGGACGGCGGGTGCAGAGTGGGGCGGATTCGCGGTCTCCGGCTGCTGCCAGAGGTTGCAGTTGAACAAATCCGGTGTTCACGGGAGAAGCAGTCTTTGGAAGTGAAGGCAGGCAGGTCCTCCGGGGTTTTTGAGGTTGCTGGCTGCAGGACACACCGGGATTTCGCAGGAGCAGGTTCGAGGGGGAGACATGCCAGTAGGGCTGGGGCCAAGTCAGTGGGCGTCTTCCTCTTCCTATTGTTAGCTGCTGTACGGCTGTTCGGTCCTTCTTCTTCTTTTCTTCTTGTTTCTTGTCTGGATCTGAGGAAACAAGGTTCAGGGGTGCCCCTAAATACTAGATTTAGGGGCGTTACAGGTAGGAGAAAGGCAGGGACCAATGGGTCCCTTCCCTATTATGCCACCCTCCAGTGGGAGGGAGGCATGTGCCTGTCCCTGGTTGGCTGAGTCCCCCCATCTTCAAGATGGCGTGGACTGAGAGTTGTGCTTCACCTCGCCTCCCCCACCTGAGGGGTGGAGTTGGCAGAGGTGGGCACACCTCTCTTCCTCACTTGTTTTTCCCGCCGTTTGTCCCGCCCAAAGTGGGGGTCAGAACCAGTGGGGACCAGTTGCTGAAAGCAGCAAGTGGCCTGGGGAAGCTCACAAAGGCGGCAAGCCTTTGAAGCTTCCCCTTCGTGAACCCTGCCCATCCTGGGGGAGGAGGCTTGGCACCTCATCCCAGGATGTGCATTGTTTCAGGCCCCAGAGAGCAGCAGGCTCTCGACCCAGGGGTCCAGAAACATGTCTGGTGGTGGCAGCTGAAAGCAGCCACTCAGCCTGGACACTAGAGGTGGGTTAGTTTTCAGGGGGCATCTCTAAGATGCCCTCTGTGTGCATTTTTCATTAAATCCCACACTGGCATCGTTGTGGGTTTAATGTGCTAAGAAGTTTGATACCAAACTTCTCAGTTTTCAGTGTAGCCATTATGGTGCTGTGGAGTTCGTATTGGCAAACTCACAACACCATATACTCCTAATGGCAGCACTGCACTTACAATGTCTAAGAATGGACTTAGACACTGTAGGGGTACAGGGCTCATGCACCTGTACCCTCACCACTGGTATAGTGCACCCAGCTCGAGGGGTGACTGACCTATGCCAGGGCAGTGGGTTGTAGGCATGGCACACAGAGATGTGTGCCATGTCGACTCTTCACTTTGTTCTGCACCAAAACACGCAGCCTGCAAAGGCAGTGTGTGAGTGTAGTGGTACAGGACCTCTAAGGGTGGCACAATAAGTGCTGCAGCCCTTAGAGGCCTTCTCTGGTCACAGTGCCCTGGGTACCTGTGGTACCATTTACCAGGGACTGACCTGTGGCCAGAGATGCCAATTGGGTTTAGGCTTCAATGCAGTTTTAGAGAAAGAACATAGGCCCTGGGTAACTGATTAGCAGGAGCCCAGGGCACACTCAGTCAAAGTACATCAGCAATTCAGCAAAAAGTGGGGGCAACCATGCAGAAAGAGGGCACTTTCTCACAACAACCGTCTCTTCATGCCAAACAATGACTGTCCGCAATGCCTGGCCTGCTCTTCATCTGACAACGGTCTCCTATTGTCGTCCACCAACGTGAAGCTCTGCTGCAGCCCACCCTTCCCCCCTGGACTTAGACTTAGAGAAGGTAAAACTCTACACCAGAATGAACCTAGTCACTGTATCCGACTCGCGCTCCACTGCAGTCAGCCTAAACCTGGGACTTTGACTCAGTGCAGAGTGACCAGATAACGCTGCAGTTGGCACGTTCTGCTTTTTGGCGCTATTTTCACCAGAAACCTGAAAAATTCATAATTCCAATTCTACTGATTGGAGTTTTGTCATTTTGGTGTCAGATTATTAATTAAAATAATCCTATTTTTTCAAAGTTGGTGTGGGATATTTCTTGAGTTGCATTTTCACTTCATAAGTGTATGAGTGCTGTATAAATACTTCACACATTTGCCCTGATTACGATGTGGGAACTGACCGACCTCAGGTCGGCCGTTCTAACTGCATCATTTGGATGCAACCGCACACAGTGCGGCCGGAAACATCCATTTTCCTATGGGAGCTTGTGCGGCGGGCGATAAAAGCCCACAGCATAAGCTCCCATGGAAAAATGGATGATTCCAAACATCCCTGCACCATGTGGCAGGTATGTGCCTCATGGTGCCGGCCACACGGTGCAGGGATGTTTAGGGGGGAAATATAGGTGCCCCCAAGGGCCAAATGCGGAGGCCGTGGAGGGACGGGGCCCTGCTAGGGGCCCCCAATGTTGCTTTCCGACAGCCTTTCCATGCTGGAAAGGCCAACATGGAATGGCTGTTGGAAACCGACATCATAATCCTGACAGTGGAAACGCCATCCTTAAGGGATTATGGTGAGTTTTAGACCGGAAAGCATTGGTTGGTCTCTCCGACTGCTGCCTCCGACCGCACGCATCATAATGCGCTGGTCGGACCACAGCAAGAGATGGAGGTCGGACCGCAACCGACGAGCCGACTGCTAATTAGGCCCATTGCCTCTAAATGAAGCATGACTGCTTCTGTGCCAAACTACCAGAAGGTTAAGCACAGGTTTATTTAGTGGCTTTTATAGTTCACCATGACAAGGATTATGTTCATTATTTGGGTGGGGCTTCCACCCCTCCCAACCAATAACCCAATTTCTTACTACCCTGCGCTGTCTGACTGATATGGAGCATTCATTAGACAGTCTTCGGCGTCAAAGAGGGGATTGTCCACATGTTTTAGAGGTCCATCTTACGGGAGCCTTTGGATTCAGTTGACAAGACTATGGTTGTGTAAAGAAATGGAAAGGGACTGTTGTGAGATATTAGGGAGCATTAGGTATGGGTTTAGTGATATGAACGGAGCGGTGGCTAAGCGAGTTTGGAGGGAAGTTTTGTGATTTTGTGGATAATAGAGATTGTCAGAGCCAGTAGGATGCTGAAGAGGGACATGAAGACATTTTGGGGCAGATTTACTAAAATTCTGCACTGCAAAAGTGATGCAAACTGACTCAAAATGTTTATTTGAAATATACCATCCCATGCAAAAACATTTTTGCGCTGGAAAGTTGCTTGGAAGTAACACAAAGCAGCGCTTTCACTGCTTTACATTACTTTGTGTCAAGGGGGTGTTCATTGGTGGGTACGTGGGCATTTCCATGCAACCACCCATGGTTTTGATGCAGTGCCCTATCTACTAACAATAGTAGACAGGGGTTTGCGCCCAAAAATAACACCTCTTTGAGACAGGTGTTAAAAGGAGAAATTGTTTTCTTTCTCCAAGCTTTTCTGACTTTGCATGTGTGCTACACTGTACAGTATACACCCAAAGTGAGAAAGCATTTACAATTTTCTCCAGGCGTGGCATTTTGGACTAGAAAGGGTACTGTTCCATTACAAAACCTATGATACACATAACACAGACACCTTTGCACCAATGTGTAAGGGTGTGTACATGGAGCTAGGCAGCCTGATTATGCACCAGCTAAAGGAAAGAAAGCAGGAGCCCATATCTTAGTAGATATGGTGCTGTTCTGCTATGCCCCTCTTTTGTTGCTGTGCTCGGTTACATCAGGTTTTATTAAATGTAGACCTTTGCATCTTGAAGAAGACTCATGTGATTAAGTATGTGGAGTGTGCATTATTTAGGATTAAGTTATCCTGTGGTGAATATGGGATTTTAAATTACTTTTTGGTGTTGAGAGGTGATTTGGTTACTTTTGGGGGTGGCAAGGGGTGATGGTGATTTTTTTCATAATTAATTGTTTTGCATTTATATCAACATTAACATGTAACACGCAAATGTACTCAGTGTGTATTTTTCATGTTTAGAATGACCGAACCTAATGTAGGCCACATTTTAAAATGGTTAACATCTGGTTGCCATCTTGTTTCATGACCTGTATCTTTGTTTATTCTTGGAGAAGCTGACCCAACAATCTCAAATGACGTATCTTTGTTTTCTGTTCTCTTGCGAAATGTTTTCCTTTTACGTAATCTTTGTAGAATGTAAAAATGAGCTGTTGCAATGCACCTGCAGAGCACAGCTTGGAACAATATATCTCATTATGTTGCATATAACTATAAGTCCGAAAGACGTTTAGAGTAGGCTCATTGTGTAGTACCTTGAGAAAAATAATGGGTTTGTATTTTCTGCTCGTGCCTTATCCTGACTGGTCCTTTACTGAGAATCATGTGTAGATGTAGCGAATGTTAGAATTGTGTGATTTAAGCTAATGCAGTGTAGACTGAGATTCAGATGCCTTTTTCACTTGTCTTCCAGAAGCCTCTGTGCCTGACCCTTAGGGAGATACCCTTTTCACTTGCTTTTGGAGCAGATGCTTTTCAGATGCCTTTATGGCAGAACCCTTCTTTCCTGACTTATTGGCCAAATCTATCTCAGACTAAGCAGAGTAGTGCGCTCTCTTTATGGGAGAACTGATATAGGCTAACTATTTTTTTGGAGACAACTTTGTAATAGTTTGTCTTTGCCGTTATGATTTTGAATTGCATAGAGCTATACATTGACTTTTGTATTCATGTATTGATTATTGATTTACAGCTAATTTGATGATTTGAGTTTGTAACTTTGCTTATCTTTTAATAAACCTTCATGGTTTGAAACTTAACCACTCTGTCTTCCTTGTGGATCCAAATGTACAATCATGTTATTGAAATGTATTGAATTTTGATGTTACCCTCAGTCAGAACTAAAGATTAATCGGAGAGCACTTTCTGAGCATGAGTTAGCACCAGAATTTGGTGCCATAATTAAGCTAGATCTAAAATTCCCTGAAGACGGTCTCCTGGGAGCGGAAATGTTGTCGTGTTAAAGGGGCCATCCAATGTGTTGATCAAAAACCGTTCTCTTTGCCCAGTCATGCAACTTTAGCAATCACCAATAATAGGAGGTTAGATGGGTGGAAAGTTAGTTAACAAGGGATGGACTGAGAATTAGGGAGGAGTAGGTGGACACCCCAAGTTATGAAGAAGTACTGGTATGCTTGATAGAGGATGGGAGGCTTGTAGGTAGGTTCAAGCCGGTGGGATTTTAAGGCCGGTGGGCTAGTTTGTATGTTACATTGGTAAAACAAAGGGGCATATTTACAAGCCCCTATCGCCACAGGAACATCACTTTTCGCGACGTTGTGGTGGCGATAGGGGCTTCGCCTTATTTACAAGGCAGCGTTCAGCCACTTAAGGTGGCTTAATGCTGCCTTGTAAATAAGGCCCCCTTTTACGCTATGCTTAGCCTGAAAGGGGTGGGCAGTGGGTGTTGCGGTGTTTGTTCCACCGCAACACCCATTGATTCTGACGCTGCCCCCTATTTACAAGGGAGGTGTAAATAGGAGGCAGCGCCAGAATTAAGACCAGGAAAACCTGGTCTTACCCTGGCGCTCCTCGTTTTCGCTGTTTTCATGTGTGCTGCGTTGTGCAGCACACATGAAAACAGCAAAAAGCCAATGGTTGTTTATGTACAGGAAGCTCCCCTTCCTGCACATAAACACAAATTTTCTTAAAATGCCGTTTTGCAACTTCTGTGTGTGCTGCATTAAGCAGCACACACAGAAGTTACAAAACGGCATTTAAAGATTGTTTATGTGCAGGAAGGGGATCTTCCTGCACATAAACTATCTTCCCCTGCACGCAGAAGTGTAGCCCCAGCGCAGGGGGAAACGCAGGGCTGCACCATATTCTTGTAAATGTGGTGCAGCCCTCCGTTTCTGAAGTGGCGGAGTGAGGCGTTAAGCCAGGAAGGCTAACGCCTCACTCCGCCATTTTCCTTGTAAATATGCCCCAAATAGTTTAGATTGTAAGGCAATATACCACGTGTGTAATTTTATTAGCACAATCTGAGCACGCTAAAGCGGCTTTTTACACATCAAAGAGTCTGTCTTGATTACAAACTTTTGTCCAAGGAACCTTGCAGTGGGCTGAGTATATAAGGATATGGCGGTAAGAAACCTGGACAATTAAAATAAAGGTCGTGCCCACTCATCTTATATGTGTTTGTCAATAAATATCCTAGCACAACAACAAAGAGCTTGTTTCCACCAAAAATGGTGGTCCGCTAGTCACAGAGGAGAGTCCCAAGGTGATCTCTAAATTATAGTATTCGTACCTATACCAATTTATTGTAGAAAGTTAAAAAACGGATTGACTAGTTGTTCCAAATTCTGTATTTGATCCTCTCTTTGAAAATATAATCGTCAAACGTTGATTGAACTTCAATGTAAACTGTTTGTTTGCACATGTGCGCAAACTCTTGGCTGTTTAAATCTTAGTTTAAAATCTGATGCATTGGTGCCACCTTGTGGATCTTTACGATAAAATTGCAAACTTTTCAAAATTACATGTAAAGTATATATGTGTGTTTTTGCCTTCTATATTTGTTAGCTGAATTTTTGCTGAATTTTTGAGACTTCACACTTAGAGGCGCATTTACAAGTACTGTGCACCGCAGGAACATCACTTTTTGTGACGTTCCCGTGGCGCACAGGGCTTAGCCATATCTACAAGGCCATGTAAAGCCACCCTGCGTGGCTTTTCATGGCCTTGTAGATATGGAGTAAGGCAAAGCAGCGCAAAACACTGCCTTGCCATACTGTGGGGCTTATTTACAAGCCCCTTGCGTCGCTGGTGCGTCGCATTTAATATGGGAAAATGTAAAGCCAAAGAGGCGTTCCATGGGTGTTGCTGTGGGTGTTCCCACGCAACACTCGTGGACTTTGACCAGTGGTGGTTCCTCCGCTAAGGCGGAGAAGCGACACCCCACTGCTGTTATGCAGCAGGAAACGAAAGGAAAAATAAAATGATAACGCAATGTTATTGTCATTTTATTCTTCCCTGCTGCTGCAGCATGAGGACAGGGCTGCTCTGCTGACAGGGAGCAGGGGAGGAGGGGTGGGCACACTAAAGTGCGCATGATGCTTTGACCGGCCCTCTCGGGATGGCCAAACAGTCATGCACACTTTAGCATGTTCTCCATGCCCATGTTGAACATGCCCAGGCCGCCAGTCCCCGTCTGAGAGCTGAACCACGGCGCTCAGACCAATCACAGCACTGCATTGCAGCGTTGTGATTGGCTCAGGGGAGCCAGGCTGCTTCCTGATTGGCGGAGGAGAGATGACGTGGGACAGAGCGACGAGGAGGTAAGTGAATTTTTCTTTTTTTTACTTGTATACCTCCTTAACCCCTCGCCCCCTCACACCCCCCCCGCTGCACCACCCCAGATCCATGCTGGCCGCCACTGACTTTGATGCTGCCCCAGATTTAAAATATCTCGTAAACCTGGGCCAGTGCCAAAACCTTGCACCTCCGTAGAGCAGGCGTAACAAGGAAAAATGTTTAAAATTCTCCTCTTTTTTCCTCTTTCCACATGTGCTGCAACACACATAGAAAGGGGAAATGCCTCTCGTGTTTGTTTTTGTGCAGGAAGGTGTTCCTTCCTGCACAAAAACAATCATGCCAACAATGCAGACACCCTTGCCTGCATTGGCGCACAGCTGCTAATTGTGCGCCGGCACCGGCTGAAAGGAAAGAAATGCAGCGTATCTTGTAAATACGGTGCATTCCTGCCCTTTCAAATTGGCAAAGGGCAGTGCAGCAAAATGACTTGTGGCGCTGCCCTACGCCAATTCTTTGTAAATATGCCCATTAGTTTTCTTACTCAAAGTAAAAGTTGCTTATGTAGCATCAAATCCATACATCTTGAATAGTTACAACTCAATATCATAATCTGTTAGTAACGGGTATCCTATTTATGGTAATATTTGTTGTTTCCCAGCATAGTAAATATGATAACTGGTCTTTTGGCATGGTACATATTATACAACTGTGGGGTTCTCTTTTTTCAGGTTCTAAAATATTTCGCTTTCATATTCTCTTCGATATTCCTTTTTCACAATGAGACTAGAGAACAAATTAGCTAACTTTGTATAAATAATTTTTACAAAACTTTATTACAAATGGTTGTTTTACTTCTCAATCCTTGTATACCCCAGTTTTGTTTTACCCACAGTTACCCGACGCTGATATGAAATCATCTAGTTTTATTGTCAACCAACTGTCCATATCGAGTGTTTAAAAAACACTTTACCTCAATTCATTTTATTACTGGCTGTTTTATTGAATCATGAAGTGATGGAGAAGTCAGCTGTTAGATTGCTTCCCCTCTAATTGAGGAAGTTCTTGTAAAAGTTGTTTTTGTAAAATATCATTCATTTTGCTCACATTGGAGGTAAAGGTTTCAATAAACAGAGCGGCATATGTACAAGGGGATTGCGCCAACGGAACATCACTTTTTTCGACATTCCGTGGCACAATGCCCTGCACCAATTTACAAAGCAGCGTTAAGTCACATTGCATGGCTTAACGCCGCTTAGTAAATATGGTACCCTTTCTGCGTGAAAGGGAAGTGCAATGGGTGTTGCTGTGGATGTCCCACCGCAACACCTATTGCTTTTTTATGCTGCCCCACATTTACAAGGATCTGTAAATCCGAGGCAGCACTAAAAACTAACCTCATGCAAAAGCAGGCGTTAGATTGGTACAAAGATGAGAAATGTTTTTATTTCTCCTCGTTTTTGCATTTTCTATGTGTGCTGCATTCTGCAGCACACATAGAAAAAGCAAAACGCCATTAATGATTGTTTTTGTGCAGGAAGGTGTCCCTTCATGCACAAAAGCAATCATTAAATAATGGTGATTTCTACTTCTATGTGTGCTGCAGAATACAGCACACATAGAAGTAGCAAATCGCATTATTGATTGTTTATGTGCAGGACGGGACACCGTCCTGCACATAAACAATCATCCCTGCAACGCAGGCACCCTTGCACCATGGCGCAAGAGTGTCTGTGTTGGCGCTAGGCAGCTATTTTTAGTGCCAGCGCTATGGAAACACAGGGGTGCGCCGTATTCTTGTATATATGGCACATCCCTGTGTTTTGGAAATGATGCACCACAATGCTGCAACATTTGCCTCTGCGCCATTTCCTTGTACGTATGCCCCAGAATGTTCAACTTGCTATTCTCTGTAATTTTGGTATACAATGCAAAATCCGTTGATTTTCTTACCATCTGCCTGCAGCTGTTTTCAACATCAGTTCTTGAAACATTTTATTTATAAACCTTTCTAAAATGTTCTTGTTGTTGAAGCTGTACATTAGTTGCGCAGATCCGTTCTCATTTAAAAAGCTTGACATACAGGATATTTCCTTCTGTGTTTTTGGTGCGGAGACGTTTTACATGTCGAGTAGATTTGTTGCTGCTGCTTTATGATATGTATTCATACGAATTTCACTGCGAACATCCTAATATAGTAGAGTAACAAATCTAATTTTGTTCTTAGTGGCAAAATAGGTTTATTGTAAACAGTGGTCGAAGTGGGGGGAAAAAAGTAAGGGAACTGTGGGCGGAGCATCAGGGGGCGGGAATATTCCGAGGATTGGGTCAGTGGGCGGAGTCAGAGGTGTGGCTAGAAAGAGCAAAACATCCCAATTTTTTGTATGTTTGGCATTTCACTGACGAGTTACAGCTTATAACGTTATTTAATGCAACCAATTGATACACGTTTATTTGAGGTTTAATATGTGAGTTATTGACATTAAAATACATTTACAATGTGGGATACGTTTTCAATCACAGAATGTCCCAAATACGCATATAAGTGGAATCATAAGCCATTTGTGTCCGAGCCGTGCAGTTTCTTTCATCAGCACTTCTCCTCCCTTTTTCTAACCATTTCTGAACATAAAATTTGGCTTTAGATTCGATGACAGGAGGCCCCACGTGTTGGGGAGCACTGTTGATGACATCATTCTGTGCCCTACAGTCAATGCAAAATTGTATTCATGCGTTATTTACATGCTTCACGCAACATGTCATGAAGCCAGCATTAGATGCCTCTTAGTTTCCTGTTATTGTATCTAAAACATAGCACTCTAAAACAACCCAGACCTGTTGGTTTTGCAGATGCTTTTAGCAGTATCAGATGAATGAGATACAACTATTTTATGAGTAGTTTGTGTAATTACTACTCAAGTTAGATAGCAATCAGAATTGCAAATGCATCAATTCTGAAATTATGAGACTCAAACATTGGTAGAGTCAGAAATAGGTAGTGGTCCTCAGATTATCGCAATCAGTTATTTTCTCCCCTTCAGGCTACTATCCACTGCAATCACTATTAGGCACCTTCCTCCTTTGTCTCTCCATGAACACTGTAGGTGTCTAGGAATACCACCCACCAGAGACTGCATGAGAGAAGTTCAAACATGATTGGCAAAATATCCTAGTTTGCAAATGTTTTCCACATAATTATAACTCTGCCGTGTTTGCCACATAAAGCACCATCTGCTTCATAAGCTGATGGTTTTACCTAAAAAATTGTTTGTATCTCAAATGGATCAAAACAACGTGATTTGTGTTGCTGTGAAGTGGAGGGCCCTTTACAAAGGTTGACTGGTCACGTTCTCAGTGCTGCTATTGAGGCGAAAGCTTTGCAGAGACTGTTAGTATGTGTAAAAATGTCAAAATAACCAAGTATCAGAAAATGTACCACATTAAGCTGCAGCCTTTCTTTTCTGCATAATTTAGTCAACACTGCAACATAATTTTGCCCTACATTACTGCGTAATTGCAGCGCCCCCAAAGCAGGCAGCACATGTTAAAAGTGCTTGCTGCTTGAAGCAAAGAGACACTGTGAAGTTTGAGAACTTAGGGGCATATTTACGGGAATGGTGGTGCAACGCATCAAGTTACTTTGCTGTGCTGCCCTGCGTCACAGGGAAAGGGCAGAAATGCACCGTCTTTATCCAATACAGTGCATTTCTGCCCTTTCCAAGTGCGCTGGTGCCATTTCGTCAGCCTAGCGCCAACGCAGGCACCCTTGCACCATGGTGCAAGGGTACCTCCGTTGCATGCAGCATTGTTTTTGTGCAGGAAGGGGCACCTTCCTGCAGAAAAACAATGCTGAGAGGCTTTTTTCTCTTTGTATGTGTGCTGCACATATAGAAAGAGGAAAAACAGGGAGAAATAAAGATATTTCTCCTTGTTGTGCCTCCCTTGGGGAGGCGTAAGATTTTGAATCAGTCCCAGGTTTACAAGTCCTTGTAAATCTGGGACTGCGTAAAAAAAACGTGAGAGTTGAGTGGGAACACCCACTGCAATGCCTCCCTTGTGCAATTTGCGCGGTGTTGCATTACTCCATATTTATGAAACCATTCAAAGCCATGCAAAGTGGCTTTGCGTGGCTTCATAAATATGACTTGCAGATTTGTGTTGTGCATTTACCACGTTCCGTGGTGCAAGCATGACGCAAGGCCCTTGTAAACATGCCCCTTAGTCTGGTGTGCATGCAAATCCTGCATTGCCAATCCCTGGTGAGTTGCATTAGTACTGCTGGAACAAGGCCAGTGGAGGCACCAATGGGTGAGGCGGACTGGCCTCAAGGGTCCTGTGACCTCAGTGACAAAGTCACTGCTGCTCTAGGGTGTGCTGCTTCGTAGGCCTGCCCACAGACTGGAGGTGAACTTCGGTAGGGATTGTGGTGGACAGGCCTTCAAGGTTAACCCACACTGGCCACAGCTAGGGTCCACCTGCTGGTGCTTAGAGACCAGGGCTTCTATGGTCTAGTATGGCCTTCTAAGGTCTAGTAGGGGAATGTGCTCGCTCAGGAGAGTGGTCTGGTGGACTGGTCATGAAGCCTGATTCCCCAGTTCCAGATTTGGTACCTCTGGCCGTCGTGCCACATCCTATCCTCCCTGAGCACCCTTCTGACCCACTGAGAGACACCTGCACTGCCTTCAGCTACAACCCAACTCTGCCCCATTATAAACACCTGGCTGTGACTCAATTGAAATTATGCACTGCCTGAAAAAAAGTAACAACATCCTGGAAAAAGCAAACACTCATAGGCAATGGAAGATTATGTAAAGCATTCGAAATATAAGCAGGAACGACATGGTTACCTTAGCTTTTACACTCCTTGTTTAGAAATCAATGAGTGTTTTTTGCCTCAAACGTTGAGGACATGAAAACAGTGCTCCTCGTGTACGCAGGTGTGCCTTTGGTGTACTCGTGGACAGCAAGGAAGGGCATAAGCAGGGCTCAGAAGATTAAGAGATTCTTCAGGAAAATCTGACTCACAGAAACCCACAAGGGCTCCTCCACATTCATGTCAGCCAGCTAGCTGCTCAAACATCAACATTATGTATTCAAGTGTCCTGCTAACGATACCTTTTGAACTGTCTGGCTTGCTAACTCTCCTACCCACAAAAAACTTGAGAGAGCTCTTGAGAGTAAAAGGCTAAATTATATTTTCATTCGGGAAGTGAAGGATACATCCAACTTTATTTTTTGGGGTGACACAATAGTACATTAGTTAGGCTGTAAAGCGTTGCTAAAAAAAAAAGTCACAAACCTAAGAGGTCCCAAAGGCAAGACCTATTGGCTTTTTCCAATGCTCGTTTAGATATCTCATTTGCACTTTTAATTTGGTGCCAGACAGGGCCAAACTGGAAATCCAAAGCAGCCCTGGCAAATTTTTGTCCATCCCCTGCACAGTGTGA
This sequence comes from Calotriton arnoldi, assembly GCA_963921515.1. Classification (NCBI taxonomy): domain Eukaryota; kingdom Metazoa; phylum Chordata; class Amphibia; order Caudata; family Salamandridae; genus Calotriton; species Calotriton arnoldi. The sequence continues at coordinate 657,626 of CAWUFW010010803.1, forward strand.
TGCGTGCGAACGCAGCAAGCAAGCCTGACGACTGCAAAAGGGACACGGGGAGAGGGTGTTCTCTCCCCAAGAAAATTTTGGAAAAAATTACATAAATGGTGCATTCTACAACACATTGTATTATGTATTCCATTGTATTAGCTTTTAGAGCACAGTAAATGATGACCTTACGGTGCACCAGGATACGGCAATCTTGTTGGGGCCCTTCAAGGATTCCCTCACTATCACCCTCCAACACTGCCCCTCATCTCTCCATTGCCCCTCTCTCACATGTATTTAAATTGTTTTATAGTGCCTCTCATACCAGTGAGGGACTTGGAGCACTTTACATCATGCACACATACAGAGACAATGAATCATATGTGTGTAAATCAATGTTTAGAAAATGTTTACAAGACAAAAGGGGCTACAAGGTGTTAGGATTCACATGCCATCAATTCTGGTTGGCGTTTTTTTAAGATCTGGAGAAGCACAACCCGAGGATTCAAAATGTAACACTGTGGTTGGATTTTCTAATAAGAATGTATTTCTTCCCAAACAAACCAATTTTAGCAGTATTAGGATAATGAATGACTGGGGAAAAACATAACTTCCAAACCCTCACCATGTAGTTTGCATGCAGCTCTTTGATGGTAGGTCATAGCTCAAGGTGCTAGATTTATTATGATTGTAAGTTATGCAGTGCAAGTAACTAAAGGATCTCTGTGACAAAAGCAGTAACCCACTGAGCTTTGCCCATTAAATACAGTTCTGTGATCTGTATGGTACAGGTTCTTTGCGCAGGTATCTTAACCCTCTGCGCTACAATGGATGAGTTAAAACTGGCAATAGACAATACTCCAATCTCTCTCCAACAGGAAGATCAAGCACCAGAGATATAAATCTTGACTCTTTTATTGTTGCCTGAAATCTGCTGGGCTTACAAGGAATCCTGCAGTGATTTTTGCGTTTTTGAGAGTGAGAAGTGAGTCATTGTGCTGGACAGCCCTGCGGGTTTTGTTACTGGGCTCGGTTTTGCAGCCTCCCTTCCGATGCCCAGTACACCAGCCCGGCCTTGGTGCCTGGGCTTATTTGTTTTCACAGTCAGACCCTGGATGGGGTCCACAAGGGGCTCGGGTGTCACAGACATGGACACCTCTGGCTGCTTTTATGTTATATCCTTAGAAAAGGGTAAACAGTATTTTTAAAAAGAGCACATCCCTGAACATAGACAGAGCAGCAGTACACATTTTATAAAATATAATAAGGAAAACAGCAGATAAGACATTAAACATTTTCCACATTTATTTTAAAAAAGCGCACAGTCTGCCACAAATTCCACATGAAGTCCTCTTCCTTTCCTTGTGGTATTGTCAGTCTGGGTGAGCCCGAAAATAAAGGGCAGATGAGGTCAAGGGCAGGGCCGCTGATGTGACCATTGTATTGGTCACAGTGGGGGAAGGCAGGGGGCCTCCTCACTAAATGAGGTGTAAATCACTGCACAGCCGTCAGAGGTAGCCGTTTTTTCATGCTGATTGATTGCTCCTACAGTGTTGCTGGGCAGGCCCCTGCCCACAGATACCGAGGGGAAGGGGGAGGAGGTCCTGGCAACTGCAGCGGCCTTCCTCGATATGCACCACAGAGGGCTGGATGATCCTGTAATATCTTTTAAGTTCGGAGCACTCCTGCCGTCCTGGGACGCATTTTTGAAATGAAGAAGTAGGGGAACGGACTTTGTTAAATTAAAAAAGTAGGGGCACGCCGTGCCCTTCCGATCCCGCCCACTTCGACCACTGATTGTAAATGACTATCATTCGCATTTAGGACCTCCACATGTTCAGACACTAAATCTATCACCATCAGAGGTAAAAATCACTGCCAAAATATATTTTCCAATTGTAATACGAAAAATGTCATCTACAGCATAAAATGCCCATGTGATTTATTCTACATAGGACAAACCACCCAACCAGTGAAAACAAGAATTCGGCAACATAGGTCCAGACTGAAGTGGGTAGTACAAGGTGCACCCTAGTACAACTCTACCAACAACTGAAACACTCTGAGGGGAAGATTTCCAAACATTTTGAACCGAGTTAGCGTAACAAAAGTGATGCTAACCAGTGCAAAATGGTTTTTTTTGCTATTAACTTTCCAGCGCAAAACTTGTTTCGCGCTGGAGAGCACCCTCAAAGTAGATCGCAATTACTTAGCGCAGAGGCGGCATTACATCGGTGGGATATGGGCGTTCCCATGCAACCACCCGTGCCTTTGGACGCAAAACCATATTTACAAAGATTTGTACACATGGTTTTGTACCAAAAGTTAACGCCCCTTCAAAGGAGGAGCTAACAGGAGAGATGCTTTCATTTCTCCGTGCTTTTCCGACTTTGTATGCGTGATGCACTGTGCAGAACGCATACAAAGTGGGAAAAGCTTTGCATCGTGTCTAGGCATAGTAGATTGTACAGGAAGGGTACTTTCCCTGTACAAAACCTATGCTAGACTCATGCACGCACCCTAGCGCTATGGCGCTAAGGTGTGTGCCTGGCGTGCTGCTGAAATCAGCATCGGCGCAAGGGAGAGGGGAGGAGAGAGCCATATCTCTGAAGATATGGCGCTCTTCTGTTCAATCCCTGTTGTGCAACGCAGCGCAGCCTCATGGGGGGCTACGCTGCGTTGCACGGATTTTTTAAAAATCTCCCCTTTAGGGCCCGATTACATTCTTGCTTGGAAAGCCCTACGGCCGACTCGGGCCCGTAGAGCTTTCCGAACGACTCGGGCTCCGAGCGACCGAGTACGATGCAACAGCGCGCTGACGGACTCGGGTTGCTCGGAGTCCCATTGAAGTCTATGGGAGCCTGTTGTACATCGCGTATATAGGCTCCGATAGAGAGAAAAGGTAGGTCATGGAAAAGGGCGCCCCCTGTCGCGGGGACGCCTCGGTGCCCCCCGCACCATGTATGCATGTGTAGGGGGACCCTTGGGTCCCCCCAGTGACTGATTCATAGGGCTTCGGGCCCCCAAAGTACGTCTCCGGCAACTGTGACGTCTCGTCAGGAGTGAGTCTATCTAACTGACAGACGTGCTCATCGTACTTGCTCCCTCGGAAATCGGCCCCATTGCGCAGTGCGAGTCAGCCATGTTAGAGTCGTCCGGAAGTGATCACTGACAGGTACGAGTCGTTCGGAGCACGAGGCTATATACGCATCATACTTGCTCGCTCGTACAGCGGTACGAGTCGTTCGGAAAACAGGGCAGCGAGTCGGGCTCGCTCTTGACGGATGTGGTCTGTAGCCCTTCCGAGCGAGATCGTAATCGGGCCCTTAGTGTTTAAAGGCATTCGTTATTCTGAGCAGCAGTTAGGAGGCACCACCTTACAGAATATGCCTAACTCTGAATAATACTGATGAGTAAGTATGTTACAAGCCATAACATTTTGAGAAAAATATCTAAGGAGAACTCAGAGAGCAGGATTCAGCCTCGTGATAACAGTGGGGACAGTACTGATGATATTTCAATAGTATACAAATCAGATGCTAGTCGAGAACAGAGCGAAATAGACATTTCTTCCTGTAAGGATCAACACAGAACTCTTTGGAATTGCCAGAATGTGTAGGATTGAAGGATTGGATCATTTCAACCAGTGTCCTATAACTAGGTAAATATTGTATTGTTAGCATACGCAATTGAGGTTGGAGCCAAGTCAAGGAGCCACCACATCAGCATCTCATCTTCTGTTCCAGATCTCCTTCCCAGCAGTATCCTCCTTAAATCCCTTACCCTCACTCAAACACTCAAAACCTCTGGTTCTAAATGGCAGAGTAGGTGCTGCCCGAAGATGGGCTCTAGGGAAGGTACTGTACCTCAGGAATTGATCTTTGATACATCTCGCATCCATTAATGCCTATGACAGACAGAAGGTTTGTGTATTTGGGAGGGGGTCATCACTCAAAATAACCAATAATAGGAGCTTTGCCTCTCTCCTGGAATGTTTTACCATCTGAAACATCTGACCACTTTCCAGAAGGGTTGTATATGAGTGCACTACAATAGAGTATAGAAAAGGTTTCTGTCCACACCCTGTAAGGCTGAGGTCAGAAAAAGTCCTACTACATTTGACTGTTTAAGTTCTGATATAATATATTCCATGTAATATTTTGATTTGTACCAGCTTGAACCCTACTTAGATAGTTACTTTTCTTGTAAACTGAATACATTCGTCCCAATCTGAATCCTTCAGCATCCCTAACTCTATAGTCCATTTTACCCTGAGCTTTCGCAATGGATTACGCTTGTTATTGATTATACTTTTATACGTGTATGATATCGCCTTTTTATACTGTGCTCTTTCAAAACCATGGGCCATATTATCAAGAACGGGCAATAACATTATCGCCGCTTTAGCGTCAGGAAACTGCCGCTAAAGCGGTGATAAGGGGCTTGATAATATGCCCTATAGAATTCCAATAGAAGCCCAGGGTTGATGTCCTTCACACGAGAACCTGGGCTTCTATTGGAATTCTATAGGGCATATTATCAAGCCCCTTATCGCCGCTTTAGCTGCAGTTTCCTGCCGCTAAAGCGGCGATAATGTTATCGCCCGTACTTGATAATATGGCCCATGGCTTTAAGAGGGAAATTATCTTTGATTTGAGCATCTTGAGGAACATGGACAGTGACAGCATGCTTAGGTTGCAAAGTACCAGAACATCTCGATGTCTAACAATCTATATTCATTTTTTAGGTGTTCAAAAGATACCATTCCAGGCACCGTCATACCTCATCTAGCATACTGATGCCTATGAGGTCTATTGAATCCCTTTATTTGCATCACATCTCTAAAGTGTCACTTTCTATGGGGGAGGGTGTCTTGTCAGTTTTAGTCCAACCCAAGCACATCCCTTCCTACCTTCATCGGAAACAGAGTAGGCACAGGTGGTGCTATCAGTCCATTTTTACTATATAGGGCAAATAAATACCTCAGGCGTCCTATTATTTGGCCATCTATTCTGCATCTGGATTCGTCCTAGGATATGAAGACCCACTCATACCCTACCACCAACTGAGATGTCTAATAATATTTATGAATATTGGGCAAGGCTATACCACCATCACACACCCCCTGGCTTACCATCTGTAGAGGAATCCTGAAGGCACCATTGTCCCAAAGAAAAAGACACAATTTAGCATATGGATGCCTAAATAATCAACTGATAGCCAAAAGAGCATTTTTTGAAGAAGGTAAAGAAATCTGGGAAGTGTCACCAGCTTATACAGGGACATTTAGTCAACGTGAGGGATCGATAGCTTTCTTCAATGACATGCATCATCTGTATGCCTTCTTATCTTAGATTAAGATCAATAAAATATTTTTCATCTCGAGTGATATGTGTATCGAGAAATTTAAAGCCCCTCTAGTCTATCATAAATGGGCAATGCAATTCTAGGATCAAAGAATGTGTAATCAAAGGATAGAGTACAGATTTTCTCCAGTTAATTCTAAAGCCAGATTATTTGCCAAAGGTTTTAAAACCGGTAGTCATCTACTTCTCATAGCCTCAGGATCAGCAAAATTGAGAAGGATCGCACCTGTGTAGAGAGATATTCATCCCTTGTCCCATTCCAGGCCTCAAACAAGAGCATCTTTTGTGACCCAGAGGCTCCAAATCCATAACAACCAGCATAGGAGACAAGGGGCATCACTGCCTCGTGCCTCTCTCTAATCTGAAGGGGTCCAGCATAGTTCAGTTTACTCAAAACCCTGGCCATTGCCTCCATATAGAACTTAGGACAAAAAAGTACTGCGGCCCAAAGCCCATTTCAGACAAGACTGCAGACATATACGGCCATTTGACTGAGTCAAAAGCCTCGGTTGCATCCAGGGAGAGGAAAGCCACTGGTTCTGCTATCCACTCCGTATATGCCATGCAGCCACATAAGTGCCCATAGTGTCTAAGATTCAGTCCCACACTTCATCGAAGTATAAACAGGGCCGGACTGGGAACTTAAAGCAGCCCTGGAAAATGTTGCCAGACCAGCCCCCGTTTGGCACATAGCGAGCGCAGCGAGCGAGCCCGACCACTACTAGGGGGGTTTGGAGGGGTTCTCCCCCCAAGAAAATTTTGGAAAAAGGCAGACCAAAATGGTGCATTTTACAGCACATTTTTCATTACATATTGGCTGAATTGGCTTTGCCAAGATTCGTACCTCAGATATAAGCTTTGTGGGCTTTTCTAGCCGAGACACACTGTGGCTTCTCCTGCCTCAATCATTCATTCTCTTACCGCCATCTTTCACTTTTTCTTCTCTTCTGTCGTTGTTCCCTCCCTTTCTCACTGGTTTCCTTCACTTGTGTCAGTCTTCATTCCCTTGCAAACTCCCTTCCTTCCGTCTGTCCTAAGCAGTTTTCTAGCTCTTTTCTCTCCGCGCCTATTCTTCCTTTCTTCTCTCTCCCATCCCCTACTCCTGTCATCCCTCCGAACAACCCCTTGCCCTTCACTCTCATGCTTCCTTTATCTTTCTCTTCTAGAAGTCTTTCCTCACTTTCTCTCTCGCTCCTTCTTTACTTATCCCTACCTCCCACATTCATCTCTTCATCCCTTCCATCTTTCCCTCCCTCCCTGCCATTATTGCTGGTGTCTCCACTGCCCCTTTGCCTTAACATGTCTGCGGCGGTGAGGAGACGATTGCCAGCACCCCACCGCCCCCAATCTGCACCCGCCCTAATATCAAATGGCTTACGGCTTTGAAAGTGAATCAGAGTCGGACCCGGGGGCAGATTGGGGGCGGTGGGGTGCTGGCAATCATCTCCTCACGGTCATCTCCACTGCGGAGCGCAGAAGTAGAACCGGGCCCGGGAAGCGCTGAAACTGAGTTCATCAGTATGTTTGCCTCCTCACCATTCTATTAATGTTGTCCTCCAAACATGGCGGTGGCTTCGATTAAACAAAAAGACCATTTACAGTATAATAAATATTTTCTTTAACCAGCCGACCGCACGTAAGAAATAAACAAAACACAATTAAGCATCCCAGCCACAGATAACAATTACGAGGAACGCCTGCCAAAACCTCGCGTTCTGCAGGAAAAATATAGATGACGGCCACACCTTATAAAGGGAAAAATATCTTCCCTAAAATGCCGCCTACTGACTCAGAAAAAGTAACTCATTTTTATATTATTTGCAGTACAGACCACAGGCAGCCAACTGCAGCATGTTCAATTTACAGTGACACATGGTTTGGTTCTGGTTAAACGTTAGTGTTCCAAGCCACAGAAAGCACAATTAAGCAATCTGCTATAAAACATACCTAATCGGTCACGTGTGTATTGTGGTCCAATAATGCCATTTTTTGACATATACGAACGGTAAGGCCGAAAATAAGACACTTCAATGGCTTTACATTGTATGTAGGGTCATGTTGTAGCTATAGAAGCACCGCCGGTTGTGCAATAACAATAGACAAACGTGATGCGCACACACACACACACACGCATACACGTGTTACCATCCTTGTGGGGACTATGTGTGGATACCTGCCTTGTGGGGACTAACCTTTCCCAATGTTTTAAAAATATACCAAGAATGGAAAAATGTTAAGAAAAAATTCATAATACAGGATCCTGCTTCAAATTTGCAAATATCTTGTTATTTAATCACGCGCACAGAACCAACTTTGTGGGGACTTGAACATGTGTTACCATCTTTGTGGGGACTTGCTGTATAATTATCATTTGCTATTGAATACAGGCATGCATACATGGCTAAATGTTTATTTTATC